>OX457052.1:15788563-16101063 GCA_949752735.1 Lumbricus terrestris | reverse complement strand
GCCTATAATAATATTGTTCACGCTGTCCAGCTAAAGTCGGCCGTCTATTGTTTATTTATTTTTTTTTTCCTCAACCAAAACAACACACAAACATGATACAATTATGGCAGTGAATAATACATTAACATGAATTTGGTGAAGAGGGGGAGACCCAGAAGGGATGTAAAATCCCGCTAATAGGGCCACCCATAATTCATGTAAAATATAAAAGAGTGGTATAGCCGGCTTGCTCCTACCTCAGAGTTGGAATAACGTTATACCTAGCACAGGGGTGGATCCAGGGGAGCCAATCCGGCCATGGCCCCCAATTTAAAAATTGCATTGGACGTGGCCCCCCCCCCATTTGATTTAAATAAGCCATTAAATAAATGCAGCGGGAGAGAAAAGCAGGACATCAGGCCCCCCTATGACAAAATCGCATGGGACGTGGCCCCGCCCCCCGTTCCCGTTGTTTGATCTACCATTACTCTCGAGTCTCGACTACGGATGACGACGACTAAAAAAGGTCGTCAACTTTGCTGGCGGTTGAAATGGTATCTTTTCCCGGAAAATTAGACGAATGACTAAAAAAAGGTCATCAATTTTTTCGGCGGCAACGAAATTTTTCCCCTGTCCCACCAACAAGACCCTACATTTTGGCCCACCCCTTCGAAGATTTCTGTATCCGCCCTTGACCTGGCATAACTCGCTAATCTCGACCCATGCATACGAAATTAACGCACTACTCCTGCATAGGCCAGATTTAAGCTAGGGGTAAGAATAACTTATACCTTCTTATGCATGTGGTCCCAAATTTTCTTAAGCGAAACAATCTACATAGAATTAATTAAAACATCATATAAAGTTCTGTTAAGATTGTCACATAATCTGCTTCAGCTTCGAAAGCACAACTCAGGTACGGATTAACTATGTCATTAAATATGCTGGCCTACATCAAGCTTACTATATGCTACTATAATATACTATCGCTCCCATTCCTAAGGTTTCTAAGACTATACTGTGGCCTACATCAAGCTTACTATATGCTACTATAATATACTATCGCTCCCATTCCTAAGGTTTCTAAGACTATACTTCAATCGCTCTGAGAGGTTTCAAACATTAGCTCTGGTTCTCAGAGAAAGAAGGACGCGCCAAGAATAGGCCTATGGTTAAGGCGAGCGAGAGCTGCACGTAGGTATAGACCTACTTTCTGAAATTTAAAATTGACAATAAGAACAGCCTTGATCAATAGGCCCTATATATGATACGCGAAACATTCTCAAAGACCAGATTTCTTCCTACCTGTTTTCTGTCTTCACAGGGACCTGAAGCTCGCTTCACTGCAGCACGGAGTCGAAACCGTCGAGCTTTTATCGTCAGATTCACTTCAACAGTATTCTACTTTGGCGACAGACGTTTCTAAGAAGCAGGCTATTCGTTCATTAATTCCCTTCGACTTCCTTCTTTCGTCCTACCTCGTTTCACTTCTAATAAGCAGTCTTCCTATCAGTGGTCGCCAACGAGTCTCCAAAATCCAGACGACGAATTTACCCGGCGGCGCCGAATTTCGCGGAATTCACGGCTTAATGCGCTATATAAGGCGCTCTGGAAACACGTGACTGCCGCCAAGGCGCCATGTACATACGCGTGGAGGTGGAAACGGCTCCGCGAGCACGCCCGTTCGAAACAAGACCTATAATAGTGGCTACGTTTTGATTGGACGTGCGTATAGAAGGGTGAGCGTTTGGTAGATGCTTCTGGTAGTGGTATGCTAAGAACCGTAACACGAGGGATAGGAGCATGGGCGGAGATTTAGGAGGGACAGGGGGACGGTCATCAGCTTTTTTTGACAGGTAAAATGATGTTTCTTTGAGATTTCGACCAAATTACTAAAAAAGGTCGTCAGAAATTTTGACCGATGCAAATGGAAAATTTCGTCGGCGACTCGGGTAGCCGCCCAAAATGTGGCCATCGGCGATCGTCTTTCGGGCACTCGTTCGTCTCCCCCCCCAACTTCTACACCAAGTCTCCGTCCATTGATAGGACATTGTGTCATCGCTCATACGTACGATCAAGGGTGGATATAGAAATTTTCGAGGGGGGGCCAACATTTTCGGTCTTGAGCAGGGAAAATTTGTCCTCTTGGTCGTCGAAAAACTGATGACTCGTTTTTAGTCGTACGGACCTTGTGGTGTGCGGACTTCGTGGGTGCGTACGGAGAGGACTTACGGAATTACTCAGAGGGCGCCATGTCAACTTTCCGAGGAAGAATAGCTGGTCAAAAATAAATAATTTTCTAAATGGGGAGGGGCCATGGCCGGATTGGCCCCTCTGGATCCGCTCCTGCGTACGATGACGATGATGAAGATGATGATGACACTGACGGTGGTGCATGGTTGTTGTTGTTGTTGTTGTGTTAGGGGTGGTGGTGCACCATGGGTGGTGGTCGTGGTGTTGTTAGCGGGGTGGTGGTTTTGGTGGTTAGTGGACCGGTGGTGGTTGTGGTGGTGGTGTTAGTGGACTGTGGTGGTGCATGGTTGTGGGTGGTGGTTGTGGTGTTAGTGGGTGGTGGTGGTGGTGATGGTGGATGTGGTGGTGCTAGTGGGGTGGTGGCAGTGATAGAGGCAGTAACGACGACGACTTCAGGGCATCGTATTTAGGATATTGTGCGAGGAGACATATTATTTCATAGTTTGTGTAATCTGCCTTCGTCGTCGTCGTCGTTGTCGTCGTCACTCGTCGAATTGTGCGAATTGCGAAGGCGTCTTTCCCCTTTAGGAACAATTTCCTAATTGATCTGTGATGATCATGGATCCTCAGACCCACTCTGTGTGTACACCAACAGTCTTTCACTTATATACATAAAATCATGTTATCATGTATATATATATAGGTATATATGTGGGACGTGTGAGTGTATATATATGTATATAGGTATATATGTGGGACGTGTGAGTGTATATATATATATATATGTATATATGCATATATGTATATATGTGGGACGTGTGGGTGTATGTATATAATGCACATCTGTGTGTAACTATATAATATTATGCGCATGGTCGTTGACCAATTTGCTATGTTTGATGATAATATTATTGTCGTTGGTACCGTGAAAGTCGATTGCCGACATTTCGTGGAAAAACAGGAAACTTGGCATTTGCAACCAGGAAATGAATTGACCGCGTGGAGTTTAGACCTACATTGTGTAGGACAGTGGTTCCCAAAGTGGTGGTCCGCGGACCGGCACCGGTCCGCGGAGGTATGATCGCCGGTCCGCGGAGAAGAGCTAAAAATAAAAAATAAACTGTAGGCTAATTATTAGTTTATTTGTTTTAAATTGTGAAATTATTCAAATTGTCACAAATTTATTCATATTTCTGTCTTAATATTTAAAAACTTTAAATAAATCAGCGCGCCTTATTTTAACTTGCCAGATGGCGAATTCAAACAATTTAAATTTATATATAAAACTTTTAGTTTAAAACTTTAAATATAAACAAATGTCTTTGAATGAAAAATGAGCAAACGTAAGCAAACAAATCGGGAAAAACAGCAGACGCAGATGGTTAAAAGCACCAAGGTTAGTGTTTGTGCATTGAAAGCATCTTTCCTTGCAAAGTTGCAAGGACGCGTAGCAAGGATTTGATTTCAGGGAGTGTTTCTTCAGTTTTCCGTTCGAAAAAAACTCGACCTTTTTTAGTCATTTTTTAGTCTTTTTTAGTGGCCGAAATCTTCAGGAAATGTCACCAATTAATTAATTTTTACATTTCGGGGAGTGTTTTCATGGTTTTATTTCATTTTTTTTGCATCATGTGCTGGTAAATGCATTATTTTATTTTTTACATTTTTCATTTCGTAGCTGTTCAAACACCCCCAAAAAACCTAGCTACGGCCTTGTTTCCTTGCATCTCTACGCGTCGCAAAGGCCATTATTAGGCTATTATTATTATTAAGCTGTCATTTATTTCTGGCGCACCTAAGCAAAAAATTAATCTTGCACAAATAGCGTTTAAAAGCAGTCTATTTATAATAAATCTTAAACAAATAAGGGCATTATAAGGCTTCAAGGACATATAAATGCAGGCTAATTGTAAAGAGTCTTATATTGTAGTCTTTTTATAATTTAGACCGCTTTTGTTTGCCATCGCCATTTAGGCCTAAGTTAGCGGTCCGCGAGCGTCACCAAAAATTATTGCCGGTCCGCGGCCTACTGAAGTTTGGGAATCACTGGTGTAGGACCTACATGTATACGTGAACCGTCGAATGCTGTTTCAACCTGCATTAGAAATAATTGCGATACAGCCCAAGACTTTTCTAACCTCTTCTCTAAATTCCTATCCTCCGTGGTAAACTTGCCTACTCTCAATCGGATTACACTGACTTTTTAAAGCTATTTGTAACTAAGTGTTCTAAAACTGCACAAATCCATTTACAAGTTCACAACCGAGCATTTTGTCAAGAACTGCTTGCTAAAAAAACCCTGATACAGCTTTTCTGAACAGAATATAGACCAATCTTCTTTGTCAGAGTTCATGCTTTAAAATTAAGGAGTTTAGACCAATAGTTTTCAACTAAGATCATTCGACTAGGGGTCTAGGCAGTGACGGTGACACGAAACGGAGTATCCCCCCTGAAAGCTATCCGGGGGGATGAATTATTCTATCCCCCGGATGGAATTAACCGGTCTATACTATCCGGGGGGATAAACTATTCTATCCCCATTTTTGAAAAATGAGCATAATAAACAAAATTATGCTGTGATCAAAATTTAAGGTGACTCTAATTGTTTTAAGTGTCCTAAGCCAGTGATTCCCAAACTTCAGTAGGCCGCGGACCGGCAATAATTTTTGGTGACGCTCGCGGACCGCTAACTTAGGCCTAAATGGCGATGGCAAACAAAAGCGGTCTAAATTATAAAAAGACTACAATATAAGACTCTTTACAATTAGCCTGCATTTATATGTCCTTGAAGCCTTATAATGCCCTTATTTGTTTAAGATTTATTATAAATAGACTGCTTTTAAACGCTATTTGTGCAAGATTAATTTTTTGCTTAGGTGCGCCAGAAATAAATGACAGCTTAATAATAATAATAGCCTAATAATGGCCTTTGCGACGCGTAGAGATGCAAGGAAACAAGGCCGTAGCTAGGTTTTTTGGGGTGTTTGAACAGCTACGAAATGAAAAATGTAAAAAATAAAATAATGCATTTACCAGCACATGATGCAAAAAAAATGAAATAAAACCATGAAAACACTCCCCGAAATGTAAAAATTAATTAATTGGTGACATTTCCTGAAGATTTCGGCCACTAAAAAAGACTAAAAAATGACTAAAAAAGGTCGAGTTTTTTTCGAACGGAAAACTGAAGAAACACTCCCTGAAATCAAATCCTTGCTACGCGTCCTTGCAACTTTGCAAGGAAAGATGCTTTCCAGTGGCGGCGCCAGGGGGGGGCTGGAGGGGGCTAAGCCCCCCCCTAAATGCGGCTCAGCCCCCCCAAAGCAAAATGCGGAAAATGCCTATAACGGCTAATTTCGTAATAAGAAAACTAGACAATCATCAACGGCATCGAAATCTATTTGAGAATGAAGTTAGCGACTTCATTTCTTGGCCTCAGTCTATGAAAACGGGTGACAAGTTTGCACCCTTACCTTTTCACCATACAACCGGACAGGGTTGTCGAAATTGTCGAAGAAACATCATGGCTCTTAGACACCTCGTTTCAGATTGAAACCGTTTTATAAGTATTAGACGTATAGAAATATCGCAATTGCCTAGTCCTTCGAAAAGTGATGCAAAGCTGTATATACTCTTGATTTTTCGCATATTTCACAAAATTAATCATCGTCACAAAAGAATGTTCAGGATTTTCTCCCTCCTGCAATCAACTATATAATCACAGCGTAGATGCTTGCGCCAGTGGCGTCGTCAGAGGGCTAGGGGTTAGAACCTCTAAATGCGGTTCAGCCCCCAAAGCAAAAAGCAGAAAATATCCATGACGGCTTAATAAGAAAGCTAGACAATGATCAATGGCATCGAAATCAACTATATATACAATATTATATAAATATATTAAGTTGTATAGGTCATTTAATTCGTTGCATAGCAAATGCAACAAATTTAGTGAACCAGTTTTGTTGCATTTAGTAGCTGCCTACTGTAAACCGTTTCTTCTTTATGGAATGGAAGCTGTCAGCCCTACCAAAAGTGAGTTGAACTATTTAGAGTACACTTGCAGCTCTGCAGTATGTAAAATTTTTAAAGTCTCTCATAGTAGTGTTGCATCTGTACTGCACATCATGCATGAAAATAATATTACAGGCTGCTGGCTATCCAGAATTTTGCGTTTTATACAGAAATGCCTTTGACACAACAATGTAGTTGTCAGATTTGCGTCATGTTTCTCTTACACACCTCAAATGTTCGCGCTATTGTTATATTCGGTATAATAATTATTATATTCTTGTTGTGTATACCACCACTGTCTGAGAATGTAGGCCTACGTTTGACATAATGGTCAACTAAAAAGTCTTAGAGCTATTAGCATATACATGTAAAACATTTTGTGTTCAGATAATTATATATATATATATACATAAAATAATTGTGTGCATATATCTAAGCATGCATATTTTTGTATTAAGGAAACTTAAACTGTTTTCTGTCATTAGTAATATGCAGGCAGATAATTATAATAGTGTTCTGTGAATGCCGTTGGACACCTTTATGTTGATTTATTTTTATTTGTGATTATTTTAATTCAATGTCCAGGGTAACGGTCTCTGTTGTCATAGACCCTGGTCAAATGGGATCCATCCATTATTGTGATTACTTTTTTATTGTAAATTTCTGAGTATTAATACTGTGTTGGACACCTTTATTGTGATAACTTGGAACTCGAGTCCGTGTCCATGGCCGACTTTTGATACGATAATACTGAATTGCACACCATTTTATTGGAAAATTTCTGAATATTAATACTGTGTTGGACACCTTTATTGTGATAACTTGGAACTCGAATCCGTGTCCATGGTCGACTTTTATACGATAATACTAATTGCACACCATTTTATTGGAAAATTTCTGAATATTAATACTGTGTTGGACACCTTTTATTGTGACAACTTGGATCACGAGTCTGCGTTTATTGTTAGATTTTTTATACGATTATACTGAAATGCACACCATTGAATTGTGGAATTTCTGAATATTAATGCGCTGTTGGAAACCTTTATGGCGATTTATTTTTATTTGTGATTATTTCAATTGAATGTCCAGGGTAACGGCCACTGTTGTCATAGACCCTAGACAAATCGGATCCATCCATTATTGTGATTACTTTTTTATTGTAAAATTTCTGAGTAATAAAACTGTGTTGGGCACCTTTATTGTGATAACTTGGAACTCGAGTCCGTGTCCATGGCCGACTTTTGATACGATAATACTGAATTACACACCATTTTATTGGAAAATGAACAAATATTAATACTGTGTTGGACACCTTTATTGTGATAAATTGGAACTGGAGTACGTGTCCATGGCCGACTTTTTATACGATAATACTGAATTACACACCATTTTATTGTAAAATAAATGAATATTAATACTGTGTTGGACCTTTATTGTGATAACTTGGAACTCGAGTCCGTGTCCACGGTCGACTTTTCGTACGGTAATACTTAATTGCACACCATTTTATTGTAAAATTTCTGAATATTAATGCTGTGTTGGACACCTTTTATTGTGACAACTTGGATCTCGAGTCTATGTCTATGGTTGACTTTTTATACGATAATACTGAATTGCACACCATTGTATTGTGGAATTTCTCAATATTAATTCGGTGTTGGACACCTCTTATTGTGTTATAATTTAGAACTCTAGTCAACGTAGTTTTTGAGTGCTTGGATATCGGTATGTCAAAGACAATATAGGGACTTTACATTACCTCACTGTCTGCACCACATAGCTACTCGGGCTGATGTGTGCACACGCACTGTATATACTGTATCGCCCTTGCTCAGCTCGGTCACCAACTCAGCTCAGTTGAACACCTTTGTTTATGATAATTCGGAACTTAATCTAGGATTGCGGCCGGATACACCAAAAATCAAAAACCTCAACAATTATTGCTGACTTCGTTTAAATAACCCACTCAATCTCCATCTACATCTTGCAATGTGGAGCGCGTTTGTGCCAGTGCACAATTTCTTGTAAAACCCTTGGTCGGTATGTGCTTCGTTCATGCATTCGGCACTCGCAGCTTCGCGCGATTGCAATATGACCGCATAGTGAAGAAAATGTTCTAGTTGCGTCTCTGGGAGGGAGGAGGGCTTGGGGCTTCAGCCCCCCCAAACCTGAAATCCTGGCGCCGCCACTGATGCTTTCAATGCACAAACACTAACCTTGGTGCTTTTAACCATCTGCGTCTGCTGTTTTTCCCGATTTGTTTGCTTACGTTTGCTCATTTTTCATTCAAAGACATTTGTTTATATTTAAAGTTTTAAACTAAAAGTTTTATATATAAATTTAAATTGTTTGAATTCGCCATCTGGCAAGTTAAAATAAGGCGCGCTGATTTATTTAAAGTTTTTAAATATTAAGACAGAAATATGAATAAATTTGCGACAATTTGAATAATTTCACAATTTAAAACAAATAAACTAATAATTAGCCTACAGTTTATTTTTTATTTTTAGCTCTTCTCCGCGGACCGGCGATCATACCTCCGCGGACCGGTGCCGGTCCGCGGACCACCACTTTGGGAACCACTGTCCTAAGCAATGCTCAGATAAAGGCAACTCGAATTTATTTAGTAACTCTGAGTGTTTTAAAGTGTTTTGAATGTTTTAAGGGCTCTAAAAACAGAGCAAAACAAATTATCTAGTAGGAATAAACATACCTGTTAGTGTCATTGTTCAAAACAAAGCAGATGAAAATTAATTTGCAAAAGAAAACACACGCGAAAGCGGTTTTTCGAATTTTTTTAATTTGGGGGATACAATTAATACGGGGGATACTCTATTTCGTGACAACGGCGCCAGGATTGTCGTTTTGGGGGGCTGGATTTTCGGGAAAAATTGTCCGTTTTCAGTCGCCAAAATTTCTGACGACTTTTTTTAGTCATCGACCAAAATCCCAAGAAAATTTTCCATTTCGGCCGTCAAAATTCCTGACGACCTTTTTTAGTTATTTGATCAGAATCTTCGAAAATGGTCCTTTTTCATAATCCGCCAAAGCGTACCTTTAGGGGAGAGTGCTCCAAGACGCCCATGCTAAGGAAAATTGTGTTTTCTTCGGTATGTATTCCAAGAGAAGAACTTGTTTGACCCCAATGCAAAGAGTGATCATCAATGAAGCAATGACAACAACTATAGAACTTAATTCAATAAGACCAATTGTGTAAATTTTTAAAAGTAGACCCCTCCAAACTGGGCGTCTTAGAAACCCTATACTACAAGACGCCCATAGGATGGGCATCTTGGAGCAATGAAAATTGACTAAAACGATCATGCATTTTTAGACTAAAGCAAAAAACTGCATATGAGACGAAACAAACTGAACGAAGACTAAAAGGTCCTAAAGATACAAAGCAATTCAAAACTCAAGAAGCAAAAACCCAATCTCATGTTGTAAGTCATTATATTGTCATTTTCCCAGACTAGTGACAAAAGTCACACACGAATTCTTGGGATGTCTATTTGTCTGTACATTCTTCATGACACCAACATTTACACTTCCTGCATTCTTTCCATTTCACTGAAGTTTTGGGCAAGGGTGAAATAGATTTAATAAACACTGATAAATTTGCATATGGGCCCGTATTTTTATGAGTAAAAGGTGGTGTCATGGTGGGTACCGATTTTTGGCCATTTGCTCATAGTATCAAAGACGCTCATGGGCATCTTCTAATCTCTAGGTTTCCTATACACTCAAGACGCCCATGGGCTTCTTGTAATCTCTATGCCACCCATGTATTCGAGATGACCATGGGCATCTTGTAATTTTCGAGTCCTGCTCTACTGACGCCATTTTTTTTAACGAGATCAATGTTTAAGATTGATGTAAAACCATTAAAACAACTGCAAGTAAGCACAGAATAAACGTTGAAATGCGCGAATTCGTACTGCATACGGTTAAAGAGAAAATTAGGAAGAGTCGTAAATGTGTACTTACACAAAAGTGGTGAAAATTTAGAAAATTGATTTATCGCGTCAATATCTCGAATACTGAAACATTATTGTTATGGGAGGTTCACAAGATGTCGCTGCATGCAATGAGACAACTAAAACACCCGTTTTAAAGGGGATGGGCATCTTACCCGCCCTGGGCGTCTTGTAGCACTCTCCCCTACGGATATTGTTTTTTTTGGGGGGGGGGCTAAAGGGGGTTAATCGCGCAAATATTTTATTTTTACATGGGAAAAAAATTGATAGCCTTTTTTAGCCCACCTATCCCCCCTTGCGCCGCTACTGTGACTAGGCCTGCTGGTGTTCAGTGAAACGCAATAAAACAAATGAGGCGATACTGTTTAATTTCAAGTCATTGGTAAATAAAACTTTTGGGCATTGGGCGCCCGCAGACATTTTTGAAGGAGGGGCAAAACACGATGGTCACGGCTAAATTGTTTTAGCAAGAGCTTAAAAATGCAGAGCAGGAAATCCTGAAGAACATGAGTATTTTTCATAGCGACTCCTATATGTAAATTTTTCATTTTCATTTTGCGCAGGGCCTTCCGTTAGGGCTTTTGTGCGAAGAAATTTGTCTAAAACCTAAACGCAGGCCTAGCAGTTAAAAAATTAGGTGTCCATTCTCCAGGGGTGGGGCAAGTGCCACCTCTTGCGCTACGTGAGAGTCCCCATGCTTTGAGATTCCCTTACCTGGTACGCTATCTAAAAGTCGTCGGGTCGTTTGCCGTCTTAGCCCGTCTCCCCCCTTTCGGTGGGTCTGCTCGACAGGTGACCGCGTAACCTAATTAGCTTAGATAATATATAGTATATGCAGGGTTAAATGTAAATGAAATATAATATTCAATATTAATAGTAACCATACGAAAGAAAGAAAATGCATATAAAATTCATTTATCTTATTGTTTTATTCTTTTTTTCGGTGACCATACAAGAACAATAACAGGCCTACAAACAATTCACTATTAATATGATAATCGTTCACAGACAATAAACAATATATTTTGACAATTGGATAATGATCCGGTCTCAAAAGCTATCACAAATTCATAAAGAAACAAATTAAAAATAAAATATTAAATTTTGAAGTTTAAATAAATATTGTATTGTGACACTTTAAAAGTGACTGATGTTGAAACAATTGTGGCGCTGGCGCAATATAAAAGACTCCGACTCTGAGTCTCACTAGACCAGTTCACACAAAACATTAAAATCTATGTAAAAATACTTAAACTTAACATGAATTCTCTACACATATTTCTAATATTTCTCGGTCCAGTTTCTATCATCTGCGACGTTTACGTGCCATTAGGCGATCTGTCTCTTCATCGATTTTTTCTTCTATGGTCCATGCCTTCATCTGTTCCCGCATTGACTATTGTAACTCGTTACTCATTGGCCTACCTAAACTCCGCCTGGTTCCTCTTCAATCGGTACTTAATGCATCTGCACGTTTGATTGCCCGCCTTCCTCGTTTCTCTCACATTTCGACTTTCATGACTGAGCACCTTCACTGGCTTCCTTTGACTGCCCGGATTCAATATAAAATTCTTTTTCTTACCTATAAGATGTTTTTGGGTCAAGCGCCTCGCTACCTTTGTGATCTTATTAGGAAGCCTTTCTCTGCTACCGTTGGACGTCCTCTCCGCTCTTTAGACCGTCACGATCTTCTTGTACCACGATCTCGGACTGCCACAGCCCAACATCGCGCCTTTGCCTCCGTCTGCCCTTTACTGTGGAATGGCGTTCCTCCTATTATTCGTTCCCAGATTTTATCTGGAGGCTTTACTTTTTCTGCCCGTTGTCTTAAGACTTTTCTTTTTCCAGGAGTTCTTCGCACTGGGAGCGCCTCTGATTAGGTTGTACTGTGAGAGGCGCTTTATAAATCCCAAAATAGAATAGAATAGAATAGAATGAATTAAACAAATACAACAATTAAATCATATCACCGCGCAGTAGAAGTCATTGAGTCTCGTTGAAATTAAGCAAACTAAATCGATATTTTTACAGATCGACACTAACTCAATCTGTAAGTTGGACATTTATATAAAAATTTGATGTTTTTTAATTATTTTGTGTTCACAAAAATATAAAAACTTCGATGGAGAACAACAAATGTAGGAAATTTCCTCAATGTTTAAATGCGTCCTTGAGGCAACTAACGAAATAATAAGATACAAACTCCAGGAATCGCGACAATACGATGACGTCATTTTCAGACGTCTAACGTACGTTTGTCATTATTACTCCATAAAGAATTTCTATAGCGCTTATCTTTACGTACCCAACACAGACGCGCTTTATGCTTATTAGGCTTCAGCTTCCATTACCTGTTTGCTCCTAGAAATCATGGGCGGAGACTTAGGAGGGAGGGGGCGTCCCCAAAATTTGTGTTGAGGGACGGAGACGCTTATATGATTATATCCCCAATATTTCAGAAATATTCATAAATATCATTATGCATTTCTACTGTGTTATATCCACTGTTAATCCATTATGAGCAATCTTGTTACGATGACAGCTTAAAATGCTACCATTAGGCTACAGTGTCCAAATAGCCAACAACAAATTTTCTTGCAAACTGGAAAGGGACACTTAGCCTATTGAAACTTTAAACTATATTTTTCCGCAATGGAGTAATGAGAAATTTTGTTGCTTATAGCTTAAAATGTTATTATTAAGCCTACAGTTTGCAAAATTTGAAAAGCCTTTAAACAATGGGAGGGGATTTTATTGAAGCCCTGGACCACGTCTCTGAGCACTGAAATAATAGGCCTATTTTTTAAATGATAGCTTAAAAAGATAAGGCAACAGTGTGCAAATCCCCAAAATCGTAAGCAATTGGATACAACACTCTGAAGTCTTAAACTACAATATATATGACCCAAAGGGCTATGACTATCAGCAGTGGCGGCGCTAGGGGGGGGGCTAAGCCCCCTATCAGAGACTAAACCCCCTAAAAAGGCCAACCGGGTTCTTTTTACATGCTAGACTGAAATAATTCCACGATTTTCGATCGGATGACTAAATAAGGTCGTCAGAAATTTTCGCGGATGAAAATGGGAAATTTCCTCGGGAGGCTTCAGCCACCCCAAACTGAAATCCTGGCGCCGCCACTGACCATCAGCATTGAAAAATTAACAATTTTATTATGATGACAGCATAAAAGCTTAGGCTGCTATTCCTACAGAAGAGAAATTCAAAAATGTAAACAATTAGGAGGGACATTTATAAAAGTCTGAAACCATGTCCTTAGCAATGAAATTATGAGAAATTTCATTAAAATCATAGCCAAAATGCTACTATGCCCTACCAGTGGCGGCGCTAGGGGGGCTGAGCCCCCCCTACAAGAGGCTCAGCCCCCCCCTAAAAAAGGGACATCCGAAATTTTTACAGCGAAATATCCACAATTTGGGGCTGACGACTAAAAAAAAGGTCGTCAGAAATTTTGGCGGCGAAAATGGAAAATTTTCATGAGATTTCGGTCGAGGCTTCAGCCCCCTCGAAACTGAAATCCTGGCGCCGCCACTGTACCCTACAATTGCAGTTTGGAAATTAAAAAATGTCGATGTTGGGGGCAGTCCCCCTCCCTCTGCTTCGCCCCTCCACGATCGTCCTTCGGTCGCTCGTCCCCCCCCCCCCAATGCAGGACCAAGTCTCCACCTATGTGTATATATGCGTGTGTTTGCGTATAGGTGTATGTGGGTGCTTGTGTGTCTATGTAGGTTGTGTGCGTGCGTGTGTGTGCGTCGCAGTGCGTGCCCTTAATGTAGGCTATAGGCCTACTTGATATCGATTCAGCAAAAGGACGAAAGGACAATTCAACACCTCCTACGAAAAACTATTTTGTTCCAGCGTTTTTTTTTAAGTGAATCGTTATCTCTGATTATGCCTCTAGAGTCCAGATCATATATGGTCCTGATTTTGGATTTAAAAAATATGGCTTTCGATATAATTATAGAAGTCGGATTACTCACTGCTAATATGTAGGCCTAAGCTTGTGCCTCCATACACGGAGCATTGAATTGCAATTCGGGTGAAACGTTCGTGTCCAATAATTAATGGGCTTGAATCTGTCATCGTCTTTCATAGGCCTATAGGGGCAACCAGAGCCTTCAATTACTGATGGGGGCAACTTGGAAGACAGCACTTAGGTCTACTCTTACTCTGGGGCAACTTGGGGCATATATGTGTGTAACTGTATGTATGCATATATGTATACAGGGTGGCTCAATAAAAAAAATGTCCCACCAGCAAAAATGCAATTTATCCGCAACCAATCGAGACTGTTCGATGAAAACACCAGGATTTATAGAGGAAAGATTTTGCAACAATCCCTGAAAATCTCAATAATAAATTTGCATTACTTCAGAAGTTGCAACTGCTTAAAAACATTTTTCCATTTTTTCAAATTTCCGCAGAATCACGTTCCAATACAATGTGATTTCTTTAAGATTTTTTGGCAATTTGCAACACACAAAATGGTGACGTTGTTGACGACTTGTCGTACGACCTCACTGAGAGCTGTAAAGAAGCTGTTTGTGAAGCAAGCTACTACTAATTGGTGATATTTTAAATATAATAATAACACTATGTAACACGATTTTTGTTCCTGGGCAATGAGTGTAATTTCCTGGTTATTTGTGCCTCAAAAGTATAGGAAATGGTTGTTATTCTGTTTAAACTTTGCTTTTGTGGACTGGAGAATGATATTTAAAAGAAAAACCTATTTACACAACAAACGAGCGAATTTGTTTGTTTTTGTTCACATAAAGTCAGAAGAAACCATAGATCTATAGGTCACAAGAAACCACAAAATGATTCTAAAGCAACATGTATTAATACTAGAATGATACAAAAATTGACCACCCGAAATTTAGATATGCGTAGTTTTTCTAGATTTACGGTTATACTGTAAATCACTTTCACGAATCAGATGTAGTCACCCCAGATGTAGTCTCCCATCATGTTCTCATTGTACTGTCCTTGGTAGCGACGTTCAAAGTCTAGTGTATCCTGGTGGAAGCGCTCGCCTTGCTCCTCCGAGTATACTCCCATGTTCTCCTTGAAGTTATCAAGGTGAGCATCAAGAATATGAACTTTCAGGGACATCCTGCATCCCATTTACTGTAGTTCTTCACTAGAGTCTCAACCAGCTTTACATAGTTTTCGACCTTGTTATTGCCCAGTAAGCTTCTAACCAACGCCACAAAGCTATTCCAAGCCGCTTTCTCACTCCTAGAAAGCATCTTGGAGAAATCCTTACACTCCATGATTCTCTTTATCTGTGGGCCGACGAAGACACCATCTTTGACCTTTGCCTCAACCGTTAAGCTTATGGAAGAAACCTCGAAGGTATTTGAAAGCCACCGATTCCTTATCCAGAGCCGTGACAAATTGTTTCATTAGACCCAATTTAATATGCAGTGGTGGCATCGTTACTTTCGAGGATCCATCAGTGGCTCTCACTTGACATTTTGGCTACCCACATTGAACTCGGTCCGCTGGAGCCAGTCCCGCTTGTGGTAGTACGCCTTTAGTTTCTGCTGTCCCAAAGGCAAAGGTAGCAACTAAACTTTGTCCAACCCCCTTGTAGACCCATCAGGAATGATACCATTTTGAAGTCTCCCATGACATCCCAGCCGTACTCATCGAAGTTCAAGGCGGCTAAAAAGGTTCTCACGCTGTCGTAATCCTCTTTGACGTGTACCGAGTGAGCCAGAGGAAGAGACGGATACTTGTTCCCATTATGGAGTAGCACGGCTTTGAGGCTCCCAGATGAACTGTCAATGAAGAGACGCCACTCGTTCGGGTTGCAGCCGATTCCAATTTCCTGAAAAGACCGGTCACATTGTGACAGAAGCAGAGTCCATCTTGACTGGTAAAAAGTTGAAAATGCTTGATGACGCTTCCTCTGATCTGCGATTTGAACACTGTCATCCAACAGGTTCCACTGCTTGAGTCTAGATGTCAAAAGTTCTGTATTGGACTTGGTGAGACCAAGACCTCTGATCAAGTCGTTGAGGTCTTTTTGGTTTGGATAGAACGGATTTTTGTCATGAGCTAGAAAATTATAGTCTGGATCTAAAACGTCTTCATCGCTCTCTGACTCTGATATAGGCTACTTTGTTCTTCTGAAGGCGACTGATTTCTATACAGAACAGTGGGTACAGGAAGCTCAGGACTGTGTGGCACTGGGGCCATGGATGAAGGAAGGTCGGGGGTGTATGATAGGAGCTGCATTCTTTCCAGTCCGACGTTTTGAAGGGTCCACCATGCAGAAGTAGCAATTGCTTGAGTGGTCAGTGGGTTCTCGCCAGATTCTTGGTATTGCAAATCTCTTGATGCCATATGAGTTGTGTCTACAGGCTATGCACCTAGTCAGACGTACAATTAAGCTGAAGTGCATGGTGGGCTCAATGCATCCTTATTTACACTACCACCTGTAGCTATTTATAGGTGTAGAAGGTTCTAGTACATTCTAGAATATTCCTGGAAGTTCACAAAAGCTGTACAGCTAATCCGAGTTAACACATGAATTTCAATGTACCAAAAGAAGCAGTTAAATTTCAGAATAATCAATCTCCTGGCCTGAAAAGCAAAGTCTTTGGGGCATAATGGCCATTTTCTATACTTTTGAGGCAGAAGCAATTAGGAAATAACATCTAATACCCAGGAACAAACAAAAAGTAAAATTTTGTTACGTAGTGTAATTATTACGACCTCAATTTATGAATTCGCTACTGAGCGAAATAGGCAAAGTTTCTGCGGATGATAAGATGGGAACTTCGACGTTGCGTGAATAAAGACTGGGGCATCGCGTTATCATAGCAAAATATCCAGTGAAAGTGGAGCCTGAGCGCAATGAAGGCTGTCTGCAAGCGTGTTTATGTAACGGAGGTCAGATTAGTCGGAAGAGATGCAAGAAGTGTTCGTTTGGTCTGACGGAAAAAGCGCGATGTTCACGAGATTCGCCTAGAAGTCGAAAGGGTTAAGTTTGCAAAGTAAGCTTACATCATGGTTTCAGCATCAGACATGCTGGCGTGTGTTACGGGTGCAAGGAAAGATTGCACTTCATCGCATTCAATAGGGTAAATGCGAAACTTATCGCTGAACTCTCTTTCGCAGACTCATTGAAGACGTACTCCTGTTATGTTCTAACATCTGGTTTTATTTTCCAACAAGACAATACGCCTGCTTGCTCGCACAGCAAGGTTGATTATGATGACGCTACCTTATTGCCATCAACTGCAGTAAATTTATTGACAAACATGAATGACCAACAAACTCGCCAGACCTTAACCCTCTTGATTATCACGTCTAGGGAGCCATGCTGGAACGCTGCAAGACATTTCATCCAAAGTTAGAGAAAATTGGCTAGCTGAAAGAAGTCTTGCTGTTAATGTGGGGTCAGATGCCGCAGGACCCGACCAACAAGGCCATACTGAGCCTCACAAAAATAATTCGAGCTCGTATTAAAGCAGGGAGTGGACACTCCCATCATACTTTACAATAAACTGTAAAACGGAATACCGAGGTCGTAGTGAAAGGTGATATTAATTAACATGGAAATCTGCAAATGACGTTCATTTTCCGCGGAAATTCGAAAAAAACGGAATTGAAAGTTTAAACGGCTGTAACTTTTTCAAAGACGAAAAGGTTTTAGTTAAACTTTCCGGGATTGTTGGAAATTCAGTTCCCTGCAAATTGGGAAATTTTCACAGAAAATTTTCAATCGCTTGCAAAGATATCGCATTTTATCCGGTGGGACGATTTTATTGAACCACCCTGTACATGTATGTGTATACATATATACAGGGTGGGCCGAAAAAAAAGATCCCCTAGGTTTTTTGCCAATATCTTGACCAAAAGTAAGAATTTTGAAATGAAATTTTAAAGTCTTATAGACAATTCATATTTACATAAGATGGCCAAATTTAATAAAAATATTTCAAACAGAGCAAAAGTTATGCCACTATTATGGAGGCCACCCACCGTTTTTTGACGATTCAAAAACGTAACGCAACCAAAAGTAAGTTTTTGCCAATATCTTGGCCAAAAGTAAGAATTTCGAAATGAAATGTTACAGGTTTATAGACAATTCATATTTACATATGTTGGCCAGATTTCATAAAAATACTTCAAACAGAACAAAAGTTATATCACTTTTAGTGAGGCCACCCTACATTTTTTGATGATTCAAAAAAGTAAAAAAAACGGTGGGTGGCCTCACTAAAAGTGGTACAACTTTTGTTCTGTTTTCATTTCTGTCTTTTTTTTGCCCACCCTGTACATATGTATGGGCATAATTATGTGAATGCATATAGAGTATGCAAACTATGCATATATATGTATATAATTTACATCAAACTCATTTTGTTTCCATTGTTCTTATTGTCCTTGCCACAAAGGCCTGGTTAAACAATTAAGCTGTTGCCTACAACACGACCGCTGCAGATCTAATGGGCAAGCTTGGATTGCCATATGCCACGAAAAACGCAAATAACTGACCAATAAATCATCGACTTCCAATCACCTAATGTAGCAACACAATGGCCTCCTAATTATCAAGACAACTCCTGCATGCTGCGTCGTCAAACACCCACGAAGTCTCCCATGCAGTCTCTGCAGAGATCATAGTCAGCTTATAGGAGGTGCTCAAGAAACATCGCTTACTGTATTAGCAAACTGCCTACGCAGCGGATATTATTATGTCTCCATCTTGAGCCAAAGACGACGTTAATCCGGTCTCAGATCCGTAATGAATCTATTTTTGTCGACTACAGCAGGGCAGTCCACGAGGTAGGCCTAGGATATGCCGTCTAGGTTAACAGCAAAGCAAAGAAGGAAGCACCACGATTCGAAGGAGGCCTAGATGCAGGCCTACACGTTTTGTGCTAATACGCACATGATAATGTTTGAGCACTGGACAGACATAATTTATGAAGCCTGGAATATTTAATCTAGCGAAACGAAGAGATGTGCTGAAGTCGTATATGAAGCAGATTTCACGAAGCGATGAGAAATTTTGCCTTACATTTCAGATGAGCCTATACATGTATATGGGTCTTATCTATAGGGTATACCACACTAATACTGTTGGAAATAAGAATATGATGCTTATTAATTTTGTTCCAGGTTTTACCGCGATATGGTCGTCAGTGAAGTCAGAAAAACGCCTACAAAGCCCTACATGATTAGCTTTAAACGTGTTGCAGGACGGTGATAGGCATAGGCGTAGGAAGCGGAGGTCCAGAGGGAGGGCAAATACCACAAAATTTCGTGCAAATGTGTTTTTGGGCAAAACAGGCACGGGCGGACAAACCTTTCTCGGGCAAACATGCATGGGAGGATTTTTTCGGGCACACATGGTAAAAGAGCAATATTAATTTTTCTGAAGATTTGTACGAAATGACTAAAAAAGGTCATCAGAACATTTGGTCGATGAAAATGTCGGGCGACTCGCGTTCCCGGTCCGCCAAAAAATGTAAAGTATACTTTTCGGGCAAAAGTCAAATCTTTGCCCCCTCCCCCACTGCTGAAATTCCCCTACGCCTATGGGGCCATAGGCGTACGGGACATTTCGGCAGTGGGGGGCAAAAAAAAAATTTTTGCCCGAAAAATCTGACTTTTTTTTTTTTTTTTTAAATTTTTTTTAGTCATCCGCCCAAAATTCTTAAGATTTTCCCGTCCGAAAAATCTGACGACCTTTTTTTTTTAAAGTCATTTGCCCAACTATTTTTTTTTTACCCCTGCGTGCCCGAAAAATTCCTCCCGTACCTGTTTTGCCCGAAAAAATTTCCGAAATTTGTTTGCCCGTCCAAGCCTCTTTTGCCCGAAAAACACATTTGCCCGAAATTTGGGGAACATTTGCCCCCCCTGGACCCCGCCTCGTACGCCTATGCCTATGGCGATAGGCCTAAGCCTACAGGTAGCAGCTCTATCGCAAGTGGTAGGAGAATCAGTTAGGCCTAATTAGCATTTCCCGGTCTTAAAATATAATATTCTAGCATAATATTCTGACAGAGAGAGTCGTTAATTTAACCTAGGTATATTAAGGTGTCGAATTTGCCTTTGTCCACTTAATTAGGCTTGCAGGTCTATAAAATATAGGCGCGCGCGCACGCACGCGCACACGCACGCACACACGCACCTGCATAATGTAAAATGTCCTCGAGTCGATTCCATTATAAAACGACCCCTATGTGTTTGCCAGTCGAACATGGGCGGAGACCTAGGGGGGACAGGGGGGACGGTCCCCCCAATGGAGGTGTTGGGGGGACGGCCCATGCATTTGTCCTCCCCCCCCAATCGTTGAGCGTCAAGACTAAAAAAAGTCATCAGCTTTTTTGGCGGCGAATATAGGAAAAAATAGGAAATTTCGCCGCGATTTGGCTGGATGACTAAAAAAAGTCATCAACTTTTTTGGCGGCGAAAATATAAAATTTCGTCGAGATTTTGGCCGGATGACTAAAAAAAGGTCATCAACTTTTTTGGCGGCGAATAGAATTTTTTTTCGAGATTTCGCCGGTCGACAGAAATTTTTGCCGGGAAAAAGATGCAAATTTTTCTGGGACACTCCATTAGAAAATCTCGCGTCTTTCCCTCGATCCCCCCCCCAAGTCTCGGTCCAGGTCTCCGAGTATGCAGTCGACCGTGCTAATTTTCCAATGAATTGATCGATTGAGGTCCTTCACGTACATGATTGCTGCTTGTTGGAATAAGAGTCAAGCCATATTATTCTAAGGTCCCCGTGAACGGACGGTGCTAGTCCGAAATTTGAATCGTTAAAAATATATAGCCTATAAACCGCCAGCGGTCTTCTAAGCCGTGAGCAACCCTTCGGGAAGCGACCGCGTTCGCACCCTATAGGTTTAGGCCTAGCCTAGGGCCTAGGCTTATTTCGCAGATCCGGCTCGTGAAACGCGGACTGTTATGTGCTGTTACTGTGATGCAGGCCTATCCAACTACTACTAGGTCATGGTCAGCTATGACTGTGCCATACATGCATAGGCTATGCATGTAGACCTAAACCAATTGAGCTTAGAATTGTAATTTAATTAGCCTTGTCCGCCTCTACGCTGACACTCTATCCGTTCTGTAAATATAATATTACTAGTGTAGGCTCCTATTACCGACGTTCCTATATTCAGGCCGAGTCATAGCCTCTGACCTAATTCATTGCGTTGGTGACCTTAGTTGCCATGACTACTGTTATTTCTGTAGCAGGTTTCAGAATAGGAAATCACGTTGTGTTGCCTAAATGTTATTAGTGTATCTGTATCGTATTTATCTGCAAAACGTGTATGCGTTTTGTACGTCTGGATATTATACTTGAATTCAATTGCCTGCGCTTATAAGTCGAACACATAAATAACTATTAAACCAATGGCTACTAGCAAATCTGAAAAACAGGGCCTTGCTATTGCAGGGCATAACTACGTTGGCGAAGATCAGATCTGGTGAATATGATGTTGCTTTATTTTATTCATTTTCTTTGAAATGGTATCAGAATATGCTAGCGGAGTCTTTGAGATTGTAAACTGATAATTGCCATGGAAAATGATTTCAATGCATTGAAAGAAATACATTTAAAAACTATGAATACCGGGTGATTAATGAATCTTTTTGAATGAATGAATGAATGAATGAACACACTCTTATATATTTTTCAATACATTTTATATATTTTTTAGAATAGCTCAAACCCCAAATTGTATTGTGTGATTTCAGTCATACAACACAGACATTGCTATACATTGTGAAGAGTTATTTCTGTCGCATTAAAAGAAATCAAAACAAGTGGAATCGTTTTAACATGAAATATATTATTATATCTTCTCGTTGTGTTTTATTCCAGTCGCCATTCTTTCACCCTCCTCTCTACACTGTTCACCTGCTATCACAATGTTTATCACAACAGAAAAAATAAGTATGTAAACTCTTCCCGCAGAAACAATCCTGACATACATAATATACAATAAGACGATCAGCACATCTCATGGCATAACTCACTAATGTTCAAATCATTAGTTGCATCTGAACTTTTTCAGGAAGGATCACATTGAACACGAAACTGTTACGACGCGTGGCTGGCAAGACAGATGGAAGTTCATGGCAACAGATTACAGAGAAGTATGTTAATTCTGAGAAGCAGTATGTAAGTGGCTATAATATAGCAGTATTATTAATATTAATATTTTGAATGTCTGATCATGGTATGTTGCACAGAAAATCTTGATATTAATGTTGTGATAATGTACTGTGTAGGCCTAGTTTAGTTTTTCGCAAAGAATTTTCTTTGAGATTTTTTTGTGACCTTTCCTGCTGAAGAAATGATTAAACTCAGAAAAATTCATTCCAGTAGTTACATTATCTGACTCAGTGATAGGTGCACATAGTCTACCATTGAAAAGGCTTCCGTTTATCTTGTTTAGTTAAGTTCTACCACAAATGAGACAGAGACAAGTTTATTACCATTTCATCCTTTGTACCACTTTGTAGTGTGCAAATTTCATAAAGAAACTCAATGCACCATTCAGAAATTTACTTAAATCTATACTTTAAGAGGTTTCCTTATGGAGAAACAATGAAGAGCAAGGTTCACATTGAATGTACACGTTTTTCTTTTATATGGCTGTCTTCATTTTGCCTTATACGACTAATCTCACTCTTCCTCTCCTTGCCCCCTTGGTATACAATGGCTTCTCTCGTTCAATTATTGTTCTGTATATTATATAAATCTTCTGGTTTGTTTTAATATGTGAAGCATGCCAGTGCTGTGTGTGTTCGCTAATGCTTCTCATTATATAATATACTAACTTACTTACTCAACACACCACGTGTATGTGCTTCTACACGTAGCTTGTGAAAGACGAGTTTCCTCAGCAGGAAAGGACGGAAATTCCTCTTCCGAAGCATCTGCAGATCGCCAAAGGTCCTCCGCTGCATGAATGCGTCAACGTGTTGCCATCATTAAAACCTGTGCCACACACGACCTCAGCCGAGGTTGGATGGAGGTCAGGAGTGGAGCAGCACAAACTGGACAAATATGGCCGCTACTGTAGACCAAGAGGTGGATTGGTTAAGCAGCTGAATTGGCCAAATGAAGCCATTGGCTAACCAAGGTTACTGGCCTCAGGTTAGTCAAAGTTTCAGATCAAAATTCCAAAATGGAAGCGTGTTAAATGTCTCGACACACTTTACATACTTCTGATTGTTTACATACTTGAGATTGTTTTCATGTAATTTATGTATGTGTATTCTGCTTTAAAAGCCATAATGCTTTTGCTGGGAGTTGAATAATTTGCTTAGAATTGATACGTTTGCCATAATAAAGAAAAGTACCAATAGTGCGGAATTTGCTACTCTAACATAATATAAACATCAGTATTTTATGTTCCTTTTTATATAGTCGGTGCAATAAATTAAATAAGAAGTGATTGCCTTATGCCTCCTGGTACTGAACCTTTTCTAATTGCAATGATTCACAAGATGACATTTGTCCTAATATTTTTACGTAACTTCGATATATTCAGACCAGATTTTCGCTACTGAACAAAAAGAGTTAACCATGCCAATTCTAGACTGATAAAATGAATATCTTAATTTTGTTAAATCTAGAAACTGTGATAGTGTGAAGTATTATGCATAATCATTGTATTTAAAATTGTCATAATCATTTATTTAAAATTGTCATAATCATTTATTTAAAATTGTCACTTTAGTTGTGTTTCCGAACTGCTTGTAAATCGTAGTCTAGAAAATATTGTGGTAATGTAAAATTATTACGTATAATATATTGTATATGTTTAGCATGCACTTCAATATCTGCTCCTTTAGATCTTGCTAGAGCCGTCTGCACAGAATCGCTTACAGTATTGTTGTAATATTAGCCGGTTTTGTTTGGCATAATTTCAAGGACAGTGGAGATGTGAGAAATATAATGCCATGAAATTTTGATTCTCTGCCTATGATCTTTGATGTAACTGAGAACATTTGACTGTGGTACAATTGAGAAAATGAGATATAAAAAGTCTTATACACACGTGTCATCAGTGTTTGTTTGTACGCGCACTTGTTATAGTGCCCCTTCAAGCTCTCTACTCAGAGGCGCTCCCGACTACAGAGCGAACACTGCATCGGAGTTTCACGCTGAAGTGCTGAGCAATTGCGAGTGACGGACTTGCCCAAAGTCCCTACACGGCAACTTGAGGTAGATTCGAACCTGCAACCCTTCGGCTGCAAGGCGATGAACATACCCACTACACCACCATGCCTCACAAGTACGTATTGCTATCATTTGAAAATGAAACAATCTCTTTAGAATTCAAGTTTATTGCCTTGTACATTAAATTAATAAATAATAACTCTACAGTACACATCATATTGCCTCGTATATCAAATCAATAAATATAGAGCTCTGTTGTACACATCGTAAATTATCTGAAAGTCAAAACAGCTCCAAAAGTCCGTAAAAATTCGACTGTCAATGTATCTAAACAGCATTGAACGACCAGAAGCAAACATTTAGTGTTGAACATTTCATTGTTAAAATTATTATGCAAGACAATTCACCCATACGCTGATTATGAAATAAATTGTGGTAAAATCGAAACTGATGCTTTGTTTACGTAAAACAACGTGAAGATATGTGGTGAAACAATCTCCTAATTCAGATTATGCAAGACAATCAACCTATTATGCTGATTAAGAAATCACAACGGAAAAATCACAGCTGACGATCTGCCATAAATAAGTAAAACAAAATAAAGAAATGCGACGCAGATGCTGTCCTTCTTCATTCACTGGCGGATGAAGTCAATACTGGAAGAATTGCGGCACAGGTTCCTCGCTGTGCTGGACAACGGAAACAGTCTTTGCTATTTTTCCCACTCCGGATCTAAGAAGAAGGAACGAACATGAGATCAAAAAAGAAATAAACAAAATTACCGTAAAAGTGGATGATTTGGATGAATGGATGGATGTGCGGTGCGGTGGTGTAGTGGTGGCGTCGTTGCCTTGAAGCCAGAAGGTTCGAGGTTCGAATCCACCTCGCCGCGTACGGACCTTGGGCAAGTCCTTCACTCGCAATTGCTCAGCGCTTCGGCGTGAAACTCCGATGCAGTGTCCGCTCTGCATTCGGGAGCGCCTGAGTAGCGGTTGAGGGCTGGAAGAGGCGCTATAACAAGTGCGCATACAAACAAACAATGGATGTATGGATGGATGGTTGGATGGATGGATAGATGGATGGATGGACCGCAGAGCTTCTCGAATCTAGATACAAGTTTCAGTGTGTGTGATTTCCTTCTTTAGCAAAACGTTGCTAAGCCATTTTGCTGAACATTCTGTCAAATCTCATTCCTGGAGGAGAGTAATACGGTAATATCAGACCATAATCTTTAACTTTAAAACACTGGTACTAAAAATTAGTAATACATGTAACTTGGCTTTCAGTTATTAATTTCATGCATTTTAAATATGCACCAATTTAATGCAGCTTCTTGTAAACCTCTTAACAGCAGTCCCAACAAGAAGATCCTTGCATGAAATAAAGGCAGAGAAAAATCAAAGAAGAAGGCTAAAAAATTGGGTTGTCATTAAATTACACTCTACTGTGCTCGCTAAAACTTCAATATAATGAAGTTCACAAAGACTACACATATATCTTGAATTGTAATACAAGGTTAATGCTTATTTGGCCATGCTGGGATCAGTGCCGTGTTTAACATAGGTCCATTCGGTGCGGTGCACCGAATGCCCCTGAGCCGAAAGTTTTTTTACCATTGGCCAAAATGTCTTTTGCGAGTCTCGGTGTTACTTAAACCTTTTTAAAAATAAGTGTAAGAAAACATTAATTTCACAAAGTTCACCGATGTTGCGTGTTTGCTTACTGACCCGCCACAGCCGACAAACCATGTAGGCTAGCCTATTGAACAGTTCGTTTTTGTAAATGACTAATCTTGTAAGACTGCCGAACGGCACTTTGCCTCTGCTGTAACACTTTGCACCGACACTCGAAGAACCTTAAATACGGCCCTGGCTGGGATTAGGAGTGCACCTGAGTATTCCCGTAGAAGAAGCACTATACACATTCTCAATAAATGAATGAATGAATGAATGATTGAAAGTGAAATTATGAACTAAATAAAGGCAGCTGTAATCTTTACAGTGAGCTGCTATGAACTTTTCACGAGAAAATTATGGATCAATTGCATTTTAATGGAAAAAATTATACATCATTTGCACTTTTCTTGGACATTAAGATTAAATTATATCAACCTGCTTCAAAAACATATAAAATGTTTTCTTGGTTGCAGCAAAGGTTTCAGCAGACTATCACCCAATATTCTGTATTGACAAAGATGATGAACTTCAGAACCAACTGCCATAAAAAAAATAAGCATGAACACTAACTTTGATATGCCAATGCAGTACAGCATGACCAGTGTCTTAAGATTACTGCAGCCATCTTTCAGATACTTCAGTGACTTGTCACTACAAATACACAGAAGTAAACTATCAAACACTGGCTATAAAAGACAGAATAATCAATATATTATATATATATATATATCCGATATATAAATATATATATACAGTATAACTGAGTATATATTTCATACTTAGTATTGCAATAAAAGAAGTCAAGACTAGCAACTATTCATAATACTCATTGCACTGTGCAATATTGCACAATAATGGAAAGACAAAACTCAATATCAATTAACATGAATAAAATTGAATACCGGTTTAAATAACATATTAACTTTTTAGCAATTTTGCCATGAAAACAAAGACTCACGTAATAAGAAAGCAACCAGATATATCAAGGAAAGAGATATATCGACAAACACCAGACAGATACTGCATGCTCAGATCCGTCAACTGAAAAAAACATATTTAAAAACTAATTTATAAACTGCCTTTTACAGTGATGCATAATCTAATGAACGATAAAAATTTAATTTGGTCAACTAGTTTTAAATAGCACGTAACATCACCATTGAATTCATAGGCACATTTCAGGATGGTTGTGAAACCTGGGACGAGGCCTGATTTCTCAGAGATTCGATTTTTACTCCTAACATGATTTTTATAAATCCTGAGGGATCATTGATACCTAAGGTGAAACAAAAGTTCAAATACTAACCAAACAATCTTAAAATTAATGTATCAATTTGGAAAAATATTAAGTGAAAACAGTAATCATATGACATTAAACTGCAAGGCAGTGAAGGCATCAACTTTTACTTATCCATAATATTTAATCATGCATAATGATATTATCCAGCCATTTAAAAATAGAACAATAGAACAATAGGAGGAAAAGCCTGTTCAATATGAAAACAAACTAAAGATATTCTTCCAGATTGTTGGTAGACTAACCTTTTTACAGCCAGCGACGTTGAGATGCATGAGAAGGCGACAGCAGAATGCCAGACTCTTCATTGCACCATCAGTAATCGACTGTAAAATGCAGAAAGAATTTCCAATAAATTTCATGCTTTATTCGATAATGAAACTGATAACCTGTTATTATTAATTAATTAATTAATTTGTAGGCAACAGGAGAAGATTTAATTCATTTATTGAATTCGCTTGTTGAACTGAGGAGAAATAATTTCAGCAAAAACAACCTCAATTGAACAAATATAACAAAGAAATTATATATAACACAAAGAAGTCATTAAACAGACACCAGAATTTACAAGACCTGTAGTTTATATGGGAACAAAATGCACACTTTACATGGCCTGAAGATGCAGTTAGATAACAAAGTGCCTCAAAGCCTAGGAGAGACAATGAGTTTTGAGCTGCTTTTTGAAAGAAAGAAGTGGGTTTGAGCTGCGAAATTAGAGTGGCAGTTAATTCAATTCCTTGGAGGCACAAAGGCATGGAACGCATGTAGGTCCATAACTGTTCTGCATTGTGCCTCAGCTAAAAGACCCATACTTAACATTCAACTCCAACTGTAGCTGCTTTCAATTCAAATCAAACATTAGACTAAAGGCTACCATTTATTCTATTACATCTCACACACTTCTTCCCTAGGGCTCGATCTTCCACAGTGCTACATAGAAGCTTTGCTATGGTTGGTCCGTCTTTCTGGAATAAGTTACCTATTAGTCTCCGCAATGAACTTCTTTGTATTTCTTTGCCCCTTTTCCGCAAGCGTTTGAAAACCATTCTCTTTGATTGTGGTTAGGTGTCAGGTCGGGAGCGCCTCTGAGGAGTTCTCTTGAAGTGGCGCTATATAAATGTACGATTACAATTACAATTACAATTACTTCTGTTGATCCTCATAATCCCCAAGAAAAAGATTTCTACACGTTCTCTTCATAAGTTCTGCTTGCCAACACTACTACTACTAATCCACAGGCTGGTAATTTCAATTCAGTATTTGATGACGCAACTGCCGTACAAGTCTTAATAATTATACCAGAAAAAGCAAGATTTACTAAGGAAGATTAGTTGAAATAAAATTAAGGTTGAACCTGAGGGAAGCACTAAAAGGTCGTCACATTATTCTCCGGCAAAATACGTAAACAACCAAATATGGCTCGCACAAGATACGATCAATTACAATCCATTTAAGCAAAATTGTACATACCCTGCAGTGCGATATATCAAGCCTTTCCAAGTATGTACACTGCTGTGCAAACTTCTGCAGTCCTAGATCACTGACCGCAGGGCACTGGGATGCGGACACATTTCGAAGATGTATGTTGCTACCTACTGCCGACAGACTCTGAAATCACAGATGGTGTGATCCCATTTATCAACACAATAGCAATAATTTTCTGATGGGCAATGTGCTACAATTTAATCAATAATAATTGATTAATTAATAATTAAATTGATAATGATAAACCAATAAATAAGTAAAATTATTAATTAATTAATCAGATAGTTTAATTAACGATAATAAATTAATAACTAATTTAATAAACAATAATGCATCAATTAATAATAATTTAATTTATAATAATAAATTCAATAGTAAATTAATAAATTGATCAGTAACAACTTAATCAATAAATTTAATCAATAATAATTGAATTAATGATAACAAATTAAGCAATAACAATGTAATTAATAATAATAATTTGATTAATAGTAAATTAATTACTAAATTTATTAATATTAATAATAAATAAATTAATAATAATAACTTAATTAGTAACACCTCAACCTGACCTGGTCCGTGCAGAAGCATCCAGATATGTCGACTGCTGTGAGCGAATGAATCTGTCCCAAAAGTTCTAATCCAGTCTCCGTGACGTTTGAACAAAAGCAAAGGCTGAGATAAGCCAAGCTACGGCCACTGAAAGAAACATCCAGAAACATCCAGCAAGGCCGTAGCTAGGGGGTGTTATGGGTGTTTGAACACCCCCGAAATGTAAAAAGTTTTAAAAAATTATAGAATGCATTTGCAAGCACATAATGTAAAAACAATGAAATAAAACCATGAAAACACCCCTGAAATGAAAAAAAAGTGAAAAAACAGAGTGAATTTATTTTGGTCGAATGACTAAAAAAAGGTCACCAGTTTTTTTCGGAAGGGAAACTGAAGAGGCACCCCCGAAATCAAATCCTGGCTACGGCCTTGACATCCAGTTTATTATTAATTATAATTATATAGTTAAACAGAACTACCACGGCCCATCCACCACAAACATCTGCTCACAATATTCAGATATTCAGAGCTGTACAATTCCCCACAAACATTCTGTAGATGAGCATTGCATCACACCCTAACTGTTTTTGAATTAGTAGTTTCCAGGCTGCAGTCAAGACTTTGTTTCTTTATTATTATAGTAAAGCAGAACTATCCTAGCTCATCCACGCAAAGCGTCTGCTCACAAGGTTGACAAAAAATCTCTTTTCAGAGGGAAAATCCTCTGTTACTCGTAGTTTTTCCCTCTCTCCTCAATAACCTGCCTGCCCTTCCAATACACCACTTCTCAATAACCACTACCCCACCTACCCCACATTGTCTCTCTCCCTCTTACTTTCCCTGGCCACATGCAAAGAAATTACACACATAATGGCACCAACGCAAGAGGTGGCCTGTCTTAAATGTACTAAAATGGACAAGTGATCTAAGACTACATAATTTTTATGGTCACCATATCTAGGCAACTTATAACTTACCGTAGATGTTTTTTTCACATAATTGAAGAAAACAGACGTGGCAGCTGGCATAAGAAACTGACCAAACCAGTGGCGTAGCCAGGAATTTTTCATGGGGGTTTTGTGTTTTTTGGCCTGGCCAGATGCCCTTTCTGACACCAACCCAATAGTATTACAGTAAATAAAAGGGGAATAAAGTAGCAAGGGGAATAAAGTAAGAAAAACAATTGTTATCACAAGCAATTGTTTTTTCTTTCTTATTTAAGTGGATAAATACGGTAAGCTTTAAAAAATCTTTTTCCTATGCCAATGGGGGGTTTTAACCCCCGAAATCCCCTTGTCTACGTCACTGGACCAAACAACATTGCCAAACAGATGCGAAAAAAGTGAAGAAATGCCTCTCTAAACAAATCTAAAAAAAATCAGAATGTTTTGGTCAATTCATCCATTAACCGGAGTGACCATTAATTTTGTAACCTCACAACAGTAGGAAACGGTATACGTGCTGACCGCTTTTGGATGCTGACGATGGAAGCGTCTGTGAGGCGGATGCAGTTGGTCAGGGTCAGTTCCTGCAGTCGAACGCCACATGATCCGTCCATCAGGAACTTGACTCCGCTGTCCGTTATCCTAAAATTACACACCAATGTTGCCAGGTGCAATTTGCCAGCTTCAACGTTTTAAAATCCACGGGAGATAATATCACGAGAACTGGTGGCAGCTGGTACCACTTCTCCAGATTAGGTAACCAGTCTGAGAATTGTGGAAAAATAACTAGGGGGGATGTTTGAACTATGATCCACTTGTAATTGGGATGTGAAAAACCAACTTTACTATGGGACTCCAAGAAAGACTGGGGGGTTGAAACCCCCAACCCCAGGCAATTCTCACCCTGTAGGTAACTGAATTGAAACGTGGTTTAAAAAGTCATTAATTTCCATAAAATTAACCAACCTATAAATGATCCATAACTGAAACGAGTCCTAGAATTATCTCGGCTGTTTTAGTCGGCACTGGGCCACATCATAGAATCACCTTTTTTATGGTACAGCATCATTAAACACTAACTAACCAACTACATAAATGATCTTGATCGGTCAGTTACACATTTTGTGAGAACAGATTTTATACCTAATACAGTCTGTCAGGTTGAGAACAGTCAGTGGACTAAACATGAACGCCTTCAGGCTGACGTCAGTGATGTTTGGACAGTCGCTGAGCACGATGTGGCGCAACTCAGAGCAGCTCTTGCCAAGAGTCTTAACCGCTTGATCCGTTATCTTGTGATTGTCTACAAAAATAAATCAACACCATACATTCATTGTGGGGCGCGGTCGTGTAGTGGGTATGTTCATTGCCTTCCAGCCGGAGAGATGCTGGTTCGAATCCACCTCAAGCCGATGCGTAGGGACCTTGGGAAAGTCCTTCACTCGCAATTGCTCGGCGCTTCGGCGTGAAACTCCGATGCAGTGTCCGCGCTGTAGTTGGGAGCGCCTCTGAGGAAAGAGCTTGAAGGGGCACTATAACAAGTGCACATACATACATACATACATCATACATACATACATACATACATACATACATACATAAATACATACATACATACATACATACATACATACATACATACATACATACATACATACATACATACATACAGACATACATACATACATACATACATACATACATACATACATACATACATACATTCAGTATGTTCTCAACAGATTCTTTCAAATGGGCAATGATTATAAATTGTGGTTTCGCTTAGAAATACCTATTGGTTGATATTACACATCTATGATCATTGCTCGATCATTGATGATGTTGTGATGAGAATCTTTTAAACAAACTAGGCAAGTACCAGTAATTGAAACGTGAAAGAAACAATTACTAGGCAATATTAATTCAAATAGTAAAATAAAAGTAGCCGATTAATGGTTGCCCCATGATTGCCAGTAACAGTTGCCACAAGATTGCCAGTAACATAGTTCTATTCTATGCTATTCTATTTTGGGATTGATAAAACGCCTCTCACAGTTCAATCTAATCAGAGGCGCTCCCAGTGCAAAGAACTCCTGGTTGCTACATGATTGCCACTAACATATCATTAGTAGTATATACTATATACATGTATATATAATTATTATTCTTTTACACTTATAATTCCTTCCCATATATCAAACTCTGTTAGAGCCAAGAGCACATTCACATGAATTGCATGAACCATTTTACACCTTTCCATACAGATTATCGGTAATCATTCTAAATGTATTCGTAATCATAATCGTAATCTCCAAATTTCTAAACGTGCCGCTGGAAAGCCAAGCGCAAGGCACCAGCTTATTTCACAAGCACTAATCGATTTATTCAAACTACAATAATCTCATAACACACACAATTGTGGGGTGCGGTGTGAGGTGGGTATGTTCGTCGCCTTGTAGCCGAAGGGCTGCAGGTTCGAATTCACCTCAAGTCGCTGCATAGGGACCTTGGGCAAGTCCTTCACTCACAATTGCTCAGCGCTTCGGCGTGAAACTCCGTTGCAGTGTCCGCGCTGTAGTCGGGAGCGCCTCTGAGTAGGGAGCTGGGCGCTATAATAAGTGCATACACATACAATTCAGAATTTGTTCGTTAATCTAAACGTCATCTTAATAAAAATTTCAACAAGAAAAGAGACACTGACTGTCGAGTTTCAGTCGAACGAGTCTCTTGTGGGCAGCAAGTTTCTTAAAAGAGTCGTCCGAAACATTTGTTGTTCCAAGCAACGACAGTGACTGCAGACGTGGACAGTTAGTCGTTAAATGCTGAAAAATGTTAAATTTCATCCATATAAAATGTAAATGAAAATATTAGTAGCCAATGAATAAATAATTAATTATTGCTAATAAATATATCGTGTAATACTTAGTTGAATGCAATCCAATAAATGAATCAATATCAAACAAAATTGTAATGGCTATGATGTTGCATATGCTGGTGATTTGGTCAGACTTGTAAAGAACTAACAGCATGAACTCATTGATGTGCCACTCCACTTAAAATAAAGTGGTGCTATGATCACATAAGCTATTAACTTACCACACTATACTTGTTAATGATCCATATAAGAACAGCAATGTAGGGCTAAATATTCATATAATATTGTGAGTATTTAAAGGTTGCTGTACAAGTTCACTAATACATGCCTACATATATACATACATATATAACATATCACTTAAAAGTAACCACTCTCCACCATCTTGATATAAAATTCCTGTTTGTGGTTGCCCAGGTTTAGCGGGGCGGGATCACTACCTTTCTGGAGTTACCCTTTCTAAGAGATCTTTTACCTGATAGTTGATATTATTAGCTTCTTATTCTCACTGTCATTTTGCTGAGTTGAATTGTTTTGATCTCACTGAATAAACAAGTTTGAATTGAATTGAATTGAACAGTGTTTCAAGTCACCTAATGAGCAAGTGAACAAAGGCAGAGACCAGTAGGGCCTAAGCTAAAATCCACTGTATTTAGTTCTCAACTTTATACCTGAAAGCATATGTCATCCAGCGTAAATAGGTCATCCAAGATAAGATGGTGTAGTCCTTTACAGCCTTCACTCAATTTCTCAAAGCCATTTGCAGTTATCTAATGTTAAAGAATAAACAAATTAATAACTAAAAATGTCATCAATTCCCAAAATCATAATATCACATCGCAGTCATAAGACTTTTCAACTTTCAACAAACATTCCCTTTTAAGGAGTGTCTTCCAGAAAGCAAAACATAATTCTCTTAAACATATGTCAGTCTTAGCTAGCTCACTCAATAACAACAACAGCAACAAAAACAGCAACAGTAGCAACAATAACAACAACAATAAAAAATAGTATTAAGACTTCATATAGCACCGTAGACCAGCCAAGGTCGAGAAAAGTGTGATGGAGATAAGTTTTAAAAATCGATGACACGATATTGTGAAAAGATAGGTCTTGAGCCGTGGTTATTCAAGGATGGCACATTCTTCACAGTCGGGAAGACTATTCCCTATAATTATTTGGTCGAGAGTAGCAAACAGTTAGATAAAAACTTGAACAAAACAAATTATTTTTATGCAGCACAATCAAAGGGATATTTATAACGATGCCAGAAACATAAAAAAAACACTGATAATAAAAAACATAACAGATGTTTTAGCTTCATTTTGATACAATAGTATTATCTTATGACAAAGTATCAGTTGCTAGCATTAGAAAAACTTTGCGCTTTGTGGATTTACTCAAAGTCCCTATAAAAAAACCCAAAGAAAGCTCAAACCTACAGTGTACACTAAAAGGAGATCAAACTAACCAAATTGCACATTAAAATATGCAACAGCAACAATAACACAACAGCACCAACAGCACTAATAGCAAACATGCTAACAGCACCATAACACTAACAGCACCAATAACACTAACAGTGACAACACTACCAGCAGCAATAACCCTAACAGCAACATCAACAGCAAGAATAACAGTAACAGCAAGAATAACACTAACAGCAACAATACTAACAGCGCCGATAACACTAACAGTGCCGATAACACCAATACCAGCAATAACGCTAACAGCAACAATAACACTAACAGCAACAATAACAATAACAGCAACAATAACACTACCAGCAACAATAGCACTAACAGCAAGAACAACAAATAAAAATTACTTTAAAAAAATATCAACAGATGAATTAACAAATTAACATAAAATTTTTGTGAGGAACCAACCTGCTGACAAAAGGACAAGTCGAGGTAGATGAGTTGCTTGGCGCCTTTCCCAGCCGCCAAATAACTGAGACCTTTGTCAGTGAACTTCAGACAATGCATCAGACTCAGGTATTGTAGATTATGCAAATTGCTTAACGAAAAAACAAACAACAAAATAAAACGGACGCAAACATATACCCCAGTTCTTAAAATCAAATTGGTAAAAATTAGTAAATTAGCAAAATTAGTAACTGAATTTAGCATTTACAAACACAAATATGTTTTGCCTTTTTTTTACATATATACGTGATTCTTAATTAGTTAACTAAATTTAGCATTATTGACACAAATAAGTTTTGCCTTTTTACATATACACGTGATTCTCAACTAGTTAACTGAATTTAGCATTATCGACACAAATATTTTTTGTCTTTTTTACTTTCCCAATCTATTATGACTGAGCAAAAGTAACACCTGAATACAACTGTTCTCCCAAACCAACCATATAAAACTATTTCTACCAAGGCATATGCCGTGTAATAAATGCGTTAAAACTTGAGGCTAAAATCAAGTACTAATGAATAATGATGATGATATTATTATTCGTTTTACTGAGCTCTTGCTGACATACTGCAGTTGAGCTACAATGATAGAAATGATTAAAGAAAAAAGATACAAATTCAATCCAATTGGTGCAAGTCAGAGGAGGGTCATAGCTAAGTGTCTGTACTTGGGAAATATAATTTCTTTTGTCCTGGTTTGACCTCTAGATTGGCTTATGGATTGACCTCTGGATTGGCCTCTGGATTGGCCTATGGATTGACCTATGGATTGACCTCTGGATTGGCCTATGGGTTGACCCATGAATTGACCTATGGATTGGCCTATAGATTGGCCTACTTATCAATAGAAGATCATGATAAAGGTCAATATATTCCTGTCCAGCATGACTAAGAATTAGAAAATCACAAGAAGTTGTGTCCTGGAAAAACTCGCATCTTAACTAGCGATTAAAAAGCACAGACTAAGCGTTACGTTACATACACTGATATGTTGCGTAATGTCGCGTCCGTTATGTTCGTATAAGACAGGTTGAGGTATAGAAGTATCTTACATCCGTCTGTTATCGTCTTGCATAAATCATCCTGAATAACAAGATATCAAAAGTCATATAACTGACTGCATAGAACATTGCAAAGAGAAATCATCATTGATGAAGTCATTGGGTGTCAACTTACATAGAAAAATGGAATTCCCCCTTCATTAGTGGTGGTATTTGTAGTTTAACGTCACTGTGTGGTAACAAAGACCATTAGCGACGCCCTCCTCCTTTATCCAGGCTTGGGACTGGCACTGGCAGAGTGCAACCAGTGCAGGAGTTCCTTCATTAGTTCTCCCCATCCATACCCACGTATCCCCAACTCATTCCCATTAGACTCCACCATACTGGTTTCTCCCTTCCCTTCTTCCATACAGATGTTTTTAAAAATATAATAATAATAATAATAATAATAATAATAATAATAATAATAATAATAATAATAATAATCGTTCCAGATGCATTGCTTTTATAAACTCGTAAGTCCCTGGGGGAACAAAGTACCTCAGGGCAAAAAAAAAAATAATAATAATAATAATAATACTAATAATAATAATAATAATAGTCCAGTATGTGCTGGTGAAATAAGTGGCAGGATGGTGTCCAGATTTGAAAATAAGTGCATGCACGCCGTCCATGACCGTCCAGCCACACTTTAAGCCCTGATCTTACCACATACATGTAAGACTTGTAAGTTTGAATTGATAAACGCACATCATTTTCAAATATGTGCATATAATGGTCAGCAACTTCATTTACTCAGCCTTGGCATACGAAGGCAAGCGATATCTTCCCTGCCCGACAGTGTACTGTTTCCGACGCATATCCCTTGAAGTAGTTTGTAGACTTTGCAATAACATTTACAATTACTTATGGCACTCAGTTAATAGAAGAGAACAATACTATGTGCAAGTGGAAAATATTTTTCTAAATATCTTTCTACCAAACCACTTTATTTAAAATTAATCATCCATAACTAATTAATCATTTAATCGTGCCGCAGAATCTACTTTCTCGCATCTGTATCTTAACTACCAACATTTAGCCACAGACATTTAGCCACCAACATTTAGACTGCGGACTTCCGAGAGATTGAGATCTTGCAGGTTCCGGCATTCTCTCAACGCGCGAAATGCTTCCGAACCAATCTTCTCACAACCTCGAAGATTACAATGGATGAGATACGGTCGACACTTTGACAGCAACTTTGCAACCACCTTGTCAGTCATACTGGAAAACAACCACATTACACGCATCAGATTCTTCTTCTAAAAGGTCCACAAGTGATGTTATTGTGCCATTCTGGTAGACACCATATCTACAGATTATGGTCCTAGAATTGAATACGCATACCAGGATGAAATATTCTCGATCAGATGTTCTGGCCCTCTATATGGAATAATATTCCAAGTTCCAAAGTATGTTACACATGTGCTCACCATTAATCTGTCTAAGAAAATAAATAATTGTTTAATCTCTGTCTTCTAAACTTAAACCATTGGTCATTGTTTTATTTCGTTTCAGTTGTTTTCGTCTTTGTACCGTACCTACTGTCAAGCGTAATCGAGAAAAAAGGGTCAATCCAGTCTCAGCTCTTCCAAATGACCTTTTTGGTCAGATACTTTGACTTGTGCATTGATCAATCACTTGGCAGTTATTGAGCTTGTACTATTTTTTTGCTGTAATTTTGTCTTTGGGGTTGATGCCCTGTCAATAAACGGCTACCGGTACTAGTACTAAGAAGCATGTTTGAAGAAAAGTTGCAGCATCAAAATGGATAAAGCTGACAATGCTTACTGTGCAAATAATCTAATTTATCCAAACTAAAACTACATTTAACATCAATTCTAGCTGTTTCAATAGCATTATGATTGGCTAATTTTGGTCATATTATTTTTATTTCTTTTATTTTTGTTGAAAATTCATTTCACGTATGCATGCGTGTTCGAGTGCTTGGCTGCTAGTATGCTAGCCAAGCTGGCTAGCATACTAGCCAGCTTGCTCATTAAAAATCAGAGGAGGATTGAGAGTTTAACAACAACTAATGGCAGCAAAGGCAGTTGACATTGGCAGAAATCAGTATGACTACTTCTTACAATTTCCATTGGCATAAGAATAGTACAATAAAAGTATCAGAAGCTGCTGTGTCTAATTTATTCGAATTATGCAAACTTGAATGATTTTCGAGAAATTATAGACATGTGATGGAATTTCCTACCTGTGCTTAACACTTCCCAAATCCAACTGCAAAACAAAACCATAAAGACAACAAATGATGGGAACGCTTTCATAGTAACATTTGTAAATAGCTATAGCAGCTGCTTCACTGATTTTATAAACTCTTTCATTATACTGACTAATTTAGCATATGAAAGCAGAGTGTCACAAAATAGTTTTGTACTTTGTGAGACACCCTTTAAGTACCTTACAAAAGCCCCATACCTAGTTTACAGACAACTGACTAGCGAACTAAATTGTCATATCGTAGCTATAAATTTTGTAAATACCTCTTACACTGCACACCAATAATTAATAGGTGCTCCAAGCTCAATAGACCCAGAAAAAAGAAAGTAGCTTCGAGACAGCAAAAAGATGTGCTTGGGGTACCAGTTAATAGCGAAGAACTTAGGTTATGAGGTAAATAGTATTGAATATCAACCTGATATTTTTCAAATAGTACTTGAATATCAACCTGATATTTCAAATAGTATATGGATTTCAACCTGATATTTTAAATAGTAATTGAATATCAACCTGATATTTTAAATAGTAATTGAATATCAATTTGATAATTTTAAATAGTATTTGAATATCAACCTGATATTTTAAATAGTATTTGAATATCAACTTGATATCTTGAACAGTATTTGAATATCAACTTAATATCTTAAATGGTATTTGAATATCAACCTGATATTTTAAATAGTATCTGAACATCAACCTGATACTTTTAAACTAAGTGAGCCAGGCTGAGCAATTCTTACCCTGCTGAGCAATGTTGTGCTTTGAGTCAGCATCTTCCACGACCGACAGACACGAGCACAACGAGCCAAGTCACAAGCGCTGACGTAACTCAAAATCTAAACGTAAATGAGCAAGCAGATTATAAAGCTTGTGTTTGAAAGAACATTAAACATCAGTGGTTCCAAACCCGTGGTCCGAGGGAGAAAAGTGGCCCACCAGGCCTAAAAACATGACCCTCATCTCTCAAAGAATTAACAAAAATATATAAAAAGATTGACAATTTGGATAGGATAGAACATTTTAATTATTTTCTATTACAAAATATTTTATTTTGACGTTTATAAATAACATAAAACATTCTGTTTTGATTCAATTATAGCAATTTTATATTCTTTTAGTTAATTGAGTTTTAGCTGTGTGGCCCTAATGTCTTTCAACTAAGAAAATGTGGTCCTCCAACTTAGAAAAACTGGCTTTAAAGTCAAAAAAAGATTGGGAACCACTGTTATACATTCTAAGAGACAGAGTGTATTCTAATGGGTAATTTCAGTATTCTTTAACACATCAGGCAGATCAGCATTCCTATTCTGAGGAACAGTGCGCTATCAAGATGCGATGATTCCTATTGCAGTGAACCAACATTGCGTAGAAACTTCAAACCATGGAACACAAAATCAAATGGTAAACTTACTTTGACAGCAACTTTGTTAGGAAGGCGAGAGACGTCATCCCGGGCTTCTCCATTATTATAACCAGATTCCTCTTCATTGTCCAAGTCCTCTCCCCGCTCCAGTCTCTGGACTCAAGTAACAGTCACAAAATGATATTGATGAGTTTTGTACTGACAAACATCTACAAAATGAGACTTTTAAAAACATTTTCAAGAACCAACTGCTTGAAATGAGTGATAACATTCATAAAATTATATACAAAGCACAATAGATAATGCAACAAATAAAACTAAACAACAGAAATAGAATAAACAATACAGTAAGTACTTACAATGACACCATCAAACAGTCTCTTAATTTCTGTGGTTAATAACTTTTTCTTCTTCATGAGGTACTCACTTTTACCATTCACTTTCATTGTAAATAGCAAAATACTCATCAATATTTTCTAATGTTGAAATCTAAATATTGTCACAAAGATTAGCAAGGAAACAGAAGATATAGAAACAATCCTCACTGATCAGACAACATGGCAGCCAGGAGTAAAAAAAACATGCTAACTTCATTCCTCCAACACAAAAAAATTCTTTTTTCATTGGGATTGCTAGCAGCTATTCGCCCAGTGACTAACTAACCACAACTCAGGTTCACATTTCTTTGCAACTCTGCATCTGCCTAAAATGTTCTTAATAATAACAGCAATCTAAATCCAAAAACCAGAGCCCCAACCTGAATTGTGTGATTAATATACAATAGGTACATAAGTGAAATGAAAGGACCAGAACATAGTTTCCAAACAGTAACTGGTAAATAAAATGATAATGAAGCACAACCTGCTTGCATGAACATTCTTACCTCAAAATACTCCCTAGTCTTTTTGGAATTCAGAGTTACACTATGCCAAGCTTCGAAGACAATTCGAGCGATGTAGATGTAGTAGATATGCTGAAGTTGGTTAAATGCAACTGTTAAATAAAAACAAACAAACTTGTGTTAAAACAATTATCCTGGGCTTTCATGCTCAAAAATCTGTATAGGTATTAGTTTATTAGCTTTTACAACTTGAACGCCACTGTGCTTTCTTCAATTAAGCCAGATAAATACTTAATGGCACCAGAGCAGATGTGATCATGATGATCATGAATTTATAAACATGTTCATACGACTGTCAGCAAATGTTACTGTTGGACAAAAGAATATGAGTCTATGCATACAAATTTGTAAGATAAATCAATAATCATTTAATAATTATTAATACATGTCACATAAATAACCATAACTCTAAGAATAACAAGATTCTCTCATATCTAGATGGGAAGATTTAGGGATACGGTTTTTCCATATATGAGATCTGTTAGTGCTATACGGTAGTTCATCTACAGAAATCTATGGCAAAAGTCGTAAATATAAGTAAAAAAGGCTGTTTCCAAAGAAGTTAATAAAAGCACTAGAAGGTTCATAAACAAAGAACAGTGACTTTCGAAAATCAATTTCAATGTTCCAAAATCAAAATTTATGTAACCTGCTTGTCTTCCCTTGCGGAATTCTATCCATGCCTAAAAAGAAAGAAACGGTTAACACATAATTATAACCTGTGAAAGTGTTAACAACTAATAGTCAGCGGCAAAGAATTGTTGAAAGAAACGCTGACAGGAAAAGTTGGCAAATAAAAAACTATGCTGTTCTTTTCTTTCACGCTTTCAAATTGATGATTATTTGTAACAGAAAAAAATTACAGCATTCTACAACAGATAAAAGCATATATTTTCATACAAGTGAGCAATAAAGCAATAACTAGAACAGCATAATATTTATATTATTGAACATTTTTTATATACATATAGCTGTTACAATAATAATTGTACCATCTCTCTCTCTCTCTCTCTCTCTCTCAGTTCCTTTCATTCCTTTCGGAACATCAGGCGACAAGATTTAATTGTACCATAGTTTTATGTAATATAATTTAATAGTCCACAAATTCTATTCTTTAACGTTTCTACAAATCAAGCCACTAGGAATATGAAGCTTCAAACTGACCTTCCACGTTTCAAAGACTCCTTTATACTTTCTTAGTTCATGATGTCTTGCAGCTTTCTCCATATTGTCCTCCAAAGATTGCTTCTTGTTTTGTTTGTATAGATGATAAGTCAAAAAAGCTCTATCAAAGAACAGTAAAACATAATTTGTATATAAAAAATACAGTTAATTTATTTTTAATTTTTAAAAGCATACATACATAAAGCCCTGTTTGACTAACAAATTAATAAAGCAACCTAGACTATAGGTTGCAATTCCGGTTACAAAATTTTAACAACTATTTCTGGAGATTGATTCAGCCCAATCTCAATCTTGCAGTATACGTAATTCCACCCTAATTCAACAATTGACTCCACGTCGACCATCTTGGATTGCAATAAAAGTTTCACAGTTCTGTTCACTATGTTATTTGACGAAATTATGCACGATTTCAGATCATTATCTTAAGCAGTTTTGAAGACGTCAAGCCTCAAAAATGGAAGGGTGACCTTGTTTTTTATGCTTTGGATCTCGCATCTAAATTTAAAATGATGTAAGAGGTTCGTAACTTCATTAATATTGCAGATAATTAATTTACGACATTTTCAGCATAATTATTTAGCCTGTGTGGCTTAGATGAAACACTGCAGAAAAGAATGATCAGTCTAACTTACTACAACTTGCTAACATAATGACAAAAAGTTACTTGTAATAACAAAGGATCTTGATAGACAGCTAAAGAAATGTGAAGCATAAATCCACTTCAATTTACGAAGAAATTAATGCATGTGTGTCGCATTTGCCACGAACCTTAATGCCTTTAGCATGAGCTGCCTGTTGTAGTGGCAATATGCTTTTTCATACAACTCTTGTGCCACCTAAACAAACCATAAATACAGGGATGGTCAAACATCCTGTCTAACAATAGTTTCCATATAGCATTCCATATTGCAGCCGAATTAAAACTGAAAATTTAGAACTCACATTTCATGACAAACTACATGACTGGCAATATTACCTCAAGAATTAACACTTGCTTAAAATTACAAATTTCAGACTAGCAAGCGCAGAGCTGTTATAATTTTATTACAGAGGATACAAAAAACTTGTGACCACTTGGAAAGGTGCTGGCCAATGCTTAGACATAATATTATGCACACTTGCATTATGTATCTGACTAATTACAGCGAAGGTGCTAGAACATGGCTGTCAAACAGATCTAAAAAGTACAATTTAGTACGGATTGAAAACATTTCATGAACTGCCACTTTCGGAGAAGAGTATTTTCATAAGATAAGATAAGAATATTATTTAATTGACCAACTGCTATCAGCATTTAGGTGTACCGGCTCTGCCAAAATATGAAAATAACGGCAAAGAATTAAAGGTTCAGAAGCTATCTACAGCAGTGATTCCCAAACTTCAGTAGGCCGCGGACCGGCAATAATTTTTGGTGACGCTCGCGGACCGCTAACTTAGGCCTAAATGGCGATGGCAAACAAAAGCGGCCGAAATGATAAAAAGACAAAAATATAAGGCTATTTACAATAATTAGCCTGCATTTATACATGTATGTCCTTGAAGCCTTATTTGTTTAAGATTTATTATGAATAGACTGCTTTTAAATGCTATTTGTGCAAGATTCCTTTTTTGCTTAGGTGTGCCAAAATAAATGACAGTTTAATAATAATAATAGCGTAATAATGGCCTTTGCGATGCGTTGAGATGCAAGAAAAGATGCTTTTAATGCACAAACACTAACCTTGGTGCTTTTATCCATCTGCTCATTTTTTCATTCAAAGACATTTGTTTATATCTAAAGTTTTAGACTAAAAGTGTTATATATAAATTTAAATTGTTTGAATTCGCCATCTGGCAAGTTAAAATAAGGCGCGTTGATTTATTAAACGTTTTTAAATATTAAGACAGAAATTTGAATAAATTTAGGACAATTTGAATAATTTCACAATTTAAAACAAATAAACCAATAATTACAGTTTATTTTTTATTTTTAACTCTTATCCGCGGACCGGCGATCATACCTCCGCGGACCGGCACCGGTCCGCGGACCACCACTTTGGGAACCACTGATCTACAGTACTGGATATCAATAGATAAACACTGTTAGAGAAAGCAGTTTCGATATTGTTGGAGCTTGAAAGCCTCAAGTAAAAATCTTGGCAAGGTGTTGGTTTAGACAAATGTGAGGCCTTCTTGGTTTATTGGGGCAAGAGTTTTTAACAGAAATATAATTAACAAATAATTCAGTATGAGTATATACATTGCCAGGATCGTCCACATCAAAGAGGTCATTCAGGTTGCTCTGAGAGATAATTCGAGTCGGTGGTCTCATCCCTTCCTTGATAAACATATCCCTGTTATAACAGAAAAGTAAACAACGAAAATTGTCCCAAGACGAACATTTTCTGTATAGCAGTTAGAATAAAATCCATTTTATAAATGTCAAAGCAAGCAAATTGAGGCAAAAATAGTAATTAGATACGCTGGTCATCGCATGAAACTACATGTGCGAAATGCAAATGTTAGATGAAAGCAACATTAATAACATTTCGTAGTTAAATATTTTAAAAATAAAGACATTTTGATTAGAATTAAATGATGTCAGTGAATATAAATATTTAAGATTGCGAAAATTATGTCAGCACTTGTACTGGGATGGCTGTCCTTGCTAATGTGCCAAGTGGAAAACATTGAAGCACCCCATGCAGGGCTTAAAGTGTGACTGGACGGTTATGGACGGCGTCCAAGCACTTATTTTAAAATCTGAACGCCATCCTGCCACTTAGTGGCCAGCACGGCCTGGAAAGGTAACAGGCGTCCAGGCACTTTCTTTTTTACACTTTAAGTGCTGACTGCATGAAAATAGATGAGCACTGACAGAGAAAGCAGAGCACTTCCATGCTGCCTCAACTTGTTCCAGTTATCCTGATATGGTGTTGGACAAGGCTTTTGACAAAAGTGGAACCTTTTTGGCTCATTGAGAGTTCAAACCCCCCCACAGCACAGAGCAGTAAGTTGGTCCTTATTATGTTATATTACAAACCATTATTACTGCATTAATCGATGCGATCTTGCAGCCTTACCACATCAGGTTATCAAGTCCATTTTCTTTGAGGTGGCGCAGTTTGTCGATGAGAAACTGATAATGATCAGCTGGGCACATGATCGCCAAACCAGACAGAAGAGCCTACATCAATTCAACAAATTTATCATCATCACATGAACAAACTTATCATCATCACATGAACAAACTTATCGTCATCACATGAACAAACTTATCATCATCACATGAACAAACTTATCATCATCACATGAACAAACTTATCTTCATCACATGATTTATGCCTTTAACCTTTCCTCAAGCTATTCATATAGGCATGCAATCGATGTCAGGTTGAGTAACTTTAGTTTTAAATTAGTAATTAAGTAGCTATAAACATAGCACTACATTAAGAGCAAATTAAACTGGAACCTTTTTTCACCAGCACTATTATATCATAAAATATCATTATGGACTAGAATTTTATCATAAACCAAAAATAAACAGAATACTAGAAAAGTCAACAGTGGTAGGCCCACGCATACATGTTATTATTATTATTATTGACTTTTTATATAGCGCATCTTCAAGGTGACCTACTCAGAAGCGCTCCCAGTCAAACAACGGCTAAATAAAGCAAGGAACTTAGTGGTGTGACCTCTAGGCACAAGGCAGAGTTCAACAGGGAGCCCATTCCAGGTTCTAGGACCAGCCACTGAGCAAAAGCGCCGCTGCATTATAGTCCGTGAGCGAGGGTGTCTAATCAATGGATTCTTGTCCACAATTGACAGATTTACTGATTGTGGTTTGTCATTCAGACTTATGAAACGAATAATATATATATATATATGGTAATCTATCGTTTTAACGGAATTAATTATTTGCCATTTTGTCCACTATCGTTTTAGCGGAATTAATTATTCGCCATTGCATGGGATATAGCGATGATGGCATACAAGTTAGATTGACGAAAAGAATTCTTGCTAAATAGAAGTCGGATTGATGAAATAATTTTTCACGCAATAGAAGTGGGATTTGCGAAAACATTATTGCTGAAATTGGAGCTGGATTGATGAAAAATAATTGTTATTTAAATAGAAATTGAATTGATAAAAAACTCTTATTGTTGAAATAGAAGCTGGATTGGTTAAATGAAACCTTGACTAAATGGAAACCTGATCGATGATAATGATTTATGCCAAATTAGAAGCCCGAATGTTGAAAAACAATGATGCTGCGACTGCCCAAAAATTTCGTATAATTTATTCCGCTATTCCGTTTTCCGAAATAAGAAAAATAATTAATTCCGTTAAAACGATAGATTACCTATATATATATATTTGTGTATGCGTGTGGGTGTGTATCATCATAGCCACTAATGGGATGGATGGATGGATGGGTGGATGGACGGATGGATGGATGGATGGATGGATGGATGGATGGATGGATGGATGGATGGATGGATGGATGGATGGATGGATGGATGGATGGATGGATGGATGGATGGATGGATGGGTATTCAGAGTCATTGAAAATCAGTTTTGAGCGACAAGTTCACACTGTGCCCTACGACTGCTACATTAGTTAAGCCGAACTTAACAGTATGCTTATACTTCATAAACTTCTGGTAATTTGTTGTCTTTGACATATTTTCTAAGTTCTGGATCTACCAATCTCATAAAAGCCATTATTCAAGACAATATGCCTAAAACAATTCAAAATTTGTCAAAAATGTAAACAACGGCTGCCATGTTGTTTTTTCGATGGCAACGAATTCTTCTTCCATGTTTTATCAAGATGCGTTTTTGGCACCATACGCATGTGCACGAGGTAGGCAAAATAGACCAAAACGAATTTGATGGATGACATCGGAACGTGGACTGAGCTCTTAACAGCGGATAAAGAGAGTCAAGAACAGACAGCAGTGGAGAAAGTGCGCATGAGGCGGCCAAACCTCGTCTCGAGCATGACTGAGGACATGTCGACATGATAGCAAAGACCTTATAGTTACACTATAAGGTCTTTGATGATAGGATTGACTGCCAGACATAGGCGCAACCACCCTATGGGACCCACGAGAGTGACGAGACGCGTCCCCCCAACTTTTGAGTGGTCCCCTTACTTTATTATTATGGTCCCCAACTTTTAGGACGTGATTGCACCTATGCTGCCAAAAGAAGCAGTCCTATCGTCTGTAGAAATTAGAATAGTTTCGACGTTTCGTCGAAGTACTCTGGGCCTCTGCTGGACAGCAGGGGCTATATTGATAAATTTTGAGGTGAGTACTCGCCGGCCAAAAATCGACTTTTTGACGAAAATTTTCTGGCGACCTTTTATTATTTAACCCTCATGCGACCAACATATTTTACTCCTTAATATGACCAACTGGGGTCCCCTGGGACCCCAACAATTAATCATGCGTTCATTGCTTCATGCGTCAATATTGTTAAGGGTAGCATATGTAAATTGCGTAAAAAAGCAATGTCAGTAGTTTCTGTGACTTAGTAGTAGTAATAATAATAACAACAATAATCAGGACAATTTATATAGCGCAGTAACACAGCAAGGACACCTTACAAAGCAGCTAACATGCGGGATAAGCCATACAGCGGGGAAGTACGACTATGTTTTTGGCATGAATCTAAAATGGGTATAGGACATCACCCTCCCCCGGCCCATGACCCTGTCATTACCCCCCCATTACCTCCGTAGGACATTATCCCCCGCCATTACCCCCGCCTGTATGCATGTAGGTCTAGTGCATATATGTAGGTATGTACATAAATACATGCATGCATACAAACGTACATACATGCACAGACTCTCATACACACAAGTATGCATGCATGTATGTATTTATAGATGCATACAATACATACATACATACATACATACATACATACATACATACATACATACATACATACATACATACATACATACATACATACATACATACATACATACATACATACATACATACATACATACATACATACATACATACATACATACATACATACATACATACATACATACATACATACATACATACATACATACATACATACATACATACATACATACATACATACATACATACATACATACATACATACATACCCTAAATCCTACTAGATCATTTGTCGCTGTCATATCTTTTCATGAAGTAGCGTTCGGTTCCATAACAAAAAATCATCATAAGGCGCGGGACCCACTAGATATTTCGTATTTAAAAAATAACCGTAAAAGTTAAACCGGATTTGATTATACGTAAATAATGAGCGATGTCCACGTGACAAATTCATAAAACGTCGTTAAAAAATTTTGACAAGCAAAAAAGTTACACGAGTCGAAACGGTGCTGGGGTCCCCCAGGACCCCAGTTGGTCATTTGAGGGTTAATCATAAAAATTTCTGACGAGCTTTAATTTTTACAGTCCAAAAACCACTACCTTCCGCGATTTTCGCCTATTTTCTGCTCGCAATTTCATTTCTTACACAATTTTTCATTTCTTACACAATTTTTCACATTTTCTTTGTGAGGTGAGTATACGCCAAAGACTCAGTTTAGTCACGGTATAAATAATACAGACGCTCGTGAATTTTGCTCGTACCCTGTGCCTGGCTTTCGAGTGGCGCTTTAAAAGAATACAATTACCATTTATATCTTTGCAATTACGACGATTGCGTTCAAAGGTTGATTTCGAACAACCTCTGCCGAACTCTGTGCTGAGGTGTAACGCCGAAAACGCACCGATTCGATTGTCTGGTTTCGATTGTCTGGTTTAATATTGCGGGAGTGGCTCAAAAATTCAAAATGAAGTGTTGAACAATAATCTTAAACTGAATTCATTTGAAGTCAAACTTTTGTGGGGAGAGGTTGACTGGAGCCAGCTCTACACGACTACAACTCGAGGTCACCGAAGTTCGACGCACGTCTGGAGAAGTTTGGCTTTGTCTGGAAGACGTCGGACCAACTACTCTTCCTGTCGAAACGGGTGAATTCGAAATTCATTTATGTTCAAATGCTAGCCTATAATATAAATTTCACAATAAAATTTTAAGTCATAAGTCACACTTAGGCCTATAATATAGTGTGGGTTATAGGAATTATGTAATGGGCGTAATTGCAGTATCGGGACCCTGTGTGTCGGTTATGGTCCGGTCAGGCGTCGTAAGGGTCGGTTAGAGTCAGGTTAAGCGTCGTGAGGGTCGGTTAGGGTTGGTGTTAGGGTTAGTGTCGTCATTATATTGTGTATGATATGGTCCCCGATACTGCAATTTCGCCATGTAATGCAGTGGTAGCCTATTCAGTAAATTGTTCATTTATGCAATTCTAGCCCCTGTTTTCAGAATTGGCCTAAGTGTTGGCATTCGCGTTAATGCTAATTTTATTTTAATTCGTCTAGACGGCCGACCTTTGTAGTTCTTACAGGCTTGTATGCTCGTTCGACCTTGGTTTCGTGCAGAGGTGAAATCTTGTCATTTTCTGGTCAAGACACGATTGAAGTCACTTGCCCTAATAAACTCTGTCATAATCTCGTCGACTGATAGCTCAGTCTCTAAATAGTTCACTGTGCAATGGACAATAGAGTCCCACCAACAGTTCCTAGATTATCATCGACTTGAAACTAACTTGGACCGCACTATACTCCATTTCATGCACGGCCCATAGTCGTAATTTAAAGTTTGAGTGCATTGCATAAATTGCATGTACAGTCCTTGGGTATATTACTGCTTGTCGCACAGTCAAATGACAGATTTCTCTCCTATGCTATCGATAGTTGAATTCCGGAAATATTTCAGTTGGATACGACCGCCTCCACTAACCGCCAACATTCATCTGGTCATGGATAGGCAATGATTTTCCAAATTTTACATTATTTGTCGGCCAGAATGGCGACACATTGCTTAGATTAAGGGTAGCCTATAATAATATTATATTCTAAATTTAATATGCAGTGAATGTCTCCCTGTTTCCCTTGTACGTTTTGTCTGTATTCGTTCTGTGTGGATATTATGTCGCATTTAAGTAGGCCTAAATGCTGGTAGCGTATTGGTTGGTACGCATAATTGAAGTATTTAAACAGTTAGTGCCTTATTTAGGTAAATTATACATAACTTAAATAAAATATTTGAACGTAATCTCTACACTTAAAATTTTTGCATGTCTTGTTAACCATACTGTGACACTTGGTCACTACGTCTTCTAGGGATGTTGCCCCAGTTTTTTTAAGAAATAGAGCTCTGTTGATTATTAATTAGCATGCTATTTAATTTAAATGTTTCTCCTGTATATTAAGTTTGCTGTTTATCATGCTGTGATTATTATAGTTGGTATTATTTATCATTAGTTATTGTAGGCCTATTGTTGATTTTTACTATTTTTTACTTTTCCTAATTAACTTTTACTCTATTTTAATTTGTTAAATTATTTATATTATTGTCATTATATCATTATTGTTTTTATTATTAAATAACTGTTATTATTATTAAGTTCTTAATTATAATTTTATATTATCATTATTATTTCTCTTGTTATTATTTATTATCATTATTATTATTAATACTTTTATTATTTGGGTTACTATTATTGATATTATTAGGGCCTACTAATAACGTACTTGCTATTATTTTAATCCTGCACGATTTATAAAAGTTTCAAGTCCCATTGCTTAGATTTTTTTTCTGTCCATCCGTTTAGACCTAGCATATTACTTTGTCAGTTCCCCTGTATTTTTTTATATCCTGCCAATGGTTAATACTGCATGTAGCTGACCATTGGATTGTGCCCTGATCCCCAATCCTTTTACCTGACGTTAAGCCGTTTGTCCCTGAAATAAAAAAAGAAAATTATGAAAATCAAAGAATTAGTAATAAAACTGAAAGATATTAATTGATTGAATATGGTAAAAAAAAAGGGATTGAAATATGGGGAAAATTGGGATGGGGAAAATTGGGATGGGAAAATGGGGATGGGGTTGAAAATAAAAAGGGAAATGAAACTAAAATAAAAACGGGGAAAATTGGAATGGGGAAAATTGGGATGGGAAAATGGGGATGGGGTTGAAAATAAAAAGGGAAATGAAACTAAAATAAAAACGGGGAAAATTGGAATGGGGAAAATTGGGATGGGAAAATGGGGATGGGGTTGAAAATAAAAAGGAAAATGAAACTAAAATAAAAACGGGGAAAATTGGAATGGGGAAAATTGGGATGGGAAAATGGGGATGGGGTTGAAAATAAAAAGGGAAATGAAACTAACATTGGGATGGGAAAATTGGGATGGGGTTGAAAATAAAAAGGGAAATGAAACTAAAATCAAAACGGGAAACATTGGGACGGGGAAAATGGGACTGAAAATGGGAAAACATGAAAATGAAAATAACAAAATGCAGTAATCAGATAAATAAAATAAAAGTAAGCAAAATGAGGGCCCCAAACTGTACTCCCCTCAGCCTGCCCATTTGTATCCGTGATTTTTGTTTTCCTTGTTTGTCAATAGGCCGATTTGTATCGTGCTGCATTGAGATTCCTTTAGTCTCCAGCTTAGCTCCCTTCTACTTTCCCATAGTATCTTCATTTTTACTAATCCTGCTGGGGTTATTATTGATTTTAATTATTATTAATATATTATTCTTATTATTGTGGTCTTTTATTATCTATTATTAATTATTAACATTATTATTATTATTATTGCATATTATTGTCATTATAATGGTTATTATTATAATTATTTTTGCTACTATTTTTATTATTTGTTATTAAAAATATTATTAGGCATAATGTTGATATTTTGGTTGCTATATTACTGCTGCCATTTTTTTATGTAACTGTAATAATTAGATACTATCTTGATATAGGGGCCAGGTCAGTTGCAAGCCTAGCTTTATATCTGGCTCCTGTTCTTGTCAGTTTATGGTTATTTCTGTAATGATGTTGGCAGGCCTATTGTTTTGGTCTAAGACCTAATGGCCTACCATTATAATTGCCATTTTGTCCATGTAGCTTAATGTCCACTTTTGATATTAGTTGGCCCTTGTGTCTTCTGCATACTATGTGCAGGCTGCTTTTTTGTATAGACTTCATTTATTCACTGATTGAAACATACATAGTAATTTAAAGCTTGTGAAATAGATAGCAATTTTAAAAAATAGATTGTAATTAAAAATTAGAAAAGCAATTAAAAATTAGAAAATAAATAGCAATTAAAATAGACAAAATATAGCAATTTAAAATTTATAAAATAGATTTAATGCTAGCCATAATAGGTAAGTTGTTCATTGTATGCTTGTTGACCCTGTATTGATGAAAAACAGGGAGCCATAATCTGCTTTAATTTAATAATAATAATTATAATGTAACTAAGTGTGATGTGTACTTCATGTGGCCGACAACTTCTATAAAACTTGGCAAAATCAACCTACGCGACCAGATGAACGTTGTGGGTCAGTGGAGTTGGTCGGCTCCAACTGAAATAATTTTCTGAATTCAACAGCTCGTGGCATCGCAGAGCAATCCATGGTTTGATCGAGCGATGATCGGTAATGTAACTAAGTAATGTACATGCAATGGACCAATGCAGTCGGCGTCTATTGCGACTATTGACTGTCCATGAAATTGATTATAGTGCAGTCCTAATTGCTGTTTCGAGTCTATGATAATTTAGGAACTGATGGCAGGACGATGTTCTCCATTGCACGGTGAGATCTTTAGAGACTGAGCTATTTGTTGACGAGACTGTGATGGAGTTTGGCATTGGGACAAGGGACTTGATACATGTCTTGACCAGAAAATGACGAGATTTCATCATTGCACGATGCCAGGGTCGAACGAGAATACAAGGCTAAAGAACTAAAACAGTAGGTTATCTAAACGACTGAAAATATAATTAATTAACGCTGATGCAGGTTAGGTAGTATTTTAATGAACTAGTTCCGTGTATATTAGTGTGTTTCTGAATGAGCTTTGTGTTCTTGTTACGGGTACTGCCTAAGTTCTTGTTCTTTCAAATTCTTTTGTAGTCGGATCTTGGAGGACCTGTCGACGGACTGGTGGAAGGTGAAGGCGTGGAGTTTCCGACTACGATCGTCTAGTCATCATGGGTTGCGAGGTAGGAGGGGTTAACGGTAAGAGCAGGTTATCTGTTTTCGTTGCACTATGTTTAATTCCTTCAGATTCTCTCTTGCAGAGATCCAGACCGTGGAGGACGAAAGGTCGGAAGGAGGACTGTCGGTGATTGACTGTAGAAGGTGGATAAGGCTTGGAGAGTTTCCAACTACGATCGTCTGCGTTCGTGGTCATCTCGGCATTATGGGTTGCGAGGTAGGGTGGGTTGCATGCAGGGTATTGTTCGGTATATGTATATCGCTTCGTGGGTTGCATGCAGGGTATTGTTCTGTATATGTATATCGCTTCTTTGCACTATTATATCGTTCTTTGTCTTTCAGATATTTTTAGAGATGCAGAACCTGGAGCAGCACGACCACTGGATCATGGAGGACCGGGGTGGGAGGCTGGGAAAAGGTTAAAAATAAAATGAATGGGTTAAAAATTAAAATGCAGAAAACTAAAAAGTGAAACTGATGAAATTGAAAAGGGGCATATAATAGAAAAGTCGAAATGTACACGTACAGAAAAGAAATGTTCGAACGAACAGAATGAAAACTCAAAATATAAAAATTAAAAATATAAAAATTAAAAATATAAAAATTCAAAATATAAAAAATTAAAATGGTAAAATATTAAAAATAAAATGAATGGGTTAAAAATTAAAATGCTGAAAACTAAAAAGTGAAACTGATAAAATTAAAAAGGGGCATATAATAGAAAAATCGAAATGTACACGTACAGAAAGAAATGTTCGAACGAACAGAATGAAAACTCAAAATATAAAAAATCAAAATATAAAAAATTAAAATGTAAAATATCTTTTTTAAAAGTCCCTCCGTTCGTTTTGTGGCCCCTCCGCTTTTTCATTTTTTCTATGTACGTACAGAAAGAAAACGTTCGAACGAATCGAACGAAAAATAAAAAAAAAAAAATTAAAATATTAAAAATGAACGACGAAACTGTCAGTTCAAAGCCAGATTCATTTTTTCTCCCTCCGGCTCTTTCGTCCCACCGTTTTTTCATTTTTTCAACTACGCCACTGTTGGCAAAAAGAATGTTCGAACGAACAGAATAAAAACTCAAAATATAAAAAATCAAAATGTAAAAAATTAAAATGGTAAAATATTAAAACCATCGTTTTTTGTCCCTCCGTTCGGTTTTTTCGGTCCTCCGCTTTTTCATTTTTTCGAAATGTACGTACAGAAAGAAAACGTTCGAACGAATCGAACGAAAACTCAAAATATAAAAAATTAAAATATTAAAAATGAACGACGAAACTGTCAGTTCAAAGCCAGATTCATTTTTTCTCCCTCCGGCTTTTTCGTCCCGCGATTTTTTTAACTCCGCCACTGTTAGCAATCTGACGGTGCCAGTCCCAAGCCTGGATAAAGGAGGAGGGTGTCATTAATGATTTTTTTATCACACAGGTTCGTTTACAACTGAAACTACTACTACGTTCTACCGTCCATCCGACCTTCACACCCTGGAGGCAGCACGATGACTTGAAGACCTGATCTACATGGACCATGGGCGCTCCGTGATGTCCAACGTTTTATCATTGCTCGTGGCAGATACGCTGCTGACCACGTAATAATTTCAGATTCTGTTGTACAGATTCAGAGCCTGGAGCAAGAAAGTCTAAAGCACGATGTACAGATCTCCGAGGACTTTATGGCGGACTGGGAGATGGTGGTCAGCTGGGTCGTCGCTGGTCGTGTGGTCACCAGTGGGTGGCGTCTCCATCTTCGGTAAACTCTTTACTCTTGTGATGTCCATGGAAGCTACCAGATGAACGATGGATCGGTTCAGGCAGCTGAAATGGTGACCATTGAGATGTGATTGGCCACCAAACGCTAATATGATTTTCTTTTTCTTTCTGAATTTCTTGTAGTTATCCAAAGCGTGGAACAGTGAAAGTCCGCTACACGACGTACCAGAGTTGGGACTCGGGAGGCGTCACTGCTGGTGGCACTGTTCGAGTTGGATGGTGAAGCTGGCCTATCCGACGATGAATCCGACCGTGCTTGGTTTGACGTTCCATCCATCCATCGCAGCCTGGAACTCGCAGAGACGACTCAAAGACCTGGACGGCAATTGTGGCGGTCCAGACAGAAATCGGCATGAAATCGGAAATCACACATCAGTGATAATTAGGTAAATAGTAGGCCTACATTTTTGTTTTTTAATTTTTGCATAGGATTTAATCTAAAAATATGTTTTAAAAATTGTTATAACGGTAGATCTGGTTTAGTTTAATTAATTTAAGTAATTAATTAATCAATTTAATTGGATCGCTTTTTGTCCTATATCTTGGGTTAGAATAAAGCTAGAGCAATAATTGCTTCATTTTGATGCCTGAGACAAGACCTTTGAAATGCTGTATCGAGCTCCATATGTTGCAAAATCACCATACTGGTTTCACTGCCTTTTGCCGAGTGCTATTGGTAAAGCAAACCTTTCTGAACTTAATTGAGAGTTTCTTTAGCTCTGCTGCACAATCTAAAACGTCCAGGCTCATTTGACTATAAGCCTTTATAAGGCAATCATTTTAAAGACTGCAACTCTTAAAATCAACTTTGGCCTATTGTTAACTTCTGCCATTGTTAACTTCTTTGAATTGATCTCATTTGTAGGGAATGGGAAAGGTGAACAAGATGGCTACAGAAGATGTCACAAGTACAATGCAGCCCTGAAGAACTGAGGAACGTTCAATGTTCATCGACTAGGCCTGCGTAAAGATGATGTCAGAAGTGAAATGCAGTTATGAAGAAGCTTTCAAAGACTGCATCATAAAGAGCATTGTGAACTTGTTTCGGCCATGACAATTATGGACCCAATTCCGAATTACATTGATGACGTTGAAAGCACTAAATCACATTCTGTAAATAAACTAGGCAATTTGAAGAGCCATTGTTGACGAGAGTAAACAAACCTTTGAAATTCGGGAGAACTTTTTAACTTGTTACGCAAAGAGCATTTTAGTTTATTTTTTCAACGGTAAAGAAATATTTGACAATTTTGAGTGAACTACGTAAAGAGCATTTTAGTATGGTTTGACGTGTAAATGGATGATAAACCGTTTTGAAGAACTTTTCTTGTAAGCCTATATAGACTGTAAACAACCTTTTAGTTTACCTATAGGCTTAAGTAGAGCAATCAATCAACTTCAATCAACTTCTATTGTATAGACTGCTTCCAAGAATCTACAGAGTGGGTCGTGAAAAAGACTTTTTTAAATCAAGTTTAAAGGGTATTTATATTTACACACAATGGCCAGATTTCGTAAGTTTGAAATATTTTATCACTTGGTCATCTCAAATAATTGTCAAATCCACTTGATAGTGCTTCACAACTAGTGTTCAATGTGTTCACTACAACTCCAATGCGACCATCAATTCTCTTGTCACTATTTTTTCTCCAGCATATAGTTCTCTACACTTGATAGTCCAGCGGGTTCAAATCCGGAGATTTGGAGCCATTGGCTTTTCTCAATGAAACCAAAACAATTGCCATTTAGCCCTCTCCTTTCATCAAGAGCACATTCACTGTCAGAGTTATTATAGCTTTATCTCCAAACCTTGCTCGTCGATTGTTTCAATACACATTTTGTCTATTGGCACCTTTAGCATTTAACAAACATGGTGACCACCTTCCTATTAAGAAAAACGGCCCATGGGCGAAGACTTAGAGGGACAGGGGACGGGGACGGTCCCCTCAATGGATGTGATGGGGGACGTACCAAAGCCTATAGCAGCCTCGTTCCAAGAGAGGAACAAGAGTTCCTACATGATCAACAGACAATTAGAGTTATGACGAGGTTATGACTAACCTCATTTTTGTTTAGGCCTTCTATTCATCTCTATTGTATTGTCATTGATTGCGGTTTGTCACTCAGATTTCAATAAACGAAGATAGACCTATATTATAATCTAGGCCTACTTTAGCGATGTTTTCTGTATAATGTGTTAATAGGCCTAATTGTAGAAGCCGTAATAATAGGCCCTACTCGAAAACGCTGCTCTACGCTTGATAGGCCTATGTCTATACATCATAATAATAGCCTTTTGCTCTTCGTTTAATTTAGGGAAAGGGACAAATCCAGGTGACACACCGCACCCAGTTAGGCCTACACGTCAAAGCACATTAAAAATCATCAACGGCAAAATATTGAGAACATAATGTCTGTCATTCTATATCCTAATTGGCGGCAAAGAGAACCCTCAGAATAAAATTTGTCATCTTTAAATGGTAGAACAAAAGGATGCAGTCTAGGGCGTAAGTACTGTTATAGGTGGTTTTTTCTTCCGTCCATCCATCGAATTCAGAGACAGACAAAATACGAATGTTTACGGTAAACTACCTGGTCCGGGTCGAGTTACCGTAGGATCAGAGGAGTTACTAAGATGGGTGTCGTCTGAGCCGGGAATTGGAGGATGATGGATCAGATGAGACAGGATAAGAGTTATCGATCATAAGAGTTAGATTAGATCATTTGACATAATTAATGTGCATGCTTCCTATGCAAGACACGTGAGATGCAGTGTTTGTCGTCTTTGACTGGCAACACAAAGTTGTGAGGGCGTGGTCTCAATTGGTAGGAACGATCGACAACCGGTATAGTTTATAGGGCGAACGGACGACTTTACGGCAATTAATTACATTACATCAATACACCATATCGACATGTAATGTAACTTGGGCGCGTTTAGTGACATTCTCGATTAGGTATTAATGGTGTAAATAACTGGAAAGTCGTGATTAAGTAAAAAAAATTATTTCTATTTCCCACTGGTGAACGTAAATAACATGATTCGTGAATCATCTTCTGTGATTTGGTGGTTTTTTCATGGCGTGTGATTGGTTGAGCTAAAAATAGACCACCTCTACCCGGTATTCTTATTTCCTGCTCTTTTCCCCCTCTGTTTCAACGTCACTGGGCAGCTAAACAGAGGAAGCTCTGTCTAGTAATATATATTTATGAGGTCGTTGGCAGGGATGCCACTCCTAGCTTTTTCCACATAGATCTAGGTATTTTCGGTCTTGTCTAGGTTTCTAGGTTTTTTTGTCAGGATCTAGCTTTTTTTCTCATGGCGGTTTTTTCCACTTTTTGCATACAAATTTATTTTTTTAAACTGAAAATGCACAAAAGACGTGAAAAAATCGAAAATTTTGTGAAGCTGGACCAAAAATTGAAAATTTTGGAGAGAAAGACTAAAAAAGAATGTCATCAGAAATTTTTAAGGAAGGCAATTAGAGCAAATTTTAGTCATCGGACGACTAAAAAAAGGTCGTCAGAAATTTCAAGCCGGAAAATTGGGAAAATCCATGTATTTTACAGAAAAATCGTTAATCTAGCCTTTTCTAGCCTTTTTTCCGACCGGATCTGACCATTTTCAAAATCCAGAGTGGCATCCCTGGTCATGGGTTTATTGATGTGCAGAGGTTGAACTTCAAACGTTCCAGTTTACAGTTTTGAGCAAATAGTTGTAAGTTACAGATGACACACTATAAAGTATTGGTTATTATTTGTGCTAAAGTATGTATTTGCGCGTGCACGATGCGTTGGTATATTTGTATCAGGCTGTCAATTTAAACTAATATTAAATACGAATATATAAAATTATGTATGCATGGTGAATCAAGGCGTACGACGATGGCTTTCTTTTGGATTACACTCTAGATATTAGCTAACCCTGCTTTGGGTAAGAAGGGCAAAAACGATGGACAAGAGGCAGTTGAGGAAAAGGTTTTGAAGGCTTGATAGCTTGTTGGCGGTCAACTGTTGTGACTCCCAGGGGCGGATCCAGAGGGGCAATCCGGCCATGCCCTCCCCCCATTTCAAAGTGCATAGGACATGCCCTCCCCCATTTGGTTTCAGCAAGCATTAAATCAATGCAGCGGGAGAGAAAAGTAGGGTACGATGAGACTAAAGAGGTCATAGTATATTATTTATTTGCTTACGTCGACCAGATGACTGATGACAAAAAAGGTCAAGGTCATCAGATCAGTTATTTTGGCAGGGAGAATTGGTATATTTTCCAGACATTTCGACCAAACGACTGAAAAAGGGTCATCAGATTTTTCTTGCAAAGATCACCGAAAATTTTGGCTCCCCTTCAAAAATATCTGTATCCGCCCCTGGTGACTCGCATGCACTGTGTGGAATATTCCTCCTAAGATCAAACGTCCGTGTGCACTCAGACCATGACCACCTGGCTTTGATTTACCAATATTATTAAGGACAAAAAGGAATTTTATCCCAAGGACTTTATCAAACACATCTATTAGTTCTCTATGCTCTGTATACAGAGCATTTGTACCAATGCCAGTTTTATGTCATACAATCTTACTTTATCATAATTCTGAACTGTATAGTATATACTCTAACTGGATGCGGTCTGTCAACTTGATTATTGAACAAGTCAGGGTGGAGATGATTTAAATCGGTTGATTTAAATCATTGATTTAAATCGCGATTTAAATCGGTAATAAAAATCACGATTTAAATCGAATAGTGAAAATAAATTTCAATCAATGCTTTTGTGCCACACAACTTGCAGGTTTGTTTCCTTTCACTTAGCTGCAGCAGTGCAGCTGCCAGTTAGTGCATTCAGCATGCCTAGCAGGCTGACTCATCTGGCTGCACAGTGTAGTGCTAAAGCCTAAAACAGGTGTCACCTGCTGATGTCACTACTGGAAACTGGTGTTTCGTTTCAAACTTATGAACAAGAAGCCATTAGCGGGAGAAGATGAACACTTGTATTGTGACTAAAATATTTTACATCTGAATGACAACAGTTACTGGTGACTAGCACTAGCAGTGACCTAATAATATTAGTACCGTAGTGTTCTAGTTTGCAAGGTGTGACTGACTCACTGACTCAGTAACTTAACCACTTACATAGCGATCTGATTTCACAGTTTCACAGAACATTGACTTCTTCATTGGATTTAACTGATTGTTCATCGATCGCACTATTAGTATTAAGTATATATACCACTTCAAAGGTGTTAATTTGTATTGTATAACTGCAAAACTAAAGAAGGTAATAAGTGTTACTGAATACCAAATATCAGTTACAATAATGCATAGTGGCTTGATACCCACATGGAGGCAGTAAATCCAAACTTAGAACTAGTAGAAAGAAATCGGATTTAAATTTTAAAAATCGGATTTTTTATTTTTAGTTAAAAAATCATGAGTTACCTAATGAAGCATGTGACTTGATACCCAGAAAAGGCACTACATACAAAATACGAACTATAAGAAAGAAATCCGATATAAATCAAAAAAATCCGATTTAAATCCAAAAAATCCGATTTTTTGATTTTTATGAAAAAAATCACGATTTTTATCCACCCTGGAACAAGTGAAGATTACTTAGTATTATCAGTGAGTGTACAATGTATATAAATATATATATTCATTATTTAGGTGAAAACGTATGTGATTAAATACTGGAACTTTTGTTGCAGAATTGGAGTTAAGACAACAACAATCCGTGGACATGGCAGTCAGAAACTACTTTTCTGACGAGATCCTAGCGAAACATGTTCGATCAAATCCTGAGGGCAATTATGCAGAAGTTGACATGCTGGGTGTTGATGTGTTAAGTACCAAAGGTTTGTGTACTGCGGTGTGGTAACTTATGCTAGAAATTTTTTAATAGATTATACCGTGTATTATCATGCAGCAGTAGACGCATTCCAGAATTTTATCTGGTAATTGCTAATCTAAGTGGAAACCAATTTCTCTGATGTCGAATATATACAGCAGTGGTTCCCAACATGTTATGACTCCAGGGCCACTTTTTCTTAGTTGGAGGACTTGAGGGGGCCACAAGGTCAAAATTTATTTTAAATTTAATTGTTTAGTTCATGCTTTATTTGATTTGTGATTTACTAAAAAAAACATATAAAATTGTTAACATCGAATCAAAATAGATTTTTGATGTTATTTATAAACTTTCAAATCAAATAATTTGTCATGGAAAATTATTATATATTCTATCCTGTACAAATTGTCAAGTTTTGAATGCATATTTGATAATTCTTTGAGAGGTTGAGGGCCATATTCTGAAGTCTGGTGGATGACTTTTTGCCCGCGGGCCACAGGTTGGGACCCACTGATATACAGCATCAACCAAATGATGTGCCAAATCAAGTCGCAAGTCTTGTACATACGTAGCATGACAAATTGACAATCTACTGACACAGAATGACAGCATATGGGTTTATAAGGAGACAGAAACTTGAATCCAGGTTGTGGGGCGTGATGGTGAATGGGTATGTTCGGTGCCTTGGAGCCGGAAAGTTGCTGGTTCGAATCCACCTCAAGCCACCGCGTGGGAACCTTGAGCAAGTCCTTCACTCATAATTGCTCGTGCGCTTTGGCGCGAAGCCCCGATTAAGTGTCCATGCCGTAGTCAGGAGCGCCTCTGAGTAGAAATCTTCGTATATGCATGCATACATACATACATGCATACATGACAATCGACTGAAACAGAATGACCGGTGACCACAAATTTTATAAGCCAATCAACCAATGTCACAACAGTTATTAAAAATCCTAAGCTGATATGTGGGCTCAGGTATATAGGCATTTAGAATTAAATTAGACTGTAAATCAAAAAGCACACAGACCCAGATTAGTATTCCTTTATACATAATATTATGCCAAATTCATGTAAAAATTACGCTGAATAGCCTTAGGGGATTATTCTGTTTCCGCTCTAAAGTCTAAACTTCTTTTTGGACATTTAAGGCTTCAGGTGGAAGTGACATAACCTTGGATGTAGTATATGCTGATGTAGCTATTTAATGGTTGCCAGCACACTGAGATAAAAATTATATGAATGAAAAATCTGTTGATCTGCTGTTGAGTAAGATCTATGCTAAACTGTTGCTGAAACTTAATGCCAAGACAAAATCTGATTAATTCAAAAAAATTATGAAAACTGACAGAAAACTGATGAAATCTATAGAAATTTAGCAAGTCTTTCAGTAGAAAGAAATAATTAAATCATAAGTAATTTGTTTCTTTGCTATGCAACAATTGCAGCGCAAAAGCTTCATAACCAAAAGTCAAAACTGCGGAACTGGATGGAATGCTGATGCAGTTAATATTGACTAGCTTACACCCAGCGTAGTGATTGTGCTTTGTATTACAATTTGTTAACATGAATATTTGATATTTGAAACTAAAATGATTGTTTTAAATTTCAGACAAGGTCGACTTGCCAACAATAGCTCGGTACTTTACCAATGCTAGGAAAATGGTTTACCGATCAAAAGCCTTTTGTTTCCATCAAGCTAGAAATGAGAACGATACATATTTTCTACTTCACTGCAAACTTGAAATCAGACCCAGTCTTTATCACAAGGCTCCGATGAAGGACCTCTGGCTGAAGGTCAGATTTTCAATGGAACTTCGTGGTATGGGAAAGTCAACATTGCTTTTTCTCTTGACAATGCGAGATCTGGAAGACGGTGAAGTGCTCGCCAGTACCGCTGTGAAAATGATAAAAGTTGACATGAATACACGAAAGAGCTCCAGTTTTTCCGATTCCTTCCTTGCACAATACGCCCAGTTTGCTAACCAGGATAATGCTTTGCTGCCTACCTACCGACCACGTGTTGCGCCGGTCAACAGCTTTAGACATCAGTTTGTCATCCCTCCATCAGACACTGACTTTAATGGACACACTGGAAACCATATTTATGCTAAGATGTGTCTGGACTGTGCACATTTTGCGTTCAAAGCTGACTACTTCAAGAAATTTTCGGCCAACTTTGACCAGCCGAAAAGAGTTGAGCGATACTTTGCGAAGGAGTGTGGGGAGAACGATGTTGTGGAAGTACACGTATGGGAAGACGATGTTGCGACGGATCTACTTCATTTCCAGTTAAAGAAGGCGACGGTTCTTCTGTATTGTATGGACATTGAATTCCATTCTCCAGAGACTGTTAAATCCAAGCTTTAACATTTGTCCGCAGTCAATCTGGATCTTTGTTCATTTTGAAGAATCGGCTGCGTATCCATTTCATGCAGACTCGCGGTGTATACTCCGCACTTATATTGAATTTTTTTATGTTTGACACCATTCCTGCGCATAAAGGTTGGAACTGTGGAACAGTTTATTCAGTTTTGGTGCTACAAACTTATGTTTTGGTATTACCAACTTATGTTGAAGCGCGATGTTTATGTTATGTCATTGTTATTCTGATCATTAATTAAGTTGATTGCTGGCTTAGCCAAAGCAAGACTTTCAGTGACAATATGCAATTGTGCATGCTTTGATTCTGTGACCATGTTTCTTGTCTGATATTATATCGGATTATCCACGATCTGAATGTTGGTTTGTTGTTGCTTATACTGTTATACACAATGGTAACGTGCATTATGAAGTTAGTCGTTACTGATGCATGACCAATGAGAGAAATTGTGGGGCCCTATGCAAAGCAGTCACTGCCGCTTAAACTATCTTTTGGCTATACATTAAATTATTTTTGAAAAAAATTCCAGTGATAAAAGTGCTAGGGCAATAGTCATACGACCATACGATATTGCATTCAAACATGCAACTATGATTTTATTAAGTTGTTTATTTGATGTTTAAACTGATTGGAGTTAAGTTTTTAGCAATAATAACTACTCTTCTTGCCATGCTGGAATCAGGAGCACCACTGAGCAGCTCAGTTTGAAAATTGTAGAAAAGGAACTGACAGTGGCGGCGCCAGGGACTGGGGGGCTAAGCCTCCCTAAAAAGGACATCCATAGGCTAAGCTCCTCTAAAAAATGGCCATCCAGTTATTTTGACGTGTAAAAGTGAAATATTTCCACGGTAAGCCCCCCCTAAAGCCTAAAAGACCAAACGACTTAAAAAGGTCATAAGAATTTTGAAAAACAGGTTGTCAGAAATTTTGGCAAATGAAAATGGGAAACTTCCTCCACGAGGATCAGCTCCCTAAGCTGAAATCCTGGCGCCTCCACTGGTAACTGAGCGGGTCACACGTTGATTTATTTGGAGTTGTGTACAATGAAGACTGCTGTGGGGGTTCTAAGAAAGACTAGGAGTTGAACCTGACCAACGCCCGACAATTCTCACCATGGAGTAGTTCCTTGAAGAGGTGCTATAGAAATTCACGACAATGTATGAATATTATATTCAAAAGAGCATAAATCATTAACTTTGTAAATATAACTACCCAGCCTATTCCCCTAAAATTCGCTGGGTCCCTGGGCATTTTCCTCTGTCTCCCTCTCGGCTTGATGGGCCTGTAAACATGTTTAGTGTTTGGATGACCAGGCCACCATTTCAGTTTTGGAATTGAATTGACTCTAGTTCGCTTCCTTCAAAAGCGTTTCAAAGCTCACTACTTCTGTTTGGTCTTCAAGCATTTTGATAATCTAGCTGCACTTTGGGCAGATGACCACCCACGCCTCAGCTTTAATTAATACTAATCTGATCTAAGCAGGTCAGACCATTCCCTCAAGCCACTTGAAACTCAAAACTCGGATATGTGTGACCTTTTTAGCGCACAGTAGTTCTACACAAAAAGTGCAGCTCTAGATGAATTTGTGCAGCTGTAAAAGCATCGTTGTTCAGTTAAAATGATTAAAAAATGCTCTTCCATGCTCTTACCATGCTTGACTCCTATTCCTTTCACTTCTCTCTTGTTACATATGCAATATAGGGCTAAATAAAAAGTCATGCGCTATATAATTTTCACGTAAACAAAATCGCTGACCCGTAACGAAGGCTTCTGATTGGCTGTATTGATAAGGGCGGAATAAAGAACAAAGAACAAGATATGATTGGTGGTTTTTAAATTCATTATTTTGATTCCACATTTCACGTGAGTTCAGACCATCGATATTTATATTTAGACCTGGATTGCGCTAGTGAGCTCAGGAAGTGAGGTCGACGACCTGCCATCTTGGAACTACAAATGTGTTGATATCGATAAACTTATCAAAATGCCTTATTGCGCGACAATAAATTGTTGTAAGCAACAAATTAAAGGAGCAACGCAGTCGTTTATCGGTGAGTAACATGTTCACTGATTATTTTATTGTCTAGTGAACGTGATCGTTATTAAAATGTTAATAAATACGACTTGCGTCCAAGGACGTATGCCTTCCCTTGGGCCAACTACTCATAGCGGGACCTGTATTTTGCATGTTAACTAACACAAAACTAAACCCGCTCTGTTCCTAACAATCCACCTGCGTTATTTGTAACGTGTTGCGTTTAGGGCAAATAGATTTATTGGTAATCCTGAAGACTGCGTGCCTGTATACAAAATAATATGGTTACATCGACTTGGATAAAATAGAGCGCTGCGACCTACCAGAAGAATACCATGATGCAATGCGCTCAGTAAGTCATTAACTCGAGATCTATGCAAAACGGTCAGTTTAAAAAGTTATAAATGAGGGATAATGATATTATCCTTCATATGCAGTAAATACGAGCAAATAGAAAGTTCGAAACTGAAGAAAGCTGCGCTTTGTAAACTTATTAGGTAGGCGCTTATTAGACGCTTTGAAGTTAGATGTTGATTTGCGTTTCACACTTTGGCTTCATTAATTTCAAACAGATCCGAATGGAAGCTCATGACATAAAAGGCGGTTGGGTCTTTTCTCCCATCGCAGACCCAATAAATGGCATGTGAAATATCCATGCATGTATGGTGTTGTTTGAGTGTGCTTGTCACAGATTGGGGAAGAGAATTTTGGTGCATTGATTTTACACACGTTGTCCGGGGTAAATAGGTAAAGGCAATTATCGAATTATGCAGGCGTCCTGGAGTGGCATAATCAAAAGTTAGAAAACCTTATCCCAAACTGTTGCATCGTCTTCACCTTTACAGAACTTTGAAGTTTTCTCGTCATACACATCTTACTTACAAATTTTCCTCAACTTAATAACTTACATCAATGTCTAATAAACATTTGTAATAATGCCTATTTATGAACTGACATTTTTGAATATGTTAATTGTGGGAACAGATTTCCATATTCACAGCCAGAACTACTGAAACAATTGGTGCATAATATGGACACAGAAAAATTTGCAAAGAAATCGGTCGTTTGATCTGCCAAGCTGCTTCGATCGAACTGGACCAACAAGTCAGACTTCGTCCTGGATCTGTGCCAACCGGGGTTCCGGTAGCGCATTGGTTAACACCGGCATGGAGAGGGAGAGGTAACAAGTCTGAACTCACATTGGGCGGACATGCTTTGTAGGCTGCTATTGGCGTCGTGTATTGCAGGCTGTCTGTTCTGTTAGTAGTTAAATTTGATGTTAATTAAGATTACTGCATAACGTTAACATGTATTATTATTATTATTATTACATAAATTTATTAAGTGCGCAAGGTCACACCAAAGTGTGAATCTGAGGCGCGGATAGTTAGTCGCCAGAGGAAGATGCAGTTAAAAGTAAAGTGCAGTGCGATTGCAGGGATTACATAATTAAAGAAAAAAAGACATCTATATCTTTGCTTTACAAGTTTACCTCATCATCTTGTTAAGGTCTATTTCCATAGTGATTTTTCCTGCAACAGTTTCATACCAATCTGCCATCTAATGTTTTAATATAGACTAGCTAGTGAATTGAAGATAATGAAATTAAACAATTTATTATTTTTAAAGCTGTTCCACATTTGTGCTGCTATTATGGAATATGGAGAATAATCATCCTGTATTATTAATTCATGACCTTAATAGTAGTTTGTGTAAGTCACACCAGCTGAGCTCTCTAATTCACTGTATTCACCTCTGATTGCAGGTTGTCATTTGGGATCAGTAAACAAAGATCTGTGAGCTATAATTTTTACTGTGTTCCTATTTGCTGTTTTAGGTTGTCTCGTAAACCCCAAAGAAGCGACTTCAGCAAGTTGAGCACACCGTAGGCTGTCAACATCATCGTCTACAATTGCCGTCACAGAGAACCGCCCCGGTCAACATTGTCTACAATTGCCGTCACATAGAAGAATCACTCCTATTAAAAAAATGTTAGTCCAGGACAATGGAAAGGAAAATGGATACTGTTGTGAATTGTGCTTGAATTATATTGAGCAGTTAGCAGATTACAGGAGGTTGAGGGTTTACGAAATGGCACTAATTTAAAAATTGCTCACATGATGTGCAAATCGGCTACAGTTCGCTTTTTACGTATAATTGTTCATTTGTTTACAAATTAGGGCAGGACCACTAGGAACATTTTTGGTGCAGTTTGAACTTCTTGCGGCTCCAATAATTATTCCTACAGTTGGGTTGCATTGCTTTAGATGTCTGAATGACCACTTGTTTGATAGTAAACCCGACAACAATCATGTTTTTAATTTAATCAAGTGCATTAGCAGTTGCACCATCTGAATGCATTATCTGGTCAAGCAGAAAACTGTCCAATTAACTGGACCAATAATTAATTTGTAAACAGCTGGCACAGCTGGTTCTGTTTAAGCATCAATGAGAGATAAGTATTATTTGGTCAGCTACGCTTATAGTATTCAGTAAAAAACCCTATTTCTATAGAGCCGCTCACAACCAAGGCCATTCAGTAGCGCTCCAATTAGTGTGTTAAGCTTATGTATTGCTGAGCTTAATGTGTGCAAGTGTTTCTAAGCTAGCAGAACTTGTGAAATCATTGAATGCACAGACTTTCAGGTTCTGTTACTAATATGCCAATTAGTGCAAGTGTCCTTGAAATAGGAAACGAATATTGTAATATTATGCTAGTTGCTTTTGGAATTACATTAGTTGATGTTGAGATTTGTCATTAATGTCAAGTCATAATGTAGCGTCAAGTAATGGTGATGATTTTAGGCTTTGTCCGGTGGCATGTTTTACCTTTTATGGTTGACATGCATCTTTATGTGTAGCTTGTTTGCAATAGGTGAATTTGTCTATTGTAATATTTAAAGTTTTTGATTAGCAATTTGTTGATTCAATTATGGAGCACTTTTTTACATGCAAAGAGAGTGGTTCCAAACAATTGTAAGCAATGTTTTGCATGTTATTTATTTCCTGTAATAAATTCACAAGTTATTGGCTAAGCCGATTCAATGTGTGTGTGTGTTGCTACATGCCTGATAACCAGATAGCTGATATTGGAAACAGTCACCTGGGTGATCCTGGCACTCATTATTATTATTATTATTACATAAATTTATTACGCATCAGCAGATTATATCCCCTACAAAGGAAAAGAACCGTGATTCGCAAGGTATGCGGGTTAATTCCCCCCCATAAGTCCATGGATCTACATCCTGTCACCTTACACTCTGGTGCATCCCTGGTGCTGCTGAGGAGTAGTGGTGAGGACTTTGACTTCCCCAGGGATAATCTGACTAGGAGCCCACTTTTTGATTTAGGTGCATAGTCATGTTGAGGTTTCTTGGTCTTTTTTCCAGGTGGTGTTATTGTTAACCCCCACCCCATAGCTACGACCTTGGGTATCCTTCCAGCACCTGCCTTTTGCATTGGCCAGCTGTTTGTCAGGGTTTCCGGTGAGCCTGTCCACCCTGTCAATCACTTCAGTCAGAGGTTTTTGCCACTGTCAGCCCACTAGGCAATTTTCTGCTTAGCTGTTCACCCCAGTCCCCCCACCCATCACTGTGAGATGCAGGTTAGGACTTTGGGGTAGGAAGAACTATAGCCGATGCTTTGCTATATTTAAGAGTACCATGACGGTAACACTTGATGTCTAAGTTTTCAGAAGGGCTTCGATACAATGAGGCTCAATGGCTTGGCCTGGCCTTGCAGTCCATACAAATAGCCTCCATACCAAATTTCTACCATGGTGATTTGTACCCCACTTCCATAATTAGGCCAACTGCAGTCATGCAGAATTTAGCCTTTTCCGTGGTGGGTCGTTGTCTGGAATGGGCCCCACAGGAGCCACTTCTGTTTCCGGGGGCTCTTTCTGAGACATTTTTTACTGAGCCCAACACTATGCTAGAGCACGGGTTGCAGGTTCGAATCCGCCTCAAGTCGCTGCTTAGGGATCTTGGGAAATTCCTTCACTCGTAATTGCTCAGCACTTTGGCGTGAAACCACAGAATAGATAAAGCGTAGTGAAACTCCAATGCAGTGTCCGCGCTGTAGTCGGGACTCGGGAGCGCCTCTGAGTAGTGAGCTTGAAGGAGCGTTATAGCAAGTACACATACAAACTTATGAGCAGTCCCTATAAGAAGCCTTATATAAATTCTGGAGTGAATGAATGCATATTCGGAAAATTCTCAGCGTCCACAGAAATTGTGCCAAAGAGACCAGCTGAAATATCGGTGCTATAAGCTTCTTAAATGAAGTCCGCAATGGCCAGTGGTCGATGTTTTTGGAGCCTTGCAAAAAACCTGCTGAAAAAAACACATTATAATAATAATTTCAAGTCGTAGTATGATAACTAAGCAACAACTAAGAGTTGGTCAGTTTGCAATGAATTTGGAAATGTTCTGTAACCGAAGGTTTTAATCGAGACATCAGGATATCAAGCGCACATCTGAACACTTGTAGCTTTAAGATGGCGGCATGATCTAAAAATAGATCTCGGCTTCTGTCCGCCGACCACACATTTTTGTGCAGCGAGCATAGACTAAGCGCAATCCAGGTCTATTAATATCGATGGTTCAGACTCGTCAACGATTTGTATTGATGCTACTGTAAAAAGGTTGGTTTCATTCAGTTGTTACTTTCTTAATAAAACGAAAGTTTGGTTAATAGGAAATGAAAATTCTTAGAGTGATCAACTAGTAAGATATCGGTTTAGTGTCCTCAGCTATTACATGTTTAGGGCTGCTAAATGTTGATTAAATTTGCCGGTGTCAACGCGAATGCCCAAACCCGATTCCCAAAAACGCTGAAAATGAAAAACGATTTCCCGAAAAAAGTTTTATAGAAAGTGACCAAATTCCAGGAAACTATTTAAAGTCAAATTAAATGACATGCTGGTTCTTTTAGGGTCTAAAAATTCGGGTTTGGTAATTCCGAAACATTCATTCATTCATTCATTTCAAACACTTATATAGCGCTTCTTCAAGAGTATCTACTCAGAAGCGCTCCCGACCCAACCACGGTTAAAAAGAATAGTTTTAAGAGCAGAGTAGAACGTAGTCTCAAAGGCTCTAGGCACAAGACGTAGTTCCACAGGGAGCCCATTCCAGGTTGCAGGGCCAACGACAGAAAAGGCACGGTTCTGTGTAATAGAAGTGCGTGACCGGGGGACAAGAAGCTGAGCCTGTTTAGAAGAGCGGAGAGAGCCACGGCGCTGGACGTTCAGGGTGGAGCAACAGAGCTCCTGCAAATAGACAGGGGCCACACCCGCGAGACAGCGCCAAACCAAGGAAGATATCCGGTAAGTGATCCTTTGTGAAAAAGGGAGCCAATGCAAGACATCCCGCATATAGTCAGTAACATGACCGAATCTTGGAATGCGACCAACAAGGCGTGCCGCAGAGCGCAAGACCCGATCCAAGCACCCAACCCGAGTCACCGGAAGACCCGCATAGAGGGCGCTGCAGTAGTCCAGACGAGAGACGACAAAAGAATGGACTAGCGTTAAGGCAGCATTGAAGGTTAAGGAGCGGAGCACCACTCTAAGCTGACGCAATTGGTAGTAGCAACTGCGGCATAGCAGGTTGATATGCCGCGTAAAAGTAAGTTCTTGGTCCAGTGTGACTCCAAGATCCCGGACAGAGGAAGAGAAGGTAAAGTGAGGGAACTCTCGAGCAAGAACCTCCAGGTCAATTTTAGCGAGCTGTTGGCGTGTGCCAAACCAAATAAATTGGGTTTTGGTAGAGTTTAGCCGAAGGCGATTGGAGGACATCCAGGCCTCCAAAGCCTCCATTGTCCGGCTCATGACCCTAACAGTGGATAGGGCTGCTGGCGCAAGACAATGCAAATACGCTTGCAGGTCATCCGCATAGGATTGGCTCAGGACAGAAGAAGCGGCAAGGAGAGAACCAAGATCAGCAGAAACAATATGGCCACCAAAGATTTTGCTCAGGTAGAGCGCCGCTACCCACCAACCACATCCTATTATACAATGCATTCAATCGAAAAGGTTATAAAAGGGCAATTTTACCATTTTGGCATTCTTTGTAGCCTTTGTGTGTCGCATAAAACAGAACATTTGCGTCTGGAAAAAATTTGTATTCAGTATAATGGATGCTGGGTAATCTATCGTTTAACGGAATTAATTATTTTTCTCATTTCGGAAAACGGAATAGCGGAATTAATTATTGTGTATATCATACACCATCACTTTTGCGGAATAAATGACAGTAGGCCTATGGTAATTAATTGACACAGAATATGAGTATACATAAGTCAAATTTTGTCATATATATTTCGTTTCTTCCAACTTATATTTAAATAACAATTATTTTCATCAGTCCAGCTCCAATTTGGACAAGAATATTTTCATCAATTCAGCTCCAATTTAAGCAAGAATATTTTCATCAATCTAGCTCCAATTTAAGCAAGAACATTTTCATCAATCCAGCTTCCATTCAATTAAAATTTATTTTGTATCAATCCGGCTTCTATTTAGCGAGAATTGTTTTCATCCATTCAACTTGCGTACTCAGGAATGGCATTTTATAGTACAACCACTTATACGCATTATGTTCTACCAGGGTTTTTGTCCTACCCTGGGAGGGAATTGTGTTTGTGTTGACAACATAAGTGACTAAATTGGTGTAATTCCGCTATTTCGATAAATGAAAGGTATTAAATAATTAATTCCACTAAAACGATAGTGGACAAAATGGCAAATAATTAATTCTGCTAAAACGATAGTGGACAAAATGGCAAATAATTAATTCCGTTAAAACGATAGATTACCTGGTTGCTGTATTGATGAAAGTATTCTTGCCTAATTAATAACTTGGATTGATGTAAATGATTCTTGCTGAATAGAAGTAGGAGGATGTAAATGATTCTTGCTTAAAGTTAGGTTAGATTGATGAAAAAGGACTTTGCTTAAAGTGAAGAACTTTGCAATGATATGTAAATAGTATATAGTGTACAACTGTACATTAGTTAATTCGTAAGGATTGCTTTGTAAACGTATTGAGTGCATTGCATTATGGGATGTAACTGGGGTGCAGCCCGAATCCCCAAAATTGATTTTCACAAAAAACGTACTATTTTTGTACATTAAACTGTTAAACTTAGTAGGCTCATTATGCTTTATAATCAATTTAATTATTAATTGTTTTAAGGAATTCAGCTGCTTTCTATTATAAAACTGTTTTTGGGAAATCGGGCGTTTGTGTATTTTCAGCATTTTCGGGGATTTGGGTTGGGTGTGCAGTTGTTAGTGGATGTTTCTTGAGGTGTGATTGAATGAGCTTAAAATTGGCTTCCAGAGATGGAGCAACAAATAGAGACAAGTGTAGTTGCCAACCGTCAACGGTAGCAACCATGGTAGCAGGGTTCAATAAATTTGTTCAAAAATTGATTAATATTATTGTTTACATAGACAGGCATTCAGTTTTTGGCAGTGCTTATAAAGTCAATTTCTGGCCGCACTTACAATCCGGGATGCCCACAAGTTGAGTGTTTGATCTGCCATTTCCAAAATACATTGTCTACTTAAATCCACTGTGCAGCGAATGTTGTATTGTCCACTTTTGTTAGTATGGAAAATTAGCAAGTTAGGTTGTCTGAACCCAAGAGGCTGATGCTTTTTCATATACTGGCAGTTATTTTGTGTTTCATTGTTGGGCCTTACTGCGCTGGGGGCTTTAATATAATTACAATGCATCTTGTTGAACTTCTTTTACTGCTAATGCACTATGTGGTCGACTTAATAGGCTGCATCATTGAATCGTTCGCTGCTCTAAACTGTGATGAGCTATTAGTGATGCTGCGTGTTTGATGTACTATAAATTGTTGATTTGATGCTGGATTTTCCAATGTTCATATTTAGCTGATTATGTACTTAATTGATGCTGTTCATTTATGCTGTTTAAATTTTGCAATAATAATAATAAACTCTGACAATCACATATTCATGCAGAGATAAGCATTAGACAGAAAAGAGTCCTGGCCTGAAAGATTGGACACAGAGTCTGCCGAACGAATTATAGGTGACGTGGGCAAGCGATTACCGAAACGTGATCTTGACCAGAAGTTATCTTACCACCTGCCTTCTCATTGCTCTCTACCTGTCGTCTGCTTATAATCTTTCTTGCTTCCACTCTCCCTCTCTCAGCACAAAGAAATCTCATGTTATTAGCCATATAGTTAGGCGTTGCTCTTATGTTTGGAATTGCCTTTTGTAGGATGGATCGAGCACTCTGTCGAAGGTGGCACGGAAAGGTCATGCAGAGGTCATTCGATGTCTCCTCAGCCATTTGCCGGAATTTGGAAACTTATTACGGTCAGTGGATCAGCTGTACTTATCATGCACGGATTATTAATTTAAGTCCTCTGTTAGATTACCTTCCATCTGGGGCTGTTACGTACACATGTATTACGTACACATGGTGGGTGGGAGGGGAGGTCACGGATTTAGGTGATTTGCTTACGGGTGTGTACAGGGGGAGGGGTCTTGGCAAAATGTACATACGCAAAATAAATGTCTTATTATGACGTCAACATTGGCCTATTTATTTATTTCATTTGACAATGTTCAGAACAATTATATTCTATTCAGTAAACTATAACAGTTAACAAATATTAGTAACAAATATGATGTTTAGCAAAAAATAGATAGTAGCCTAGGGTAAAATACATGTTTCATAGCTAAATAGCCTTTGTAGTGGGGGTGGGGTTAAGCAGTGGTTAAAGTGTTTTGGGTGAGCAGTGGTAAAGCTGAATGTGTGAGCAGCGGGAAGGCTGATAAAGTAATGTGTTTCCATTGTTCCATCATGATGAGCAGTGGGAATGCAAGCCAAGAATTTCGAGAGCAGTGGGAATGCCGTTCCCAAACACTTTAAGCCCTTTGGTAAAGAGAAGCTTATTTGCATAGGGTGGTAAACGAAATGTACGGGGGAGGGCGAAAATAAGATTTCTTTGTGAATGGCCCCTAGGGTGATCTTTCAAAAAGGTGGGGTGTACTGGACATAGAACCTTATAATACTGGGTGAACGATGCGTCAGTGACATAGAGAAATGAGTAGGTCTAACTACTGATGTTTTACAATATACAGGAAACTGTTTTGGTGTTCATTATGTATGTAGACCTCATTTTGATGTTGGCATTTCTCTGAACTAAAAGTTATGGTCCGCAGAGTATTTGCATGAAAACATTGAAATTAAATGTTAAGAAATCTCAGGTGATAGAATTGACCCTATTTTTCATATTGCATGTGTAATGATTGGTGTAAGTAGTGAAATGATTAGTGTAAATAGTGAAAAGATTAGTGTAAATAGTAAAATGGTTAGTGTATATAGTGTTCAAATTAGCAATGTAGAAAACATATGGGGAAACATATGGAGGATGTGATCTTGTGTCCTTAGAAAGTTATTTTACATTTAAGTGAAATTTTAGTTCTACAAATTTTCAACTGTTTGTAAATATAGCAAATGTTGCAAATTTATTGATCTGTTATTTTACTGCATCTTGTTTCTTCTCACTGCAAACCATAGATGTAAAAAACGATGAAAAACGATAAAAACCGGAAAAACGTAGTTTTTTTCGAAATGATAAAAAACGATGAAAAACGATAAAAAAATGGAAACGGAAAATAATTTGCCTTTGTTTCATCTGAAACTTAATTTTAAGCTTAAAAACCTTGCTTATGCAATTTTTTCTTAATCTGCAAATGACAACTTTATTACTAGACCAAAATTAATTGGTATAAGTGACATTAATCTACCACAATTATTTTTTCTTATAACCTTGGTTTAATAAGAAATTCAGACAAATTAAAGGTATTGAAATCTTTTCAAATTTGAAATGTAAACATTAGTCCACATAAGTTCATGCTGATCGATTATCATGCTGATAACGCAATTGCAATCTAATCAGAAGCAAAAACCATAGATGTGTACTAAATTATATATTGTACATTTGTACTTAAAATTGTTACTTATAAATCTTACTAATAGGCCCAAGAATTTTATGTCAAAATAACTCTTACAAAATTTAATTTCATTTCTTGTACTGTAGGGTATCTACTACATGTATTTCTCAAAATGATGACTTAAACAATTACATAAAGACCCTATTATACTGAACTCTTTAGAGTACGGTGAAAATGTATGGAATATTATAACAAAATTAAATTAAGGAAAATAATAATAGACAGTAAATAATTAAATAAAGTTACATAAAAAAATTTAAAAAACGATGCGAAAAATTAAAAAAAACAAAAACGACGTTTTTGGGGAGAGAATAAAAAACTAAAAAAAATTTTTACAACAATGCTGCAAACCATTCTTGCTGAATGTAATTGAACGTGTGAATCTCAGTGAATAATCTGCAGCATTGCCTTCTGTAGGACCTTCAACGCGAGTCACTGCTGTGCGGAAGACATTCTACACGTTACGAACTGGAACATAGTGCACCGCTGGCTGTTGAGAAGAACAAGACTCTTTCGAAAGGACATTTTCGGGAACACCATTGCGAATTTTTTATGTGCTATCTCATGCACATAGTATAATTTGTATTGATGTAACTATTTTATCGTTTGCTTAATATTGTATAGGCAAGCATACTGTCGTGAGAATGTGATGTCTCCCGTTTTTCTGTTTTCTCTTGTTACTTTGCTACAGTATTTGGTGATAATTTTTGGCCTTAGGTAGACCTAACCCCTCAGCATTGAAGGAATTAAGGTTGTTGTTGCTATCGTTGTTTTGCTCTCCCTCTCTCTCTCTCGGGGCTGCTGAGATGGGGGGGGCAAATGCCCAGGAGCCCGAGCTAGGTAGTTTAGCAAGATTCTTCCACCAACAGGTTGTCCACTATTGTGTATGTGGCTCATCAACTCAGGTGGGGGTATTTCTGATGTCCACTTACTAGCCCTTTTCCCTGGCTTCCTCTTAAAAGCCATTACTGTCATTCATTCCCAGAGGCTATAACTTGCACTGAATAATTTCTGCAATAACGTTACTTTTGGCTGCATACAGGGTGGGCAAAAAAACCTACTAGTTTTTTCGCCAATATCTTGACCAAAAGTAAGAATTTCGAAATGAAATTTTACAGGCTTATAATTCATATTTACACATCATGACCAGATTTCATCAGAATATTTCAAACAACAAAGTTATATCACTTTTAGTGAGGCCACCCACTGTTTTTTGACGATTCAAAAACGTAACACAATAAAAAAGGCCTCACCGCGCTCGTGAAAAAACAAGTGCCCATCGCGCTCGAGAATAAACTGGTGCCCATCGCGCTCGTGAATAAACTGAGGCCCATCGCGCTCGTGGATAAACTGAGGCCCATCGCGCTCGTGAATAAACTGAGGCCCATCGCGCTCGTGGATAAACTGAGGCCCATTGCGCTCTTGAAAAAACTGGTGCCCATCGCGCTCGAGAATAAACCGAGGCCCATCGCGCTCGTGAATAAACTGAGGCCCATCGCGCTCGTGAATAAACTGAGGCCCATCGCGCTCGTGAAAAAACTGAGGCCCATCGCGCGCGTGGATAAACTGAGGCCCGTCGCGCTCGTGAATAAACTGAGGCCCATCGCGCTCGTGAATAAACTGGTGCCCATCGCGCTCGTGAATAAACTGAGGCCCATCGCGCTCCTGAATAAACTGAGGCCCATCGCGCTCGTGAATAAACTGGTGCCCATCGCGCTCCTGAATAAACTGAGGCCCGTCGCGCTCGTGAATAAACTGAGGCCCATCGCGCTCGTGAATAAACTGAGGCCCATCGCGCTCGTGAATAAACTGAGGCCCATCGCGCTCGTGAATAAACTGAGGCCCATCGCGCTCGTGAATAAACTGAGGCCTATCGCGTTCGTGAATAAACTGAGGCCCATCGCGCTCGTGAATAAACTGAGGCCCATCGCGCTCGTGAATAAACTGAGGCCCATCGCGCTCGTGGATAAACTGAGGCCCGTCGCGCTCGTGAATAAACTGAGGCCCATCGCGCTCGTGAATAAACTGGTGCCCATCGCGCTCGTGAATAAACTGAGGCCCATCGCGCTCCTGAATAAACTGAGGCCCATCGCGCTCGTGGATAAACTGAGGCCCATCGCGCTCGTGAATAAACCGGTGCCCATCGCGCTCGCGGATAAACTGAGGCCCATTGCGCTCGTGAATAAACTGAGGCCCGTCGCGCTCGTGAATAAACTGAGGCCCATCGCGCTCGTGGATAAACTGAGGCCCATCGCGCTCGTGAATAAACTGAGGCCCATCGCGCTCGTGAATAAACTGAGGCCCATCGCGCTGGTGAATAAACTGAGGCCCATCGCGCTCGTGGATAAACTGAGGCCCATCGCGCTCGTGAATAAACCGGTGCCCATCGCGCTCGCGGATAAACTGAGGCCCATGCGCTCGTGAATAAACTGAGGCCCGTCGCGCTCGTGAATAAACTGAGGCCCATCGCGCTCGTGAATAAACTGGTGCCCATCGCGCTCCTGAATAAACTGAGGCCCGTCGCGCTCGTGAATAAACTGAGGCCCATCGCGCTCGTGAATAAACTGAGGCCCATCGCGCTCGTGAATAAACTGGTGCCCATCGCGCTCGTGAATAAACTGAGGCCCGTCGCGCTCGTGAATAAACTGAGGCCCATCGCGCTCGTGAATAAACTGAGGCCCATCGCGCTCGTGAATAAACTGAGGCCTATCGCGTTCGTGAATAAACTGAGGCCCATCGCGCTCGTGAATAAACTGAGGCCCATCGCGCTCGTGAATAAACTGAGGCCCATCGCGCTCGTGGATAAACTGAGGCCCGTCGCGCTCGTGAATAAACTGAGGCCCATCGCGCTCGTGAATAAACTGGTGCCCATCGCGCTCGTGAATAAACTGAGGCCCATCGCGCTCCTGAATAAACTGAGGCCCATCGCGCTCGTGGATAAACTGAGGCCCATCGCGCTCGTGAATAAACCGGTGCCCATCGCGCTCGCGGATAAACTGAGGCCCATTGCGCTCGTGAATAAACTGAGGCCCGTCGCGCTCGTGAATAAACTGAGGCCCATCGCGCTCGTGGATAAACTGAGGCCCATCGCGCTCGTGAATAAACTGAGGCCCATCGCGCTCGTAGATAAACTGGTGCCCATCGCGCTCGTGGATAAACTGAGGCCCATCGCGCTCGTGGATAAACTGAGGCCCATCGCGCTCGTGAATAAACCGGTGCCCATCGCGCTCGTGAATAAACCGGTGCCCATCGCGCTCGTGGATAAACTTAGGCCCGTCGCGCTCGTGAATAAACTGAGGCCCATCGCGCTGGTGAATAAACTGAGGCCCATCGCGCTCGTGAATAAACTGAGGCCCATCGCGCTCGTGAATAAACTGAGGCCCATCGCGCTCGTGAATAAACTGAGGCCCATCGCGCTCGTGAATAAACTGGTGCCCATCGCGCTCGTGAATAAACTGAGGCCCATCGCGCTCGTGGATAAACTGAGGCCCGTCGCTCTCGTGAATAAACTGAGGCCCATCGCGCTCGTGAATAAACTGGTGCCCATCGCGCTCGTGAATAAACTGAGGCCCATCGCGCTCCTGAATAAACTGAGGCCCATCGCGCTCGTGGATAAACTGAGGCCCATCGCGCTCGTGAATAAACCGGTGCCCATCGCGCTCGCGGATAAACTGAGGCCCATTGCGCTCGTGAATAAACTGAGGCCCGTCGCGCTCGTGAATAAACTGAGGCCCATCGCGCTCGTGAATAAACTGGTGCCCATCGCGCTCGTGAATAAACTGAGGCCCATCGCGCTCGTGGATAAACTGAGGCCCGTCGCTCTCGTGAATAAACTGAGGCCCATCGCGCTCGTGAATAAACTGGTGCCCATCGCGCTCGTGAATAAACTGAGGCCCATCGCGCTCCTGAATAAACTGAGGCCCATCGCGCTCGTGGATAAACTGAGGCCCATCGCGCTCGTGAATAAACCGGTGCCCATCGCGCTCGCGGATAAACTGAGGCCCATTGCGCTCGTGAATAAACTGAGGCCCGTCGCGCTCGTGAATAAACTGAGGCCCATCGCGCTCGTGAATAAACTGAGGCCCATCGCGCTCGTGAATAAACTGAGGCCCATCGCGCTGGTGAATAAACTGAGGCCCATCGCGCTCGTGGATAAACTGAGGCCCATCGCGCTCGTGAATAAACCGGTGCCCATCGCGCTCGCGGATAAACTGAGGCCCATGCGCTCGTGAATAAACTGAGGCCCGTCGCGCTCGTGAATAAACTGAGGCCCATCGCGCTCGTGAATAAACTGGTGCCCATCGCGCTCCTGAATAAACTGAGGCCCGTCGCGCTCGTGAATAAACTGAGGCCCATCGCGCTCGTGAATAAACTGAGGCCCATCGCGCTCGTGAATAAACTGGTGCCCATCGCGCTCGTGAATAAACTGAGGCCCGTCGCGCTCGTGAATAAACTGAGGCCCATCGCGCTCGTGAATAAACTGAGGCCCATCGCGCTCGTGAATAAACTGAGGCCTATCGCGTTCGTGAATAAACTGAGGCCCATCGCGCTCGTGAATAAACTGAGGCCCATCGCGCTCGTGAATAAACTGAGGCCCATCGCGCTCGTGGATAAACTGAGGCCCGTCGCGCTCGTGAATAAACTGAGGCCCATCGCGCTCGTGAATAAACTGGTGCCCATCGCGCTCGTGAATAAACTGAGGCCCATCGCGCTCCTGAATAAACTGAGGCCCATCGCGCTCGTGGATAAACTGAGGCCCATCGCGCTCGTGAATAAACCGGTGCCCATCGCGCTCGCGGATAAACTGAGGCCCATTGCGCTCGTGAATAAACTGAGGCCCGTCGCGCTCGTGAATAAACTGAGGCCCATCGCGCTCGTGGATAAACTGAGGCCCATCGCGCTCGTGAATAAACTGAGGCCCATCGCGCTCGTGAATAAACTGAGGCCCATCGCGCTGGTGAATAAACTGAGGCCCATCGCGCTCGTAGATAAACTGGTGCCCATCGCGCTCGTGGATAAACTGAGGCCCATCGCGCTCGTGGATAAACTGAGGCCCATCGCGCTCGTGAATAAACCGGTGCCCATCGCGCTCGTGGATAAACTTAGGCCCGTCGCGCTCGTGAATAAACTGAGGCCCATCGCGCTGGTGAATAAACTGAGGCCCATCGCGCTCGTGAATAAACTGAGGCCCATCGCGCTCGTGAATAAACTGAGGCCCATCGCGCTCGTGAATAAACTGAGGCCCATCGCGCTCGTGAATAAACTGGTGCCCATCGCGCTCGTGAATAAACTGAGGCCCATCGCGCTCGTGGATAAACTGAGGCCCGTCGCTCTCGTGAATAAACTGAGGCCCATCGCGCTCGTGAATAAACTGGTGCCCATCGCGCTCGTGAATAAACTGAGGCCCATCGCGCTCCTGAATAAACTGAGGCCCATCGCGCTCGTGGATAAACTGAGGCCCATCGCGCTCGTGAATAAACCGGTGCCCATCGCGCTCGCGGATAAACTGAGGCCCATTGCGCTCGTGAATAAACTGAGGCCCGTCGCGCTCGTGAATAAACTGAGGCCCATCGCGCTCGTGAATAAACTGGTGCCCATCGCGCTCCTGAATAAACTGAGGCCCGTCGCGCTCCTGAATAAACTGAGGCCCGTCGCGCTCGTGAATAAACTGAGGCCCATCGCGCTCGTGAATAAACTGGTGTCCATCGCGCTCGTGGGTAAACTGAGGCCCATCGCGCTCGTGAATAAACTGAGGCCCATCGCGCTCCTGAATAAACTGAGGCCCATCGCGCTCGTGGATAAACTGAGGCCCGTCGCGCTCGTGAATAAACTGAGGCCCATCGCGCTCGTGAATAAACTGGTGCCCATCGCGCTCGTGAATAAACTGAGGCCCATCGCGCTCCTGAATAAACTGAGGCCCATCGCGCTCGTGGATAAACTGAGGCCCATCGCGCTCGTGAATAAACCGGTGCCCATCGCGCTCGCGGATAAACTGAGGCCCATTGCGCTCGTGAATAAACTGAGGCCCGTCGCGCTCGTGAATAAACTGAGGCCCATCGCGCTCGTGGATAAACTGAGGCCCATCGCGCTCGTGAATAAACTGAGGCCCATCGCGCTCGTGAATAAACTGAGGCCCATCGCGCTGGTGAATAAACTGAGGCCCATCGCGCTCGTAGATAAACTGGTGCCCATCGCGCTCGTGGATAAACTGAGGCCCATCGCGCTCGTGGATAAACTGAGGCCCATCGCGCTCGTGAATAAACCGGTGCCCATCGCGCTCGTGGATAAACTTAGGCCCGTCGCGCTCGTGAATAAACTGAGGCCCATCGCGCTGGTGAATAAACTGAGGCCCATCGCGCTCGTGAATAAACTGAGGCCCATCGCGCTCGTGAATAAACTGAGGCCCATCGCGCTCGTGAATAAACTGGTGCCCATCGCGCTCGTGAAAAAACTGAGGCCCGTCGCTCTCGTGAATAAACTGAGGCCCATCGCGCTCGTGAATAAACTGAGGCCCATCGCGCTCGTGAATAAACTGAGGCCTATCGCGTTCGTGAATAAACTGAGGCCCATCGCGCTCGTGAATAAACTGAGGCCCATCGCGCTCGTGAATAAACTGAGGCCCATCGCGCTCGTGGATAAACTGAGGCCCGTCGCTCTCGTGAATAAACTGAGGCCCATCGCGCTCATGAATAAACTGGTGCCCATCGCGCTCGTGAATAAACTGAGGCCCATCGCGCTCCTGAATAAACTGAGGCCCATCGCGCTCGTGGATAAACTGAGGCCCATCGCGCTCGTGAATAAACTGAGGCCCGTCGCGCTCGTGAATAAACTGAGGCCCGTCGCGCTCGTGAATAAACTTGTGCCCATCGCGCTCCTGAATAAACTGAGGCCCATCGCGCTCGTGGATAAACTGAGGCCCATCGCGCTCGTGAATAAACCGGTGCCCATCGCGCTCGCGGATAAACTGAGGCCCATTGCGCTCGTGAATAAACTGAGGCCCGTCGCGCTCGTGAATAAACTGAGGCCCATCGCGCTCGTGAATAAACTGAGGCCCATCGCGCTCGTGAATAAACTGAGGCCCATCGCGCTGGTGAATAAACTGAGGCCCATCGCGCTCGTGGATAAACTGAGGCCCATCGCGCTCGTGAATAAACCGGTGCCCATCGCGCTCGCGGATAAACTGAGGCCCATGCGGTCGTGAATAAACTGAGGCCCGTCGCGCTCGTGAATAAACTGAGGCCCATCGCGCTCGTGAATAAACTGGTGCCCATCGCGCTCCTGAATAAAATGAGGCCCGTCGCGCTCGTGAATAAACTGAGGCCCATCGCGCTCGTGAATAAACTGAGGCCCATCGCGCTCGTGAATAAACTGGTGCCCATCGCGCTCGTGAATAAACTGAGGCCCGTCGCGCTCGTGAATAAACTGAGGCCCATCGCGCTCGTGAATAAACTGAGGCCCATCGCGCTCGTGAATAAACTGAGGCCTATCGCGTTCGTGAATAAACTGAGGCCCATCGCGCTCGTGAATAAACTGAGGCCCATCGCGCTCGTGAATAAACTGAGGCCCATCGCGCTCGTGGATAAACTGAGGCCCGTCGCGCTCGTGAATAAACTGAGGCCCATCGCGCTCGTGAATAAACTGGTGCCCATCGCGCTCGTGAATAAACTGAGGCCCATCGCGCTCCTGAATAAACTGAGGCCCATCGCGCTCGTGGATAAACTGAGGCCCATCGCGCTCGTGAATAAACCGGTGCCCATCGCGCTCGCGGATAAACTGAGGCCCATTGCGCTCGTGAATAAACTGAGGCCCGTCGCGCTCGTGAATAAACTGAGGCCCATCGCGCTCGTGGATAAACTGAGGCCCATCGTGCTCGTGAATAAACTGAGGCCCATCGCGCTCGTGAATAAACTGAGGCCCATCGCGCTCGTAGATAAACTGGTGCCCATCGCGCTCGTGGATAAACTGAGGCCCATCGCGCTCGTGGATAAACTGAGGCCCATCGCGCTCGTGAATAAACCGGTGCCCATCGCGCTCGTGGATAAACTTAGGCCCGTCGCGCTCGTGAATAAACTGGTGCCCATCGCGCTCGTGAATAAACTGAGGCCCATCGCGCTCCTGAATAAACTGAGGCCCATCGCGCTCGTGGATAAACTGAGGCCCATCGCGCTCGTGAATAAACCGGTGCCCATCGCGCTCGCGGATAAACTGAGGCCCATTGCGCTCGTGGATAAACTGAGGCCCGTCGCTCTCGTGAATAAACTGAGGCCCATCGCGCTCGTGAATAAACTGGTGCCCATCGCGCTCGTGAATAAACTGAGGCCCATCGCGCTCCTGAATAAACTGAGGCCCATCGCGCTCGTGGATAAACTGAGGCCCATCGCGCTCGTGAATAAACCGGTGCCCATCGCGCTCGCGGATAAACTGAGGCCCATTGCGCTCGTGAATAAACTGAGGCCCGTCGCGCTCGTGAATAAACTGAGGCCCATCGCGCTCGTGAATAAACTGGTGCCCATCGCGCTCCTGAATAAACTGAGGCCCGTCGCGCTCCTGAATAAACTGAGGCCCGTCGCGCTCGTGAATAAACTGAGGCCCATCGCGCTCGTGAATAAACTGGTGTCCATCGCGCTCGTGGGTAAACTGAGGCCCATCGCGCTCGTGAATAAACTGAGGCCCATCGCGCTCCTGAATAAACTGAGGCCCATCGCGCTCGTGGATAAACTGAGGCCCGTCGCGCTCGTGAATAAACTGAGGCCCATCGCGCTCGTGAATAAACTGGTGCCCATCGCGCTCGTGAATAAACTGAGGCCCATCGCGCTCCTGAATAAACTGAGGCCCATCGCGCTCGTGGATAAACTGAGGCCCATCGCGCTCGTGAATAAACCGGTGCCCATCGCGCTCGCGGATAAACTGAGGCCCATTGCGCTCGTGAATAAACTGAGGCCCGTCGCGCTCGTGAATAAACTGAGGCCCATCGCGCTCGTGGATAAACTGAGGCCCATCGCGCTCGTGAATAAACTGAGGCCCATCGCGCTCGTGAATAAACTGAGGCCCATCGCGCTGGTGAATAAACTGAGGCCCATCGCGCTCGTAGATAAACTGGTGCCCATCGCGCTCGTGGATAAACTGAGGCCCATCGCGCTCGTGGATAAACTGAGGCCCATCGCGCTCGTGAATAAACCGGTGCCCATCGCGCTCGTGGATAAACTTAGGCCCGTCGCGCTCGTGAATAAACTGAGGCCCATCGCGCTGGTGAATAAACTGAGGCCCATCGCGCTCGTGAATAAACTGAGGCCCATCGCGCTCGTGAATAAACTGAGGCCCATCGCGCTCGTGAATAAACTGGTGCCCATCGCGCTCGTGAATAAACTGAGGCCCGTCGCTCTCGTGAATAAACTGAGGCCCATCGCGCTCGTGAATAAACTGAGGCCCATCGCGCTCGTGAATAAACTGAGGCCTATCGCGTTCGTGAATAAACTGAGGCCCATCGCGCTCGTGAATAAACTGAGGCCCATCGCGCTCGTGAATAAACTGAGGCCCATCGCGCTCGTGGATAAACTGAGGCCCGTCGCTCTCGTGAATAAACTGAGGCCCATCGCGCTCGTGAATAAACTGGTGCCCATCGCGCTCGTGAATAAACTGAGGCCCATCGCGCTCCTGAATAAACTGAGGCCCATCGCGCTCGTGGATAAACTGAGGCCCATCGCGCTCGTGAATAAACTGAGGCCCGTCGCGCTCGTGAATAAACTGAGGCCCGTCGCGCTCGTGAATAAACTTGTGCCCATCGCGCTCGTGAATAAACTGAGGCCCGTCGCGCTCGTGAATAAACTTGTGCCCATCGCGCTCGTGAATAAACTGAGGCCCGTCGCGCTCGTGAATAAACTGAGGCCCATCGCGCTCGTGAATAAACTGAGGCCCATCGCGCTCGTGAATAAACTTGTGCCCATCGCGCTCATGAATAAACTGAGGCCCGTCGCGCTCGTGAATAAACTGAGGCCCGTCGCGCTCGTGATTAAACTGAGGCCCATCGCGCTCGTGGATAAACTGAGGCCCATCGCGCTCGTGAATAAACTGGTGCCCATCGCGCTCGTGGATAAACTGAGGCCCATCGCGCTCGTGGATAAACTGAGGCCCATCGCGCTCGTGAATAAACTGAGGCCCATCGCGCTCGTGAATAAACTGGTTCCATTAGCGCCTGAAAATTCTCGGCCTCTGCATATAATTATAACGATAGCGCCTTAATTTTCACGGCTTCGGCATTTCTATAGCGATAGCACCTTAATTTTAGCGGCCTCGGCATATCTAACGAAAGCGCCTTAATTTTCTCGGTCTCGGCGTTCATAACGTTGGCGCCTGAATATTCTCGGCCTCGGCATATGTAACGATAACGCCTTAATTTTAGCGGCCTCGACGCATCTGACGAATGCGCCTTAATTTTCTCGACATTCCAAACGTTGGGTATGTCGAGGCCGAGAAAGTTATGGCGCTAACGTTAAATATGCCGACATCTCTAAGATGTAGCCTGCATGGGTCATGTCAACCCACTTGGATCATCAATGTGGTCCGGATCACTGCTCTGGTGCGGGTATAATTTATTGTTGCAGAGTATTAATGTTCTAGATGGTAATAACACGTTGGATTGTTGACGTAGAAAAGGATAATTTGGCCGGAAACTTCGTACAACTTGAAAAAATAGGAACTGAATATCATATCCGCCGCCAGTGTTACCACCATAGAGATCTATTATATAATACATATTATATAATAAATCTCTATGGTGGTAACACTGGCGATTGCGGCGCTAAATAAGAATGACACATGGCTTGCGTGTTTGAGCAACGGCCTCTTGTGGAAACATATAATCTGTTATTTAGAAATGCTTACATTTTTTGTATTTAAACTTTGGTCCATGGAAGGGTGGTCGTGGATGTATTTCCTGCGAAATTTGCATTAAACTGTGTAGAAAATGGCAGTTGAGGTAAAGTTGTGTGTCATTATGTGACCTTCTTGCAAATAGGCTTTCAACTAGAAATCAGTATACTTGTAATTCTAGCCAACATACGAGTTGTGAAGATGTTGTTCGCAAGCAGCCACTGGAAGTTAGTTTACCATGAATCTAGGTTAAGCTTCCGACGAACCAAAGTCCAACTCAACTCGATCAGGTCTTTACAATTAACTCACCCAAAGCTCACTAGTCAGAATCTGCACCAGAACGCCCTTGGAACCAACGTCACACCACTCTATTCACCCCATGCTAAAATCGCCCCATTGGGTAAAATTCCAAGAGACAGTCCACTTCAGTCCTCTTGGTACTAAATACCGACCCGTAGGCCTACGGGCCGTACCGTCTTGCTAACCTATAATAATGTACCCAGTCCAGATATCGAACTCTTCGCCCAACCAATTGTCTATTTCACTGTCTTTGGAATGCGCTTTCTGCCTAGAGCAGCTCCAGGCAGAAAGTGCATTGGAGTTTTTTGCTCTTTTCTGTGGTTTTTGCAAACTGCGAGCGTTTCAGAATTATTCAAGGTCTAAAGTTTACTTCTTTAGATTCAATTCAATACAATTTATTGATTAGAAGAAATATCTCCACTATATAATTATCTGGTCTTCAGTCTGTCAGTTGAAAGACAGTCTGGAAAATAGTTTCTTACTGAAGATGTAACATAAATATTGATTACTAGCAGGGGTACCCGGCGTTGCCCGGGAAATTTAGGATTCGACCCGCTTCGGCCACAACCCCACCACACAACACCCGACCACACTCCGGCCTCTACCGGTACGCCACCCGAGAAATTTGGGTTTCAGGAAAATTTCCACCCCATCCCACCCCCATCCCTCCACCCAACCCTCTCCCACCCCACCACCCCAATCCACCCGTATATTAAACCCCCACTCCACCCCTAACCCCTCCCACTCCACCCCAACCCAACTCCCACCCTATCCCCCTACACCCCACCCCTCCACTTCCCACCCCACCCCTCCGCCCCACCCTCACTCCCTCCACCACACACCCCACCACACCCCAACCCCTTCACAACACCCCGCCCACCCCTCACCCCACCCCTCACCCCACCCCATTCCACTCCACCCCACCACGATCCCAAACTCCTCCCCCCCACCCTCCCCCCACCCCTACCATCCCACACCCCACCGCACTCCAACCTCCACCGGTACGCCACCCGTGATATTTGGGTTTGGGGACAAATTCACCCACCCCATCCCTCCCCACACCCGCTCCCCCACCGCACCACACTACGACCTCCACCAGTACGCCACCCGTGAAATTAGGGTTTTCAGGGAAAATTTCCCCTCACCCCATCCCCTAACCCCACCTAACCCTCCCCCGCCCCACCCTCTTCCCCACCTCACCCCACCACACTGACCTGCACCAGTACGCTACCCGTGAAATTAGGATTTTTGTTAAAATTACATAAGCAGCTCTCGCCATTTATATAATGACCATGCAAGCGTTAAAGAAGGTGTTACCGTCTTAATGTTTTCGCCCCCACTCTGGCCCCCCTGGTGGTAGAGATTCACCAACTACTGATCCGGATGGTTCTGATGGCCCTTTATCTAGGAAACAAATTTCATATCAATGGCTAAATTTTTTGGGAAAAAAATTTGGGGGTTTCGCCCCCACCCTGGCCCCCATGGTGGTAGACAATCGCCAACCCCTCGACTTTGTGTCTCGTGCCGAGACCTACACAGTAGTGAAGGTTTGGAGTGAAAAGCTCAAAAACTGTTGAAATGCATCCCGGACAAACAGACAGACACACGTTACAGAATCTTCTCTTTATTTATATAGATTATAAATTGATGTCACTTTATGCATCTGCTAAGGCAGAACTCAAAAGTGCAAAGAAATTAAAGAAAATTGATGACTTGCAAAGATCATAAATTATTTTGTATGTTTGTTAGCAAGAGCCTCCTTATCCAGAGGCACAACATGTGGATCTAAGCATTCTGGAGTCGCACAGCATCAAGCGAAATTTGTTAAAGGATGTGCTGCTGGGTGGTGTTGTGCTACTCTGCTTTGGTGCTTTCATGAATTACTCCTCTCCTGAAATAGCAATTGGTGGTGTCCTATTAATTGCAACAACTGCATGGGTCATGGAGGTGTCCTTCAAAAGTCAAGGTTTCATTCCAATTCGTGGCAAAGCTATTGTCATTACTGGCTGTGATACGGGCAAGTCAAAGTTCTTTCCGTAGGCCTACAGTATTTCAATATTTTAAGACTATTGTAATGCATCATGACAGGATGCTATATGTATAGGCTATTATCCACTAGTTTAAAGCCTTGATGGGTCTTTTGTTCTAAATGCATTTTGTACAGTAGTTTGCACATTGTAGCATGATTATGAATGGGTACTGTTATGGTCCAGGGAAATGTTTTTAATGGGCTTCATGATTAGTAATAAATTTAGAACTTTTCCATGTGATAAATATTAAAATTTCTTCTTTTTATCTTTTATTATTACTCATAGCGTATCTTTAGAAAAGTGACTCATTTCTTATAGCAGATTATACTATAATAAGCACAGCGTCGACTTTTTTATGTTAATACACAATACTTTTCACTGCACAACTTGGCTGACACTTCTTCTTTCCCTTCAGGCTAGAATTATTCCTAAGGGTGAGGGGTCAGCCACAACTTGGCTGGCACTTTTGTTACTTAAATGGTTTGTTCTCACCTGAAATCTGGTAAAACGATATGTATCTTTAACTGTCACTTTAAAATACTGCTCTTTTACTATGAGGCTGTAATATTTTGGCAGGGTTTGGACATCTGCTTGCCAAGCACTTGGCAAATCTTGGTGTAATTGTCTTTGCTGGATGCCTGGATAGTAAAGGAAAAGGAGCGCAAGAGTTGAAAGATTTGGGATGCCCTTGCCTGCATGTCTTGCAGATGGATGTTACCAGTGAAGAGCAAATCAAAAAGTGTATTTCAAGCATCCATGAAAAAACGAATGGAGCAGGTATTTTTTATACTTTAAAACTGCAACAACCCTGCACGGGCTTCCAGTTGATTAGGGTACGTTCTCATAGTTGAAGTGTTAAATGGGGTTCTTAAAATCTTATGGCCTTAACCATGCTCATTTTCGTTGAATTGATTAATAGGTCAGATACATCACCACTGCTGCGTTTGACTAGGCACTATACACATTTAGGTATCACAACTTCACAAGGGCCCCTCGTATGGCCATGCTAAACTGAGATTCAAATATATCTGACATACTGGGAACCAAACACGATCTGCACACTTACAGAGAGGACTATGGGCTACAGCCCACTGTCTAAGCCTTGCGCGCGTAATAAATTTATGTAATAATAATAATAATAAGCAATGTGTCTAGCAGAGTCATGCCCTTTATTGTTATGCTTTCAGTGGTGAGGACTTTCACCCATCTATAACAAGGCCATATTTAGGTCAAACACCCCCAAAATGAGATAATACCATGACAGCTCACGACACTTCTCCAAACTCCTTAGTCAGTTGGTTCAGTTGCTTGTCGGCTTGCTCAAGATCGAGTAAACACCCCACACCCCCCACCCCAAGACAAAATCCTGGCTATGACCTTGACCTCTAAAGTTTTTTGTGCAGACTCTAGTGTGAAACTGGATTCACTTTTGTTTTGTCTTACATCAGTTTTTGTCCGTCAGAGTCATTGGCACTGATGATGTAGTAAGGGTCCAGTCGTCAGCAGTTCTCTCGTTGCATTTTCTATTTTCAGGTGTCTTTGGTGTTGTCAATAATGCTGGCGTGAACTTCCTCGGTGATGTAGAGCTGACAACTATGCGGCAGTTTACAGCCATTACAAATATCAACCAGCTGGGAATGGTGAGAGTAACAAAAGCATTCATTCCTGATGTACGGAAAAACAGAGGTTTGTCTACATCTTACAGAATTTCTTATTTTACTACTAATCAGGATGCAAGTTGTGGTTAGCAGCATTGGGAACATCTTAGTTTCCTAGTCTCTTTGTTTCTGTTTGAACAAAGGGAATAGGGAAGATTTTTCTTGTTAAATTGTCTTATAATGTCGGCAGTGATATTTTCCTGCCTGTACTCTCCAACACTTCTGAAAGTATTATTCTACTTTCTTTTGAGTGCAAAGCTTCCTGTCTAGTATTGAATTCTTGTATTGAATTTCAGCAGATGAGATTCAACAAGTTATTGCTTTTCAAACTATCACATAGTCGTGCTCCATTCATCTACTGTGAAATTGTTTCACACTGCACTTTCGGCCTGAACCAATTGTGACATTCATTTCAGCACAGTGATATTTTGGCAATTTTTGACCATGTTAGCAGGGCTTAAGGTGTGCCAGGACAGTCATGGACGGCATCCAGACACTTATTTTTAAATCTGAACACCGCCCTACCACTTTTTGGGCCTGCACAGCAGGGAAAGGTGAGGAGCATCCAGGCACTTCTTTTTCTGGACTTTAAGCACTAAATGTTAGCACAGAAATGGCCAACAGTACTTCACATGTTATATTAGGCAAGTTGAACCATTTTTCTGTCCATTTCCTTATGACGATTTAGTTTGATTGAATCGGAGAGCTTACTGGTAATTGTGCTTGCTGTTGTTTTAGGCAGAATTGTCAACATAACTTCCGTGAAAGGTAAAATTGCTGAAGCATTCAATTCTGCTTATGCAATGACAAAGTTTGCAGGAGAGGCTTTTTCCGATGCCCTTCGTTTGGAAATGCACAAGTTTGGAGTATCCGTATCCATTGTCGAACCTGGAAACTTTGGAGGAGCTACAGGGTGTATGGATGTAAGATGAAACTAGATCAAATACATCTATCTTGGTACAACTGATCTTTCTTCTGCACAAAAATAATGCATGAAGTGTATTGTGATTTGTTAATTTTTGACTTCCTTACAGAAAAAATGACGTTCTCGAGTTTACTGTTAGGTCGTTAGACTCGTTACCTAAACTTGGGCACGTCGTTTTTTCCTAAAATAGACCTTGCCACAAGATAGCACTTGCTTTTACATACAAACATCATTCTATCTTCTGCAGTGGTTTTTCTAACTTTCTACGGATCTGGGTACAAAGTCCTGCATGGGTCTCTGCAGCCTTGCATTCTTACCGATATTTAAATGTCTCTGTGAAATTAGAGGCTGTGGACTCTGATGCCTTGCTCCCCTGCGGATATGATGGCTATGCCACTGGATCTGTGATCAAAAGATCACAAGGTAATACAAACCTCAGTAATTTTAACCAATGCCAAAAACCATCGAATGGCAGATTTGAGTTATCCAAGCTGAGTAGACTAGAAGGCAGCAAGATTTGTGGTTAGTCATAATGTGCATAACATATCAACATTGCCACCAGTTTCTCAGATTTTTTCTTAATGAAAGTTATTTATTTGTGGTTTGACATACACAGATGGATCGGATTCGTAATGATTTCCGAGCCATGTGGGAAGAAATGTCGGAAGATGTTCGTGCTCTGTATGGGAAGAGCTACATTGATAATCATCTAAAGCGGGCAGCAGATAGCATTCCAACTGCCAGCTTTCACCTCACTCCAGTTCTGGACGCAATCACAAATGCTCTGTTTTCCACCAAACCACGAATACGCTATTTAGTACCAGGCAGCAACCACTGGTACGACATATACAGGGTGAGCAGATCCTTCTTATTGCACTATATATGTAAAATGTTTGTCAGTTGTACTGATGTCAGACCGGAGTTTCTCTTGAAGAGGCGTTATAAAAATTTATTGTTATTCCCATGGTAATGGACCGATGCGACGTGGTTGTGTAGTGGTACATTCGACGCCTTGTGACCGAGGGGTTGCAGGTTCGAATCCACCTCGAGCTGTTGTATAGCAACCTTAGACAAGTTGCTTACCCACAATTGTCTGTGAGTAAGACAACAGGAAACCATCTCACCCATCTCATTCCCAGGGGCGTAAAAGCCAATGAACCTGCCTTCGGGCAGAAAACTTATCATCATCCATGCAAGAGCAATTTGAATATTTACAGACCAAATGCAATTCCTTTGTACTTTCTCTGAACTACCTGTTGACAGAGCACTGACCACATTTAATTTCAATTTTGCTGTTGTAGTTGAGAATACTGTTGCTGCCGTTCATCCCAACGTCACTTGTGGACAGATGGCTGCTGAGGGACATCTCCAGCTGTCCACCACTATTGCTTGAATGAAAGCTGAAGGCCAAGGAGCCATCCACATGTTATGTATGCAAAAAATAACGTGTTTTGTACCCCATCTCCGTACATTTGCCAACACCCCACGCGTACATACAAATAAGCTTTGTCTGCCCACCTCCACGGACAGCTAAAGTCGTCTATGAAAATACCATAGGCTACTTATTTATTTTTCGTTTTTCTCTACTGTCGAGATCTGAACAGAATAGAATTTCCTGTACTCAAATGACATCAGACTGTAGGATAAGTTATAAATAAGCTAATGTCAGCGTCATATCAGACATTTATTTTTGCATAAATCATGAAGTTTGCATTCCGTACGAAAATCCCGTGACCCCTCAGTGTGTACACAACATATGGACAAGTCCTAAATAGGAACTGAATATCATATCAGGAGAACATTTATTAAAATTGTACTATATATAATATACATATATAATATATATATATAAAATGGAAGGTCACATTCTCATAGGCACATTCTAGTCCACTCATGGTAACAATGTTATTCTTCTTGCCAATATAGTTTGCTTTTTTAATACGCTTAACAAATTTTTATGCCATTATTTTATCACTTTAATGGCAATTTATACTGGCTTGTTCGTCACTTATTACATGCTTTTTTGTTATGTGTTAAATTTGTATCATTTTGCATGCATTTTAGGCACGTTATATACAAGTTTTATAATAATAAAGTACAATTGAAGTATAAAGTTCTTACATGCTTGACATGCTTCAGTTTAGATCCTTTTGACAAACTAGTACACCATGGGTTATGATGGGTATAATGTTGGTCCATTAGGTCAAAGATAATTATTTAGATCCTAGATCTTGATAGTTGACTGGTCTTACGGGGCAAAGAAAAAAACTTCCTGTAGCTAACTTTGAAAATTGTAGTGCAAGACAAAGAAATGGATGGGGGGGGGGGGTACTGTGGAGCAATGAATGGAGTAGAAAGAAAAGGAGCAATAAAAAAATCATTTTCATACCTTCCCTTAAATTTTCTTGAACCCCACGTTTATTTACAAATAAGCTTCTCTACCCCCTCACAAAGGCTATTTCACTGTATTTGCAGTAGGCTAGGATTACTTTTGTTGAACCTCACATCCTTAAACTAACTGTATGTCGTATGCCGCCATCGGGCGATCACAAGACAAGTTATACTGTCGACGTCATAATTAGACCAGATCTTGAATAGTTTGCCTGAACCCCGTAAACAAATCGCTAAATCCTGTGACCCATTCTGCTTCGTACATGTGGGCAGCCCCAAGGCTAAAAGGAAACGGGGGAAGTGGAAAGGAGGAAGTAGAAAAGAGACGAGGAACAGAATGACAAGACACAAGAGGAAATATGGAGAAAGAGGGAGGACAGTATACATTACTCCATTTCATGAATGAGCTTGAAGTCTGCACGTACATACAACAAACACTTGAACATTTCTTCGTCAGTTTAAATTCTTAAATCACAAACAGTGATGCTAATATTACAAGCCATCTAATGTGACTACCAGAAATTACACCTTTTGTCAGTCTAATTTCTTGAATCACAGAAATGACGGCATTTAATATTAAGCCACCTAAACTGACTGCAGTTCCTGTCCAGAAATGAAAACTTTCTGTCTGATAAATCAAATGAACAGTTTGTCTCAAATTATTTACAAAACAGAAATTATGCAACTGCTGCTTTATGTGTTGCACAATTTCCAACTCGCAACCTGCAACAGCAAAAAAACAAAACATTCAAAGTTGGGACCACAAATTATCACACCCATTGTAAATAATATTTTTGCTATCTTGACGTACAAGGGACACACATATTGAACATACGCTACCATCTTTATTTCATATCCGAAATACTAGCCAAATAATAATTTGAAAATGTCTGGATGGACTAAAGAATAAGAAAAATGGCCTTATTTAGGCCGCTCTTCTACTAGCCTGATACTATCAAACTCCAGTACCAAAATCTAAGAGCACATTTGTATGTGCATTTGTTATAGCGACCCTTCAAGTTCGCTACTCAGAGGCGCTCCCGACTACAGAGCGGACACTGCATCAGAGTTTCACGCCGAAGCGCTAAGGACTTGCCCAAAGTCCTTACGCAGCAACTTGAGGTGGATTCGAACCTGCAACCCTTCGGCTGCATGGCGACGAACATAACCACTGCACCACCACGCCCGAAATATTATACACTTAAAAAATTGTCAACTGTTATGGTTTACGGTTTAGCTCTGAATAGAATTAATTATAATGCAATCAAACGAAATGGAGGACTACAATAGTTATAAATATAGGTTAATTCATTCATTCAAACATTTATATAGTGCTCCTTCAATAAAAAACTACTCAGAGGTGCTCCCGGTTAATGTGGACGCCACAATTAGAAATCCACTGTAGGTACGTGGTACATACATTTTGCCGGACCCCTCCCCAGACATACATGTAAATTGTTTAAATCTAGTAACCCCGTCTTGTGTATGTCATAAAAGGACAGCCCATTCATTGTCTTTCAAACCGATTCCATCTTAAAAATCGTTCATATACAGCAAAAGCCTGCAGTATGCAGTCGCTTGAAGGCAAATTATCGAAATGCCTATGAACACAATACCTATAGATGAACAATGAACATGAACCAAATTTAGCTATTAAATCTGCAGTAGGCACAACCTCCGTATCAGCATTTACCTACACTTTGATGATGCAAGCTCTTCCCTCTTCGGAAGTCATAAAACAACTGAATTGATAAACGTTAACATAAATGAACACAAAATAATACTGACACAAGAATCATGAGCACCAAACATAAATTAGAAACATGGGAACACAAACAACAGCCAACGCATATAATTCAACTTACTTAGTACGGCTGATATCTGTTTTCACCGGCTCCTCTCTGACCTCGTCCGTAAGGACCAACTCCATTGGGCTGTTGTTGCTGCCCTGAAGGCGCTGCAAACAGAAAGACCAGTTTCATTCACATTGTTTCATTCACATTGTCTTAAATTCAACCATAAAACATCTACACTAGGAATTGAATATTTTGGAACCACCAAGACCTTGAACTTAAATTTCAGTATTAGAAAAGTTAACACTATATATAAAGCTCCTGCTGCACTCGAAGAAAAATAACTGAAAGTACTAGCCTGGATTAGCTCCACCATACCAAGACGAATAATCATAACCTATAAAATAAAAACGCAGTCAGTTGAGCAACCCACAAAATAAAAAAGCACATTTGAGCAAAGTAGCGCAATACAATTTTACTACAACTCAACTAAGGAACATTATAGCACTTGCTGTGCTAAGTTAATTCCTTACTAACCATTCTAAAAGGAAGCCTGTGCTTTATTTTAATTTTTTTAATAAACAACAAAGCTGAACTGAATAGGAATTGCTATGGTGCAGCATTTACGTTTGCAGTGTCTCATGTTTTGCAGTTTCTGAACATCATAAGCATCTAAATTTCCTATACGTAGTCAGTAAATTCTAACCTCCACTTGATCCATAAGCCTGTCCATATGGGTCAGCATACCCGGTCTGAGGCTGCTGGCCGTATCCAGGGTAAGAACTCTGCTGACCATAATAGGCGCTGTAGTCATAGCCACCCCCGTATGGCTGGGCAGCTGCTGGTGCTGCATATCCACCACCAGGTGCATTCCATGGGCCACCACCATACGGATCTGGAGCTCCACCTGCATAACAAAAAGAACAGTTAGTTACAGTTAACAACAGAGCAGTAGCTAGCTCATCATTTCTAGATATAAACATTAAAATATTAAGAAGCAGGTTAAAATTTCAAGCCACAAAATTACAATAAATGTAGCAAATTGAAGGATTAATTATTTTGAATACTTCTGCCAAAAAATAATCAAATAAAATTTGGTGGAAAACTAGGTTGCATTAGGGGGCCCGGTAGCGTACTCACGCCCCGTAGTGCAGACACACTTTGTAGGCTGCTATAAGCACTGTGTTATTGCAGGCTGTCTGTTCTGTTAGTAGTCAAGTTTGATGTTAATTAAAAAAAACTGCATAACTTGACCATGTACAGCACTGGACGTATGCAAGCGTTTCATTAAAGAAAAAATATTATATTATTATTATTGTACCAGAACAGCACTGTTACAAACCTCTTCCAGCTCCCGGACCGCCTCTCATTCCACCACGACCGCCTCCTCGTGATTGTGCCTGCTGTGCTCCTTTCGGTGTTGCTTTTTTAACATCAACCTACAAACAGAATCCGGTATCAGCGAATACAAGAATTAAAGATCACCACACGCACAAATCAGTTTACAAGATCACAGTGCAACATAAAATGCAATTGCAAGGTCTGGTGAAAGTAAACACTAGGAGATGCCAAGTGCAATTTAGGACCAAGATACTTAGCGTTAATTAGTGTTGTTCTGATATTATTTTAACTACACTCATACATTTTAATCCACTCTAGACGTATTGATAGAGTTTAACCTCAATGCTACTGTTTAAACAACCAAACATTAAAAAAATTACAAATTACTGTAAATTTATACTCCAGATAATTTACATAATTAAACCAGCATAATGCCATTGAATTACAACTAGCAATTTATCTAAACCATGCTAGAAGAATTTATAGAAAATAATCAATTAACAAATTTTAAATATAACTTTTTAAATATTTAATATGTTTCTGTATTGAGCTACAATAAATTGCTCACCTCAGATGCTGGCTCAGTGTCCAATAAACTTTTAATTGATTAATTATTAATAACTATAACCAGTAAGTAAATTATTCTCGACTAATCTAGAAGCATTTCTAAGCTATTTCCAAATTAACCAACTTTAGCCAATTTTACACTGTATTTTAAAAGTTCAATCTCTACAAATTCTATTACTGAACTAGGAAATTTAAATACTGCATGTTTCACAACAGCCAACATGGCATTTTAAATGTCTGCCCAAAGGACTAAAAAAGGGTTTTAAGATTTAAAATGCTGTTAATAGCATACTTATTTTAAAATATTATCATACAACACTAATATATAGGACAGGCAAAAGCATACGCAATGCTCTGAACTCCTTGCCAGAGTGATTGAGGTCAGCTAAACAGGAATTTACATAACTTCATACACCATCTGATAATGTCATCATCAGCAATACCCCGACAATTATGTACAAGACGCAATTGTACGTTGTTTAGAAGACATTAGGATCATAAGTAACTGGTAGTGTCGTGGTTAAGACTAGATTAGCAGTATTAAAAGAGGCTAAGTTAGAAGACAGAGGTGTGGGGTCTGCGACGACTTGGTTGAATTATTTGTCAACCTTTCCGGCAGTTCGCCACTCTGTGTTATTTCCTTCTCGTCTCCAGGGCAAACTGGAAAAAAACGGAAATGCAACTTTGCAGGTGAGCACTGACACAGTCTGCCATAGGTTTAGAACTATATGGCTTTAACCGCTAGAGAAACTGATGTTAACTGCGATTCAGTGTCCGTAAGAAATTCGTCATCTAAAAATTATACACTAAAACATTTATTAGACAATGATTTCGGATAATAGTGACACTCCTAATAAGAACTAAAAAATACCAGTACAAAGCCAAGAACAAAACTAGTTAGATAAACAGAGATCTTGGTATAGATAGTTCTTTACAAATTTACGAAATAACTGGCACATGTCATTACTTTAAAAATCACAGAAACACTACAAGCACGAGAGACTAAAATTAGATACAAAAACAGCAGCTTATCAACAAAATTAGGATATATATAGAAACTTTAGATCACAGAATTGAGAAGATTAACACATAACTGTCCAACAGCTGAAAGTATGTGAACCCAAAGCATCAAGCAAACCAAATTAAAATGAACAATTTATAGAGTTACTGGTTACAATTTAATGCATTCTTGAGTTTACAACAAAATGAACTATTTATATAGAGTTACTTGTTACAGTTTAATGTATCATTGAGTTTACAACAAAATGAACTATTTATATAGAGTAACTGGTTACAGTTTAATGTATTCTTGAGTTTACAACAAAATGTACCATTTATATAGAGTTACTGGTTACAATGTATTTCCTGAGTTTCCAACAAAAATATAAATTTAAACTTCATATCAACAACTACATACTACACCAAACATCACAACTGTCGGCGGTTTGTTTTACCTCTCTTCCGCCAATGTTGTGCTTGGCGTTTGCGCAGAGTGTCTCCACAGCATCTGAAGACTCAAAACTGACGAAGCAGAAACCCCTTCTTTGATTCTTTTCGCGGTCAAATGGCAATTCCAACGTCTCAATCTAACAACAAAAAATTATACAATGTCAAAATATTATCTGGCCGTTTGCTCCACTCGTACATCCGCAGCAGAACATCTCAATCTGACGACAGAACGCCAGGCCTGCATTAACTCATGACAATGAGCATCTGTGCATTATAATTATTAATCTGTAGGCCAAAAAAAATAATGTTGTGTTTCCGGTAACCCGACCGACCCTCTTTTATTGCCGCGACTCAAATAATTTTGTAAAAAATTTATTTAAAAAAATTTTATTAAAAATTTTTTAAATTTTTTTTTCATTTTTAATTTTTTTTTTATTAACATAATACAGTGGCATTGCCTTCCATATAGAGTTGGATCTTAGCACATGTTTCTGCTAACCCGACCGTCTCACTTTTATTGCCACGACTCGGAAAATTTTGTGGATTTTTAAAATTTACAGTGGCATTGTCTTCCGTATACGAGATGTACATAGCATTCACTAAGCCAGGCAACGATCGTAAGCAGCCGTCTTTCAAGGTATTTAATGGTCTGTTAATTAGAGCAATCAATAGTTTCCCACGTAGTTTCACAAGGCAGGCGGTTGTGGGGTGGATGGGGGAGAGAGTAATAGATCTGAAAGGAAAGCTCTTGAGTGCTGTAATACCCCCGAGCAAATTTCTGTCCAGGGTAACGGCCTCTGTTGTCACAGACCCTGATCAAATCGGATCCATCCATCTCACGATAGCTCATTGCAGGCATTAAGTACAGTGCCATCTACCCTGTAGCACTTGATGGCCATACACAGCCTGCTGCAAGTTTATAGTTTAACTAGCTGTTTTTCCGTCCATTTTTGCTCACTTTAACTTCCTAAGCTGACTGGGCTCTCTTGTGATCACTGTGCCCTCCTTTGCTCTCTGCCTCTTTCTACTCTCTTTTGCTCAGTGTGCTCTTGTGCTTACTGTGCCTTTTTGTGCTCAGAGTGCTCTCTTCTGCTAACTCTGCTCTCTTACGCTCACTGAGCAGTTTTCTTTTATTTAGAGCACTCTTTGGTGAAGGATTTAACATTCATTCATTCAAGTAGTTATATAGCACCTCATCAAGGAAACTACTCAGAGGGTTCCCGACTCCAGCATGGCCAAAAGGAACAGTTTTCAAGTGAATAGAATGTCTCATTTTATTTTATTGATCTCTCAATTTCTATAGCACCTGTTCAAGCTAACTACTCAGAAGCGCTCCCAACTACAGTGTGGACACTGCATTAGAGTTTTACGCCTGCCTAACTACTTCCTGGCTGCCAATCTTGAGAAACCTCTAGCCTTATCATTCTCACTTGAGCCACCTCTAACGGTGACTAGGGAAAATAAATCTAGCGACCTCTAGGTGTAACTAGTAACTGGCTTGGCCAGTCTGGAACGACCCCTAGCAGTGATGTTGTGTTCGCACTCATCTTCCCCTTCCCTTCCCACTTTATCTTACCAGAAAAGATATTAACAAAATGAAATTAATAGAACTGTTTTCTAGAGCAGTTTTAGGTGCAGACAGTCGAGGAAATAGGCAGTTTATACTTGCTTAAAACACGTACTTTGCTGCAGCGTGTACCTTTCACGCAAAAAAAAGTAGTGGGGTGTAATTTTTCGGATAATCACTGTATAAAAATATTTTACAAAATAAAAATATTTTTCGACCTACCTACCCAATTTTTTTTAGCTCTGTTACCGGAAACACAGCATTATTTTTTTGGCCTCTGTATCATGACAATGCCAATTAAATTCGAAAAATTATTTATTGAATCCTATTTATTATTCCCAAAGTAAATATACAAACAGTGTTACACAAGTGTTAAGTATTAATTACAACATAACCTCATTCAGTAATTACATTGAAGGCAGGTCAGGGAACAAAAGGCAGCACAAAAGGGACAAGTCTCACTTAATAGGGGTCTATATACAATTATACAAATAATAGAGTTTGACAAGATGATGGATAATCAATTTAAAGGGAAATCAGCATCATGATAGCTTAACTGCATTTAGGCAATAACATGTCTTATGCACGAGGCATCAAATAATGACACAAAACACTCAACTATAACCAGGTCAATATCAACATCAGTCTAAATGAGACATAGAGCATTCTATGATGGCAATCAAAGTGACAAAATCTATTGAGCAGAACGAACAGATTCAAAGAGAAATTCTAAATTGGGTGCAGTCACAGCAGTTTATTCAGCAAGAACAATAATCTTTTACTATGTATGATCAGAGAGAAAGAATCATGTTATGACCTTCATTTAAAACCAAGGACTTGCTCAAAATTCCAAGCTGTATGCAGCATTATTTTTACAAACCCTTAGCTAAAACCCTATCACACAAAAATCAATGCAATTATGGGATAAAATTAAAAATGCATTACTACCCATCACAAGAGCCTTCAAAAATGCGGCCAGCTTTCACTGTACAACCAAACTATTATTAATGCACATTAATTAAAATCTGCAATGCAAATTCTTACTTTTCCAAATCGACCGAAGTATTCTCTTATGTCGGATTCTGCTAGATTTGGGTCTAATCCACCAACAAAGACCTTTGTGCATTCTTCATTACCAGTACGTGCTTTCGCTCTTTTTGGATCAATAGTTTTGCCCTGGAGAACGTGTGAGCTTTCAGCCAAAACCTAGAATAATAGAATCTGTTGCTTGAGCAAGTGTTTTGCTAAACTCTTGTTAGTTTCATGAAAAATTAACAATATAATAAACCAGCAGTATTAAAAACATCCAAAAACATTTCTAGCAATTCTAATTTTGTCTAACCACTAGCATACATATAATATTCTGATAATTAATTTAACTAAATGACAACAACCAGTTTCCTTAATCAACCTGAAAAATTCAATATGCAAAGTATCTTTTCCAAAATTATAAGATATTCTAAATCTAAGAAATCATCCGGGATTTTTGTCTTTAAATAAATAAAATCATCAAATTAAAAAGTTAAAATTAAAACTGTTTATTTCAGATAAACAGGACGGTTGTTATACTTACATGATCAACACTGGATGGCTCAGCAAAACTGACAAAGCCGAAGCCTCGTGATGATCCGGTGTTTGGGTCACGTTTGACCATGCATTCCGTCACAACACCATAGTTGGAAAAATAGTTTTTCAGATCATCTGTACAAGACAACAAACACCGGTTTGAAAGAAATGCAAGGACCCTTCAAAAAATTGTTTCAAACCAAAAAAAATTATATTTGCCGTTATTCACATAAAATTTGCTTAGTGTCACAAACAAAATTAATTATATTGTGGGATGTGGTGATGAAGGGGTATGTATGGCGCCATGGTGCTAAAAGGCTGCGGGTTCAAATCGCCTCAAGCGGACACGTAGGGACCTTGAGCAAGTCCTTCACTCGCAATCGCTCATGAATGCACTTACAGCGTGAAACTCAGACGAGTGTCCACTCTGTAGACGGGAGCACCTCTGATTAGAAAACTTGAAGGGCTCTATAACAAGTGCTCAATTGAACATATATTGTGTGATGCCACTAAGCAACTGGCCATAAATTATGTTTTAGTTCCCGAATGACCATCCTCTGATTATAGTACCGACATATTCATTCATTCATTCTTCATTTTTAATGATTCCTTTATGCAGACACTGTGTAGTGTCTGTAATGCAAATGCATAGAAACAATGAAAGTTTTAATTTTATTAGAACACATACCATCTGATGTTTCTCTGTTCAATCCACCAACAAAGATTTTTCTGTAAACAAAAATCACAAAATTAATCAGTCAAAGTATTAAGAGTACTTCGGATGTCATTTATTTCTTAGCTGAATTAGTCTATGCAAGTCCAATCATGATTTTACATTATTGAACGCGAGATAAAAAGAACACCCTTGAGATAATTATAACAAATACCGTTTTTCCCCTTTTTATGACGTTCTCCAAAACTTGCAGTGTAATACATAGCTTTGAAATCCCTTACTTTATAGAGCTGCAAGTTAACATTTAAAATATCACATGAAACATGTAATAATCTGTAACTCAATTTCAAACCATATATAATTTATTATATTATCTACAAATTAGTTCAGTAAAGTCTTGGGATTGTTTTAATTTTATTAACTCTTGCTCGTTGTATAACCTGGAAATCGCAGGACTGTCTCGTTTCACACAAATTTTCAATGGTCCTCCTATTTTAATGTACTTCATCACTTCCATTACGATCTCCTTAACTCTCCGTAAATCGTTTTGTTCCTTTGTGTATCAAGTAAACTACTCGGTCAAGCCTTTCTGACTTCTTTCGCATATAATCATATAAAATTTAGCTTAAATTAGTTTAAATTTTTATACACTCATACATTTTCATGACAAGATTCGTCGACAAAACGCATCCTTTTACATCTATTTATTTGAATTTTAGTTATGCCAATTCATAACACGATCACAAGCAATAATTTGTAGCAATCACTTTGTACTAAATGCAATATTTAACCAGGTTTTAAACGATCGCTTTGAACACATTGGTAACGCTAAGGAACGCCATTTTGACCTGTTACAAAGAGTAATGGCGACCAAAGCACGCTTCAACTCGAGCGAACGAGAAACACCTACCCGGCATCGCCAGCGCCGCCGCCACCGCCGCCGCCTCCTCCTCCACTTCGTCCTTCTCTGTTGCCACCACGCTTGTACCCTCCTTCGTAAAATGGATTTGAAGACATTTCGAATGATTTGATAGGAACGTCTGAAGTTTTCGAAATAACCAAACTATCTAACAACGTTTCTGTTCAAGCGAGTCCCTCTTGATAGTGAACGAGCTCCGTGTCGGAAGTAGACCAAAACGAAAATTCTCATGTGCGTTGGGCACAAACGCTGCAAGCCCAAAACAAGTTAGTTATTTTATAGCGCTATATATTTGGGGCGGACGAATGGCTGAGTCGCCGACGAAATTTTGCATTTTTGCCGGCCAAAAAGGTTGATGACCTTTTTTAGTCATCCGGTCCGAAAAATGTCGACGAAAAAACTCAATATTATCTGCCAAAAATGTTGATGTTTTTTTAGACATCGCTTCTAACGTGACATGTCCTAACGCTTAACGGTTGGCCCGGCGGGACAAATGCATGGGCCGTCCCCCACCACATTGATTGAGGAGACCGTCCCCTGCCCCAGGGCTGTTTTAAAGGAATTTTTAGAACTGCACAACCCTTCTTTCCTTTCCCATCCTCCATGGTAAATTACTTCAAATCGGAGGACAATGACCTTTTTTGCTAGTTTTAACTGCACAGAACTTGTGATAGAAGTGCTTCTACAACTGCACAAGTCCATTTAGAACTGCACATTTTGCGTACAACTGCACGTTAAAAAAGCCCTGCTGCCCCCTAAGTCTCCGCCCATGGTTTTTGTTCGGAGGGGGGAGGTAATGTCCGGGGGATAATGTCCAGTGGAGTGATGTCGGTTCCTCTGACTGCATACTAGTGCATAGGCCTAGTCTATTTATAGCCTATGTCATGAATAAGTTCAGACTAACTATGGCACAGTTGTTAGTAATTAAAGGCCGAGGTTTGCGGATTGCCCCATGGTGGGAGTCCGCCCTTGTAATAGGCATACGTATAGCTGTATAATAGCAGCCGCATAGCGTTTTATTTTTAATCCCATGTAGGCTTATACACTCGGGTCTCCAAATCTCCGTCACTCCTATTTGTCTGTCGTTGACCATGCATTATTAACATGCGTGTACCGTTGTGGTTTTCAGTGGAAGGCAGGCCCGTAGAGTAATTAAGGTGTCGGGCTTCCGTGATTCGCACCAAATACCATACAAGACTTGTTGACCCTTTCCTACGGTCAAAGCCAACCTTGGTCAGCTTGGGAAACATAGCTCCCATTAGCGTTATTGTGATAGTATAATTGGTCTAATGTTTGTCCCAACAGTTTGATGACCACGCCTCTGCCTTGGCTGCACAGCTTTCAGCCATAATTCCCTCATCCCTATACTCACTGGATCGACCATCCCCAACCTTGGACCCATAGGCGCAACCACCCTATGGGACCCACGGGACGCGTCCCCCAACTTTTGAGTGGTCCCCTAACTTTATTATTATGGTTCCCCCAACTTTTAGGACGTGATTCATTATGGTCCTGTAGCGTTTTGGGAAAAGCTACAAAATTATACTTATTTTTATCCATGTTGGCCATAACGGTTAATTAACTCTATGCTGCACCAGAGCGAGGCTGCAGACATTACGCCAGCATGACGTGTGACCTTTTAGATGACGTGGCGAAGGTGTGGGCGCCGCTGATTGGCCAAGAGCGACGCGTGACCTAAAAACAGCGGTAAAAGGTCGCTTCCGATTGGCTGCTGGACCAATCTAGGTCAGTAGGACGAAGAGACGAAAAGAGGTGGAACCGACGAGAAAGACTAGGCCATCTTTTTGAATAGAAATTCGTTTAAAACTAAGTTTTCGGGCATCTAAATTAATAAGGAAGTCAACTAAATTAATAGATAATAAAGTAAACGACCGCTGGTCGCCTCCGGTGGAAGGAGAACGTCGAAATAAGCAAAACCGCTTAGGAATCAGGGAAGTAGAAATAAATTAAAGTGTAGCGTGCTGAATCTGTAAATGAATGAATGTTTAAAATGGCCGGAACGCGTTGATATAAATTATATAGCGCATTACAGGTAGAGCGAAGGATAAATTAGCGCTTGTGTTAAGAGGCGTGAATATATTGAAAGAGTTGCTAGAAGTAGCCTTGCGATATAACTGTTGCTGTGGTCGTGGTAAATTAGTGCAAAGTGTTGATGTTAATTCGTTGCTTTCGTGAAACTGATTAATAGCGTGATTTGACCTTCTGCAGTAGTTAAGGAAATAAGAACTGAACTGATAGTCTAGTTATATGCAGGAGCATAAAGGATAGGTATCAAGTAATGCAAAGGGTGTAATAACCAGCCATAAATGCTGTGTAGTGTTAGGAATACTTTGTGTTGAACTGATAAGTATTATAGGCAGAATTGTATTTGCACAGGTTGCTGCCAATTGTATATTAATTAAGTAGTGTTGCAAGAATAAATAAAGTGTTGCATATTGAACTAGAATTGAAGGTGATTCACTGACTGACTTGCAATTAGTTGTAAAACCGAATAATCCCATGTCTCGTGCCAGCTCTTTGAGGGGCGACGCCCTAGAGGAATCGGATGATTCGGAGGGAGGGCGGACAGTCAGTAGTGATGAGAGATTGATAGAGCGCCAGATATATCCAGCCAAATACTCTCCGCCACCTCTTCAGGAGTTCGAGTCCCTTTCGCCCAAAGCTGCCGCGGGGATAACGAACTCAGACGAGCACCGGAAAGAGGGTGCTGTCGCGCGTCGACAAACCGCCGCGGAGACATGTCCTGTAGGCCCTGGTACCCATGAAAGAGGAGAATCTGGACGTTCCTCCCTGTCGTTCACACTTGAGGTTCCCGTAGGTGGTTCCCTGTCGCCCCGGCAGTACGCCGCCACACTGGGGGAGGGGGGCGAAAGTAAGCGAGTAAGTGGGGCATCCCTTGCAAGCGCTTCCGGTCCCCTAGCGGTTAGGGCGGGCGTAACAAATGGTACCAGAAGTGGGGTCGAGGTGGAACAAGGGGAACAAGTGGAACAGGTGGAACCAAGAAAATTTGGAAGGACAGAATTTCCTGGAGAGAGAGAGAAGTGGGAAGGCGAAGAAATGGCTTATTATGGCGCTAGACCCAAGCGTCCTTCGGACTACCCTGTTACCGCAGCAATTGATACGGGTTTTGATTTTGAATGTTACATGGGAGATAAACCAGCGAGGTTGATTAACAGAAAGCTTGGAGGAGATAATTATGAAAGTGAAGGTTCGGAGGTAACTGATCTGCGACCCTTTCATAACGTTCTGTTGCATCCTAATATGTTGAATTTGGATAAAGGTTGTGTTGGGATCCTTGCTAACTCTGAGTGTATAGTTTCAGATATGGAGGATGGGGATTCGGCGCTGCCGAGGGAACTGGGACTCCCGACTTCGGATGCACATCCCGGGCACCCAACCCTAGTCCACCCTCGGGCTACCACCTTCCCACCACCGCCTCCCTCGTCGCACCCTTTCGCCGTCCGAGCCCCTCCTGCTCCGACCCCGAACACAATCGGTGGTGTCGTCAAGTCGAATCCTTGGGTGAGAACCGTCACCCCGGTCACAGCCTCGGTGTGCAAACTGTCCGTATCCGTCGTGTCGTCGACTCAGTCAATCATGTCGACCTTGTCCTCGTCGTTGAAACCACAGGTTACACAAAGTTCCGCCTACCTGCCCTCGAACCTTGGCCCTCCCGCTTACCTGTCAGGTTGTCAACCAACAACCGCTCTGTGTCGGCCAGCTTCCGCCTACGATGAACGATTCTGGGTAACCACACGAGCAGCCCAGAACAACCTGGAAGCGAAGTTCCATGTTGTGTCTACATCCGGGAGCGAAAACAGTCAGTTCCAGTTCGAACAGTATGCTGAACCGCCTACAGCTGAACTTCAACCAGCGATCCAAGGTCGTTTTCAGCCGAGTACGACTCCATCCTCGTCGGTCACTGTGCAGTCCCAATCACGCGTGAGCAGAACTGTTGATTCGAAATCCAGACAGTATATGAAATTGGACAGGTACAATGGAAAGACATCGGTCGAAGCTTTCCTAAAGAAATTCGAGATCTGTGCGAACAGTAATGGTTGGACAGATGGGGAGAAATTCGCCCAGCTGACCTGTGCCTTGACAGAGCCAGCTGATCAGCTGCTCTACGAGTTCGACTCCGAGACCATAGCATCCTGGTCTGACCTGGTTGATCGTCTACGCCTGCGGTATGGAAGCTCCGATCAAGCCGTCCTCTACCAGACCCAATTGAGCACACGACGTCAAAAGATGGGTGAAGACCTCAGCTCTGTAGTACGAGACATTCGACGAATCATGATCCTGGCGTTCCCTGGTCCCACCTCGGTGCACAGTGAAGTCATAGCGATTCGTGCCTTTCTCGACGCCCTGCGAGACAGAGACTTAGCCATGAAGGTTCGTGAGAGAGAACCTACCACCTTGGACCATGCTTATAAGACTGCCATGCGTTTAGAGGGTTACCGTCAAGCAGATGATGGTAACCTTGGCCGCGATGAACATCGACCCAGTCGGGTAAAAACTGTAACGGAAGTAGACTCTGCCCATGCTGACAGTCAGAGACAATTCCAAGAAATCGTGTTGAATAGGCTGGAGCAGATGGAAGCAAGAATAAACGCCATATGCAGCAGCCCCTCCGGCGATGGACAATTTCGCCCCTGGCGGCCCCGAAGTCAAGTTCCACCCAGGGCGGAACCTACCTTCGGAAGTCAGAGAACAGTTAACCGGTCATCCAGGGTCCCCGCGGGTGACCGTCGCTGCTTCGAGTGTCAACAACCCGGTCACTTTGCTCGAGTTTGTCCCACTCGTAACCACGACTCGACGCCGGAGGAGGAGGGAGAAGGACTGGAACACAATGAAGCACGCCAGGTTCAGCAGAAGAGCCGCCCTGCGCAGTGTCGTCGAGTCATCGTCTCAACCGCTGTCCCGGTGTCTTCGAACTGCAAAGTAAAAGAAAAGCCTTCAGTGAGGCGTTCGAATCCAAAAGTCGCTGGAAAATCCTGTGTTATCCCACGAGCATCGGTCGAAGTGGAAGCGCTACCACCAGAAGGAGTTCCTGTTCCAGCCAGTCCTGGGGGGAAGACCTACCAGCCCAAGGTGGTGGCCCGAGTCCCGCCTCGTCGGGGTGTGCATCTGCCCTCCCACTTCGCCAGCCCTACCTGCGGTGGAATGTGGCCTCTACCGACTTTCGTCGGGCTTCGTGGTGCTAACATGCATCCTTCCTCTGGTCTCGCCGCCTATCGAGACAGAGAGAGGAAACGCACCAGAGTTCCGCAGAATCGTCACTTTCTGTTGAGAGGCACCATTCCTCACCATCGCTGGCGAGATCACCAAGAAAGCTTCGTGCAGCCTTGGGGATGTAAAGAGTAATGTAGTGTAATGTGATGGTAACGTCGCGTAATGGCGACGAGTAGAGATTGTGGCGAGAAGCCTAGGTTTTAGTTCCTTTCGATGAATAAAATGTTTATTTTATAACTTTGATCTAGGTTAGATCATTGGGGGTAGATTAGAATTGTTTACTTGTGTTTTATTGCATTGTTGTTTTTATTGCCACAGAAGAAAGGCAAAATGTTGTGATTGCATGTTGTTTTAAGATTTGATGTGCATAACCTTGATTGCAGATTAAATTTTGAATTTAAAATGTGCTAGAGTAGGAGCAAATTGCATTGGTGCATTGATTGAAAAGCAGTCTGCTAGAATTTGGTGAATTATCCTGATGTATGCATTGGCCTGAGTAGTCGGTGAGTGAGTAAGTTGTAGACTAGTAGGCAGACTGATGTTGTTGCAGGCATTAAGAATTGCATGCGAAGGTGAGACTAAGGACCTGTTATTTGGTAAGAGCGGTAATCCGTCCAATCGTCGCTATTGGTTGCTCAAGTGTACTCTTTCCTGTGTGGAAATGGAGGTGTAGAGGTCATGGTGCATAGGTACGCTTCTCTAAGCGGTAAGGCCTGGTGTAGGTAGCTTCAGCCTTCATGTAATGTGTCTTGCCTGTAATAATGATTAGTGCCAATGTCTATGATTTTTATCTTACTAGGAGAGTACGGCTGTGGAAATGGTTTGACATAGGATAATAAAATTCTTAAAGATCACTGCATATATGCAAGATTGCTGCTGATACTTAGCTATTTGTCATGTTGAATAATAGTCTAAATTCTTATATAAAAGTTGGTTGTAAGGATTGAGCTCCTGATTAAGCAGTAACTGGGAAACAGTAGTAATAATTGACTAGGAATCTAAGGTGTGTATTGCCCTGAAGAAGTTAAGTAAACAGATCGGTGGTAAACTTGTAGGTAGACTGAAATTGTTGCAGGCATTAAGGGTTACATAGAAGAGGAGACTGGTGGTCTGTTAGTTAGATGAGCTGTAATCCGTCCAGTCGCAGTTATTGGTTGCTTGAGAATTTTCCTGTGTGGAATGAATGAGATGTAATAAGCGGTAATCCGTCCAATCGTCGTTATTGGTTGCTTGAGAATTTTCCTGTGTGGGAATGAATGAGATGTACTCTTTCCGTTGGTGGAAATGGATGTAAACTTCTTCCTGTGTGGAAATGAATGAGATGTAATAAGCGGTAATCCGTCCAATCGTCGTTATTGGTTGCTTGAGAATTCCTGTGTGGGAATGAATGTAATAAGCGGTAATCCGTCCAATCGTCGTTATTGGTTGCTTGAGAATTTTCCTGTGTGGAAATGATGGTGAGATATTCTTTCCGTTGGTGGAAATGTGTGTACTTGGTCCTGTGTAAACTTCCTGTGTGGAAAGGTGACGTAGAGGTAACAGCGTAGGTCATGGAGTCAATCCGTCCTAGTAGGCATAGGTACGCTTCACTAAGCGGTAATGCCTTATGCAGCTGGTTCAAGCCTTGTTGTAACGTGTTATGCCTGTAATAATGTGTCAGCTACTGATGTGATGATTTGTGCCTGCTGAGAGTTAACTTTGGGCTGAATACATAATGACAGAGAAATGATTCATCTTAGGTTTAGTTGCTTTTTGGATGAAAACTGCTTTAAGTCAAATTGCTTATATTTCGTGTTAGTCTAAGTTGTCGTTAATGTTGTAGCTAATAACATGTTAACTGCGCTAAGACTATCTGTAGGATTGGGAGCCGAAGCATGATTGTATGTGTTAGAGGACATTCTCTTGGTTTGTGGCTTCGAGCTGTTGCTGAAATGGATTGTAGTACATTGTTTACTGTAACTGTTGATGTGCATTACCTGAAACCTGGGTGGGAGGATAACCCGATAGCACCTGATAATGTGTAAGAGTATGGATAATATTTCTATTGGGATTTCCAACCCTGCTTTAGTTCAGAGACTTTGTGTCTGGTAGTTAGTAGTCCCGGGGTTCGTGGAAGCAGAGACTGGTGATTAAACACCAATGGCCTGTATTCCGACGAGGATTGGGTAACCAATGGACGTAGTTAGTAACCCTAGTGAGGTAAAGGCTGGCCTAGTGGTATGCTTTCTCTGAATCGCCTGATACCCTGACCTTGTGCCTTTGCTGAATTGTGGTCTGCGTGGAGTAGGGAGCGAGAGTGAGTTGGAGACCTTCAAGTTAAGTAGACGTCCCTCCCTCTTTTTGCTGGTGATTCCGAACGTATGGTTTCAGGGAGATTGCAAAGTAAGGATGTTACATGAGCGTAAACATTGCCCTGCAGTCACCTTGAGAATTTAAGCGGCTGTGTTGTTAGGGTTAAGTTGTTATGAGTAAAGCCGTGCTAAGATGCTGTACTTTGTACGCCTGAACTTTTACAACAAGCGTTGCTAGGAGGCTAATTAGTTGATTCTCCTGTTGTGAATTAGGAACCCTGTTGGTTCTTAGAGTTAAGATGAGATTTCATACAGTTGTTGATGTAGAATTGCCTGCTTACTGTTCAGACTGTTCTCAAGCGGCAATGTCTTTTAGTATAGTAGTGATGACCCTGCCTTAGCAACTCCTGCACAACGGATTCAGTACGCGACCACTGCTGAATTTTCCAGTAATATGGAAAATTCGGGTTAAGGAGGGGAGAGTGTAGCGTTTTGGGAAAAGCTACAAAATTATACTTATTTTTATCCATGTTGGCCATAACGGTTAATTAACTCTATGCTGCACCAGAGCGAGGCTGCAGACATTACGCCAGCATGACGTGTGACCTTTTAGATGACGTGGCGAAGGTGTGGGCGCCGCTGATTGGCCAAGAGCGACGCGTGACCTAAAAACAGCGGTAAAAGGTCGCTTCCGATTGGCTGCTGGACCAATCTAGGTCAGTAGGACGAAGAGACGAAAAGAGGTGGAACCGACGAGAAAGACTAGGCCATCTTTTTGAATAGAAATTCGTTTAAAACTAAGTTTTCGGGCATCTAAATTAATAAGGAAGTCAACTAAATTAATAGATAATAAAGTAAACGACCGCTGGTCGCCTCCGGTGGAAGGAGAACGTCGAAATAAGCAAAACCGCTTAGGAATCAGGGAAGTAGAAATAAATTAAAGTGTAGCGTGCTGAATCTGTAAATGAATGAATGTTTAAAATGGCCGGAACGCGTTGATATAAATTATATAGCGCATTACAGGTAGAGCGAAGGATAAATTAGCGCTTGTGTTAAGAGGCGTGAATATATTGAAAGAGTTGCTAGAAGTAGCCTTGCGATATAACTGTTGCTGTGGTCGTGGTAAATTAGTGCAAAGTGTTGATGTTAATTCGTTGCTTTCGTGAAACTGATTAATAGCGTGATTTGACCTTCTGCAGTAGTTAAGGAAATAAGAACTGAACTGATAGTCTAGTTATATGCAGGAGCATAAAGGATAGGTATCAAGTAATGCAAAGGGTGTAATAACCAGCCATAAATGCTGTGTAGTGTTAGGAATACTTTGTGTTGAACTGATAAGTATTATAGGCAGAATTGTATTTGCACAGGTTGCTGCCAATTGTATATTAATTAAGTAGTGTTGCAAGAATAAATAAAGTGTTGCATATTGAACTAGAATTGAAGGTGATTCACTGACTGACTTGCAATTAGTTGTAAAACCGAATAATCCCATGTCTCGTGCCAGCTCTTTGAGGGGCGACGCCCTAGAGGAATCGGATGATTCGGAGGGAGGGCGGACAGTCAGTAGTGATGAGAGATTGATAGAGCGCCAGATATATCCAGCCAAATACTCTCCGCCACCTCTTCAGGAGTTCGAGTCCCTTTCGCCCAAAGCTGCCGCGGGGATAACGAACTCAGACGAGCACCGGAAAGAGGGTGCTGTCGCGCGTCGACAAACCGCCGCGGAGACATGTCCTGTAGGCCCTGGTACCCATGAAAGAGGAGAATCTGGACGTTCCTCCCTGTCGTTCACACTTGAGGTTCCCGTAGGTGGTTCCCTGTCGCCCCGGCAGTACGCCGCCACACTGGGGGAGGGGGGCGAAAGTAAGCGAGTAAGTGGGGCATCCCTTGCAAGCGCTTCCGGTCCCCTAGCGGTTAGGGCGGGCGTAACAGTCCCTCCAACTTTTAGGACGTGATTGCACCTATGCCTGGACCTTCCCTGATGCCAGATGAGTCACCGTGCGTAAGTAAGAAAGTAAGTAAGTAAACAAGCAAGCAAGTAAGTAAGTAAATAAGTAGGCAAGTAAGAAAGTAAATAAGTAAGCAATCAAGTCAGTCAGCAAGTAAGAAGGCAAGTAAGTAGGTAAGTAATAAGTAAGTGAGTAAGCAATAAAGCAAGTAAGTAAGCAAGCAAACAAACAAGCACGCACACACACATACACACACATATATATATATGCATACATACATATACACACCAATTTACACATACACACATATTTATTCATGCTAGGACTATAATTCACAATGTTTGATTATTACTCAGTGTCTCTGAACGAATAGTTGTTATTCTATTTTAGTATGCTGACCGTCATGTGGCGGTCCCTGGCGAAAGTGCCAGAATTAGTGCAATCGTAATCGTAATCGTGAACTCGGAATTTCTAAAGTGCCACTCGAAAGTCGTGCGCGGGGTACCAGCTTATTCACGAGCGCTGCTTTGAGTTAGAAGGGTTGTCCGTGAGAGTCCGGGTCGACTTGCGTGCGTATACATATCGCCCAGAGCGCAACTGCATTTAACACTTGGGTCAATATGACACCTATGATATTTTATTATAGGTCCGTGTATAATAATAATAATATAATATAATATTTTCTTTTAATGATTCAATCTGACACACCGCAGAATGACTATAAGTAGGCCTACAGGTTATACGAAATACGGCCCAAGAACATTAATTTATTAAAGTTTCTGTTAGCTGCCATTGACGCTTTGCTGTTGTGTTGCTTGACTCGGGTTCTGCTAAAAATAAAGATAGCCCCTCCTACTTCTGGCTTGGCCGAACAAGAGTGATTAGGCCATTTTGGCCATTAGGCCAGTAGCCTACTTAGGCCATTAGTGTTAAGTTACCGAACCCACTGCTGTAAAGCCGACCTGCGTGTCGGTCGCGTGGTTGACACTCAGTTTAACGAGTGTTATTCTATTATAACCGTCATGTGTAGTAATCGTTTGCAGCCGTGCAAGTAGCTGCGCTATAAAATTTTGAAGATAGAGTTGGCACATGACAGACCTAACTGGCCAATCAGCTGCGTTTGTTTTGTTTTGAGTGGGAGTAGCGCAAAAATAAAGGAGCGACGAATAACACGTGCTTAATTTTAGTGAGTCGCAATTCGCCGAAGAAGTCTTGGGTTTGTCTGAAAAATGTCGCTGACGGTGCAACCAGACGGCGAAATTCTACCTACTACTTCTGCCGAAACGGTGAATTCGTAATTCGTAATATTTTAAGTTAAGCCATAAGTAAAAATAGCACCTATCATTATTGCGTATGATATTGAAATAATGTATTCAGGCCATGGTAGCCTATATGCCGTATTGTTCATAATAATATGGTTTCTGCCTGTTAGCTAATTAATTATTATTGGCATTCGCGTTAAAGCTAATTCTATTTTAATTTGTCCAGACAGCCGACCTTTGTAGTTCTATAGGCTTGTGTGCTCATTCGACCTTGGCACTGTGTAGAGATGAAATATTGTCATTTTCTTGTCTAGACACGAAGTCACATGTCCTAATAAACTCTTGTCATAATCTCATCACTGATAGCTTAGTCTCTAAGGAGTTGACCGTGCAATGGACAATATTATCGTCCCACCAACAGTTCCTATAGATTATCATCGACTCAAAAAGTACAACTACGACTGCACTACGACTCGGTTTCATGAACGGTCCATAGTCGTAATTTAACTCTGACTGCATTGCATAAATTGTATGTACAGTGCTTGGACATATTACTGCACATCTCACAATTAGACCATAGATTTCTCTCCGATGCTATCGATAGTTTAATTCCGAAAGTATTTCAGTTGGAAATGACCTACTCCACTAACCACCAACGTTCATCTGGTGGTACATAGGCAATGATTTTCCAAACTTTTATATTATTTGTCGGCCAGTTATAAGGCACATTGCTTAGAGGGGGCATAATAATAATATTCTATTCGAAATTCATTATGCAGTGAATGTCTCCCTGTTTCCCCTGTATGTTTTGTCTGTATTCATTCTCTGTGCTTGTATACATTAATTATGCTTTATTTAAATAATACTAGAACTTTGCGTGTTGGTTGTTAGCAAGTCTCACGCATAAATAAAAGTATTTAAAATTGGAGGGGTGAAATTGGAGGGGTGAAATTGGAGGGGTGAAATGGGGGGTGAAATGGGGGGGAGGTGAAATTGGAGGGGTGAAATGGGAAAATGGGAAAATAGAAAAATGGGTAGCGATTAAAAATTTGAAAATAAATAGCAACTAAAAATTAGAAAATGGATTGCAATTTAAAAATTAGAACATAGATAGTAATTGTATGGTGACTGTAATGCCGGTATGTAAATTGTACACTGTATTGTATGCATGTTGACGTTGTATTAACGAAAAACAGGGAGCCAGGATCTGCTTAAAATTATTTAATAATATAACGATAAATGCAATGCGACCTCTATGTGTCCGATAACTTCTATAAAACTTTGTCGAAATCATTGCCTTAAGAAGACCAGATGAACGTTGTTGGTTAATGGAGTAGGACAGCCCCATCTGAAATAAATTTCGGAATTCAACAGTGGATCGCATCGCAGAGCGATCCATGGTCTCATTGTGCGATGATCGGTAATGTGACTAAGTACTGTACATGTAATAAAAGCATGCAGTCAGTAAATATAATTACGACTATTGGCCGTCCATGAGATTGATTTTTGTGGTCCAGTCCTAATTGTAGTTTCGAGTCGATGATAATGCATGGACTCTTGTTGGGATGATATTGTCCGTTGCACGGTGAAGTCTTTAGAGACTGAGCTACCCGTCAACGAGACTATGATGGAGTTTGACATTAGGACAAGCGACTTCATACACGTCTTGACAAGAGAATGATGAGATTTCATCACTGCACGATGCCAAGGTCGAGTGCTAATGCAAGTCTGCAGAAGTAAAACAGTAGGTTGTCTGGGCGAATAAAAATCTAATTAATTAATGCCAATGCAGGATAGGTAGGGTTTTAATTAAGTAGTGTAGTTTCTTTCATATTAATTAGGGTGCTTTCTGTATTTCGCCTTTCTGATCTAAATATTTGTTTCCACTATGTAGCGACTTTTGTAGCTGGTATTTCTTAATATAATTATAATGCAGATTGCACTTTAGTTCAGCTATAGAGGCTTCTGCAGCCTGTAAGAACCATAAAATAAGAACCATAAAATAGCAATATGAATAAAAAATATTTAAGTAAAATAGCATATAAGATGTAATGCATCAAGTAAGAAGATTTTACCTTTGAGTTCTTGGGTACTGCCTAAGTTCTTGTTCTTTCAGATCTCGGAGGAGCTGATCGTGGATTGGGGGACGGTGGAAGACGCGTGGAATCTCCAACAACGATCGCCTGGATGCGTGGTCAGTTCGGCATCACGACGTCGGATGGGTCGTGAACAAAAGTGGGTGATGTATATTTATCGAACCTCTTGTTCTTTCAGGTTTTCTTCTAGTTGCCTGGAACAAAAAGCGTCTGGAGCACGACCACTGGATCCCAAAGACGGTGACAGACTGGGATATGGTGGAAAATAGGTTGAGTATCCGACGCCCAACAATCCTCGACATTGTAGGTCGGATGGGTCATGGTTGGTTAGCGTGTCCTCTTGTGATCGCCATCTTGGTAGGGATGGTGACCATACAAGGGGCGATAGGATTAGCCACCAAGTTACAATGTTCTTGTCCTTTCAGTTTCTATTGTAGTGATCCAGAGCAAGGAGCAGCAAAAGTCTGAAGCACACAGGACCTGCCGATCATCTGGCTGGACTCACCCTCCCTCCCCAGGCCTCACCCCACCCCAGTCCTTGCCCTCCCCAGGCCTCCCCCTCCCCCAGGCCTCACCCTCCCCCCAGTCCATATGCACGTCCAACCACTAAAAATTACAAAAATTAAAACAAAAGTAAAAATGTTAAAATGTAAAAAAGTAAATGAGCAAAAACCAAAAATGTGAAAAGTAAAATGTTAAATTGAATATAGCGATAACTAAAAATTAAATTTAAAAAAAATGAAAATTAAAAATGAACAAAACAAAAATCGTCCGTTCGATTGCACTCTGACCCCCATTCATTTTTTTCCATTCGTTTTCCGTTCTTGTTTTTCAGGTTCTTTTATTGTAAACATTGATTGCTTTCTAATTGTTTCTGATTCTTTTATTGATTACATGTATTGTGTTGTTGTTTTAGGTTCTTTTACTGTTAATGTAACAGTGCTCTTCCTCTTCTTTTTTTAGGTTCCTTTACCATTTAACGTAACTGTTCTCGTTGATTTAGATTATTTTATTGTAAACAATGATTGCATTCTTATTGTTTCTGATTCTTTTATTGCTTACATGCATTGCGTTGTTGTTTTAGAATCTTTTACTGTTAATGTAACGGTGCTCTTCCTCTTCTTTTTCAGGTTCCTTTACTTTTAACGTAACTGTGTTCTCGTTGATTTAGATTATTAATTTTATTGTAAACAATGATTGCATTCTTATTGTTTCTGATTCTTTTATTGCTTACATGCATTGCTTTGTTGTTTTAGAATCTTTTACTGTTAATGTAACTGTGCTCTTCCTCTTCTTTTTTTAGGTTCCTTTACTTTTAACGTAACTGTGTTCTCGTTGATTTAGATTATTTTATTGTAAACAATGATTGCATTCTTATTGTTTCTGATTCTTTTATTGCTTACATGCATTGCGTTGTTGTTTTAGAATCTTTTACTGTTAATGTAACAGTGCTCTTCCTCTTCTTTTTTTAGGTTCCTTTACTTTTAACATAACTGTGTTCTCGTTGATTTAGATTATTTTATTGTAAACAATGATTGCATTCTTATTGTTTCTGATTCTTTTATTGCTTACATGCATTGCGTTGTTGTTTTAGATTCTTTTACTGTTAATGTAACAGTGCTCTTCCTCTTCTTTTTTTAGGTTCCTTTACTTTTAACATAACTGTGTTCTCGTTGATTTAGATTATTTTATTGTAAACAATGATTGCATTCTTATTGTTTCTGATTCTTTTATTGCTTACATGCATTGCGTTGTTGTTTTAGAATCTTTTACTGTTAATGTAACTGTGCTCTTCCTCTTCTTTTTTAGGTTCCTTTACTTTTAACGTAACTGTGTTCTCGTTGATTTAGATTATTTTATTGTAAACAATGATTGCTTTCTTATTGTTTCTGATTCTTTTATTGCTTACATGCATTGCGTTGTTGTTTTAGAATCTTTTACTGTTAATGTAACTGTGCTCTTCCTCTTCTTTTTTTAGGTTCCTTTACTTTTAACGTAACTGTGTTCTCGTTGATTTAGATTATTTTATTGTAAACAATGATTGCATTCTTATTGTTTCTGATTCTTTTATTGCTTACATGCATTGCGTTGTTGTTTTAGAATCTTTTACTGTTAATGTAACAGTGCTCTTCCTCTTCTTTTTTTAGGTTCCTTTACTTTTAACATAACTGTGTTCTCGTTGATTTAGATTATTTTATTGTAAACAATGATTGCATTCTTATTGTTTCTGATTCTTTTATTGCTTACATGCATTGCGTTGTTGTTTTAGATTCTTTTACTGTTAATGTAACAGTGCTCTTCCTCTTCTTTTTTTAGGTTCCTTTACTTTTAACATAACTGTGTTCTCGTTGATTTAGATTATTTTATTGTAAACAATGATTGCATTCTTATTGTTTCTGATTCTTTTATTGCTTACATGCATTGCGTTGTTGTTTTAGAATCTTTTACTGTTAATGTAACTGTGCTCTTCCTCTTCTTTTTTAGGTTCCTTTACTTTTAACGTAACTGTGTTCTTGTTGATTTAGATTATTTTATTGTAAACAATGATTGCATTCTTATTGTTTCTGATTCTTTTATTGCTTACATGCATTGCGTTGCTGTTTTAGATTCTTTTACTGTTAATGTAACAGTGCTCTTCCTCTTCTTTTTCAGGTTCCTTTACTTTTAACGTAACTGTGTTCTCGTTGATTTAGATTATTAATTTTATTGTAAACAATGATTGCATTCTTATTGTTTCTGATTCTTTTATTGCTTACATGCATTGCTTTGTTGTTTTAGAATCTTTTACTGTTAATGTAACTGTGCTCTTCCTCTTCTTTTTTTAGGTTCCTTTACTTTTAACGTAACTGTGTTCTCGTTGATTTAGATTATTTTATTGTAAACAATGATTGCATTCTTATTGTTTCTGATTCTTTTATTGCTTACATGCATTGCGTTGTTGTTTTAGATTCTTTTACTGTTAATGTAACAGTGCTCTTCCTCTTCTTTTTTTAGGTTCCTTTACTTTTAACATAACTGTGTTCTCGTTGATTTAGATTATTTTATTGTAAACAATGATTGCATTCTAATTGTTTCTGATTCCTTTATTGTTAACGTTCATTGCATTCTTATTGTCTCTGATATTGTTTCTGATTCTTTTGTTGTTAGGGTAATTGTGTTCTTGCTGATTTAGGTTCTTTATTGTAAGCAATGATTGCATTCTAATTGTTTCTGATTCCTTTATTGTTAACGTTCATTGCATTCTGATTGTTTCTGATTCTTTAGTTTTTAGGGTAATTGTGTTATTGTTGTTTGACGTTCTTTTGCTAACTTCGAATGTGTTTTTCTATTTTAGGTAACTCCGCCACAGGGAACTGCAAATCTGGAGGGATTTGCAGTTCCCTGCGCCGGTCCTAAGCCCGGATAAAGGAGGAAGGTTTTTCAGGTGCGTGTCAATCCCTGGCAGTAAAACAAAGACGACTGGAGTTCGATGCCAAACAGAAACGATGTCGGGATACGCCAGCTCGGATGACGCATGGACAAACGAGGTCCGCAAAACCAGTCGTGCAGTTGGGATTGGATCGGGACCTACTACCGAAAGAAAGTCGAGACCTGCTGGCGCTTGGGATGTTCGCACCCTCTGGTCGGCGGGAAACTGGAGTTGCTGGAGATGTCAAGATGCTCGTTCAGCGGCCAGCCACGATCTTCTGGATCCTTCTGCCCTCTTGGAATCCTCACAGGTAGCTGAGATCATCCGGATGACTTGTTAATTTACTAGTTATTGATTGTGAAATAGAATTGTCTGTTAATTGTATTTGAATTTTTGATGGATGTGATTCATGATCGACTGATTACTTGATATTATTAATTGATTAATATTATTAATTAATTATATAATTAATTAATTAATATTATTTATTAATTAGCGTTAATTACTCTATCCTTTGGTCTCTTACCAAACATACCAGACTCGCTCGTGCATTCATTCTTCGCTACTACCTACAGAAAACTTGGCATGGTATTTGCTGGAAGAAATGGCACCTGCTGCATGTTGAGTAGTTCCATGCGTGAAGTAAACGATTTTGAAATTCGTTGAGCATTTCTTTGGCACTGAGCGCTGCGTAATCTGAAACGTCTAGAGTTCCAGACACAATAGCTAACAAGGCATTCATTCTTCTTGAATAGATTTCAACTCTTAAAGTCGACTGTTGTTAACTTGGTTTAAATGATTGTAATTGCAGCAGAAAGAAAACGGTGAAGAACAACAACAAAGACGGCAAAAGAAGATGTCGGAAACGCAGTTGGGATTGGATCGGGACCTGCTACCGAAAGAAAGTCGAGACCTGCTGGCGCTTGGGATGTTCGCACTTTCTGGTCGGCGGAAAACTGGAGTTGCTGGAGATGTCAAGATGCTCGTTCAGCGGCCAGCCACGATCTTCTGGATCCTTCTGCCCTCTTGGAATCCTCACAGGTAGCTGAGATCATCCGGATGGCTTGTTAATTTACTAGTTGTTGATTGTGAAATAGAATTGTCTGTTAATTGTATTTGAATTTTTGATGGATGTGATTCATGATCGACTGATTACTTGATATTATTAATTAATTAATATTATTTAATTAATTATATTAATTAATTAATATTATTTATTAATTAGCGTTAATTACTCTATCCTTTGGTCTCTTACCAAACATACCAGACTCGCTCGTGCATTCATTCTTCTTCGCTACTACCTACAGAAAACTTGGCATGGTATTTGCTGGAAGAAATGGCATCTGCTGCATGTTGTTGAGTAGTTCCATGCGTGAAGTAAACGATTTTGAAATTCGTTTGAGCATTTCTTTGGCACTGAGCGCTGTGTAATCTGAAACGTCTTAGAGTTCCAGACGCAATAGCTAACAAGGCAATCATTCTTCTTGAATAGATTTCAACTCTTAAAGTCAACTCTGTTGTTAACTTGGTTTAAATGATTGTAATTGCAGCGGAAAGAAAACGCTGATGAAGAACAACAAAGACGGCAAAAGAAGATGTCGGAAACGCAACGCAATCCTGAAGAACTTTTATTGACTATGCAAAGAACATTTTATTGACTGTGTAAAGAACATTTTTATTAACTGTGCAAAGAACATTTTTATTAACTGTGCAAAGAACATTTTTATTAACTGTGTAAAGAACATTTTTATTAACTGTGTATTGTGTAAAGAACATTTTTATTGACTGCAAAGAACATTTTTTATTAACTGTGTAAAGAACATTTTTATTAACTGTGTATTAACTGTGTAAAGAACATTTTTATTGAAGAACATTTTTATTATTAAAGAACATTTTTATTGACTGTACAAAGTAAATTAGCACTGAACAATTTGAAGACTACTGTTGTTGTATATTAAACATGTAATTCTGAACTTTGTAATTCTGAACTTTTATTGTATTGAAGACTTAGGGCATTTTGGTTCTTACGAACATCCCCAAGAACTTGCCTCAATTAAACACTGCTGGACTACCTTCCAAACACCTATGTTTCCCATCTTCTCGCTGAATATTTCCAGTCCATCTCCCAATCCTCCCCTCCTATTTTCTGAAGAAACTTTTAAACGCAGTCGTTTTTATTGACGGCCACTTGGGATATAACCCAACCAATATCGTTTAGCATTGGCCCTACGTTTAATAAGCAGAGGCTGTTAAAAATACTGTGCTGAAGCTTCATATGCCGAGGCCGAGAAAATGAGCGGCGGAAAATCGTACAGCGTGGCAGAGAAAATAAGGGTGGCGCCGGTTTCTATTCCGACGGAGGCCGAGAAAATGAGGGCAGCAGCAGTTTATATGCCGAAGCCTACAGTTTCTCGACCTCAGCATATAAAGCGACACCGCCGTTTTCGCGGCCTCGGCATGTGAATATAATAGTGCCCTAATTCTTTCGGCCTCGATATACAAAACGGCACAGCCCACATTTTCTCGACCTTGGCATATGAACTTAAAATGTCCTCATTTTCTTGGCCTCCGCGCACGAAGTAACACCGCCTACATTTGCAGCTGTTGTTTTCTTGTTGCTGTTTTACTGTTGTTTTTTGCTGTTTTTATTGTTTTGCTGAAGTTGTTTTGGTGTTGTTTTGTAGTTATTCTGCTGCTGATGCTGTTTTACTGTTCTTTTGTTCCTGTCTTGCTGGTTTTTTTGGCTGTTGGTTTACCGCTGTTGTTTTGCTGTTGTTGTTTTTTGTTGCTGTTTTGCTCTTGCTTTTGCTCTTGTTTTGCTACTGCTGTCGTTGCTGTTTTGTTGTTGTTTTGTTGTTTTGTGGTAGATGCTTGTTGCTGTTTTGGGTGCTTTTGTGTTTTTCTAGATGGAAAAATTGGGATTTCTTAGATGGAAAATCTTTGTTTCTTCCAGGTTGAAAATCTTGCGTTTTCTTAGGGTTTTTCCAGATGGAAAATCTTGGTTTTTTCACAGTTATTTCCGGATGGCTACCCAAAGCGGGTCACACTTACTACGCGTTGGCTAACCAAAGCAGGTCACAGTTACTCCCTGTTGGCTACCCAAAGCAGGTCACAGTTACTCCCTGTTGGCTACCCAAAATGAGGGCGGCGGCTTATATGCCGAAACCGAGAAAATTAGAGCGGCAACGGTATATGCCGAAACCGCGAAAATGAGGGGGGCGGCGGTTTATATGCTGAAACCGAGAAAATTAGGGCGGCGGCCGTTTAAATGCCGAACCGAGAAAATGAGGGCGGCGGTTTATATGCCGAAACCGAGAAAATTAGAGCGGCGGCCGTTTATATGCCGAAACCAAGAAAATGAGGGCGGCGGCGGATTATATGCCGAAACCGAGAAAATTAGGGCGGCGGCGGTTTATATGCCGAAACCGAGAAAATTAGGGCGAAGGCCGTTTAAATGCCGAAACCGAGAAAATTAAAGCGGCGCCCGTTTATATGCCGAAACCAAGAAAATGAGGGCGGCGGATTATATGCCGAAACCGAGAAAATGAGGACGTCGGCCGTTTATATGCCGAAGCCAAGAAAATGAGGGCGATGCATTATATGCCGAAACCTAGAAAATGAGGGCGGCGGTTCATACGCCGAAATCGAGAAAAAGAAAGCGGCGGCGGTTTATATGCCGAAACGGAGAAAATGAGGGCGGCGGCGGTTTATATGCCGAAACCGAGAAAATGAGGGCGGCGACGCTTTATATGCCGAAACCGAGAAAATGAGGGCGGCGGCCGTTTATATGCCGAAACCGAGAAAATGAGGGCGGCAGCTATTTATATGCCGAACCGAGAAATGAGGGCGGCGGTTCATACGCCGAAACCGAGAAAATGAGGGCGACGGCGGCCTATATGCCGAAACCGAGTAAATGAGGGCGGCGGCGCTTTATATGCCGAAACCGAGAAAATGAGGGCGGCGGCGGTTTATATGCCGAAACCGAGAAAATGAGGGCGGCGGCGCTTTATATGCCGAAACCGAGAAAATGAGGGCGGGGGCGGTTTATATGCCGAAACCGAGAAAATGACGGCGGCTGTTTATATGCTGAAACCGAGAAAATGAGGACGGCGGCTGATATGCCGAAACCGATAAAATGAGGACGGTGGTTCTTACGCCGAAACCGAGAAAATGAGGGCGGTGGTTCTTACGCCGAAACCGAGAAAATAAGGGCGCGGCCGTTTATATACACACTCATACACGCGCATGTGTATATATTGTTCTGCCAAGATCTATAGAATAGGCCTACCCTGAGTGGGTTCCTTATGCAGATTAGCTTGGCCTATACTACGTCTGGAGTGCTTGGTTCTGTCTATATATCAGCGTATGCCATGTCATGTGTACCTGTATTTGTATACATATTGCAGAGATTCACCTCAGAGTGGACCATGGCGCTTATATTTTAGTATCTCAGCTGGTCAGCTCGCCATACAGTATATATATATATATATATATATACATACATATATATATGCCTTATATACTTGTTCCTTGCATTGTTGCATGTTGTGCCTTGCATTGATATGCATCAAAATCCGTAAGAGATTTTATATTATTAGACAATGTCTAAGCCTTGTAACTACTCGTAAGCTCTGCACCTCTACTCCACGAATCAAATCAGTCCATGGTTCATTGCAATTAAGGTGCACATTATGGCTATAACAAAACGCTTGGAGTTTGTATTGTTGGAACCATGCAAAAGTACGACATGTAACGTTTTTGTGGATCGGTCATACAGACGTTCTATAAAAGTTGGCGTGTTCCAGCTGCTGCATCGGTGTGTACGGTATATTGCCTTCGTCCAGTATAAAAAGACACCAATAATAACAAATGAATGAGTGAGTGAATGAAGATATTTATGAACTCCAAGACTCTAGCAACGATCAGCTTCTGACACCAAAGAAAGGATGCTGGAATAAGCTGTGAAATGGCATTTCAAATGCATTAGAATCTGACATGACATTGTGTTGTTACTGGGACCAAACCTGAGTGTACCTTATGCAGATTAGCTTGGTCTACATCGAGCGTATACGACCTTTGTGTGCGTGTGCGTGTACCACTGACCGCCAAGATCAATCCACACACATTGGCTGACCACTGTTCCGGGTAGCTAGGCTTTCTAAACTAGGTCGAGGACAATTGTCCCCAAAGATCTGTATACTCCCAAGGTTCTTTCTAGTGGTGCACGCACAAACAGGCCGTATGGCCGTATGCGCTCGAGGTAGACCAAGCTAATCTGCATAAGGTAGGCCTACACTCAGAGGAGTCTATAGCGAGCTTGGCTGGAAATTCCTCGGCCTAATTTAGATAGTCTAGCTCTCTCTAGCAGTGGTCACACTGATCAGCGGTTTCAGGTGCACTTGAAGTAGACGTTGATTGACAAGCCCGTCTCTATAGGCCACGCCAGTTTACCGGTAGAATAGTGGGACCAAACCTTGGCCTTTAAGGTTCCTTTAGGATTTGCAGCAAGCCTATAGCTATATATGACATGGTTGACACCCTATGTCCATTTTATGCATAACATGGATATCTTTGACTGATAATAGCGTAGGTAGACCTGTAAGGGACCTTAGAGTGGCCCGTGTTCCCCAGGACTCGAAGGCGATGAGTTGCCCTTGCTGCCTGCTTCCGATGGCCGATAGTTCCATCGCCATCGCCCCTGGTTCCTCGTCCGTGTTCCCTAAGCCAAGTCTCCTGGGCTAAGTTCCTTTGGGCCACGACCCCTAGGCCAAGTTCCGTAGGCCAAGTTCCGTAGGCCAAGTTCCGTAGGCCAAGTTCCTTTGGGCCACGACCCCTAGGCCAAGTTCCGTAGGCCAAGTTCCGTAGGCCAAGTTCCGTAGGCCAAGTTCCTTGGTGGGTATAAATAGCTCAGCCCGCCTAGAGAGGGTAGCTAATAGATGAAGTTGAGGAGCTAGCTCACAAGACGTCCGTTGATAAGAGTGAAGTCAGAGATTCAGCAGAGTTAGCCGTCCGCAGTTCGGTCCGTCAGCTTAGTGCTTAGTCAAGACAGTGCATGTCGCCAGTGTCTGTTGATGTTCTTTCGTACTGTGTTCGCAACGAGTTATTAAATACGGTTGAAAAGAGAGAATACGTGTCGTCTGTCGATTTCTGCTGTCGTCGAGGAAACTCAAACATTAAGCCCTTCGATAGACCACGAAGGCCGAACTATCACGCGTCCTCCTAGGCACCGGTCATCCCTGGTTTTTGGTGCGAAGAGACAGGAGTGCTTCCGGCGGTCCAAATAGCCCCCCGTTACACTGGTACCAGAAGTGGGGTCTACAGTTTCCTGCCGAACGACGACAACTAGAATCAACAGAGAATGCTGACCGGAGACGGCGAGATCACGATCCAGTATTCAGGGACTGGGGACGTCCGCACGCCTCCCGACCGCGAAACGCCAGCCGCCCGGAGAGCAACGATAGAAAGATCGCCGCTCCGGAACGAGGAATTCGGATCGGAGGACGATGAGACACAGGTGAGGACAAGCTACAGAGGGAGGACGGACCGACCGGCTCTGACGACGGATCTGCTGGAGAACGTCGACAGCCTGCTGCGAAGACGAACGACGCCGATGAAACCCGGTCGTTTCGATGGAACAGGTTCCTGGGAATCTTTCCATGTGCAATTCGAGGTATGCGCCCGCCACAACAGATGGACTCCGGCAGACAAGGTCGACCATTTGCGGTGCGCGTTGGAAAAAGCGGCGACACAACTCCTCTGGGACTTCGGCGCGCAGTCAAACGTGAGTTATGAGGAACTGGTGGAACGCCTCCGACAAAGATACGGGTCGGAAGGTCAAGCAGAAACCTTCCGGGCACAGTTATATTACCGACGCCAACGAGTGGAAGAAAGCCTGAGTGACCTGTTGCACGAGATTCGGCGTCTCGTAGTCCTGGCGTATCCCGTCCCATCCAATGAGACGACCCAGATCATCGCGAAAGACTCATTCCTGGAGGCCTTACGAGACCGTGAGCTCTCCCTGAAAGTACGGGAACGGGAGCCGAAGACTCTCGACGAAGCATACCGCACAGCCCTGCGTCTGGAGGCCTATCAACGAGCATCCGAGAGCGACGACCGAAGGAAACCGCCGAATCGGGTTCGTGGGACTCAAGAAACCGACCCGAGTGCCCAGCTCCAAGCGACGCTGGACCGGTTCCTGACGGCGCAACGGGACGAGCAGCGCCAGTGGCAATGCGAGGTGGAGGATCGGATCGACCGACAACTGCGGGAGCTGCGCAACCAAGCTCCGAGCAACAACGATCGGGGACGAGACAATCGTCCCGGAAATCGCAACAACGGTGACCGACATCAAGAGGCTACGAGACGAGCGGTCACGTGCTTCAACTGTGACCGGACCGGTCACGTGGTTCGTGACTGCCGACAAGCACGCCGTTTCCGGAACCGCGGGAACGACACCGGAACGAGTGGAACCGAGGAACCGACGCCGCCTGAACCGGTGGCCATGAATCACACTACGCGCTCGACGTTGCCGGATCGAACCAGCAACAACGCTATCTACGTCAGTGGGACGATTAATGGACGACAGCAGCTGTGCCTGATTGACACTGGATCAGAAGTCAGCCTGGTGCCATCCTCCATCATCGAAGGGTTAGAACTCCGTTCATGTAATCGTACTTTGATGGCTGCTAATGGGTCAGGAATTAGGGTCCTTGGGGAGGTCCTGGTGTCCATTAAGTTTGGGAGAGGCTTCGAAATCCCGACCACGTTCCTGGTGTCCGACCAAATAGTAGAACCTATGTTGGGCATGGATTGGCTCAGAGAGAAGCGCTGTAGACTAGGATTTGGTGCAGGGGCATTATTTGTGGGAAGGAAACGCATTTCTCTTGTGCGGGGTAATGGCGATAATTGGTGCCGGCGCGTCATCGTTGCCGAGGAGGTCGTAGTAATGCCCAAATGCCAAAGGGATATTCCGGTTAGGACTCTGTACGGGAACCTGACCACGGTGGCTACCGCTTGGATGACCGAGGCTCAAGAAATTCGCCCCGGGGTGCATCTTGCCCGGGTGGTAATAAACGATGAGATCGATGCCCATGTACGAGTTGTAAACCTAAACGAAGACCCGGTGAGATTTGATAAAAATCAGTGTCTGGGAGGTCTGCACCCGGTGCAGATAGGGTCGAGGGGGACAGGTACTGGATTTGAACCGGCTAAAGAGAGTCCGCCTATGGAGGCGTTATTAGCGGATTTACCCGAGGAGGTCCCCCCTGAGATTCGAGGACGACTCAAGAGGTTATTATCTGAGTATGGGGATGTCTTTTCGGTTACCGACCGAGACCTCGGATGGACGTCCTTATGTACCCACAAGATTGAGACTGGGGATGCCCGCCCTGTGAGACAACCATTGAGGCGCCACCCGTTGCCACATCGGATCTACGTGGATAGTCAGTTGGACAGTATGCTTGAAGACGGAGTCATCGAGCCAGCGGTGAGCGAATGGGCGTCTAACGTGGTTCTGGCTCGTAAGAAAGATGGCTCGTTGAGATTTTGCATTGGCTATAGACAGTTAAATGACCGGACAAGAAAGGACTCGTATCCACTCCCAAAGATAGACGAGTGTTTGGACTCCCTTGCCGGCGGGGGCTGGTACAGTACGTTGGATCTAAGGAGTGGGTACCACCAGGTTGCCATGGAAACGAAGGATGCCGATAAGACCGCATTTGTCACTAGACGGGGTGTGTTTAAATGGAAGGTGATGCCATTTGGCTTGTGTAACGCACCCGCCACCTTCCAACGACTGATGGACATCGTCCTGTCGGGTCTCAATTTCGAGGTTTGTTTGGTTTATTTGGATGATGTTATAATCTTTGCAAATACCCCGGAACAACATTTAGATCGGTTAACACAGGTGTTCCAGCGGCTGAGAGACGCGAATCTTAAACTAAAGCCGAGTAAATGCCGTTTGCTGCAGAGAACCGTCTGTTTCCTTGGACATATAGTGACGCCGGACGGGGTGTCGATGGATCCGTCGAAGATAAAAGATGTAGTGGGATGGCCTACCCCGCAACGGTTACGGGACGTGCGAGCATTTGTGGGCTTATGCTCGTATTACAGGAGATTTGTGCGTGATTTCTCGATGATTGCAGCTCCTTTGTTCGCCCTAACCAAGAAGGGCAGAAGCTTTGTGTGGGACGAAGCCTGCCAGGAAGCTTTTGACCGTCTAAAGACTACGTTGACGACTGCGCCTATTTTAACGCTCCCCCGGGATGATTGAACGTATTACCTGGATTGCGATGCGAGTGATTTAGGTATAGGCGCGGTGTTGTCCCAAATCGTGGAAGGCGAGGAGCGAGTAATCGCATACGGAAGCCGATTATTATCGACCGCAGAACGGAACTACTGCGTGACCCGTAAAGAGCTGTTGGCTATAGTATATTTCACAAAGTTGTATAGACAATATTTGTTAGGGCGACCATTTGTCCTGAGAACCGACCATGCTGCGCTGCAATGGTTACAGCGGACGCCAGAACCCATTGGCCAGCAGGGACGATGGCTGGAACGCCTGGCCGAGTTCGAATTCCAGATCATCCACCGGCCTGGAAGAAAGCACGGCAATGCGGATGCGCTTTCCCGCCGACTGTGCCGGCAGTGCGGCCTATCTGACCCGATTGCGGTAGCCGCGGTGACTGAGGTTGTGGAACCGGCCCCACCAGGTGTTGAGACGGAACCTATCGGCTCGATGGAGGAGAGTCAACGAGAGGATGCCGAACTACGAGTGGTACGTGCATGGCTAGAGGATGGCGCTGAAGCGCCCAGTCTTGTCGAGATCCTTTCAGAAAGCGAAGCCATAAAGACTTTGTGGCATCAGAGAGACCGACTACATCTAAGAGACGGAGTAATGTTCCGTCGGACGCCGGATGGCGTAGAACAGGTGTTAGTGCCGAAAGCGGAACGCGAGGAGTTCCTAAAGCTTGCGCACACCGGTATGACCGGAGGCCACTTAGGGGTGCGCAGAACGAGATGGCAGGTAAGACGCCGGGCCTACTGGACAGGATGGTCGGGCGATGTTAAACGGTTTTGTCGGCGGTGTTCGCCTTGTGCCCAATACCACCGTGGTCAGCCACCTAAGCAGGGACTCCTACAGCCACTACCCTGTGGGGAGCCCTGGGAGCGGCTAAGTATTGACATAACCGGGCCCCATCCACGTAGTCGTAGAGGGCATATTTATATTCTCACGGTGATGGATGGGTTTACGAAATTTGTGGAAGCTATTCCAATGGCTAATCAGGAGGCAACTTCAGTTGCTAGAGCCCTTGTAGAAAATGTCATCGTCAGATATGGGGTCCCCCTCCAAATTCTGACAGACCAAGGGAAGAATTTTGATGGAATCCTTTTCGGGGAGCTTTGTAGGCTATTAGGCATCGATAAGGTAAGGAATTCCAGTTACCACCCTAGTGGGAACGGGTTAATCGAACGCTTTCACCGGACCATGAATGCCATGCTGGGGAAGGTTATAGACAGCCATCAGAGGAATTGGGATGAGGTTCTGCCGCATGTTCTCGCCGCCTATCGGGCTTCGTTGCACGACGCAACGGGGTTTACTCCGAACTTCTTAATGTTCGGACGGGAGACCAGAGCACCAATCGACCTTGTCTACGGCCGACCCCCCGACGAAAGTCAATCCCCGACGTCCTACACAGTCTATACTCAGGAATTCGCCGAGCGTATGGAGGACGCGTATCGCTTGGTGCGCGAACACTTAAAGGTCTCCGCCGAAAGAAGAAAACATACGTATGATCTACGCGTCCGTCCACGACGATTCTCTCCTGGCGACCGGGTCTGGTATTACACCCCCCGACGTTACCAGGGTCGGAGCCCGAAATGGACTCGTATGTACACTGGGCCCTTTGTGGTGATGGAACAATGTGGTGACGTCAATTATCGTCTCCGAAAGACGAAGAATTCTCGTCCATTCGTTGCCCATGTGGACAAATTGCGGCCATGCTTTGGGAAAGAAGAAATGGCGACCGCTTTTCCGCATTCGGAAGCCGACACTGTAATTGCTCCCCACCTCGCTGTGGGGGCCGATCGCCCCAAACGGATGACTCGCCGCCCAGCACGCTATCGGTAGGCGTGCCGCCGCCTTACTGAACTCTGATTCTTTAGAAAAGTCGTAGCGAAGGACAATCACTGTTATGCAGTAAGAAAACGTTTAATTTTGTTCTGATCGAGCTAATTTAATTTGGATTTTGTAAATGAACATTTAAAATGATGACATTGAACTGCTGTTGCTTGCATTAGGCCCGTTGGCCATTGTTATGAGAATTATGTGCGTTGGCCCGTTGGCCATTCCTATGGAGATAGGGTAGGAACAGTGTGAACTTTTAGTAGATTGGTCCGACCCGTTGGTCGTTGCATTCGAAGCGTTCGGTCGAATGACCAGAAACTCTGATATGCGATGGACTCGGCCCGTTGGCCACCGTGTTGTATAGCCACTTTTGGCTTCTATCGTTATTGTTGAGCCATGTGGCTCCGCTTATTTTGTTTCGAGGGTGGGGACACCCTCTAGCGTGGTGGGGGGAGCATGTAAGGGACCTTAGAGTGGCCCGTGTTCCCCAGGACTCGAAGGCGATGAGTTGCCCTTGCTGCCTGCTTCCGATGGCCGATAGTTCCATCGCCATCGCCCCTGGTTCCTCGTCCGTGTTCCCTTAGAGTGGCCCGTGTTCCCCAGGACTCGACGGCGATGAGTTGCCCTTGCTGCCTGCTTCCGATGGCCGATAGTTCCATCGCCCCTGGTTCCTCGTCCGTGTTCCCTAAGCCAAGTCTCCTGGGCTAAGTTCCTTTGGGCCACGACCCCTAGGCCAAGTTCCGTAGGCCAAGTTCCGTAGGCCAAGTTCCGTAGGCCAAGTTCCGTAGGCCAAGTTCCGTAGGCCAAGTTCCGTAGGCCAAGTTCCGTAGGCCAAGTTCCTTGGTGGGTATAAATAGCTCAGCCCGCCTAGAGAGGGTAGCTAATAGATGAAGTTGAGGAGCTAGCTCACAAGACGTCCGTTGATAAGAGTGAAGTCAGAGATTCAGCAGAGTTAGCCGTCCGCAGTTCGGTCCGTCAGCTTAGTGCTTAGTCAAGACAGTGCATGTCGCCAGTGTCTGTTGATGTTCTTTCGTACTGTGTTCGCAACGAGTTATTAAATACGGTTGAAAAGAGAGAATACGTGTCGTCTGTCGATTTCTGCTGTCGTCGAGGAAACTCAAACATTAAGCCCTTCGATAGACCACGAAGGCCGAACTATCACGCGTCCTCCTAGGCACCGGTCATCCCTGGTTTTTGGTGCGAAGAGACAGGAGTGCTTCCGGCGGTCCAAATAGCCCCCCGTTACAGACCTATTATAGGTAAATCTGTCTCTGAAGTTGACATTTTTTACATTTGACCATATGGCAGCACTCGTGAATAAGCTGATGCCCTGTGCTTGCATGGTTAATTTTCGAGGGGCGCTTTATAGTATTTTCGAAATTAGCCTACATGTATATACCCGATCTGGCAAAACGGTGCAAACCCATTCATCGGTCATCCAGACAACTCCCGTAGGCCTATCGTAGGGCCACTCGGTGCCTTCTATGGCGCGAACAGTAGGACACTTAACATATTTTGTGTAGATCAGGCAGTCCCAACTTTATTCTCAAGGGGTCGTCCATATATTACGCATGCAGGGAGGGTCGCCGGATTCAAGCGAATTGTGTGCGGGTGCGTATGCAGCAGACGTATGGCGGTAGATGGAGCTCGACAAAATCTGCATAAGCAAATCAATGTCTGATAAATATCATAACTTCCACATTAACCTTTTTATAACTCTGTGTAGGCCTAATCGGTAGAGTTCTATAATGACTCGGTAGACGTTCTATAATGACTCGGTAGACACCAAGAACTAACGTTGCAGCGTTGTTATCTTTAATAAATCCATCTTCTAGTTTGCCGAGAATCCTTTTAATCGATCCAGCTTCTCTTTAGGCAAGAATTTGTTCGATAAATCTCGCTTCTATTTCGTCAGCAAATATTTTTCATCCATTTTTCATTGAAAATTATTGTTCATCAATCCAGCTTCAGAATGACTGCACTAACCCTAAAACTAACCCTAACCGACCCTCACGACGCCTAACCTGAGCCCTAACCGACCCTCACACGATAAATCCCGCTTCAATTTCGTCAGGAAATATTTTTCATCAAATTTAGAAAAAAATGACTTGATACCGAGTCATTATAGAATATAACCATGTAGGCTACTAGTTGCAACAGGGGAAGCGGATTGAAAATACGATGTTTAGGGTATGTGCATGATAATTAATTATATGAATGGGTTCGAAGTTGCAAATGAAATTGACACAGGAAGTAGGTCTATCAACAGATAAAGTTCGAACGTCCGCAATGAGGGGGTAAAGGAGGGTTCATTGTAGCCCAAGTGCAGGCCGATGTATCCGGGTCAGCGACCGGCTGGCTACACGGCCATCCAGAGTTCTCTGTTTGGCCTACTTTTGACCAGCGATGTCCAACATTTGTCAAGGTTCTTTGAACATTTGTATACATTAGACCGCCCCTCCTAGTCAGGCTAGTGGATTCTACAGCATCAAAGCACAGCCCCCTACCCTCTCTTCATTGGTTTTGGCGTGCCCATGTCCACAAAGGGAGCAGCGGGAGGGCACGACTAAATGAGAGCAAGGGGAGGGTCAAAAGTAGGTCATTTGGGCATTGGGCAGAGGTCTAAATTTTCTATTTCTTCTCTGTGGCTTTGCGCACTGGTAATGCCTCTGAACGGGTTCACCCCAGAGCCGTATATACGGCTCTGGTTCACCCTAGTAGAGGCACTTTTATAAATGTTTTAATATAATACAATACAAATTATACAATAAGTGCAACTAATTCATATACTTAGGATCAGGACAGCCTGAAACAAGTCGAGTACAAGTCATATTGATTTCAGTATTCAGACAAAAGTCACAATTTACACAACAAGTAACTGTATTACATCCATGTTATTGTATTGTTCATGCGAAAAGGAACATTGGCACCAACTCTACCATATGCAACACATGACAAAACATAATTACATCATTCCGTTAAAAAATATACAAAACGTCTAGAATGTTTCTTCCTGGTTTTTCTACACGTTCAAGCACAGGACATTCGTCTCTACTAGAGCCAGCCACTGTTGCACGTTGAAACCATTTTCAGGAGTGAAATGTGCATTTAAATTTAAAGAGAAAAGACAAAAGCCAAATCCGATCAAGCTGTTTCTAGCATGTACAACACTAGAAATTTCTTGTCGTATAAAACTGCTATAATCAGAGTTGCAAGCAAAACAGTTTGAACTCCTGCAAATTCCTTCAGTACGACACATGGTGCAAAAACTATAGCCTGTACAGTGTACACAATAAAATCCCATTCTTATTTTTACAAACAAACAGACAAACAAACAAATAGGTGAGTAACTATTCTGGGCGTTTTTAATTTCGTTCATTTTACCTACATGAGTTTACCCGGTACATAACAGAAACAATACAATATTGCCTTATTCAATCCCTCCAATGCAGTCCAAACAAATTTCTAACAGAACAAAAAACCTGACTTCAGTAAGGCAAGTTCATGTTATAAAATATAATCAATACCACATTTCAAGTTTCATTCCCACTATATCCCATTGAGTTTGACTTACGAATCCTCTACAGTGAGAATATACAAGGCAATAAAGCATTCATAATCCCAAATAAATCTGCTCAGCTTGAGACCGAAAATAGAAACTATTGCAATAGTTGCCTTTGTGAGAAAACTTTTACATGTTTTGCATAAGTTTTTTGGGTTTTATGTCATGAACCCATTCAAGTACTGGACATTTGTCTTTCTGAAACATAATAATGGAAGTTTATTGTTTGTGTAAATGCAAACTAAATTAAGTTAATATTGTCACATACGTTAGTTTTTACTTCATTCAACAATTCTGTTTCGTGCTTCTTCGCTCTGAAGAGAATTGAACAAAATGAAAGTACTGTAAAAGCGCATCAACGTACAAGTACACCAACAACCGCTGTAACAATACTATCACCATTAAGTACAAAGCGTGCACGTCAACTTGAACATCAAACCGAAAATGTACAACCGTAAAAACTGCGACAATAACAAAACAACGCCCTGGAAATGTGTAGGCCAATAGCAGATGCACATCATGAATGTTTTCCGATGGATCGAAATATGAGTAAATTATACGACCAGCAACTGTATTTTCGTCATTTGGAAGAGAGCGAAACTAAGATCTTAGTATTAGTTACAGCTTTACAAAATATCACCACGATCATGAAAAATTATCTTCAGACTCATCAGTACTTCTGGAATAAGTTCTCTTCAAATACAATAAATCTCTCAAATTAGCGAAACCTATTAAAATATAATTACACAATAAATATTTTAGAATGATAGTAATTATTTAGCTCGTGACACATAAGTACATGCAATCATCCAATTACCTCACCTACTATTTACTACAACTGATGCACAATGATACTTTCACTTTACAAAGTTTCTCCACGTCTAAGCCATTCGAGCAGGTCCAGTGATCTTCAAAGGAATGTCTGTGAACTGGCAGCATCCTTATTCTGCGGAATAATGGCTGAAACACTTTGCCACGATCAGGCACGAGTAATTTGTGAATTTACATTAAAATAACACAATAAACTGAATTACTGCAGCCCTGCACAGTCTTCTCATAATGAAGATAAGAGCTATCTATATCTCTTGGTCAGGGCATAATGAAGATAAGAACTATGTATATCTCTTGGTCAGCGGATCTCAATTTGTGCAAGATTTTGCCACTTAAGTATCTATACATGCATAAATCAAGAAAATCATTTAAGAACTTCTCAGAAGTCAATAAATTACATCTGCAGCCTCATAGGCCGTACACTTATAATTCGCAACCGGGAGTGCACGTAAGACTAATTAATTATTTGAAGCCCACACATGAGAATATACAGAGACAACCAGCTACGTAAATGCTTATTTCAGTTGCTATGTAAAAGTTCATTTTAGTTGCTATGCAAACATCATTTACACAAGCTCAATTTAAGTTAATTTTGGTCACATATTAATACTAATTCTATCTGCAACTAATATGTACATGCAGGATCCGAGTATTATTTTTATTCACTCCCTGAACTGACTATTGCTATCGCATCACACTCGCTGAGATCCAACAGGTCATTGACAACTTCCGAAATTTCACTTATGGCGTTCTCCTGCATGAGTCCTTCGTCCCTTTCAATTTTTTCCTTGTCTACATGATTATGTAATAAGTCGCCGTCAACAGCCTTTGGTTCATTTGTTTCGGTAACTTCTCTCTCTTCGAGAATGATGTCGGAAAGAGAAATTTCTGCCACTTCCATTAATTGATCCGATGCCACAACAGACCCATCGGGAATCTGTTCAGTTGCAGTTTCTAAATCCACTTCTAATCTCTGTTCGGATTCCAGATGAAGGCTATCCTCCTCTTTCATGTCAGATTCCAACAAAGCTTGTTCTAACATTTTTAGGACATCTTGCTCGGAACTTCTATAATCCTCCTCTGACTCCGGTTCTTCATCAGTCTCCGATTCCGTGCTGCTATTTTTTTCCAGTTGCACACTCGTTTCTGCATTCGTGTCTGCTTCCAAACCCTCTTGCTCGGTTTCCACCTCCAGGCCTTCTTCTTGAGATTCCAAGTTTTCCGGTGTTGCCAAATTCGGAGAACACTTCTCCACTACCAAAGCGGATTCCTGTTCCTTGCGGTTCTGCAGGTCATCCCCAGATTCCGAATTCACATCCGCTGTGATCACTGGAACTTGATTCTCACAACTTGCTTCAATCTCATCCACCCTTACTCGAGGATCAATCTCCGCATCCGGTCGTGTATCCTTTTGTGTATCTGATTGTGCATCATCCACAACAATGGACGGAGTATCGTCGTTCACCAGAAAAGGAGTATCACTGATACAGGACGGAACAACATCTTGTACATTTGATACAGTATCATCGACAACGGCCTGAAGGTCGTCTCGTAAATTCGACAAAGAATTCGCTAAATCGAACTGAGAATCGCTCGCGTTGAATTGAGCGACATCCGCCACAGCGGACGGTACATCATCTGCGCTCGTTAGACGATCTTCTTTAACATTTGATTGCGTGTTATCTTCTTCGACGATCGGTCGAGGAACGTCTTTCAAATCCGATTTTGTTTCGCCGTCTGCACTGAAAGTGGTTTCAACCACATCATCATCGTCGTCAACCGTGACCTCAGTGTCGCATTTGACAACAATCTCCTGATACAGGTTCTCACTGGCGCAGACCCTCAGTTCAACATCGCAACAACTCAACCTGTCGTCGTCCTCGGGAATCGACTCCAAGTTCATGAACTTTCTGCCGGCGTTGTCTGAATGGTACGGATTACCAACCTCGTCAGTCTCGCCAACCAGTTTCTCTAAATTGTCGTTCGCATCCTGGAAATCGGTTTGATAATCTTCTTTCACTTCTGCAGGCACAACGACATCGGTCGCACTCGCGTCTGGCGATGACGTTAGGAGAGAATCCCTGATTTCACATGATGATGGTACAGCTTCCTGCTGATGACCTGAGGAATCTTTAGCGTTAAGAACAATTACTTCCCTTGTTGCATGAACTTTAGCGTCAACGGTTTCAATACACACATCAACATTGGACGAAATCTTCTGATAAAAGTCGGAAGAAGGATGTGTGGCTGTTTTATGATCACCCTCGGCCGAAAGCAGCTCTACCTCCTTCGCGTGCCCGGTGATAACCTCCTTCACATGCTCGGTGATATTTACAAGCTCTTCTTCAGCTTTTACCTTTTCTTCGGCCACATTTCGATCAATGTTTACTATTGCCTCAGTGTCTTGTTTGGAAGTAATTTGAGGCTCGTTATCCACTGCCTTGCTCAGACTTTCGACATTCCCACCTAAAAAATAAATTTATATCTGCATAAAAACTAAATACTGTAATTTTATTTTCACCAAAACAATTGAACGAATTGATAGAAAGCTGCAGTTCATAAAAAATGTGTGATTAGCGCTTGGTGCATATAACAAATATACCTTTAAAATCTGGAAGAACAGTGATAAAAAAGGGCTGATAGCAGACAGGCTTTACTGTATGAATTTTTCATTAAAGGCATTTTAAGACCACAAAACAACAGTGTGTAGGTTAGTAATGCAATGCAATGTGTGCAAATGTGTTTATTAATCAAGTGCAGGAAATCACTAAGAAGTTAAGGTGGCAAAATGTCGCATGCAATCATACAAAGTAAAGATCAGGCGAAATAGTTGAAGCAGAAGTAAATATGATTACTATTATTATTATTATTTAGGATATTTTATGTAGCGCCTCTTCAAAGTAGGCTACTCAGAAGTGCTCCCAGCCCAACCACGGCTAAATAGGACAGTTTTGAGATTCTTAAGGAGCATGGTGGAGTGAGCAATAAGTGCAACAGTGTAACAGGAGGCCATTCCAGGTTGTAGGACCAGTTCTACCAAGAAACAAATCACTTTCAACAATTAATCATCAAACTGCCTGCTACAGCTTGCAGGCAACGCCTACCCTCAGCTTCAGTGGAAACCGTGAGATCAGCGCTTTGCTGGGCAACTTGATCGTTGTTTATGGAAACTTCCGGAAGGGGATCCAGTTTTGCTTCTGCTGGCATACTTCTCATTTTGATTTGCAGTTTAGCCGCCTCCAGATCCTTCCTCAATCGATCGGTTTCCAAAATATCTCTGTCCACAACTTGCTACAAAGATATCAACATCACGAGTGGAGTTCTGGGATCAGAATCCGAAGACAAAAACCAGCATAAAATAGAAGCACAATACAAACTATAGTGGTTGGTTACAATTTGCTAACTTAGGCAACTGAATTCATTCATTCTTTCTCTTAGTCATTTAAACAATATTTATATATATAGTGCCTCTCCAACTGACTTCAAAAACAGTGAAAACTATATTGCGAAAGACTATGTATGATAAGATTATTTAAACATTCAATAGTCATCAATGTGTTGATGATTCTACGTAAACTTATTGTGATGATGGATTTTACAGCCAAATAACATTCATATTTATCCTAGTAGCTTCAAGTTTTGAAATAAAGCGAATCATTTTGCTTTGCATACAACCGAAAAGTGATTTGCATCATGTAATGTACTTACACCATGTAATGCATATAAGTATCATTCTCTTGCATATAAATCTCTCAGAGACAGTACAAATGCACCGACTAGTTTAGCCCTTCAATGGCAAGCTGTATTGGTTTCCCATACATTTGAGTACATGCTAGTCGTTAAATGGTTAAGATTTCATACAGACAATGTTCGGTTTGCTTACTGTGTTTAAAATAAAATATGGGAATAAGATGACACAATTTTTCGACACATTCCAACGCTACAGAAAAGATTGAGCTATCAACCAGGTGATAATAATTTAATTAATTCTACCTGGAGGAGCGTTAGATGGCCGTGTAGTCGGGAGGCAACCTTGTGCAACACCTGAGATTGACTGGAAGCTTTCTCTTTAGGACATTGGTCACCTAATAACAAAAGAAACATTCATTGGCTGAGCTTAGACTGTTCTTTGTCACAATTTTCAGTTTGAATTTATCACTGATGAGTCACCAACAATCTACGACGTTGTTTAAGCGTATCAATGATAACTCATGAAAATTTACAACTGTGGGCGTCAAGCGGACAATGAAGCCAACAGTTGATTTTCACTACTGCGCTGTTCATAATTACAATCATGGCAAACCATTATTACTATTATTATCATTATCATTATTATCATTTAACTTCAACCATGTGAATTTTGTCAATATACGCAACTAATTTCAAATGGATGGAACATGCCTGTACTTCAGCTGGAAATATCCCTAATAAAAAGGACCTCAACAATAATGAAACTGTGACAACAATGAAAAGAATAATGAAACAAGTAAGGAAAAAGAAACTGTGTTTACATTGCCTTACCTAACTGGCTTACATCATGCATAAAAATGAATGGTCAGTAATGTTGATTGCCCTAGTCCTAGAACCAATTGTTTATTTACACTTTTACATTTTCGTAAAATTTTACGAGAGTTAACGTTGACAGTGAAAACACTTTTTCTAAAATCCCTAACCAACATCAGAAAAGTTATATACAACAATCTTTTATCAATAAATCTTGGATGATGAGACAATACATTAGGAAACACCGAACTAAAAACTTACAGCGCTTCACAGACACATTTCAAGGCAATTTTCTGGCCACAAATGAGAGCATCAAGTGAAACAAATCAATGCCAAGAAATGTTTAGCAAAAATACACAATGGAAACGTTCAAAACACGTACAGAATTCCTTCCATGCCAATGGGTTGGGCCAGTTTAAAAAAGGGCCACACCACACTGGGGTGGGTCAAATTTTCCCCATAGCATGAGCACCTTCCACCAACGCATTCCAACCTATTTATACGAGTTTAAACACATTCCCCAAGTCCAAAGGAAATGCTGATGACAGTAGTTGGTATTCCAACAAACCTGTAGCAGTGGCAGCTGCTCCCTTATCTGCAGCCCCATCTGGAGAGGAGGCACTGTTGAGAGGAACGAGGAGACTGCTTATCGCGGACGTCAACTGGTCCGACTGAAGAAGCGAAATCAAGATCATTTTACGGACGCTCAAGTCAGACGATAGATCGACGTCCTTCTGGAAGAGAGAAAAAAGCCAACGTTGTGCACATGTTTAAATTACGAAATGGCAACGTTTGACGTTTGCTAATGTACAGTTGTACACTGCAATTGTCCTCAAATGTCATAAGCAGGGCTGAAAGCGAGCCGTGTCTGTCCGGACCTTCGACCCGGGATTCATTTCCGCGACCTGCCGTTGCCGGGTCTTAGCCGGGTCGCCTGTTTAGCATATGCATTCATCATAAGCTCGACACCAGCTATCAAATTGCTTTACATCTACCCATAACGAATACTAAGAAAAAGATCACGAAGTTTCAAAGATAAAAAATGAGAATTTTAAAATTTAAAGATGAAATGATGAGAATTTAGGAAATTTGTGCGTATTTTCAAGACGAAGACTATAAAAGGTCATCAGTAAAAAAGAAAAGGTCGTCGGAAAAAATTTACCACCTCAGATCCGGCTCCTTTGTCAAACCACTTTCAGCCCTGGTCATAAAATTTGCAAGACTGCTGTGCACATGTATGCAGAATTAGGTATTCAAAAGAAAGTTCAGTTTGTTCAAACTAGACATTAAGGGATTGCGATGACAGAACAACCGGCAAACGCCTCTGCAAATGAACATTAATTGGCAAACATGACCAGAACCAATCCAACATTTTCGTAATTTCAGCATTTGCACAAATGTCGCTAATATCCTAGTCACATCATTATGATGCTGTGCAAGTGTATGCAAACATCACGAATAAACTGTATAAATCACTATATTACAGTGTAATCAGCTAGAGCATCCTGCAAATAAACTGCTGAGTAATGCAAGACATGTGGGTACAGTCCGGTACACTGTAACCTTACAATATGTCATCTTCACGAATGATATCAAGAACAGCCTAAAATCGATGCTGCATTACAATGAGTTCATTTCGAAAGCTGAACTAATTGGGATCCACATCCTTGGTCAAAGTACACCAGAATTTCTGCAAACAAATTACATGTTTTGAGGATGCCTCAGTGTATTCAAATCTGTTTGTCAGAAGCACCTGTCAAGTTCAAACTGAATGGCCTAAAAAACCTAAAAATTTCAGCAACGAAATTAGAATCTGAAGTCAGGAGACAGGTCAAAGGTATTAAGAGAAGGAAACGGAACTGAAGGTACAGTTCTGCAAACTAGATATTCTAATAGTCTACACTGACAATAAAGCAGCTGCCCCTGCCCTTAAGCAGTGGCCAAAGTCACCATTGTCAAAGACTTCTGTATTTAACTCCGCCACTGGTTGCACTCTGCCAGTGCTAGTCCCAAGCCTGGATCAAGGAGGAGGGCATCGCTTATGGTCTTTGTTAACACACACAGTGACGTTAAACTGCAAATACACACTTCTGTATATTCCTAGACAGTGAATGCCATTGTTCACAAAGTCATAGTCATAGCCAACATTGTCTGTGACAAATAATGAACAGGCTTTACAGTTCAAAGCTGTTTTATACAAATTAACATCACTTACATATTTATTTAAGCAATGTCAGAAAATAAAAGAGTAAAATAATCTGGAAAACTCAGTGACTGAAATAGTAAAATTCTAACCTCTAGAAGATGGTTAAGGTCTTCTTCGGCAACACCAAACAGCTGAGACAATACTTTTCTTTTGTCGGCCAGTGCTTTGTCTATCTGCCTGTTCTTCTCGTCCAGTAATACTAAAACGTATAAAGAAACAGAACATATAATAATAAGACAATTTATCATAAATATTTCAAGGCCAAAATCCAAAACAACTTCACGAATAATCACTACACAGGAAAAAAGTTCTGCAGACAAAAACACAGAGTTTTTAGGCAAATTTATTCTTTGCCCCGGATCAAGGAAGTAAAAATCTAGAAACTGATCAGAGAAGCCGGAAAACCAGATAATCTAGATACAAAATCAAAGTGCCCTTATGGAATCTGGAACTTCAGAAATTAAGATTGATAGGCATAGCCGACCAATAACTACCTTGAATGAAAATGTTTATCTAGCAAACAGATTATGAAAGAATTCAAGCAAGAGAGGGAGAGCTAGCTGCACAATGAAATTACAGTATCACGAATAGGTCAGGAGACAGAACACTTTGTTGTGCATTACATGAAAGAAGTCATTAAATTTAAGTTTTATTAATCAAATTAAAGAGAAAGAGGCTTGGCAGAAAGCAGTAAATCCAAGAACTCTCTTACGGCCCAAGCTGTGCTCAGGCCAATACTACATTCCCCTAACAATGGCCTGAGCCATACACAACCGTCAGAGAGCCAGGATGCCTGGGTCAATTGAGATCCGGGAAGTATATGCGATAGGAGGGAGGAGTCCATAGTCCATGAAAGGCGGCAGAGAGGATAACAGCAGTCATAAAGTCCACAATGAACAATATAAGCCCTTGTGATGACAGTTAAGGAAATCAGAGGTCAAGAATAATGAGCTAGTCAAGGCGTCCCCCCACCCACCCAATGACTCCTAAGTATAATGTCAACAAACACATGGGTCCATGCACCCCCTACACCCTCCCCCCAATGCCAGAGGCGAAGATACCATGACCTCAGTGTCAGGATATTTACATTAAAAATCATCTGCCTGAACCACTCTGCTACTGCTCCTATTCTGGTAAAAGCCAGTCCAAAGTATGGAGAAGTGAGGAGGGCAATGTGAACCCCCACACCATCCCATCCTCCCATCTAAACATTTATAAAGAGCCTCTTGCATATATTCACAGGTGTTGGTTTATGATAAGTGTCCTCACACAGCAACTAACCTAACCACTCCACACATACCTCGGGTCCATTAATTCATTCACCTCTAGCAGTCAATCATCCAATGAGTAATGTCTATGCCCTTCAGAATATGTGGACATAGACAGATATACTAATTGTAATCTCAAGATTTCTACAGGACCCACAAAAGCCAAGTCACAGCTTATTCACAGGTGCTTAATCAAAACAAACATTGATCTGCAGAGGGTCAAGTTTTATCCATATAGCTATGATGCAGGCAGTCAGATGACAATTTTGTTACCTCCATTTCTATATTTCTATAGCGTCCCTTCGAGCTATCTCTTCAGAAGTGCTCCTGACTACAACACGGACACTGCATCGGGGTTTCACGCCAAAGCACATGAGCAATTGCAAGTGAAGGACTTGCTCAAGGTCAATACCTGGAGGCCGGTAGAGCAATGGATAACACGCTGGGGTAGAGAGCGAGAGGTAGCAGTTTGAACCCCCGTTGGGTGGACATGCTTTGTAGGCTGATATATTGCATGTATTGCAGGCTGTCCGTTCAGTATGATGTTAATTAAGATTACTGCATAACTTGTACATGCAAAGCACAGTGCGTTTGCAGGCGTTGAATAAAAGAAAAATATTATATTATTCTTATTAATACGCAGTGACTTGAGGGTGAATTCAAACAACAATAATAATGTGGATGGCAGTCAGATGACTAGCGTGCATACTTGATCACTTACTGTAAATAATAACTAATATACAACAGCTTTGATAGACACTTTGAGCTGACAACAAGTGTCAACCCTCATTTCTCTACCAACACATTCCTGTGCTTGACTCTCTTTCATGACACATCTGCATTGTTTTCTACCAAAAAAGAACATTGTACGACATACTCTTCTCCAATTCCTAGGACATCCACTGTACCATCGATTTAAAACCATAAAGCAAATTAAACCCCTGGACTTGGAATGTTAAACGAAAATCAAAATTCCGGGTTTCAGTACGAAAAACGAAATCTGTTTTTACTGTTTACAAACTGATAATCGAATTCATTCATTCAAATAATTCGGAAATTATAGTAGATGATTCATGCATTTGTATTAACTTAGTGCTAGTTTCAAGCTTGCCATGGGAACAAACTAATTGCAAGAAATAAATACCATCTGCAGTGCAGCCAGTCGCTGTTTAACAACACTGCCACTGCAAAGAAGATTATTGTCACCCTCCTCCTATGTCCAGGCTTGGGACTGGCACTGGCAGAGTACAAACAGTGGAGGGAGCTCTCTGGATTGCTGCATTACTCACGCCCATTATATATAAGACGTCGTTGTTGACCCATGGTACGATAGGCATCGACATGTGGCACTTCCGAGTAACACATCATCACACATTTAATTAAATTCTGACATTTTGGGACAGTGAAAATGAAAACCAGCGAACGAGGCGAGTGAATAACGGAACCTCTGTATACACATTTTTCACGTCAAAAACATTGACGAATACGAGCAACCGACTTTTGTTTAAGCCGCCACTACCGTATATTTTTATGAAAACATAGTGGTGTGCAACTAGAAGAATTAATACAGTATAGTTCCTGGGAGGGAGGGAGGGAGGGAGGAAGGGAGCCGTAAGTGGGATTCTCACACTTTTGGGTCTCTAGTGTGTTCACCATTGCACAAGTTTTTCCTGAACTTTACAGTTTACACATATCAAGCCACACAATAGAAGACGAAAAAGTGAAATCATAAATCATGTCATAAGTATGAATATACAATTATACATATGTAAATTACCTAATTAAGTATCTGATAAATTAGTGTTCTAGCATCAATTTGGTGACACTTGTAATACTGTCTGTATCTTAGTTTTTTCCTATGTGTGCTAGTTGTCGGAAATGGACCAATAAAGAATTGATTATGATATATAGGAAACCACCGTGAAACCAATCAAAGCTGGATTGCCTGCTAACAAGAATTGCCTTGTAAGACTTCACAGCCGTAACACTTCAACGCCAACATTGTTTCAGCGCATGGACCGGCTCACCAACTTGGAACAACAGTTAAAACCAGTGTAGGTGGGTGTCTGGAATACGCAGTACAGCCAAGTACTTTGGACGCACAGCCAGGATGCACTTAACATATGAAACACAAAACAAGCACAGAAAATGATTGATCTCATGACATGTTTGATAGGAACAAGTAGAGATCAGATTTCAACAGAGACTTCAATTCTTCATAATCTATCAGTTGGACACCAACAGGGACTTCATTAGAGTCGCATACATCAGAGATATGAGACACCATCAAAGAACAACCAACATTTGAGCGATGAAATTCATGTGTGCTAATTTATATCTTAGTGTACCTGTAATTTATTGCTGTATATAGATGACTGAGGGATAATTTTTTTAAGGGGTGGGGTCAATTGCAAATGCAACCACTTAAAACCGAAGGAGCAAAAATTAATCTGTGCTCCAGCGCATTCAGTTTAAATTTTTTAAACTCCTATACACAACTGTTAGGTTGGGGTAGATCCATCATACCTCAGAATCTTCTCTATCACGATTTCTACACCACCTGGCCGCTCCAGTCTCTATCAGAGACCCCCTCTAGTTGTCAGAACCATGTGCACATTGTGCAGTGCTACTGCTAAATCTAGAAGGGTTGCTTGTGTTGGCCCCTCTAGTTGGAGCCATTCTCCACAGAAATTACATCTTAAACTCCAAACTTTCTCTTCCCCATTCTGAACATGCCTCAAGTCCATTTTACTAGCATGGAGTGCCATTGACTTTGGTAGGGAGTGCCTCTGAATCGCTGAGTGGCGCTATACATAGTGCTTGATTATAACTGCAGTTAAAATCTTTATAGTTGACTTTATTATGACAATTGCAATCATTGGAAATGTCCATAACCTCGAGATATAAAGTAAACCCATTTTTAAAATTTACTTACTTAATAACAATGGCTGAATCCCATACTTGTATTGTATTGTATTATTATACTTGTATTGTATTATCATACTTGTATTGTATTATCATACTTACTCATTGAACACACTTCCTTTATTCACTAATGATTGCCAAAGTCATCTCCAACCAACTCTTCATTACAAATCTATTTATCATTGCTGATCAATTGTGGGTTGTTAGATCCTAATATTTATCGAATAACTCGTTGCAGCCGTCAAGAATTTTTCAGCGGACGAACTGCAAGCATAAATCCTGCATTTATATACAGCCTCTTCTTCGAGAGATAATTAACCCTTTAAAGACAAGTGTGTATCAAGAATGACTGGGAAACCAATTCAGCTCAATGTTAAAGGGTTAACTTGTCAGTCCTGACAAAAACAGAAACCATGATCAAGCAAGATTAGGGTTGTTAATATCGGGCTTCTGCAAACCGGCTTACGGCTGTGAATATCCGATTTCAAACCAGTTATCGGATTTTTTTTGGCCTTGTAGAAAATCCGCTTTCCTAACCTAAACAAAGATGGTGGATGTTGGGATGGGCTGCATTCAACAACATTCTCAACGTAAAACATGTTTAAGAGGTTCTGTCATTAACTCGCGTCGTTCACTGACCACAAATCTTAAATTGGTTTTCATTTTCGCCATAAAAACATGATAAAATCTTATGAAACGTGTGATGACTGATGATGTTACACTCGAAATGTCGCACAGCGTACCGTGGGTCAACGACCTCTTATATATATATGTATAATTGGCCATGGGTAAAGCAGCGTTGCAACTACCATTTATTTGTCGCAAAATTCTGGTTTGTTCTCACGGGAACCCTGAAGCTAATAGTCAGTACAAATACATGGATCATCTCTGATAGTTTTCTGGGGGGTCCGTATAGCTCAGTGGAGAGAGCGTTGGCCGATAAACCGAGAGTCATTATCGCGACCCGGGTTCAAGCCTCGCTCAGGGCAAAAATTTATTTGAATTTTCTGTTAGCTGCCAGTGGCGCTTTCTGTTGTGTTGTTTGCCTCGGGTCTGTTGAAAAAATAAGTTAGCCCTCCCACTCCTGGCTTGGCCGATCAGGAGCGTTCCAACACTTAGGCCATTAGTGTAAAGTTACCGAACCTGTTGTAGCCGACCTGCGTGTCGTGCGAAGCTGGCCATATTTCGTATAACTTGTACCTGTAATCGTTCTGCGTTGTGTCGGATTGAATTTGAATAAACGAATATTAAAATATCTAGGTCAAATTTTGAGATATTCTGCTCAAATTTTCACTGTTGTTCCTTACATTGCATGCAGTTTATGTGCAAAAATCTTCAGACAAATCCAAAGGGGTGTGGTGTGGTGCAAATTGCTACTTTGCGGATTGATTTGACATGGAATGACCCGATATTTTTATAGTCAGTACAAAAACATTTATCATCTCATATAATTTTCTAAACAGATTTTTTAAAATGAATTCGATTATCGGTTTGTGAGCCGTAAAATCCAGTAATCACTTTTGAAACTTAAATTCAGATTTCCGGTATTCGTTTAACATCCCTGAACAAGATGGTTTCCAAATGGTTTTCCAAAATCAAGGCAAAAGAATGAAGGAACTCAAGTCATGGGTTGCCACGCATGCTTTCAACAAAGCAGTAACACATGGTAATATTTTGGCTTCTGCCTGAGTGCCTTCAATAATGTGGGCTCCTGGCTTGCTAATATTTCTAATAGCAACAATTTATCATAGAGAGACAGTAACTATCATCAAAGTCAGGCACAGCTAGATTCAGTTTCATAATTACAGTTAATCTCATTTGGATAAATAAAATTTCAAAGCATGCTGTCCTTGTGGATGGGGTCATGTGCTGCATGATCTGCTCCCACTGGTGAAAGATTCCTTCTACTATCTGCACCCACGGGCCCATAACCGCACAATCTCTCCTCCGGTAGATGGTATTTTGAGAAAAACTGTCATCATTAGGATGACATATTTTGAACTTAGCATGATGTGTCTTTTTTAATTTGACGGCTTTTATATAAGTTCTGCAAATTTTAAATGATTGTTACTACATCTGCACACCGAAATGCGGAGAGCAATTGGTTAAACAAAGAATACTCTTATCTTAAGTGACTGCATCAGTCATTCACACATCGTGATATATGAACCCGGGCAATGCGAACATGTCCTCCATAAACCAGCAGCGGGATACTCCCTTAGGCCTTGCTCGCATAATTTAGAGATACCCGAGTGCTCTGATTCATTGACTGGTAGGAGAATGCTGCGTAGATGACTTGCATGACGTCAATGTTTTAGTCATTTCACTAAACTTCTGATTTTATTTTCATTTTTAATTGCCAATTATGACTTCGATGTATTATAACGATGTTTTATGTCCCACTGGGTGTTTGCCAGTGGAATAATAAAGAATATGCCTACTTAATTGAAAAACTCAACCACTGTTTACGCTCTGACATTGCCAGTCCCAAGCTTGGGTAAAGAAGGAGGGCAACACAAATGATCTTTGCCATCACAGTGTCGTTAAACTTAACCTACCACAACTACCACCGACTTTGAATATTACATGCAAACGAAAACCTTACTCACTCAGAGCATCCGAGGAAGATGCGGCAGTTTGATTCTGCGGCCGCAACTCTCTGCTGCCGTCGGTACTATCGCCGGAAGACGTCTTTTGCAAATCGCTTAACCGTTGATCGGGGTTAATTCCGGCGATGCCGCCGCTGCCGCTCGCATCCTTTTTCTGGCCGTCGATGACCATTTCCGTCGTCAAGAGATATCCGTTTGAACTTTGGCCAAGTCGAGCGTCAATCGTCTTATCCGATCGACCTAATCTGCTTCCCTTCGTCTCCTGAATCGATTGCAAGAGCTGGGCGTGTTTGCGCATCGTGTCCGGCTGCCGTGCAGAGTCCGAATGAGTTACGAAGCTGTCCTTGACTTTATGGAGTGGCGGCCGGGGATCGGAAGAGGGAAGAGCATTCAGGGTCTCTACCGACTGCGACCTGTGCCCCATGGTGGAATAGTCCGTCTCGGGAACGGTCGGAGGCAGCATGCCTTCCGAGTAATTGCACGCCTGAATGTCGTAGCTGCTCCATCTGTTGCGGTTCTCGCGGCCCTGGTTCGCCAGCGTCATCGCCCTGTTTTTAAACCGAATCGACATAAGAATCATTTTTAAAAGCATGAACGGAAATTCAACGCAAGAGTGACATCTGCAGTCTGGCGACCGAAAAACTGTCACCAACTGTTGCATCAATAATTATAACTGAATATTTTTTGGAGCTCTTGCTTTCGCTCTGTTGCTGCTTTATTATCAACATATTATTCATTGTTGATTTTTATCGCTTTCTACGTAAAACTTGCTAGAAGTTACGTGTACAAATGTACATGCAGGCAAATGCTAATTTGTTGCTAACGTTGTTGTTAACCGCATAATTATATTTCTAAAGCTTTAACCATAAAGTCAATATCTTCAAATATAGCACGCTTCCTCTGTTGAATAAATTTTTACATCTCTCTCTTGTCCTTCTATTCTTTGATCGAATTTATCCCATTTAGTCAGCAAACATATCAATTTCAACAAATCGTCATTCAACTCTTCACATTATTATATACAATACACAATATAACACTGCTGAAACATGATAACACCAACAAGGTCCAACATACAAAATGAATCCAGGGCAAAAGGAAGTTTAAAGCATAATAAACAGACCAGAGCATGTGTAAGTTTTCAGAGCTTTCTAAAGTGAAAACAGTGACAGCAAGAGTGTCGTGACCGTGAGCACAAAGAGAAGTCCAGATGGAAGGACCAGCAACTGTAAATGGCCAATGGTCATATGGCAACACAAGGGGCTAACCAGAAGCATACTTTCCAGGAATCAATGATTAATAAACGGTCATCCGTCAACAGAGCCACATGGTGTAAGCAGAGATGATCGGCCGGATGGCAGATGACCTGCATCCGCTATGCATACGAGCAGAGCCACCTTGAAGTAGACATGCTCAGACGCAAAAACCAGTTTAGAAAAACAGAAAAACAAGAGGGGTATGGTCTCGGTAAAAGAGTCTGGACACAGTCATGCACCTTGGTGCATGATTTTAGCACAGCAGGTGCCAACCATCAAGCATAGAACAGCAGTAGTCAATTCTCATCAGGAGAAGGCGTTTTGCCTGCTGCTTTTTGGAATTAAACGAAAATACAATTTACATATACAGGTGTACATATACACGTGTACACTGTACATATATACAAGACTAAGTAATTTTCATATTAAAACGAGGAAATCTGTTTTCGCAGTCAAGCTGTGAGTCATGTAATTTATTAATCACAACAGCAGAATGAACAAAATTGATATGCCACGATGCGATAAATAAATTACTTGACTTATTCTTGTTTTGTTTTGTTGAATTACGGTACTAAAATGGAGTACATTCAACAAGTTGCACTCGTTTCGAAATTCCTAGAGAGAATCGATATTTCAATGGTGCGTGGAGTAAATTAGAAAACTAAAAATCAGAAGAAGAAAAACAAATGTTTGCCAAAATAAATCATGCACTTTGCTTATTTTAAGACCATAAACATATAGAAATGGTCAGAGACCATATTAAATAAGCCAATCAGTTCAAATGCAAAAAATGTACAATTCGCAAAATCAGAACACTGCACTGATGTTACAGAGAAGACTGATCTTTCTGAGCAGACCAGGGATGAGAACTGGGAAAATTAGAAACAAATTGCACATTCATGAAAAGAAAATTAATTAAAGCAGTTTTTTCTAATTCACCGTGTTCTTGGACTTGCAGCAAGCTGCTGGTCACGTGGCAACGTTTGAGGATTACGCAACATGATTCCATGTTCGGGTAAGTCGAGATCTGAGCCACCAACTGCATCGCGTCCTTTCTTCTTCTTTGCGTCAGCTGCGGCAGCTTTTTTACGCGAATCGTCCGAATCAACGAGGTTGTGAAAAAATCTGTAACATCATCAACAATATGACTCAAAGAGAGTCATCTACGCACCGTCTCACAACTACCATGTGAATTACATTACTTAATCCCATCTTCCATCAGCATCGCCATAGTAATGGAGTTTAAAGAAATCGCGTTTATTATGGTAAAGCAAAATGAGACCAAATTATTAGGGCATAGCCGGGGGCTGACCCGGATAATCGGATATGCCGGGTATTTGACACCCGGTAGATAACCGGAATGGGTGATGAAAGGTCATCCGGGTCGGGTGGGTAATTATGAAGAGCATACCACACATCAAAGGGTTGAACAGCCAACCTGCAAAATCTCCCAACTGCATTATAGTACTGCAACAATGAACAGACAGTCACAGAACAGACGGTGGTTGCTTTATTAGACTATCCTATTTCAAACAGCCTACCAGCAGGAGGATGAGGAAAGAGGAGGAGGAGGGGAGGTTTATATCACCTCTTCCATGCTGTCTCTTCTATTCCTCCTTCCCCACTTTCTTTCTACTACCCCTTCCTGAGAGGAACAGTGATAGACCCTGTGAAGGAGAAAAGGAGGGGAATAGTATATATATATGCATATATATATATATATAAGAGTGGCACCCTCTTTCATGCTTTCTCCCCCTCCCCTTCTTCCATGGTCCTCTTTCTCTTATATCACCCCTTCCTCTTCCTCCTGCTGCTTGGCTGTTTGAATATCTAACAGGGAAGAGAAAGGAGATGATGAGGGAGGAGGGGGAGGAACAGTGATACAAGGTGAATGAGTGTAGGAAGGGGAAAGTGTGTGTGTATATGTATATATATATACACACATATATATGGCTGCTTACTGACCATAGCTATATAGGTGGCCAGTGGTCATATGTCATTAATCCCTTATCTTTAAAGCCTGTTTGGTCTGTCTGAAGTAAATCATTCAAGTAAGAGAGACTAGGACTTGTCAGAAGGGGTACCCTCCACCTGTTGATGTGATTCTATGCAGCCAAGCTTAATAGGCCACTCTCTAATATGGCCATGTATACATCTCACAGATGAAGGAATGGTGCACTTTGAAATGTATCTACTTGGACTGCATGAACCACAGAAACAGGACTGCTTATCAGAGGAAACTGACCTCTGACCTCCTCTTGCCTGACTGGACAAATCAGCATTTCTGTAGTATATATATATATATAATGATTCTATCAACAGAGTTCATGAACAGATATTACTTGCACCTCTCAATCAATAACCCCTGGCAGAACTCAACTGTTGTAAAATTCTGATACAGAAGAGTTTTACTCAATTCCACCAAAGGTAGCTAACAAACTGAGTGGAGTTCGTTTGAGGAGCATTCAAAGTGTGGAGATACTATTCAGTTTAGAGATTAATGATTACTTCTAATAACCGGACCCGGTACCCGGACCCGGCAGATTTTATTCAAACTACCCGGACCCGGTACCCGGCTGAAAAACGGCACCCGGCTGTGCCCTACAAATTATGAAAAACTCAAAATTCATTATGGACAACTCACTAACAATAGGGCAGAAATTCGCAGTAGATAAGTTGTAAGCTTGTGGTATATAATATATTGTTTATTCAAGAAAAAAATTAAGCTGACACAATGCAACTCTTTAACTGAATAAGGAAATGAAAAGTGGACTAAACTATCTGCTTATATGAACTGCAAAATTCTAGGCTGGCAAATTTTTTTTTACTGGTTCCTAAAACTAACCAAACAGTCCGGAAGAGCACTCAAAAGAAGAAATCAGTCATCTTTTATGGGCAGTTCAAAGTCATGAGGTCTGCAGCGCAGAGCATGCTGTCTAATCAGTCATTTTTATACACAGCCCACAATCTTGATGGATCTTATCATAACTTTATGATGGAAAGGATGGATATTGGACAATCTATCAAGAAAACCCGCTAATTAATTTGCCACTTCCTAACACTGATTAAATATCTTCTGAGCCACTCAAAACAAATGCTATTAATGTTGAGCCCAACAAATTTACATATGTAAAAGCTGGTTTGACGTTGTCTCCCAGGTTATGCCTATCTACGGTATGTATGTGAGGTCTGCTGTCCAGTAACTGTTGTCCTACCTCGCAGAGCCCTTCGTTCTGCCTCTATTTGTTGGTTCCTCGTGTTGGAACCTCAGAGGTCTGTCAGCATCATGCCTAGGTTCCTCTGTCTGAAACTGTTACCTTGGGTTGATTCATCACTGCAGGCTTGTTGATGACTGGGTGGGCTTCTTGAAGGGGTACTATATAAATTTTTTAAATGAATGAATGAACTTTAACAAAACACCATCTGGAGACAAACTCCTCCGGCAATCTCCAACGTACCTGCCCAACACACTTTTACGATTCGAGTCACTTGGCTGCTTGACTTTTTCGCTCTCTTTGCGACGTAGCTTCACCTCCGCTTTCTTCTCTGGTACAGCAGCATTTGGAGAGTATTTAGAAGATTTGGTGCCATTGAAGCTCTTCTCTTTTTTGGCACCACTGCTCATTGTGCCACCGCTTTAGTTGTGTTCAGATCAACGCAGATATGAAATGTACGAGTCAATAATATGTCTGCAAATAAATAAGCAAAAAGAGTTCCTTTAATAATCTTTTAATATAGCATTATTATTAGTTCACAATTTCAGTTATATGGTTCAGCAAGCTGTTATCTAGCTGGATTTTTTTTATCGTATATCAAACCTACGATTTAAAAGCTTAACCAGTCATAGAGGCCAATTGATAAATATCATCGGTCAGCATCGGAGAAACAAACATATGGATTATTAAAATAAAATAAAAATGTCAAATAAGCAACTTTATTAACCTAGCCTTATTTTTGTTAGTTAAGGCAGTGGGAAGGTATCCTGAGGCAACTGTTTACATATTTCCCAAGTGTTTTTTAAATAACTTTTACTATTGTATAGTACTTAGTGAATAAGTTTTGGCAAATGGGCCCCATCACGTGGGATCACTCCCTTTGGAGTCTACTGCTCCATAACATACACACTTTATATTACACAGTAACGATTGTATTGTATATCATCATTGCTAACTACAATTAATCACTGCATGTACTTATTGTGAATTCATGTATCATTGACTGTCTATTTTCTTATAATGGGATCAATAAACAAATTTAATTGAATTGAATTATATTATATTCAGAATGAAACTATCGAAACTGAGAAAAAGATATTCATGCAAGACCCTTTAGACTTCCAAGTAATCCAAAATTTGAACTTAACTTGGATGGCTGCTAAAGTATTTTCCCAAAGTCCAAATCAGTGAAGCATACAGTACATTTTGTCTTTTAAAACCACAATTTAATGTAGTTTAAATCCTTTAGACAATCATGTTTTCAGCGCTTTGCGGATTTCTTAAAACGTGTTCCATAAAATTCCAGATAGATACATACATAGATTATATAATGGCAGCTTTGTCAGCAAGGTCTCAAAGTCAAACTGCTGAAAAGCCTTCATATGCTTCAAATTTCTTTATGATCAACAACATCCTTGTGTGAAACTTTGCACCAACTTCTGGTTGTAATTGCTGGTTTAAGTCAAAAACCTGGAGGACACGGCTCCAGTAAAAAAGGCCTCTGTAACAAACCCAATCTAACCATCCAGCAACTCACAAAATTTTAGTTTTCTGCAATTCAGTGTCCTTTTCAGAATAAATTAAACCTATAAAATAAAAATTAACAGGTACATTAAATCCAACCAGTGTGAGAATTGTACAAATATTACTGGAGGGTCAGACCTTGATCCACCTGGATTCATACCCTTGAAGATTAAACTATGGGATCCTAAGAAAGACTAGGTATGGAGTTGAAGCAAATCTCACACTGAATCAACAACATCAGATGTGTATATTAGGGCCTCCTTAGGCAAGCATCCTTAATCTTCTGCTGCCCTACATTCGCATTCATGCATAGAAAATGACAAATATTACTTATACAATATATAAGATGTAATTTTCATATTAAAACGAAGAAATCTGTTTTGGTAGTCAAGCTGTAAAGCCCTGTAAACAGTGAATAGGCCTATATAAGAGTTTTTCGTTGGACTATGGAAAATTTAATCGCTGGATCTGAGTGATTATTCCAAAGTACAATAACGAGCCCCACTCATAAAATCAAGACAGGCCCACCTTCTATATAAGCTGGATTCGGAACACAGATTTCAACCAAATATCCACGAATAATCCCTTGTCGGGAATGATTTCTGGAACGGCCACACCCACGATAGTACCTTCCGCCACATTAGTAGGGCTTACGCGTAAATTGTCAACAGGTCCGCAATGTCGGTCGGTCGATCGATCGAGCCGGGCACAGCAGAAATCAAACGATAAAATAATAATTCGACGTTCAACCAACTGCAAGAGGATCTAGCTAGCTCGGGCCACCACACTCACCATAACATTAATTTTGCCACCTCATCAAATCCATCCGTCTCAGAATTATCACGGAATCTATTACTCCCTACCGCTCTCTCTATGCGTCCGTGTCGTTATATGTTTCGCGTTGACTTGACACGACGCAGCATACAGAAAAAGTTGGCCCAGCAGCAGCGTGCCCATCAGCGTTGCACTCTAAAAATGAAAAAACTCAAGCTGGAGGGCGAAAAAAACCAAGAAAACCCAAGTTCAGCAAATCTTTCGAAAATGTCCATTATTTTCTGAATATCCGTCCGAAAACTCTGATTGACCTTTTTTTAGTCATCCGACACAAATCTTTCGAAAATGTCTAAAATTTCCCATCCGAAAATTCTGATGACCTTTTTTAGTCATCCGACACAAATCTTCCTAATTTGCTTCCTAATAGAATCTAAAATTTCCCGAAAATGTCAAAAATTAAAAAAAGTATATAAAAAAATATATAAAGTATATAAAAATATTTAAAGTATATACTTACTTGTCTTAATTAACCGAAAATGTCAAAAAACTACTCTTTTTGAGTCGAAAAAACCCAAGCAAAAAACCGTTTGCTCAAAAAAAACAGTTTCCAAGTTCGGATAAAAAAAACCAAGATCTTGTGAAAAAAACCCAAGGAGTGGCAACGCTGGTGCACATTCACATACGGAGATCGACGGGCGCGATTCGATGTAGGTAGTGTAGCGCATAACAGAGGCCTACGTCAATTGTACGAAGACTATAATATGCCTATAATGTGAGCCCAACGAGCGGCGATTTCTGTAGAACTAACTCGAGAGGCCTGAGTAACTAATAGCCGGGGCCTGTGGACAGTAGTCGCGTATAGAATGTCACCCCGCCGATGAAAACAATTTCTAAACAGTATGCGTGTGTTGTTTCCGCTCGCCGCCGACAGCGCCACCGTCGTTCACACCGTCGTTGAGGTCGTTGGTCGTTAACATTGACATTATTATTAAAATCATGATTTTAACATCATCGTCGTCGTCATCTTCGGTCCATCATGGAAAATAATAATAATAATAATTAATTATTTCTTTATTATAAGAAGAATCGACGCATGCATACTCCTCGAGTCTGACACCCCAAAGCCCACCTTTCCGGACGCAATTATAATAATAATTGAGAAAATATGATGCGCGTAAAATAATACCGGTTGGCGTGCGCTGTCTGAGTTGGGCGGTGTGCTGCAGACTGTGCGCAGAGGCTGATGGGCATCGGTGACTAAGCACCGGAAAAGCGAAGGCCCTGCAGCAGCGTCCGTCTATCCACCCGCCACAGTCTCATTGTCTCGAGGGACCTCGTGCTACTGCTGCAGCCTCAGCCGCTGCCGTGAGAAGTCAGTCATCAGACAACGGCGTCCTTGTGCGCCTGCCACTGCTGCCTCATCCTCACTGCCTGCTGACTGACTGACTGCCTCTACTATCTCTGCTCGCAAGTATCAGGCTGTGGGAGAGCTAACGGCAATTCAACGTTTCTCCACTTACAGCGTGTGTGTGTGTGTGTGTGTGTGTGTGTGTGTGTGTGTGTGTGTGTGTGGGTGGGTGTGGGTGTGGGTGTGTGTGTGCCTATGTATGTATATATATATATATATATATATATATATTCCGTGTAAACATAGTCCTAAGATTATAATCATAGGCTATATAAATAGGCCCTAATGCATAATATTCTTTATAAAATTCAATAAAATCTTAGTACTATTCATTGGCCTATGGGCCTACCACGGTAAATTGGTAATGTATATTCTTTGTAATGTAGCTGTCAGCTATACATGCTATAGAGTTGGCCTAGGTCTTATATTACTCTTTCATACAGAGTAGGCCTATAATATAGGCATACCACTGGAGTAAATAAATGCACCGTCATGCACGATGCACGAGTAGGAAAGATGGAAATAAACCTTTGACAGTGAGTGATCCACGCCTCAATTTGGCTTGAGTTTAAATTGCTGAGACAGTCACAGACAGACAAACAGCCAGACAGAGAGGCAGGCAGGCAGGCAGACAGACAGACAGACACATGGGCAGAGAAATACAGGCAGGCAGACAGAGATAGATAGAAACAGACAGACAGAGACATAGACAGACAAGCAGACAAGAGACAGACCAACAGATATGAATAGACAGACCAGACAGAGACATAAACAAAACAGAGACTATAATGTGTTTTTGATGATCATAGTGTCGCCCTCCTCCTGTCTTCAGTCTTGGGACTGGCACTACCAAAGTACCAACTGTAGCGTAGTCTATGCATATATATAGTTGACCTCGAGTGTATAGGCTCTCTGGCTGCATGCTTTGTTCAAAGTGTAGGCCTACAATTAAATCTTTTCCGTTTCAGGGGTTGATTGACTGCATGATGTCCAAATGGAAGTAAGTAAAGGTGACTGGAGGAACAATTGGCAGAGAAAAGAGTTTATAGGAGATAATTAGTTGAAGCAGGGCAGGACAAACTATAGACCTAATTATAGAGTAAATGGAAATCAGATGAGCAAGAAGAATCAGGAACTGTGTGGCATAATTATTACGGTCTCGTATACATAGAAAAAGAAAATGACCTAAAACTTCTAAAACTGGATCCGCCCATAGGGTGCATGTATAGACTTTTTGCAAAAGGGCGTGGCCTATGTGGTCGGCCATATTGGTGTACAGCTGTGAACTGTTGTCAACGTAGGCTACACGCCGTTACACGGTGAATTGTTAGTTGATGGAATAAAGTTATCGTCATAGGCCTATTGATCTATCCATAGGCCTATGCCTTAATAGATATATCGGTCTAAACACCATCCAGCCTGGATCGACCCGAATCCCTGAAGCGAATTTCGGCCGGAGCCCAAATCTGCTATAATTAACAAGTAGGCCTAGGTCGATCTATGCTTTTTGCTGCTTCACGGTCTGTAAATGGCTGGGCTTCTTCCAACGTACATAGGGCTGCCAACCGTCCCGGATTCGCCGGGACTGTGCGTCCCGTGTCCCGGACTGATCTCAAATTTTCCCGGAATTTGCTGTTAGGACCCACATTCCACAATATTGTTCTTATTTTGCACACTAAACTTAATAGATTGTTCGATGAATTTGACGTTGTTGGCTGAACATCAAATGTTGGACAGCGCTTGTTTGAAGTTTCAAAACTTTACAAACCTCTGATACTCAGTATAGGCCTAGCATATTTTGTCCTTCGTAGGTCTATGGATGGATCCGATTTGACCAGGGTCTATGACAACAGAGGCCGTTACCCTGGACAGAAATTGCTCGGCATATTACAGCACTTGAGAGGTCTATATTCTCTCAATCCGTTTTAATGCTTTTTGCGAGAGAGCGTTCAGCATTATGGACGACCTGTTGCCTAGCAATCGCAATTAAACCTAGCTGAGCATCGACCTTGTAAAAGCGAAACTGTCAATAGGCCTACACATCAATTTTGACATGACATGTGCTATTTTCTACGACTTTGTGACCAGTGTTCTGGAACTGCTTAAATATCAGCAGAGTAAATCGTTTGGGCTAAGTTCTGCTGTCCGGCAGCCGACCTAATAATTTCATAAATTGACATTAAATTTTGTAATCTGCATGCATGCACGATGTCGCTTATAATTTTGTAGGTTAACTTTCAACATCGCTCGTGCTGGGCTCATAAGTCTGCTTACTCTGGTATACGTAGGCCCAAGTTACTGGAACTTACATTTATTTTTTTAAAAATCCCTTCTTGACGTCGGTTCTAATCCTAAATTTAGGCTACTTGTCTTCTGGCAATTTATCTACAAAATTATTAACTAGGCCTACTCTTTTTGTAGATTTTAGGTTAGATCGTATAATTGGACTGACACAGCATTAAATTTTGTTACATTAGGCCTATTTTGCTTGCGATCGATTGCATGTCTCTGGCTGTAGTTTTTAGCCGCCGATGCTCTTCTCGCGTTAACCTCGACATTCAAGCTCGTGTACTTTGGACTTCTCTAATTGAACCTTTGTTTCTGACAGTAAGTTTGCCGCAGATAAAACAGTAAAAACACAGAAAATCATTTTTATAATAAGCGCCATTCGCATGCGTATCCAATGTCAACAAGCATTGCCTGCGAACCAATATGGCGCAGGCCATTATGCAAATGAGCCGTTACGTCATTAGGCAAGGGGTGAATACACACGCTTTTCAATTTACTGCAATAATATATATAATAATATACATACCCGGTCTATAGTGAACAACATAGATTGAGTATTCGCATATTACGAATATTAAGATTTTCAAATATTCACGAATATTAACGTATATTAAAACTGTCCACGAATATTATATTCGTAAAATATTATAATAATATATATATGTTCTTTCAGGAAATTCTTTATTCTTAATTTTTATTTTGTTATTTATGAAAATGCTTAACTTATATGAATGAATTGTACAAAATTGAATTAGCCTACGCATAGGCCTATATCAGTAAGTTACAATAACTTTAATAGATTTATTGTTAAAAACTTCAAGGTCTCTGCTGGGTCTGGCCAATGTGGCCATGCCACATTCATAGGTCTATCACATTTGATACTTAATTAGCCTAATGTTAGTCACTTTGTCTGACTTCTAACCATCCTCCCAAACTGAAATGAGACAGATCGAGCCACCGATGGCAGTAGGTTATAGTAGCAGCAATAGTAGGCTAAATTGGAAATAAACTTTAATTTAACTGCCTATAATAGTAACTGCAAATTGATAAAGTAGTTTTATATCAGAGTAGCAGTAAATATAAATGCCAACGCAGGAAATAGCCTAATAGTGACCGATTACAAGCAAAAATTATCCCGATCTCAGCATATTAAGTGCATCGCAAATTTTTAATTCAGCCTTCCTTGAATGCAAGTGAATGTCATGGAGGCATACAGAAACTTAAACTGCTTTACCGGATAACATTGTGGTCTCGATGGTTCACTTTAATCCGTTAACGAATATTTACGAATATTAAAAAATATAATATTCACGAATATTTACGAATATTAAACCCAAAAGTCACGAATACTCAATCTATGGTGAACAACATATTATATATGTTACAGTATTGTTCACAGCCATAATTGTATCATGTTTGTTTGTTGTTTTGGTTGAGGAAGAAATAAATTCAAAAAAATAAATATAAATAAATTGTCTATAAAACTGCATAAATGTTGTGTTGCCTTTCGTAAGCGTTTCCATAAAATAAATGACTCACCATGTACATGTAGCTTATCATTTCGTAACACAGGTTTAATCAGAATTTTTCTATATTTAGACCTACATAGTAATTTCTACTGCTCTACGCTGTGTCCATAGGCCCATACATAGTATACAATATACAGGCCTAAGTAGACTTAGGCGTGTTATAGGGTAGTATGATACACGAGGGCCAATGCTGATGTAACCGCTAACCGATATAGCCTAGTATAGCCAAAACACAATAATCTGTCCATACACACAGTTCGGCTGCCTATAGCTGCAGTGATCAATGCGCCTGCAGTAGGCCTAGCCTAATGTTGATTACAAATTGTTGGCTAATTCGCGGCTACGCCATGCAGAACATAATAATTATTATTATTATACACAAAGAATTTATCTCTAAATATAAAAGCCAATACACCGTATTATACACGTTTTCTAGCAACTGTACACACATACCACCCTGTAGTGAACAACCTTATACATATGATATGTGTGTGTGTATATATATATATATATATATATATATATATATATATATATATATATATATATATATATATATATATATATATATATATATAGGACTGTACCAAATAGGTGGTCATCACTATTCGGCCGAATACGAATTGTATGCAAAATAGGTCCATCGACAACATTCAAAACTTAAGTGTCAAATGTATGTAGGCTATATAATTACAAGCAAAAGTTTCAATTGAGTATATATAATTTGAATTCTTGTCCTCTGCGACATCGATCTCCTATGCATAATGCAGTTTTAGCAGTAGCCTATAGATCCACAAAACACTTGGGACTATAGCCTATGTGGCACCTATAGCCATGTATATATAAAAACATATATATATATATATACATACATGTATATATAAACAATATATAAATATATATATGTTATTTGCTTACAGCGTCCATCAAATCGAACGTCACTTGCTTCTTTAAAAGCCCTTATACTAGGTCTTCATTTCTGTCATGCATGTACTGCTTAGGTCTATTATACGAGCCTATAGCATCAGTTGACGTAGGCCATAATTATGGCAGTCGATGTATGGCTTCTGTCAAACACCGCAGCTCGCAAACACAGGCATAAAGACAAAATCCTTATGTATGTGTGAATAACGATGTGCAAGTTCTCATATACATAATTAAATATTATATGCATACATACACTATTATATACAAGTGTATATGTATGCAGGGGCGGATCCAGGGAGGGGGCAATCCGGCCATGGCCCCATTTAGAAATATCTTTTTTTTACCAGATATTCTGGCTTGGAAAGTTGACGTGCCCCCTCCCCATGAGTAGTTCCATAGGACCCTCCCCAAGCCCAACGAGGTCCGTATACGAGACCCGAACGACTAAAAAAGGTCATCAGCTATTTTGGCGGATAAAACGGTCTCTTTTCTTGAGAGTTCGAGACAAATGACTAAAAAATAAATTTAAAAAGGTCATAAGATTTTTCGGCGACCAAGACGAAAATTTTTCCCCACCCCGCCCTTCAAAAATTTCTGTATCCGCCCTTATATATATATATGCACATAATATTTAATTATGTATATGACAGCTTCCACGTCTTCATTCAAATACAGAAGGATATGTCTTCATGTCTGTGTTTACGAGCTGCGATGTTTGACAGAAACCATATAATATATCAACGCCTGCATATCATAGGGCGCTTGCAATATTGATGGAAGTAGAACGCAGGCGCCCACAGTAGAAGCATTGTACTAATTGTTGTTGATTTCTAAGGACTCTGGCTGCTGCTGGTGCTTCACTGTATTAGAGAGGACTGCCAATCAGAGGCTGCTGGTGTCGTCAAGCCTCTCAGCCTTGCCTTCAACCGTTGACGCAGCCTTCAACCGGAACGGAATGCTGCAGTAGGCTATAATTTTATATGCGTGTTTGTACGCGCACAAACGTACGCATACCCACACAGACGCACGCACACAGACGCACGCACATACACACGTGTATATTATATAGACATACAGCAGTGATAAACAAGTGGTCCCATCTTCAGGTTTTGCAAGCACAGAGACAATTAAGACAGATACAGAGGCAGACTTAGAGTGAGACCCAGGCTGGTCAAAGCCCTGTAGCTGTCCAAGACAGCCAACAGCCTACATGCAGAACATTAATTGTAGCAACTTCCTTATTCATAGCCTCATAGGCTTTCAGAGCATGCGCAGTGGCATTCGAATCAACATCACAATGGCAGATAAAACGCACTCAGCATAGGACTACACTGAATGAAGGACCAGAAGATACAGACATACAATAGCGCATAGGCAGGTAGACTACGAACAGAGAGACAAGAACACAGTGAAAGACAGACAAGCAAGAGTGCACAATAACATGCAGAGGTGACAGTGCAAGTTGACGTCAGTTCTCACCTTGTTGAGCGGAACATTTTCCCCAGTTGCGGTTAAATTTCTGTGATCAGCACAAAACTCCGCACTGTTTGCAATTCCTAGTGCCAGTCCCAAGCCTTGATGAAGGAGTAGGGAGGGCAACACTAATAATCTTTGTCATCACACAACGTCGTTAAACTGATACTACTAACTACTACTACTACTACTACGACTACTACTACTACCACTACTACTACTACTACTACTAACTACTACTAACTACTACTACTACTATCACTACTACTACTACTACTAGCCTACTACTACTACGTACTACTACTACTACGTACTACTACTACCACTACCACCACCACCACAAAATCATATGCAAGTCCTTAATACAGGTGTGAAGGAGAGGTGAGAGAACTGCAAGTCCAGCACCTGCCACGAAAGTAGGTGGATGTAATAATTACGATTGAGACCCTGGGCGGGGAGGGGGCCGACAGACAAAAGGTTCCACTGATCCAGGGTCTAATGAATGCAGCGACCTAGGCACTGCTAGGCGTAACACATTACGTAGTGTGTTGTCGGGAGCACCTGGGGTGGGTGGGGGGGGGATCGTGGGAATTGCAAAGTGGGTGATAATCTGCGTTCATCGATCGTCCTATCCTCTCTCATCCAATTATTCCTGCACACGAATAAACGACCATGCTTCTACGTTGGCCATAATCATAGTCTACTGCATGCATGCGTGGCTGCCGGTGTCACAAAATAGAGTATACCCCAGCATTAATTGTATCCCCCCAGATGAAGGTAAGTTGAAAAAAGCACCTCCGCAGGTATTTATTTTTGCAAATCAACTTCCATCTGATTTCTTCTGACCAATGACACTAACAGGTAGCCTATGTTTATTGCTACTAGATAATATTGCTTGCTTTGGTTTTACAGCACTTAGTGCACTTAAAGAACACTTAGAGTCGCTAAATAAATTCGAGTTGCCTTGCTCTGAACATTGCTCAGGATATTTAAAAACAATTAGTCACTTTACATTTTGATTACAGCACAAATTTGTAATACACATTTTTCAAAAATAGGGATAGAATGGTTTATTCCCCTTGGATAGTCTATACCGGTATATTCCATCCGGCGGGGGTGGGGGGAAATAGATTAATTCATCCCCCGGATAGCTTTAAGAGGGGATACAATATCACGTGACACCGGAACAACGTGTTGGTTCCTGCCATTAGGCAGTTTTTAAAGTGGTTTGGGAACGTCGAATTAGTGAGCAGCTGTTCCGTTGAAGAAGAGTTTTATTGGAACGCATGTGTTTACAGGGTTTCATGCATGGTGAGCAGTGGGAACTTGAGCAAAGAGTTTAGAGAGCAGTGGTATTGCTGTTCCCACCCACTTTAAACCCTGACTCTACATAATGTTAGCACACGTAGGCTACGCTACATAATACTAGCACATGCACGCAACATGTTAGCACACATATGCTACATAATCTTAGCACATGCACGCTACATAATCCTAGCTCATGCATGCCATATAATGTCAGCACACATACGCAACATGTTAGCACACATATGCTACATAATCTTAGCACATGCACACTACATAATACTAGCTCATGCATGCAACATAATTTTAGCACACATACGCTACATAATCTCAGCACATGCATACTATATAATATTACTATATGATATTAGCATGCATACAAGTGCTACAAAATGTTAGCAGGCTATGCATAAGTACTCTACATAAGATTCGCACACGTCTTTAATTAAGAACCTGCCCGGTAGGCCCTTCGACTATTTCAGGTCTCTGACTCTGGGTATTCACAGCATAAAATAATATCTGAGATATTCACAGTAAAAATATCCGGTTTTGCAAAATCATTTGATATTTCACAGTCCACGCAACACAGTTTATTTTTCCACTCAAGACACTGAATTCAGCAACTCGTAATTCTCCTTGATTTGCAAACAAGATTTGGCCACTTACTAGTTTTACTACACAAAAATTTGATTCTCCAAAAACAGACACAACTGGACTGATATTAAAAATGCACCACATTGTTACTACTATTTGGTAGCAACGAACAAGATAAATACCACCAACGAACATGGCAAACAACCTGTCATACTATACACAAGGACGAGGAATTCTTCAGCAAATATTATGACACTTGACAGCAGGCTTTCAAAAAGGTTTGCAAACAAAAAGAACCCAGAGTGGATCGAGGGTTCCACCTGAGCTCGCGGCTCTTGAGGGTGCTAAGCTCACCTACAAAACCTGGAAGGTAAGGAAGATAGTAAACTCTGGAAAAGCAGTCACGAAAAAGTCTTGGTAAATAAAAATCATCAAAACGTATCGTCCATTTGCAAACTCCTAGAACCACTGTTACAGAAAAGTCAACATCAAATTAATTTCTAATCAAAAGTCAACTCGTCTAAATCCTTTCACAGATCATTGCAACCATTAAAGCACGACGCATGTTCACCTTTTTCATGATTCAGGTCAAACATACTACATAAAATGTTACCAACTCGAACTGTCATTTATTTTCAACTGCTGTATACATAGTTACTCAAACAATTACTCGACGCCACGATACTAAAGCCTACACGTATTTACTCGCATATGTATACAAGCAGATGACTACGTAAATGCAACGTCGTAAAGATACAAGTCCGACTGAAGCTGGTCTGATATTTTCAACCACAGTTGACGACGATGACAGCCAAAACTTCTCGAAACGTTTAAGAATATATTTAAATAAGAAACTTCAAAAACGGCTTCAATTAGAAGCAACACACACACACACAGCACAATAATATATCAGAAGACATTTGAATTAACTGCAGATCTCATGACCTGTCCTTCTTGCTGACATGACCTATGACCTTATTACCAGACACAACTGCAACACAATTATATAGATGCTGTACTCGACTCTGATATGGAGACTCGGTTTGGACTCATCCACATATATTACGTACGCAAAAAATCGTACTTTTAAATCCCCTTTCTCCATTGCAACTCGCACATTTTGCACAAATCGGCTTCTCTACCCCTTCCCCTTACAAAAGGTAGTCATCTAAAAAAAATTTTTATTTTACTGTAGGCCAGTATTTACTTTTTTAAACATCATATTTACTAGCTAAAATTTCGGTTATGGTTTACTGTTTAGATTTGAACAGAATTTAATTATAGTGTAAACAAAATAACAATGCCATCGGACAACAATAGAATAAATGCAAAGTTTTAAATAGGCTAATTTGGACACCATGATGAGAAATTTACATTTTGTCGATACCCCCCATACACAAATCGCCTACATATGGTGACCCCCCTCTACTTGCATACATAATATATGGACTGGACCTTACTAGAGTTTTAACGTGCCATGGTTTTATCCTCACAGCGATCAGCTCCACATACGAGATACGACAGTCCTGCACAGCCACCGACGATCAGCCCAACATCTACTCACTCATGAAGGACGGTCGTCAAATATCAGAGCGCTGTGACTGACCAGAGTGATTTGCAAATAATTTTATACTTGCTAACGAAACCGATACAAATCTCAACTCAAGATATGATGAATAATTTAAGGCACAGGCCAGCCATGACAGGAGTGAGGTAGGTAGCTTCATGCATATGCTAGTCTTACTACCACAGCACACGTTCAAATCACCCAGTTCTAACTCGGTCATTACTTGTAGGGCTATATTCGATATTTTCATATAATGACTAGCATGGGTGCAATAGAAAGTTTTATTAAATTAATAGTAGTGCTATTATTGCGAACATTTTAAAACTCGGCTATGCGCTGCACTGCCCTTCATGTATATGTTCACTGCATACCGTGTGAATCACCTTAGAAGTACCTTGCACTGATGATGTCATAGACACCATCATAATTACAAACAACAGTTCACATACCAATGAAAAACAATGCACACTGCATTACGTAGAAGTAAAATAAAATCGCGTATATTATCAGCGAATAACTTGTGTGACTGTACTTTCAATTTCATTGAGTGCTGCTAATGTTCTTGACTAGTCACGAAATAAATGATTTTATTTTAACTTCATTTCGCAACCAACCAACGTTGAAAACATCTGCAAAGAACGACAGCCCTGATGTCATCGGTCAAACCACAACCCCATTAATCATGCTAAAAGCGAACGACACTTCAAGGCTGTCAGCTGAATGAACCACCTCGGCTGAAACAGCTTCATTAGTTTTACTACACAAGTAGATCAGAAACTTATACATCGTTCCATTTGAAGACTATCATATGCCATCTTCACATATAAATATACATTATAAATACATAAAAAATGCAAATACTATTATACTACACTGTTCAGTAACCTGGACTCTTGGGCATGATGGGTTAATTCAAGTCAGCATATTCCACTGCAGGTACATCAAACTGCCACAGCTCGTACATAATGCAGCAGCGTATTGCACTAACCTGCCTAGCCACAGTCACTACAATTGCAATTGTAATTTATATAGTGCCATTGTAAAAAAAGAGAGGTTCGGACATCAGAGACACTCCCGAGTAAAATTGGTGGAACCAATTCAAGATGAAACAGAAAGTACCGCAATATTTTGCAAGGCATACTGCAGTCCTTGTGTGAGGTACTTGAAGATATCAATAAATATCTCCATGCACATAGACATAGGCCTACTCCTGTTGGAAATTTATACGATCCACGAAGAGCAGCTTAAGAACTTGCATTTACACAATCTGATAGACGGACAGGTGAGCAGACTTGTCAATAACAGGTAATATTCCAAACAATGCTTTTTGTTTGAAGAGTTCCACCTAATTTCATATGTTTTTCATTCATTCATTCATCTCAAGAATTTATATTATATAGCACCCCATCAACAAAACAAGCCTCTTCCAAGGCACACCCAGTCCAACCAGGCCGATACAAATAAGTCTTAACGTTTATAGCTACTTAAAGTTTTTAACATGCAACAGGCTTATTTGGACATTTCCCAGATGCCGAAATCGATCCAGTTAAACAATACAATACAGTTCTAACTCTGCCACTGGTTGCTCTCTGCCAGTGCCAGTCCCCAGCCTGGATAAAGGAGGAGGGCATCGCTAATGGTCTTTGTTACCACACAGTGACGTTAAACTGCAACTACACACACAATACAGTTCTGCAATTTGATATTGCCCTCCTTACAAAGCTCAGAAGTGCACACACACACACACCTTGATGGCGCAGCTGCAATTATATCGCATATCAATAATTGTGAGTGAAGGACATTTGCTCAAGGTCCCTACACAGTAACCGCCTCGGACGAGGATCGAACCCGTACTCTTCACGTTACAGGTTGACCGCTCTAACCACTCGGCCACCGTGCCTCAATATTTACATCTTCTCTTTTGAAGTAAACCATACCAGCAACTCCACGCATCGAGCAGAAACAACTAACCTTAGAAAATGCAAAAATAATAGTAGGTAACAGACAAGAAAAGCACTGCACAATCCATACTATTCAACATAAATAATAACCAAAGCCGTTGACAAGCTATGTATATATACCAAACGAAACAAGTGTACAAGAACAACAGGATCATCACTCAATTCAAATGGATATGACACACACACCAAACCATAACATCATATGATCAGCAGCATATTCAATGCACAATGGACTGTCTGTAACCAGGACCTGCTGACCCCTTCCAATACAATGAAACACACGCATGAATTATAACACAAATAACGCATCACTACAAACTGCATTGGGATATATATAATTATAATATACAGGATAACATACTATAATAGCATAAAATAATTGCAATGTTACACAGATATATATATATATATATATATATATATATATATAATATGGTCATTTCATAATGCATATATATATAAAATTATATATTCCACTGCCACAAGTGTCTCTGACATATTTTGAAACAAGCAACACAGATACTAGAAAGCAAAAATTGATCTGTTAACCTGTAACCATAAGTCTTCTATAATAGTGCCATTATATCAAAAAAGTTCAGCTATCATTCAAATCTCTCTCATTTTTAACATGCAACGCCCACATGATAATACAACGAGAGAGAAAATGGAATACAGATCGCATCACAAAGCATTTTGGAAGTGAGTAGACGATAGCTCCCAAAGGTAGCATTCGAAGGAAGCTCTAGATTGCACAACCTCTTGCTTTACCACCTACTACTGAGACAGAATTAACCATTTAGTGACTGAGCGTATAGGATTCCTCATACCATTTACGACAATTTGGTCGGTTAAGGGTTAACAACGGCCTGACCAGTTCCAGGCAACCTGGAAGAAAGCAAGAAACCGATTTATGTTAACAAGTACAAGACTGGGCAACACCAAATTCTCTCAGTCTTCTTATATTCTTTTGAAGTGCAAGACACACCTGCATGTTTGCATGCAGATAATCCAAAATATAAACCAACACAACTTTACAGACAATGTTTAGCATAGGGTTGTCAGAATACAGTAAACACGTTACCCATACTGTAAATCATCAATGACCAGCAGGTCGGGAAGCTGAACAGTGCACCCGGTCAAGACACCCTATAAAGCCAGGTGGAAGATCACCAAGAATCTAGCACTCTGAATAAGTGACCACACTCATCAGTGATACCTCAAGAATGTTTAATGATTCACTTAAGCTTTAGTTCCTGTAAACTCCAACAGCTCGCTCCAAAGCAAGCACCTTAACACAGTGAAAACATACTGGCAAATGTTTTTATGCATTCTTTAAAGAATATAACATTTAGATTAATTTTACTAAGAAAAATCTCTAAACACCTGGGTTCAATTTTCCTTGATAGTTGACTACTCAACCTAACAAAGTTCCACACTCGCATTTTATAACTTGCAGTACAAAATGGTGATACACAGGTACTACACACCAAAACCCTGGCAATTCTACTTTTATACATCATAAATAGATATTTAAATAAGCTCAACACAAAAACAACAGCAGGTATTCATGATGCACGGATAACACCATCAAACAGAGAATACAGTAGAAAAAAACTAGACATATCCTATAGCGGCACAGCATTTGTTGCATAATACAATTGCAGTAGAAAACAGGTTAATATGTCGACATCAAATCAACACACAGCATGCTACAGAAAATTACACAAGTTAAAGCTTTAAGTCACTGGCACAAAACTAAACCCTGTATACAGCATATTTATTGTCTCAATCATATGATTTCTGAGGAGAAAAGGGAAACTTCCTACGCTGGTTCAGACTATGTTCCACTGAAGAAACATTTCCCCCGTATACTTTGGTCTTATGCCCAATGTTGCCAACCTAAAATTGCACTTTGACAAATTTTCTTGCTATGATTCACTAAACTACATTGCACTGTTAGTACATTGGTGGTCTCCTGCTCAGATAGTAATAGATGAATGTAGAAAACAAGCTCTTAGTCTGCCAATAAGGTCATGAATACAGTTTTCTATAAAAAAATTAGGCAGTAACACTTGGCAATTGTGCTAAAGCACTCACTAGAATACAATGCTTCACAAGGCAAGTGCTCAAACCAGTCATTGCTCAGTCACAGAGCAAATAACCGCAGCCTAAAATGATCTTTTCATATGTATCAAATACACGATAATCACAACAAGAAATTCACTCAAAATAAACTTAAATGATTTCGTGGAAAATCATGTTACATTGGCCTCAAGCACGTAATGACACAAGACAATTATCCAAACAAGACATTGTATTGTATTATATTTAAGAATTTATAAAGTGCCTCTAGTACGGCGAACCATTCAGTAGTGTCCCCAGCACGCAAGGCCCCGCAAGAAGAAGCAGGCTTTGAAAATAGAGGGGGAGGAAGAGAGACTGCCAGACAGCATAATTGTAGAGCTAATAGAAGAAAAGAGCAATACAATACAATACAAACAAGACATACAGCGCCAACACTTGCTCATCGATGTGCCGAGCACTGGAGCAAATTCTGATCTTCGTAAAGGAACACCAAAGGCTTGAGATTAAGTTAAAACTCTAAGGATTACATCGGCAACAGTCATACTTGTAGTCAGCAGTCAGCACTATCATTCTTGCCTAGTTTCTATACACATATAAACATTAAAATAGTAATACTACCTTGTTATCATATAAAAGCGTACTTCCATGTTACAACTGCTTCAGCCAAATGTCCATGTGACTATTAAAAATCTGCTATAAAAGTACAAGGTATAGTTTAACCCTTTAATGCCAGAGGGTACAGGATTTCCCATACCATTTACTACCATCTCAGCATTAAAGGGTTAACAAAAGGTCAACCAAGCAGGACTCTTAACACTTTAACGACGACTGCATTTTAAAATGCACTGAAAACCATCCTTCTTGAAAGTAAAGGGTTAAGTTAACACTGCAATCTTGACAGCCGTTGGTATGAAGCGTGAAAAACCTAATGTTTGCTAGCCTTACCAAATGAAAGCAAGTGGTCAGGACTCCTATTTAATCAGATCCTCCCATCAACAGTTTATTCAGCTTACTGCCGAGTCCACAGCAGATGCAAGTGGAATAGAACTTAAAAAACGGTGTGCTGACCTGTTAGGAATCAGAACCCTGACCTTTCAGTCGATAGTCCAAACAAACTGCTAGCCTAGAGATTACTGTACATCAAATGTAGTCTGACACCTCAAGCTGTCAGAAAAGGCCAATCAACTAAATGTCCAAATTGAAACAATTAACTGTAATTGTCACACAAAGCGTCACGATTAAAACCATTGACAAAGAGCAAGTACACATGCGTCAGTGTCAGACATTTACTGAACAAGGAACCACTTCAAACCATGCTGACCCTGTGTAGACTCATATTAATTACGGTTTTATCATCACTGTCACGAAAGTATTACTCATACAAGGAAGCTAAAACGGACGAGTTATTAAGAACCCAAAAACCCCAGAATAACATTCTGATAGAAAAAGCAACAAGACTTTCAATAAAAATACCACGATATACTATATAGTCATTTCAAAACAAACTGGTTCATGTCAATGGCAATTTGACTGACAAGCCACTGACTGACTCCAGATGGTACAATTCAGTGTCAAGTATCAACCTTAGGTAAGTCATGACAGATCTAGCAAAAGTCCACTGGTAGGATTTCATGAAAAATAACTATTCTAAATGAATTACATAATTATATGCTATCCCTTTAAGAAAATATTTGTAATAAATAAACTTCTAAGAAATAAATAAAGTTAAGAAAGTATTCTCATTTGGATAAATAATTCCACCTGGCCTTGTCCCAACACGGCATTCATTGCAACTGCAGTCAAAGCAAGAAATTACAATTTCACGCTTTCGTCGTAAGCAGTGCTGTCCGTTCTGAATGCAGCTTTAAACGTAAAAAATTAAACTCGTACAGTTTCCAAAGACTCACGGGAACTTCCAGTGATGATAAAATAGCCAATCTATACTCCTGTCGGCATTACAATTGTTGGCAAAAAGAAACAATAAACGCAAAACTATCATCAGAAAAAAGAATCTACTCTTGCAGCAAAATTAAATACACGGAACTCGTACGGCGAAAGTAAACAGTTCACTAATTAAGCAAATCGTACATATATGTAGCTAAAGATGAAATATAATAGAGACAATTTGTTAACACAAGCGGGAAACTCCTGAGCATTTCGCAACCGAATCTACAGACAGTTAATTACATATGAAAAATATTATTTTTAAAAGCAGCACACATCAGTCCTGATGCACTTCTAATTATCCGCACTGCCGTTGATACGTGAGAAGTAAATACTGAACGTTTCTTCACGAACAACGGCGACAGAAATTTCCTTCAGACCGCCATCTCCGAATTTAAGCTCAGTACAAATCGGTTTAGCTTTTCGCTGAAGACCTGCTCGACGAGGTTGTAGTGTGGAATACGACGGACGGTAATCATCAGCCTAACGTCACTTCCCTGTTTCAGCTGCAGCACGGTTCCGTCTCCGATCGAACGGCTCACCAGCCTTTCCGACACCAAAACCCACGTCTGTGTGTCCGTCAGCTCCTTATCATTCCAGATAACCTCACCCTGAAAGAGAGAAAACAGCAAGTTGTTACACTATTAACAGGGCTTAAAGTGTGCCTGGACGGTCATGGACGGCGTCCATGCACTTATTTTAAAATCTGAACACCGTCCAGCCACTTATTGGCGAGCAGACTAGAAAGGTAAGGGACATCCAGACACTTCTTTTAGAGAGGTAAGGGGCATCCAAGCACTTATTTTTTTCATAGTTTAGGCACTGACTATTAAGCAAAGATAATGTTTATTGAACCTGTTCAAAAGGCTCATACTCCGGTGTTACAAACATTAAACAATCAAAATACAAAATCAGAATAAAAACGTTTTCAATTAAATTTCTCGTATTACTGTCTATCATAAGACCGCAAAATTAAATGGAGCGCCGCTCAGAAATAAGACACAGCCCTAGCAACAAAACTGCAGATGCATGCAATTTACACCTACATTGGAGAACAGCAAATTTACAATATTCTTGGTTACCTTGGTTACAAAACAGAAAGAATAATCATCCGTCCAAATCCATTCTTTTACCTGACTCAGATATCGTTCGAGAAATGCTTTCGAAGACATCTCGTGACTTATGCAGACTGCCAGGTGGTTGAGGACGTTTTCCATCTTATACCTCGGCTGCTGTCGAGTGATACGCAGGTATTTCTGCATCGGACGAACCAGCGTTGGAAAAATGGCCTGTGCCGCTTCATATGGGTTCATACCACCCATGGCACCTGGAAAATAATGAGGAGAAAACAGAAGGCCACTTGAGAAATTGATGTTCTGGAAAATATAATTTTTTTCACTTTTAAACATAGGTGACTCATTTGCACAAAACCAGCTGCAAGTCGAAATATTCAGTTTTAGGTTTTCCCAATTGTTAGATAACAATAGATCATAATTTTTAATAGATTTTATGCAAAACAACATAAAATAAAAAATTACATTGAGGGGTAGATTCTGAATGATTCCGCACAAATTATGATTTTATATTAGACAGCATCAAAATCAGGCCATTTTACAAACATAAGTCCATTATATTTTCAGTGATGAAAAGCAGTGCTATTATCCATGGATAAATTCAGTTAGGATTGAGATAGAATAATTTTGGCACTGTTGTAAAGAGGATGTATTTCTCTTTAAATTAGTATCTTAGGTTCAAAGAATCCAACATAACTGGTTTTGTGCAGATGGATCACATATATGCGCATAGCTCTATTAACAGACATCAATGACAACTGTCTCTGTGCATTCGACAAGCAATGGCAAAATTGCTTAGCTAAAACGTGTTATTGGATTTGAGAACCATTTCCAAACAGATTTGAACGTGGCTTGTCAAGTGTTAAATTTAAGTTTAAACCTAACTTTCAGGCTTTGATCTTTCTGGAATCTCTCAAACTTATGTTGACTGAAAACAGAATGTCTGTCCAATGTAACGTGATAATTTGTAACTTATTCCATGCTGTTCACGGTAATAACCATTCAGTAGCACTCCCAGTGAGAATACCCTGAGAGAAGAAATAGGTTTTGAGGAGAGAGATGCAGGAATAGATCTAGAAAGAAGAGACACACATGACGAGGAGTGGTCTACATTCCACAGAGCAAACCCAAAATTACGGTTAAACAATAAACGAAAACATCAAAGTCAATTTAATTCAATTCTTTTCTAATGCAACCAGAGCACACAAATTACAGCAAATGCAGAAAATAAGAGAAACATTGGCCACAAAGGGGGACCCTAAAGAGATGGAGATCTTCTGGGGAGGGTCACACAAGTAAAACAAATCCCAAGGAGAGTCAACCAAGACAGCCGATTAAATAAAACAAATGCAGTTAAACAATAAATTGGAACATCAGCGTCAAATGCAATACCTGGTTCTTTATCGAATCTTTTAACGTGGCTAAACGCTTCCTCAGCCGCAACCACAAGCCTAGCTCTCCGACGTCTCACTCTCCTCTCGTATTCCTGCTCCTCGTAGAATCGATCATTGTGCCCCGTGTCCCGGTGACTTCCTCCAGACGTCGCCACAATTCCGCGTGTTCCCGACGCCGGAGTGCTTCCCGAGATCCCGTCGACCTCGTAGATCTTGAATCCACTCACCCGCTGTGAACGGCGCGGCAGGCTCTCCAGGTACGGATTGTACACCTGAAAGTCTTTGTAGTACTGTTCAAGGCACCAGACGGCGAGGTTCTGTATCGTCAGCTGGCCGACAGTGTACGACATCGACTCACCGTCAGGTGACCTCACGACCTTTGCGACGTACTGCGGCTGAACCTGGCGCAGCTCCAGCAGGATCACCGCCAGGTAGTGGATGAACAGCAGTGCGTCTACGAGCGACCCGGCGAACGCTACGATGTTCACGTAGTGCACATTCTCCTTCAAGTAGATACGGACGCCGTAGAAGAGCCAGTAAGCGAACGTGAGAATGAAGACGAGGAAGAGGACGATCGCCCGGAGGATGTCGATGCGAGGGAGCGTGGCTTTCGGCCGACGACAGAACAGCGCCCACGACCCGATGAGCAAGATGAGCAGCTTGAAGCCGAGGCTGAGCAGAAGCCCTTCGCAGTCCGGCTTACAGGAATCCATTTCCCATTTGAGGACATTGAGTTTCGGCAGGACGATCATTGCCACCGGCGACACGAAAGCCAGAAATGCTATGATGCCTGCGAGCATCATTCCCACGTATCTTGCGCAGCGGAAGCCGATGTTCTCCTCCAGGTCCTTCCCCATCCGGACGTCCTCCATGGAAAATCCCATTTCGCTGGTGGCGCCCGTGATCACGGTCGTGTTCTCACCCCATTCGTCGTCTTGAACGCCAGATCTACCCCGGGTGTACTCCACCATGCTCGGCACCCCCCCCTCGGGGATGAACTCGGAAGCCAGGCCATGTCGTATGCGGCGTGACGCTCTGGTGGAGACGGATCGGTCGTCACGGTCCGTGTCGGGGTCCGTGTCTCGATCGTTCTGCCGTCGCAGACGCTGGCTTTCAGAGTCGCTGCTTCGGCTTGATCGCTGCTGTGCACCTCTCCGGCTTCCGTGTATTCGGTGTTGTTGTTGTTGCTGTCGGCTGGCGACCATCTGAGAGTGACTGGATCGGTCGCTACGACCAGAACGCACAGATTCCGTTTCCATGGTGATCTGCGTCAATCAGAGGATCCTGAATCTTCTGTCACTGTCAATACCTGAAATAAATAATTACCGTGTCAAGTTTCGATAGAATTTATGTTCCTGTTTGACCGAAGCCTCCCGACATCTATATAAAAAATAATTTTCTGCTCTAATGCCAGGTTCATTCTAATTTTACAAGATACTCTATCTTGTATCGCCGTACCTATGCTCGCACTAAAACACACTTTTTCTCTATTAAATCTACTGGGATCTGAATGTACATATTGTAGCCATTAGGTGTCTACGGCCCTTCTACTCTTCCGTACTCTTTCTGTCTTGGGATGCGTGGGTGTATTGAGGGTTGGGCATTGCCTATATAAGCCTTTGCTTGCGTGGCTGACGTCCCTGTTCTGCGGTTGTGGTGATGTGTGAGGCGTGTGGGTTTGATGTCTCTCGTTGAGTGTGTTCCGTCTTCTACGTCGCCGTCTCGCCCTGTTGGTGTTCTGGCAGTTCATCTGTCTTCCTGGGCTTCGTTAGCCGTTGTCTGCTGTGCTGTCTACCGTACTGCTTCGTCTGGTTTGTCAACTTTGGTTCTACTAGACGGTAACCTTTGTTATTAGCTGTAAATATTGCTTGTATGAATAAATCGATCTTATTTTACAAAAGTGGGACCTTATCTTTTGATAGTCATCCTCGTAGACGGCCGTGAACCTTACAAATGGGGGCCCTCCGTGCTTTTGCTCATTTTGGGTATTTTTGGTGAATGTTTGTTGGTATAATTCCGTTGGGAAATTTCGGATATTTTTTGGTCCGTGTAGTTCGCCGGAATTTTGAGAAATTTGCCGTATTTGTCGGAAATTTTGCGGTGTCGCATTTCGTTTTGGGGGCCTGGGCTATTTGAATTTCGTGCGTTGGCAGAAATTTTGTGCGTTGTTCGCATTTGTGACAGTTTTGAAGTGGACTGTCGTGAGAATTGGGAATTTTGGGGAGAATTTTTGGTCTCCGTGGTCTGCGCAGGTAGACTAGTATGGCGTCCTCAGAGGAAGTTACTCTTCTGGAATGGGATGAGTTAGTGGAGTTGCCGGTGGACGAATTGAGAAAATATTGTGCGACATTGGGTGAGGACGTTAAAGGGTTAACGAAACCTCAATTAATGAAGTTGGCTAGAAAAGCGTTGTCGCCTAAACAAGGAAGTGAGGAATGGAAACTTCGGGCACAAGCGAAGAGAGAGGCCGTTGAATTGGAGCGTATGAAATTTAAGGAGGACAGAGAATTTGAATGGGAGGTAGAGAAAGAGAAATTGAGAATGGCAGCTGAGGCAGAGGAGAAGAAAATGAGAATGGCAGCGGAGGTGGAGGAGAGAAAAATGAGAATGGCAGCTGAGGCAGAGACAGAGAGAATGAGAATGGCAGCTGAGGCAGAGGAGAGGAAAATGAAAATGGAAGCTGACGCTGAGGAGACGAAAAGGAGATTTGACATAGAGGAGAAACGGATGTCTTTGGAGGTAGACAAACAGAAGTGCGATATTGACTTGCGGACGTTAGAATTAGGAGGTGTGCCAGACCGTCCTGTGCAGCACAAGGAGGATTTTCGTTTTGGGGCGGCAATGAAATTTGTTCCTAAATTTGACCCCTCGGATATTGAACACTATTTTGCGGCGTTCGAACAGGCAATGGCTTTGCATAAAATTCCGATGGAAAAATGGTCGTCCCTTTTGCAGCCACAATTATCGGGAAAGGCGGCAAATGTATTTGCGTCTTTGTCTTTGGAGGATTGTGTGAAATATGAGGTTGTTAAATCCACATTACTCACAGCTTATGAACGGATACCGGAGTTCTATCGGAAGAAATTTCGGGGGTTGAAAAAAGAACCACGGGAGACTTTCGCAAATTACGCGTATCGATTGCAGATACCTTTCCAACGTTGGGTAGAGGGTACGAATTCGTGGAATGATTTGGCTAAATTTAAAGAGGTCATACAGATGGAGCAATTTGTACAAGCGTTGCCGTTAGAAGTACACAAGTGGCTTTTGGACAAAAGTCCTGAGACTGTAGCGAGTGCTGCACGTATGGCAGATGAATACGCTGTTTTGTATAAACAGGGGCCGAGTAATTATGCTGGGGGATTCCAAAGGAATTTTTCTGAGCGTACAAACCGCTTCTCATGTGACGATAGTGAGAAGAAAGACGTGTGGGAGCGTCAGGGTTCAGGGTACAAGGAAGGTGTACGCCATGAGTCAAAATGGAGTAAGCGTTCGCCTCAAAGAGGGACGTATGGCTTTAAGCAGCAAAATCGTAAAAATGATGACGTTGAGGGGTTTGGAGAGCAGGTCACGTGCTCGTTCTGCAGAATTCCTGGGCATTTGAGGTCCCAATGCCGGAAATTACAACGAAAGGAGGGGCCTGAAATTGAAAACTGGAGGGGTCCGAAACCCGTGGGTTTAGTACAAACTGTGTCGGCGCCTGTTAAGGAACAGAATTTTCAGAAGCCTATTGAAACTGTTGATAAAATGTATGCTCCTTTCTGTGTGAATGGGTGTGTCATTAATGATTTGAATGAACGCAAGGATGGTGTTTTTCTGAGAGACTCAGGTTGTCTTCAATCTTTAGTATCGGCTGAATGGTTGGATGAACATGATTTTGTGCAGTTAAATGAGACACGCCTTCTGAGAGGTATTTCTGGTCAAATTATGGAGCGCCCTCTTGTGAAAGTGAACGTGGAATGTGCATTTGTGAAAGGCGAAATTCTCTGTTGTACGCTGAGTTCTTTTCCTATGAATGGTGTGCACGTGGTGATTGGTAATGACGTAGCGCTTTCGGGTGATATTGTGGATGTGGCTATTACGACCCGAGCTCAAGCTAAACAATATGCAGAGGAACGCAAGGCGACAGAGAGCGATGTGTGCAGTGAACCGACGCGTTTGGAGCCGACGATTCTGGGTCAGAGTGCAGTCGGTCGATCGGGATTTATTGACAAATGATTTAATGTGTACGTCTGATGATCAAGCGCATTTAGACGAAGGTGACTTGGAAGCTTTATTCGAGTCGAATGAAATTGTTGACACTGACTGGCAGGATGTCTGTGTTACGAGATCAGAATTAATTAAGAGGCAAAGAAGTTGTCCTGATTTGATTCCAATGTTTGAGCTGGCGGAGAATAAATCGAAGGGCGATGACCGTGTACAACCGTATGAGTTAGTGGAAGGTGTGTTGATACGTCGGTGGGACGACAAGTTAACACCATTTAAGATGGGTGTGTCACAGATTGTGGTTCCACGTCAGTTGAGAATGCAATTGTTGCATGTGGCCCATGATATACCAGCATCGGGTCATTTGGGAACACAAAAGACTTTAGACAGACTGTTGAAGCATTTCTGGTGGCCACTGGTGAATAAGGGTGTACGTGAGTACTGTCGTTCATGTGATGTTTGTCAACGGTTGGGTAAAGGTAACAGAAATTATAGAGCGCCTATGGTTAGTGTGCCTGTTATGCAAGAAGTGTTTGAACGTCTCGCGATGGACATCGTTGGTCCTTTAAGTGTTTGTGCCTTAACGGGTAACAGATTTATCTTGACTGTGATTGATTTAGCATCGCATTTCCCATTTGCATTTCCGTTAAAGACGCATACGGCCCAGGATGTTGCGAGATGTTTGTGTGAGGTGTTTACGATGTTCGGTTTTCCGAAAGAACTACTTTCTGATTGTGGGACTGAGTTCATGTCTGATTTGATGCAGGTGTTTGTGCATGAATGTGGCATTGTACAATTGAAGACTAGTCCGTATAGACCACAAACGAATGGTTCGTGTGAAAGGTTCCATCGTACCATGAAAGATATGTTGAAAGCGGTGGCTGAAACGTATCCGGGTTCGTGGGATACCATGCTCCCTTGGATTTTGTTTGCGTATAGGGAAGTTCCTGTACAGGGTACTGGCTTTTCGGCCTTTGACTTAATGTATGGTCGCGATGTGCGTGGAATGCTTCAATTAATGAAAGAGGCATGGTTGTCAAAAGATGTTGCAAATGAAGTATCTGGAAAGAATGTGATTGAATATGTCTTGCAGTTGCGTGAGCGTATGCGTGTTGGGTTGCACATGGCAAGTGAGAATGCTGTTGTTGCTAAGACTAAGTCGAAGCAAATGTATGATAAACATTCGAAGGCTGTGACTTTTGAGGAAGGTGAAAAGGTGCTACTTTTGATTCCATTGGTGGGTAAACCCTTACAGGCCAAGTATTGTGGACCTTATGTGGTATTACGTCGTCTGGGTCCGGTTGATTATTTGGTATGTACGCCGGATAGACGAAAAACGGAACGAGTGGTACATGTGAATTTGATGAAGCGATATGTGGATCGTTTGGATGTGATGCATGATGTATCGAAAGATGATGTGATTGCTTCTGTGTTGTTGGTTGATACGAATGTGAAGGTGACTGAGTTGACTTTAGAGGATAAAGTCTTACAATGTAATGTGTCTGCTGAATGTCGTGATGAATTACGTGATGTTTTGCATGACTTTGCACATGTCTTTAGTAAATCACCGGGTAAAACCAACATGGTGTCACATAGGATTGAGTTGGTCGAAGGTGCTCGTCCTGTGCGACAATCACCTTATAGGTTGAATCCTGAGAGGATGGCTAAGGTGGAGAAAGAGGTGGAACAGTTGTTGAAGGCTGGGATTATTGAGGAGTCCGAGAGTCCTTGGGCGGCTCCGATCGTCATGGTTCCTAAGCCAGACGGTACGGATCGCTTATGTTCAGATTTCAGAAAACTGAATGGGTTATCCGTAGCGGATCCATTTCCGATGCCCCGGGTGGAGGTCTTAATTGATCGACTGGGTAAATCCCGTTATTTGACAAAATTGGATATGACCAAAGGGTATTGGCAGATTCCAATGCATCCTGATTCAGTCCCGTTGACTGCTTTTGTAACCCCGAAGGGTCATTATCAGTGGAAATATATGAGTTTTGGCTTGAAGAACGCTCCTGCCTCATTTTCCAGATTAATTACGAAAGTTCTGAATGGATTGAATGATTTTTGTGATGCATATCTGGATGACATAATCATTTTCAGTTTGGGATGGTCGGATCATTTGATGCACTTGAGGAAGGTGTTGAGTAGGATTGCGGATGCATGTTTGACTTTGAATCTAGCTAAATGTGTATTTGCAAATGCTGAAGTAGATTTTTTGGGTCACCACATTGGAGTGGATGGTGTCCAGCCACGGGTAATGAAGGTGGAAGCGGTGTTGCGGTTTACCAGGCCATGCAATAAGAAGCAGGTGCAATCGTTTCTTGGGCTTGCAGGGTATTATAAGCGTTATTTACCTCATTACTCTGACATTGCTTTGCCGCTGACGGCGTTAACGAAGAAAGGGATTCCTTTTCGATGGAATGAGGAAGCAGAGAGTGCCTTTGTGGATTTGAAATCTCGTCTTGCTTCTCGACCTATTCTTATACCTCCTGACTTTTCTAAACAGTTTTGTGTTGGTGTTGACGCATCTCAATTCTGTGTGGGAGCATGCTTGTTTCAGATACACGAAGAACTGGAGCATCCGATTTGCTACATCAGCAGGAAGCTGCTCGCGCATGAGGTTCGATACTCAACCATTGAGAAGGAGGCGTTGGCACTGATGGTCGCGTTACGAGCCTTCAGTGTGTATTTCGGGTCCGCACTGGTCCTGGTGTACACGGATCACAAGCCTCTGCAGTTCATCCGGCAGATGGCTAATAAAAACATGAAGCTCTTGCGTTGGAGTTTGGAACTGGAGCAGTTCAATCTGGACATTCGGCATCGTCCGGGCAGGTTAAATGTCCTCCCGGATATTCTCAGCCGTCCGTCTCAGTTGTCAGAGGAAAGCAACAGTTCAGTCACTGCCAAAGCAAAAAATAAAGTCTTCACAGTTGTCAAATAAGGACGTCCGTCAATTGAAAGTTTCGAACAGAACACTTCAGTGAGTGTCTTGTCTGCGTGTAGCAGCCACTTTCCAGAAAAAGTGGTGGAAGCTGCATCGCCTTTTTCAAGAATGACTCAAGAGTTGGGGGTTCTTGTTGGGGGTTCTTGTTGGGGAAATTAGGTTCTCTGTTAGCTTGCAGTGGTTGACACTGTTCTCGTTCGTCTCGTTTGGCTTTGGCCAATGACATGTTAAAATTTTTGGCTCATTTTTGTATACACGTTGAGTGTCCAAATTTTTTTTTCGTGTGTTATAGTTTATATGATTCGAACTTTTGAATGACTTTGAATTATATGAACTCTCAGTTACTTATGATGATGCTTTAGTTAGTAGTTTGTGCTGCGTTAGTTGTTGCAAGGAATTGCTTAGTACGCTAACTTGTAACGATATAGTGCTTTGCGATTCTTGTTGCTTTGAACTTGTAGGCGTAGCGTTTGTTGCTATATTTCGTCGTCCCCTCAGGACTCCTCATGCTTTTGGGAGGGGGATATGTAGCCATTAGGTGTCTACGGCCCTTCTACTCTTCCGTACTCTTTCTGTCTTGGGATGCGTGGGTGTATTGAGGGTTGGGCATTGCCTATATAAGCCTTTGCTTGCGTGGCTGACGTCCCTGTTCTGCGGTTGTGGTGATGTGTGAGGCGTGTGGGTTTGATGTCTCTCGTTGAGTGTGTTCCGTCTTCTACGTCGCCGTCTCGCCCTGTTGGTGTTCTGGCAGTTCATCTGTCTTCCTGGGCTTCGTTAGCCGTTGTCTGCTGTGCTGTCTACCGTACTGCTTCGTCTGGTTTGTCAACTTTGGTTCTACTAGACGGTAACCTTTGTTATTAGCTGTAAATATTGCTTGTATGAATAAATCGATCTTATTTTACAAAAGTGGGACCTTATCTTTTGATAGTCATCCTCGTAGACGGCCGTGAACCTTACAATATAAAGAAATGAAGATGGCAAATTCGCATGGCACCGTTTCAGCCGATCTAAAAAGCATAAGCTGCAGGGTTGCGAGAGGGGACAGAAGGAGGCAAATGACAGGGGCCCAGCAACTTTTAGGGGTCTGAGCAAGGTAGTTATATATACACAACGTTTACGATTTACATCTTTTTAAATTCAATATTACAGAGAATCAACTACAATCAGTTCAAACCTCAAATCTGAATAAAATCATAATGCATGTACAAATATAGAATATCGTGCATCGTACCTGCCCTTTTATTATTTAAGTTTCTTTATGAACATTTTTCACATAAAGCCTTAATAATAGTTTATTAGCTCATGACCACATAGAGGTCCCAAATTTCTCTCATCAGGCCTAAAAGCATGCCATCAATTTGAGTCTGAATAATTTTAGATCACCTATCGCAGTACAACTAGTTTCGAGAATAAAATTTGTTAAATTGTACAAGTTTCGTCACTGGTCGAATACAACTTGGATTGACGAAAAGAATTCTTGTGAATTAGAAGTCGAGTTGATGAAAATTAATTTTCTTTAAATAGAAGTGGAATTTATGACAAGAATCGTACTTAAATACAAGCTGTATTAATGAACAACAATTTTTAATAAATAGAAGCTGCACTGATGAAAATAATTGTTGGCTAAATAGAGGCTGGAATTATTAATCGAATTCTTGCCTTTAAATAGAAACAGGAGCTGAATTGAAGAAAAAAATCAGGACTGCCAAAGCAGTTCTAAGTTGAACTGATAAAAATAGTAATGCTGCAATGGGCGAATAATTTACGGCGCTAAACTACACGTTTACCGGTTATCTGACAATGACGTCGAACCATCAATAATTCGTCGTCTTCATCAATCTTTTGTTTGAGAAAATCATTTTTTTCACATTAAATCTTCATGGACTACGTGAGTGAGATGTTATTCGTCGGATTTAATCGATGTTATACAATAAAACTGTAACCCCTTTAAGCAGCTCCTTTATGATATGCATTTCAAATCTTTGGTTATATCCTCAAGTAAAGAATTACAAGTAATAATTTGGAACGACTAGAGAGAACAAGTAGGCTACTGCAGACAAACGCTCGTGAGATATATCGAATAAACGACATAAAAAATACATTTAAGAGATTGCAGTCTTAAAACAAATATTAACCTTTTTGATCTAGTCGTTGAACGTTCAGTCCAAACGTCAACATGTGATGAGAGGCTGATTCAAACGATTTTCTTAAACAAAAACATCCTTTCACTCATCATTTAGAACTCCGCCATCTTGGCATCATTAGGTGCTTCGGGTGCAGGGATGCCACTCTGGATTTTGAAAAAATGTCAGATCCAGTCGAAAATAAGCTAGATTCTTACCAAAAACCTAGAAATCTAGACAAGACAGAAAATACCTAGATCTAGGTGGAAAGAGCTATGAGTGGCATCCCTGTTCGGGTGCTTCGCTATTGGCTCGTGGATTCAGGAATTTAGATCGCAGCCCTCCGCTCGTGGTTGAATGATTGATAATGTAATGTAATGTAAATCTTCGAGAATAATTATTATCACTGCCCACAAAGTCACGTCAGGGATACCAGCTTAGAACACCGGCGCTACAATATCAAATCATGTCCGCAATAGCCAGAGCTGCCTTGTTCCGTCAGTTAGTGCCGGTGCCAGATCAAAATCCCAGGAGGTCGAGCTGAGGAAAATGATAGACAACCCTGTATAGGCCTACGCGACATTTGGGCTATCAGAGGTTGTTTACGAATTATTGCAATGTGTACATCCACAAACTTGACGCAACGGTTGGAAGGAAGTCACCGGTTCTCAACTGGCGGTAATTAAAAGCACGCGACAATGCATGTATCATGATCGCGAGCTTAGGAACAATGTAGCCACGACTGGTTTAAAACCCGGACACACTGTACCCAGATAACTACTGATCTCAGGGCTATATAAGATAGGCTAACTATCGAGCTCTGTTACAGTATAATCGATACTCTGATAACGAAAGCTTTTACAGCACAGTGGACTCCTATAATTATTGTATTGTATCCGACAACTTATAAAGCGCTTCTTGCAGCACGAGCCTTTCAGAAGCGCTCCCAGTGCGTGCAACCCCAAGAGAAAAGGCAGGTTTTGAAACAAGAGAAAGATGACGAAATACTACCAGAGCGAACAGATGGAGGAAGTCTATTCCATAGCAAGAGGACCAATGCAAGCAAATGATCTGGATTGAGCCATGGTAGTCCTGACATGGGGAACAAATAGGTCAAGCCCTTCAGAAGACCGAAGAGGATGCAGCGAAGTTGCAGAAATAGGACGAAGTATAATATCACAAAGATACTTCTGGGCTAGACCTAGTTGAGACCTGAGAACCAAGAAAATATCAGTTTGAGAATTTATTGTCGAAAAATAACTGGGGGAGGGGGAAACGTGATTTATATAGACTTGAAATGTGCAATGAGAACGTTACTATGGGGTCCTGAGAAAGGCTTGAATCAATTCTCATCCTGCCTACATGGGCCCAGAAATTTTTTGTGAAACAACCTATGAGCCTGTCACAATCTTGATATTTCTGCAGTATTCAAAAAGTTATGATGTGGTGAACTAGTTTATTCAAGGGGTTCAGTTAAAAAAAGGCTATGGTCAGATGCGGTTGGATTCTCTTGCAAGGTTTTTTCCATGCATGATGTACTGATATACGGATTTTTCTTGAATTGCTATTTCTTATATATAATACATGTATACAGCGGCGCCCGCAGGATTTTTTTCTTGTACGCACAGAAATTTTCGATGGAGGGGCGAACAGGGAACAATTTTCGTTAGGCCGCCGAAAAAACTGATCAACCTAGAATTTCCCCAAAACATACCTTTTCTTTTCTATCCGCCGAAAAAACTGATGACCTTTTTTTTTTTTTTTTTAGTCATCAACCTACTAGAATTTCCCAAAAACATACCTTTTGGGTCATCGCGCTGTACGCACTTACCTATGTGCGTACGTCTGCGGGCGCCGCTGCTGTACGCACTTGCGTAAGTGCGTAAGCCTGCGGGCGCCCCTGCATGTATATACAGCGTGAGAATTGTGGAAAATAACTGTGGAGTTGGACTATGATCCACTTGGAATTGTGTTGTGAAAAACAGACTTTACTATGGGGCTATAAGAGAGACTAAGGGTCGAACCCCCAACAATTCTCACCCTGAATATAATTAAAAATAGTGTATTGTCAAAGCCGCTAAATGCTCATCGTTCACACTGTCCACAGTTTTACTTCTGGTCAAGGCGGATTAAGGGGCCAATCCGGCCATGGCCTCCCTCCATCCCATCAGGTTTCAACAAGCTTTTGATCAATGTAGCATGAAAAGTAGAAAACGACTAAAAACTAATTATTTAGCATGGGTTTTGGAAATGGTACAATGTTGAAGCTATTTTGGCACGGAAATTTTTTTGCAAGACATTTCGACGATCAGATGACTAAAAAAAGTCACCAGATTTTTCAGCCAAAAGATCAATGAAATTTTTCCCAACTCAAGGTAAAAAATTTCTGTGTCTGCCCCTGCTTCTGGTTCATTAAATTTAACTTCATACTTAGGCTACTTAAGGAACTGAATTCTACGACTCATTCACTTGAAACAATCACCAATTGATCAATACGTTGTGCATTGTGACAACCGTACAGTACTACAGGTCATTAGATTAGATAAGATCTGCACATTTACATAGTATCTTTAAATCAAGAACTTTTCCAAGCCACATGACTGACTTAAGTCACCTGGCCAGCTAGAAAATATTCTTGACCTGTTTCTGAGTTTACAAGGCACTTTGTTATGAAGACAGTTCCATGTTCTGGGGCCAGTGGCCGAGAAAGTGCAGTCACAAATGCGAGTTCTCAGCACTGTACATGAAGATTGCTTTCCTCAAACAATTGGAGTTGCAATGCGGAGGATTGCGTCCCGATACAGCAATCGTGCAGAATGACTCCCTCCATCTGTAATAAGACCTTATTGGGGGTGTCATCCTCAGCCCTTTGCTATTTGAAGATTTTATTTCCTCAGGGCTGTTACACTGAGAGCGCCTCTGAATGGCTAGCACTGTAACAGGCATTTTATAAATTCTCATAAACGATACATGCAGTCAAAGTTTTTTCATTCACCACCTATTCTGCATTTAGAAACTTGAATCAATATGCAGCTAATAAACAATCAAAAGATAATAATCACCAAAGAGGAAATCTATTGCACTTCACTTGACATTAATAGATTGTGACATTATAGAATGATTACACTTCGATGGCAAACATTATGATAGTACAAAATTTTAATACCTTATATGAAGCCATATCAGTTCAAATTTGAAGCTGGCACTCAACAAATATTCCTATACAACATAGTCCGTCATTGAACTTAAATCAGTGGTCCCCAACCCGTGGCCCGCTGGTCAAAAGTGGCCCGCCAGGCCTCCAAAACTGGCCCTCATCTCTCAAAGAATAAGAAAAAATATAAGAAAAAAATGACAATTTGGACAGGATAGAACACATAGTTATTTTCTATTACAAATTTTTTATTTTTGACGTCTGTAAATAACATAAAACATTCTATTTTGATTCAATTATAACAATTTTATATGCTTTAAGTTAATTAAATTCTAGCCTTGTGGCCACCTAATGGCCTGTAATTAAGAAAAAGTAGCCCTCGTGTCCTCCAACTTAGAAAAAGTGGCCCTACAGCAAAAAAAGATTGGGGAATCACTGACTTAAATCATCTAGCTCCATAGAGCAATCGAAACAGACAATATACAGTCAAAGAAACTGCAGCGAAAACAGCCAACGAAAGAGCAGCCAATCTCTGGTAGCTCTGCCACGAAGGATTGATGTTCCTCGCCAATGCATTGTTCATGTCAAAGACTCGACACTTCTCTTCAATTATGGCGTCCTTCTCCTGTCGGCTGAAATGAAGACCGTCGACGCTTGACAGAATCCGTCTTCGGAGTTCCTTGCGATCGATGTCTTCAAACTCAAACAGACTAAGACCCAGTTCACCGGACAATCCCAGCGTCTTTCTGATCATGCGTTTAAGGATTTGACCTCCAGCCAACAACGCCAGATACATCGAGTGGATATAGCTACAAATGAAACAAGAGTTTCATGTAAGAATAATCAACATTGTGGGGCACGGTAGTGTAGTGGGTATGCTCGTTGCCTTGCAGCCGGAGGGTTGCAGGTTCGAATCCATCTCAAGTCGCCGCATAGGGACCTTGGGCAAGTCCTTCACTCGCAATTGCTCGGGCACTTCGGCATGAGACTCCAATACGGTGTCCGTGCTGTTACTGCTGTAGCCTGTAGTCGGAAGCAACTCTGAGTAGCAAGCTTGAAGAGGAGCTATAACAAGTGCACACATAAACAAACAAACAGCGTGTAATGAAAAAAAAGGCAATCTAGTGTAATAACTTTGTACAAGTTACTAAATGGTCCATCGTCCTTTGTGGGGCATGGTGGTGTACGGGTATTTTCGGTGCCTTGGAGCTGAAAAGTTTCGAGTTTGAATTCACTTCAAGCTACCATGTAGAGCCCTGAACCACTTCTTCACCTGCATTTGCTGAATACACTTCACCATGGAATTCAGTGTCCGTGCTGGAGTCGGGAGCGGCTCTGAGTAGAAACTTGAAGGGGTGCTATAATAAGTGCTCATACATATATCATGAGAAGACCTTGTCAGTAAATTCTGTTACTTAACCTCCTTAGCGTTAATCCCGAGTGGCACTCGGGACGGGAAAAAGATGCAAAAACGGTTAATCCCGAGTCCCACTCGGGCTATATACATACATACAAACATGCATACATACATACATACATACATGCATACATACATACATATGTACATACATACATATATGCATACATATATACATACATACATGCATACATAGATACATACATACATATATATACATATATACATATATATACATACATATATACATACATACATACATACATACATGTATATATACACATACATATATACATACAGGCATACACAAATATATACATACATGCATACATACATATACATGCATATACATATACACACATATATACATACAAACATACATATACATATATATATATATACACACATACATATATGCATGCATATATACATACATGCATACTTACATACATACATACATAAATATATACATACATGCATAAATATTCATACATACATGCATACATACACACCTACATACATATATACATGCATACATACATATATACATATATACATACATGTATACATACATGCATATATACATACATACATATATAATACATATATACATACATACATACATATATACATACATATATACATACAGGCATTCATAAATATATACATACATGCATATACATACATATATAAATATATACATACATGCATACATGCATATACATACATATATACATACATACATATATACAGTATTATACATACATACATACATGTATACATGTATATATGCATACATACCTATATACATGCATGCATACATGCATACATAAATATATACATGCATGCATTCATACATATTCATGCATGCATACATACGTCATACATACGTCATACATACGTCATAATCGTAAATAAATGTAACGTTTTTAGCAAGTTATTCCGGAAAGTAATGAAACGCTAAGGAGGTTAAGCTAGAATGTACTATCACAACCACATTTTATGAGTCAGTCATTCTATTTTTCGGCATCGCTTGCATCTTGCACTAATTTGGCTCATCCCGAATAAAATAATGGTGGCAGACAAACTGGTTACTTGAGCATAAGTAGGCCTACCATTGTGTCTATTGTGGTGATTCAACATATCAGATTGATGCAGTCTCATTTGCCAATAACTCACATCTGCATTTCCATTTATATGAATGCCTTGCAGGCTGATATACAGTTAAATTCAACTCCTATTAAACTTGCGATTATCTATTACTACTAAGTTTTCTTAGAGACTGTTAGTGGCCTCTTGAACGGCTACGTTATTATCATTTTTTTTATTGCTATTATCAATATGTAGCTTAACCCTTTCGTCCCCAGTGACTCCAATTGGAGTCATTAGTGCAAATAATTTTTTCCATAAGTTCTTTCATATTCTGGTAACCAGAATTAATTCATTATCAACATTCATGTAATGTTGAATTTTTTAAAACAGGGTAGCATGACATTATCATCCTAGGTGGCACCACAATAACAGGCTAAACATTGGCCTTGAGCAACAAATTTTTATGATACCTTTGGTAATACTTTTTTCTATGAAATAAAAGATATCCAATGGTAAGAAAATCGTTTTGAAGCTTTTATGTATATGTTTTAGCTTACAGAGGATGCAATATGGTTTTTAATTAAAAACCACAGAGAAAAAGTGAGTTTTGCACATGACTCCATTTGGAGTCAATGGGTCTCAAAGGTTCAAAATATGTATGGCATTACGTTTTTGTTGCTATTTCTCTTGAACTATTTTGACTCAACTGATTCGATGACTTCAACATATACATCAACTTCAATGACAATAGGAGAGTAATAACGAACCGAGATGACCCAAGCTATGACCGATACTACAAAGTGCGACCACTTCTTAACATGGTGAGAGATGCATTCCTACAGCTTGAGCCCAAAGAAAAGATGAACGTTGATGAGCAAATGATTCTATACAAGGGCAAGAACCCACTAAGGCAATACATTCCAAAGGAACCAGAGACATAGGACTTCAAAGTTTGATGTGGTGTAAGTGGCCTCACATATGACTTCTTTGTGTACGAAGGAAAGAGTCTGAGTGTTGGATGAAGAGCAACGAGGATCAGCTGACGTATACGTGTTGATGCTAATTCTGGTCTAGCTGTGGTACGATGGCTTGCAAATTCCTCTGTTCAGCTTTCATCAACCCACACCATGGGATTAGTTCATGGGGGGTGGGGTTTAGGGGGCTAAGCTCCCCAAGAACCCACAGACTTGACCCTGCATCAATAAGGACTCCCAAGGGTCCGGCGAATGGTAGCCTAATGTGAGGGCAGTAGGAGAGCAGGAGGCCGAGACTAGTGAGAGGACTGTCCACCAGCCCCCCTCACACCAAACTAAGAGAACGAAGTCTGACAGTCTGTAGCAGTACCCAGGGGCAGATCCGAGGGACCAAACCGACCATGGCCTCACATATGACATTTACACAGAACGTGTACATTGTGTGTTGAGTGTGTGTAAGTGTGCCATGTGTGTGTGTGTGTGTGCGTTGTGTATGTGTTTGTGAGTTTGTGTGTGCGTTGTGTGCGTATGTGTGCATGTTGTGTGTGTGTGTGTGCGTTTTGTGTGTGTATGTGTGTACTGTATGTGTGCGTGTGCGTTGTGCTGTGTGTGTGCGTTGTGTGTGTATGCGTGTACTGTATATGTGTGTTTGTATGTGTGGGTGTGTTTGTCTATGTGTGGGTTGTGTGTGTGTGTGCGTGTTTTCGTTGGGTGTGCATGCGTGTGTGTTTGCGTATGCGTTGGCGCTCGCGTGTGTATATAAAGCGAAATATATGTTCGTTTTCGAAATTGAGACATTGAGTCCCATAGTCGCCAAATGGAGTCATAACAAAAAATATATAAAAAAATTATTTTTTTATTAAAATTTTATTTTTTATGTTTCATACTATGTCATTGATTAGAAATAACTGAACGAAATATTTTTTTAATGATCAAAATTAAATTGGGAACGAAAGGGTTTAGCTTAAAGTACTCATAACAATATGAGCAGCAGGTAATATAAATGTGGCAAACCTTTAAAAGTTATTAAAATCAACAGTTAGCATACTGACGCAATAAGTAATACTGGATTTGTGGCGGCTATCTCGTATATTCGATCACAGTAGGCTTGAGCAGGAATCGATGGCTTTATCTTTTCACTCCAGTCTGGTCCAAGAAAATACTCCAGGTCTCGCTCAAATGCTTCCCTGCGGAACATTTCCTTAATGTAAAACTCATGTATTCGAGGATCTTCTTTCAAACGATCGATGCATTCTTCAATCGTCCGAAAAACAAAATAGAATTCTGCAATAGCTTCAGCGTATAGTTTGGTGTCAGTGAGAACAACGGCCAGCTTGAGATTTATAAGACGATCACTTTTATCGTGTACATCTTTTGTCTTCTTTCTCAGTTCGGACGAAAAGTCTAACTTCTCCTCTTGCGCCGCCATGATATAATATTGGCCCAGGTAGTGCGAGGTATAGTGACAAGAAAAGGACAATTTATACACTTGGTGACAAGGTTGTTTTCGTTTGCTAAAGTTTAATTACAATACAATTATAAATGGAGCAACGACCTTGATGCAACAACAAAAGACAATAGATCTAAAATTATGGCTTCTATTCCGCGATGTCAATAAATCATTGTTATGGATCGCCACTATTTTAAGTCTTGCCGCTGAACTTTATAATCCAAATTTTGTTTGTGCGTAAAATTCTCTTAATGTTTCTGTATTTAAAAATACTAAATCCTTGTAAATGAAAAAACACTATAAAATTAATTATCTTAAAATAAGGAAGGCCTGTTTTAAAGTTAAGTAGGAACATCTTCTGCATGGTTGGATACGCTGGACAACAGGAAAGGAATAGGCTCCAAGCAGCTAGGCTGATCCGTCTGCGCTAATATATTATTATGTTCTGGGAAATAGCCCAAAGTTCAAAGAGCTACCGCCGCTTGTTTCTGGCGCTACTCGCAAGACCAGGCTATGTACTACACGAGTTACTCTCCTAAGCGAGGCAAACGGGTTAGGCCTATAATAATAACCTGCGCGCCAGACGTCATGACCTGGGCTGCGAAGAGCAAACAAGTAGACAACCAAATTATTATTATTATTATATTCGTTTTAATGGTAACAAAAACTGATAGACACACCGCTATCAGGTACAAGAAGCAGTTGATCAAATACAATATAATACCTATAGAATGTCTTTAGCCTTGACTGTTGCATTTGTCTTAGGATGAGCACAAAATGACAGAAATTACAAAAGAATGTTTCTATGTTTATATAGGGTAGGCTGCAATAATGCGATTAGACAATTTATTATAATTAATTAATTAATGAACATAGGGTGCCTTTCTATACAGAACCCGAGAAATATAATGTCCCCAAATGAGGAAAAGTGAAAGCATTTGTAGAAATCTTGAATTTTTTTCACATACAAATCGATCTAGTTAGTCTGTTCATTGTTGTTAGTTTGTTTTATGTGAATTTTATATTGTGACACTATTTCACCAGAATAAACTGCTGCTTCCATGGCAGCTGACCATATTAAAGAATATACTTACGGTACTTACCTGCTTTATTATGCTAAGTCAACATGATTCCAAGGTGAGGTGGTTAGTGTCCAATCAAGAGACCATCTGGTGTTCAACTCCTACTGAGGCAGAAAGTTTAGAGTTCTGCTCTGCCCTAATCATCTCAGATATAATTAGCACAGTGAGGTGCACAACGTCAGTGGGTAAATCATACGGCAATGGTCACTCAACCTCACATACTGAGTTAAAAAGAATGAAGACTAGCACTTCTTAAACATCGCTGCTCCAGGGCTAGATGAAGGTGTGTGCGATTCTATAAGATTGCACTTGATATAGCGCCTTTTAATAGCAATTATAGTTAACTATGTGTGTATGTGTATGGATGTGTGTGGTGATATGTGGGAAGGCAGACAGCGGATTTAGAGATCATGCTGACGAGGTTGTACCAGGACCCGCTGCATCAGCGATTTCTAGACGTGGTGGCGTGGATGACAGACCAGGATCGCGGCACGTACAACAGACAGAGGCAAGGAGTCAAAGGAAGAGAGACCGTGCAAATGCTGAATTTCTGCTTAGCTCAGCATGGAAAGTGTTTAAAAGGGACGAGCGCAAGCAATCAGGGCTTGTTCGTTCGCTCTCGCTCGCTCTGTTGACGTTGGATTCTTCGTGGAAGTTGCGCTCTAAATTATGTGATTAAAGTTGGATTGTTCGTCGAAAAGTATGCGAAACGAAGCCCGTCTTCTTGGATGCCGACATCAGAACGACGTTAAAAGGATTAGTGCGACTATTGAAGTGAAGTGGATCGAAGAGAGACTCTGCCGAACGAAGTGGTTGAGTAACGACGACGAAGAGAGGAAACGAAAGGACGAATTGGCGATTACGACGACAAGGATCTAAATTACGTTGCAGCAGGAAGCAGGGAGAAGGACTCAGGATTATTCAGTGATTCAAGCGGAGAAAGAGGACATTAACGTCGAGATCGTGGAAGACAGTAAACTACGAGCTCAGCGGTATGTTATGAACTAGACCTTCAGCCGTGAATGTTTGATTAGTAAGGGAAAAACCCAGACCAGAAATTACCTTGATCAGCCGTTGCCTATAGTTATAGAGACGAATATATGTGGAGTGAATGTATTTTTAGCCGTTGAGTATTATATTGCGCTATTTAGTATTGTGACTTTTCATTGTATTTTTGTATTAAACAATATAGCATTTGCTATTTGAAAGTGTCATGTCTAAAGTTTCTGTGACTGACGACGGAGACGAGACCGAGAGAGATATGGAAAGAAGGGAGGAAGGAGGACAACGACCGATTGGGACGGACGCAGGATTGATGGCGATGCTATCCAGTATTAGCCAAACGCTGTCGAGCGTGGACAGTAGAATGGAAGGTATGGATAATAGACAGAAACAATTAGATGGAAGAGTAAGACAGATAGATGACAGGGTGAGACAGATAGACGGACGCCAAAGACAGATAGAAGGAAGGATAATGGATATCTCAAATGAGATGGAAGTCGTGTTCGCAGAGCAAGACGATGTTCGGGACAGGTGGGCGAGATTGAGCGCCGAACTAGATGACCGTCGGGCTGAGATGCGATGGGCGGTAGAGGAAGTGAGAGAAAGCCGGCAAGACCGAGGTGAGCAGACGGACCCAGGTGGTGACTCTGAAACCATTGTAGGGCAATGCCCTTCCGCGCCATACTCGGCTGGACCTTGTCAAGATGAGGAAGAGGGAGCCAGCGCAGGTCCTATGCCAGACAGTAGGCGGAGTGCTAGGTTGATGGGAAAACCTAGGCCCGACTACTTTCATTTGGATAGACTGGGGTTCCCCTCCCAGGCCGGTTATTCCACCCTAGATAGGGAAGGGAATAGGGAGATTGAAGAAGGCGAGGCCCGTATCGTAAGACCCGGGGGGGTACTCAAACAACCGGAAGTAGCACGCCCGTTGGCCTCCCCGAAGACTACACCGGAGTTCAACTTGGGCCAAGCGTTCCTGTCGCTGAGCGGAAGGTCGGGAGACCGGGAAATGCTAGATCCGGGGGCAAGGGGGCTCCCTCCCGGTAGTGCCAGACCAGAAGCGCAAGCGACGAGGAGCGTCGAACTCCACAATGGCGGCGAGGATGTCGATCAAGAGTTAGGAAGGAGAGAAGGAAGAAACGAAAGAGAAATAAGGAATAGAGAGGGAGGGATAGATGAATTTGATGAAGAGACAGAACGATTAAGAATGATTTTCGACTGTAATGAAAACAGACGAGGAAATTATACGACGAACAGACAGAAGACAATTAAGATTTGATGAACGGATGTATGAGAACTATGATGATGTTGTTTTTGATGGTGTTGAACGTAACGTTAACTATGGGCAACTTAATCAAAATTTTGAAAATCATTTTGGCATCCCAACGAGCAATATGGCGAATGTTTCCAATGCATTCACCAGGGGGCGAAATGAGTATTTGTTGCCTTCACAAACACATAATTTATATGGATCGTGTTTGACAACTGGAACGACGACGACGAGTTCAAGGAACTGTGTCTATCCAAGTACAATACCATTACGACTGAATAACATGGCTGCACAACTATATCAACCAGCATCTCAAACCTACACCTTCACTCCGAAAATTTCGATTGCAACGCAGACTACAGCAAGCGAAATCAACAATAGGACTAGGCCTACTACAGAAACAGTTTCGAAACCTGTCGTTGAAAAGGCACACAACTGCTCTACAAGCAAGAACAGTCAGATCAAACTAGGTTACTACAATGGAAAAACAGATTGGGCTACTTTTCTACGCCGTTTCCATGTGTGTCGACGTCAGAATGGATGGACAGCAATGGACAGTTTGAATCATTTGACGTGCGCTCTGATAGACGAAGCAGCTTATGTGATTCCGGACGGAGAGATCGAAGAGTTGGATTCTGCAGAGGAACTTTTAAAACACCTTGAAGCCAGGTATGGTACAAGAGATCAACAAGTAATGTACCAAGTTCAACTAAACTCCAAGAGACAGAAACAAAATGAAGATTTGGGCCAACTCGGAACTGAAATAGGTAGACTTATGATGTTAGCGTATCCAGGAAAACCGTCAGCTCAGGGAGACATGATAGCCGTAAAAGCTTTTCTAGACGCCATGGAGGACAGACAATTATCGCTTAAGATACAAGAAAAAGAGCCACAGAAATTGACGGAAGCTGTGAAGATAGCGTTGAGGCTACACAGTTACAAGCAAGCGGAAAGAAATGGAAATTGGGGAAACGGAAACAGAGGAAATGATCGCGTGAGAAGGTTAACAGAAAATGACGAGGATTCAGAAAGAGACAACGGACGGCGCTACAACAATAATTGGAACCGAAATAGACAGAGAAATTTCGGCCAAACAAATCAGAGAAAGAATGATGTCAGAGCGATGCGACCTCCGAGGAACGATAATGATATGTACTACGCGCCACGCTACAATAATAATCAACATAGGAATTATCAACAACAGAGATACCATCATCAGCAAGAGCCTCACTACGACACACATCGCTGTTTTTTTTGTCAGGGCCGACATTTGATAAGATTTTGTCCACACAGGATGCAAAACGAGAGAAATGCAAACGGAAATTGGAGAAACGAACAACAATACTTTGAGCAGGAACCACAGACGCACAATGTACGCTTTGTACCGAATTCAACCAGCCCATATTTAAGAATGAAGTTGAACGGCCACTGGCAGGATTGTTTATTAGATTCGGGCGCACACATTTCTCTAGCGCCAGCAAGATTAGTCAGAGACGCTGACATCAGGCCGTCACATCATACTATATATGCAGCGAACAATTCTCCAATAACTGTTCTGGGACGAACTAGACTAGCACTACAGATGGTTGGTCGAATATTCTACGTGGATGCGTTAGTGACACCGGAAGTAGACGAAATTTTGTTGGGATACAAATGGATGGCTGACCAACACATTGTGTGGAATATGAGACAAAAATGGATTGAAATTATGGGAAGGAGAGCCGATCTGCATTTTCTGAACACGGAAACTCGCTGTGGTATGGTGGTGGAGGATGGAGACGTTATCGTTCCACCGTTCAGTGACTTGGAAATAGACACTGCGGCACTGTGGGAAGAGGAAGACAGTACCGGAGGGACAGCGAGATGTTTCAGAGTACTACGAGGAAGGAACAACAGAAACAGGAAGCGGAATGGAGTCGACAGGAAGTCTGACATCGGACGAGCTGCGAGGAAGCAAGGCTATCGTCAGCCCTGGACTTCCATGGGAGCTACACGAATAGACGGATGGGGAGAGGAGGACGTGTACTTTGGGCCACTAAAGAGGACGATGATACCGTTCCACCAGTGGGCCTAGACAGAAAACAATTTGTGCCGGACAGCCGTCCATAAAAGAAGTAGAAGGATAAGGCTGCACGAGATGTAATTAGTAGAAGAAAGAAGAAAAACTGTAGAACGATTATTAGAGTATTACGAATGTGAAAAAGAAGTAGGCCGAAGGACAGAAACAGATCTGGATCAAAACGATTACCGGGATGGCGAACAAATTAGGCCACGTGTACGCCGTGGGGCAACCACAGATACGACGCCGAGGTTGATGGACAGCAAGCGGAATTGGAGAAGGGAAGTGTGATGCTGCAACCAACCGACTATCGTCGCTGAAGCGGGAGGAGCGAAGAAGATGACAATGACATATGGTTTTATACCTACATGGCAATTTGTAGGAGGAGTGGTACTTAGGGCCACTTAACAAAGTGAGGTTGTATATGGGTGCGGGAGGTGTGAACAAGGGTCTATTAAGACAAAAGACGAGCTCTGTGGGGTAGTTCAGCGTCAGCCGCCAACGAATTAAGCGAAGGCGATTATCGTTAATCGAGTAAAAAAAAAAAAAGAAAGAAACGAACAATGTCGGATAACGAGGAAAATCTTATGATTGGAGCGTTGTTGGGAATGGCAACGGGGGTCACCGCAAGCACGTCCTTTGACGATTTTCTGGCTGGATTGGGAAACTCTCATAGCACGCCCAAGAACGCTGACGTGGAAGAAGATGAACTGCCATTATCTGACATTTCAACGGCGACGAGGTCTGAAACAACATCCCACGACAACGGAATCTGGACCTGCACATCAGGGAGAGGCGAGAGGCGTCCTACTAACCTACCCTCCTGGCGAAGCCACTCCACTGGACTGCTCTACCTTATGGTCGAAAAGATGATGGAGGTGGGCACACCAAGCTTGGCCCACCGGGATGTCGAACGACTTCACCAAAGCGTTCCACCCCTCGGGATAGAACGAGACGTGATTCCGGTCATGCTACTCTCTATCTACACTCTGACGCGAACTCCAAATGCGAGAGAAGTTCTACAAACCTGGAACCAACGACTGGGAGTTGTGGCAGTGACACGGCCAGAGACGACTACACGACGTTCGGGAGCACCTCCGTCGCAGGATCAACCCTTACCCTGGAACTACGACATCTGGTGCCTGGCAGTACAGGTGATTCTTCGTTTCACCCATCAGAATCTTCCAGCAACCGAAATGGAATTCCTAGGAAGCATTGGCGACATATTACGAGAGGCGGCCATGAACGCCTGGGCCGTAGAAGTGATAGTGCTGAGCTTATACTTCATCTGGCGCACCAACTGGGCTTGGGACGTTCTCTTCAACAACTGAACCAGACTCGAAGGTTACCTATACCAGTCGCCATCGGCCGTCTGCGATGATTCAACGGTTGGGACTCTGTTTTCTATTATTATTATCCGATCGTCAGCGTACAAACGAGAAGATCGATCGAAGCGAAAGCCAAGTCGTTATTTGTAGTGCATGCATATGTGTATTCTTGTTTACTTTGAATTATTATGAGTGGAAATGAACTGTGACATGAACTGTGAGAAGTTTACTGAAGTAAATCGGGTGAACAGTTATTAATAGAGAACATTGAGTGATTGTAACAGGCATTGATTGATTTATGAACTGCCTTGATTGATGGATTATTGTCGAATTGATTGATGTGATTGAATTGTAAGAACATTGAAGTACTATTTAAGGTCATGTAATTGCTGAAGACATTGCAACGTATATTGTGTTAAGAGTAAAATAGGGACTGTGATTACACTTAGCTATATAGGGCTGACTGCATTGATTTTGATGTTAGAGTAGGGATTGATAATATTTGAGGACACATTGTTAACTAAAATTAGACCTCGTGGTCTCGGTCTTTCTGTGAGAAGAGGAGAGTGTGCGATTCTATAAGATTGCACTTGATATAGCGCCTTTTAATAGCAATTATAGTTAACTATGTGTGTATGTGTATGGATGTGTGTGGTGATATGTGGGAAGGCAGACAGCGGATTTAGAGATCATGCTGACGAGGTTGTACCAGGACCCGCTGCATCAGCGATTTCTAGACGTGGTGGCGTGGATGACAGACCAGGATCGCGGCACGTACAACAGACAGAGGCAAGGAGTCAAAGGAAGAGAGACCGTGCAAATGCTGAATTTCTGCTTAGCTCAGCATGGAAAGTGTTTAAAAGGGACGAGCGCAAGCAATCAGGGCTTGTTCGTTCGCTCTCGCTCGCTCTGTTGACGTTGGATTCTTCGTGGAAGTTGCGCTCTAAATTATGTGATTAAAGTTGGATTGTTCGTCGAAAAGTATGCGAAACGAAGCCCGTCTTCTTGGATGCCGACATCAGAACGACGTTAAAAGGATTAGTGCGACTATTGAAGTGAAGTGGATCGAAGAGAGACTCTGCCGAACGAAGTGGTTGAGTAACGACGACGAAGAGAGGAAACGAAAGGACGAATTGGCGATTACGACGACAAGGATCTAAATTACGTTGCAGCAGGAAGCAGGGAGAAGGACTCAGGATTATTCAGTGATTCAAGCGGAGAAAGAGGACATTAACGTCGAGATCGTGGAAGACAGTAAACTACGAGCTCAGCGGTATGTTATGAACTAGACCTTCAGCCGTGAATGTTTGATTAGTAAGGGAAAAACCCAGACCAGAAATTACCTTGATCAGCCGTTGCCTATAGTTATAGAGACGAATATATGTGGAGTGAATGTATTTTTAGCCGTTGAGTATTATATTGCGCTATTTAGTATTGTGACTTTTCATTGTATTTTTGTATTAAACAATATAGCATTTGCTATTTGAAAGTGTCATGTCTAAAGTTTCTGTGACTGACGACGGAGACGAGACCGAGAGAGATATGGAAAGAAGGGACGAAGGAGGACAACGACCGATTGGGACGGACGCAGGATTGATGGCGATGCTATCCAGTATTAGCCAAACGCTGTCGAGCGTGGACAGTAGAATGGAAGGTATGGATAATAGACAGAAACAATTAGATGGAAGAGTAAGACAGATAGATGACAGGGTGAGACAGATAGACGGACGCCAAAGACAGATAGAAGGAAGGATAATGGATATCTCAAATGAGATGGAAGTCGTGTTCGCAGAGCAAGACGATGTTCGGGACAGGTGGGCGAGATTGAGCGCCGAACTAGATGACCGTCGGGCTGAGATGCGATGGGCGGTAGAGGAAGTGAGAGAAAGCCGGCAAGACCGAGGTGAGCAGACGGACCCAGGTGGTGACTCTGAAACCATTGTAGGGCAATGCCCTTCCGCGCCATACTCGGCTGGACCTTGTCAAGATGAGGAAGAGGGAGCCAGCGCAGGTCCTATGCCAGACAGTAGGCGGAGTGCTAGGTTGATGGGAAAACCTAGGCCCGACTACTTTCATTTGGATAGACTGGGGTTCCCCTCCCAGGCCGGTTATTCCACCCTAGATAGGGAAGGGAATAGGGAGATTGAAGAAGGCGAGGCCCGTATCGTAAGACCCGGGGGGGGGGTACTCAAACAACCGGAAGTAGCACGCCCGTTGGCCTCCCCGAAGACTACACCGGAGTTCAACTTGGGCCAAGCGTTCCTGTCGCTGAGCGGAAGGTCGGGAGACCGGGAAATGCTAGATCCGGGGGCAAGGGGGCTCCCTCCCGGTAGTGCCAGACCAGAAGCGCAAGCGACGAGGAGCGTCGAACTCCACAGGTGCTCCTCTTTGCCGTGATTCAGGATGTTTCGTCTGATGCAGTCTTGCTGGAGATGTAGGCAAACTTACAAGATTATTTTAGGACAAGACAATTATATTGTCCTCTGCACACGAACTGCCGTTTTTCGGACGATTGAAGAATGCGTGCTGTTTGAAAGAGGATCCTAGAATACATCAGTCTGTTTGACATCAAGGAAATAACCTATCAGACAGCTTCGTGCCATCTGTATGGCTGGCCCTGAAACCTTACTATGGTACTCTTCATTAAATGCCTTTTGGTCTTTGTCTTTTTTCACTGTTCTTAAGACTGTCATCTTCGACTGAGTGGTCATCCGTGAAGGGACGCTATATCAAATTGTTGTAATAAAGAATGGCAAATTGGATTAACCGCTGTATTTCCAAGTACATGTTTGCCTTCAGTTTCAACAGGCACCGTGTTGATGCAAGTCCACAATTGATCCAAAATGTTTAAACCAGAAATGGTCAAAAAAGTTCTAACTGCAAGCAGATCCCAGTTAGCAAGTGACCACAGGTTACAGCATATTAAATATCAATTATGTCGAGCCATAGAAAATAATTTCTTGGTGATACCAGACAATTCTTACCATTTATTTCGATCTGTCCTTTAATGGTAATGGATTGACAGCAGTTTCGGTTTAAGTGACCGTGGTTTGACAGTGGTTTCGGTTTAAGTGATCGTGGTTTTTTAAATTGAATTATTTATCTCATTTGCTATAGTGCCTCTCTAGTCTCTACTCAGAAGCGCTTGAGACTACAGTGAAGTACTTGCTAAAGGTTCCTGCATGACGACTTGAGGTGGATTTGAACCTGGAACCCTCCGGCTCCAAGGAACCGAACCAACCACTACACCATCGCACCCCATGATGATGCCTTATGTTAGTGGCACTATAAAACTCATTAGATCAGAATGTATCTCAAAATAAAAGTCACACAATCTGATCTGTAATTTTTTTATTTCCAATGGCTGTCAGAATGCCTCTGTGCATCCAAAGTAGACAAGAATTTGATTTTTCATGCAACATTTGTCAATCGTTTGTCCAGATTTCTAAAGAATGGAGAAATGACTTTACAGAACATTGTTCATGTGATTTATTTAAACCTACTTCTTCCTGGTTACCAAGAGATGCTTTGTGCAGCTAACTGGGGCTACCAACAGTTGATGTATACATGTCCATTAGTAGGAAAGTATACAAATGCTGGCCTTTGAGGTGATTGCAACCGTTAGAAAATAGAATGTAGCTTTCAAACTTTCTGTTTCGCTGAAAGTTTTTGAACAAGAAAAAATCTCAATTCTAAGCCAAACTTGGATAGGTTTTGCAGTTAGAACTACTGCTATAGTATATACTGTTTAATTTTCATAAAGTCAGAAGAATGCTGCTTAACATGACGCAAAACCGACACATGGTTCATAAACAACTGAATTTTTTTAAACAGTCGCCTACAATGTAGACATGTTGGAAGTAAGACCAGAGAGTTCAGAATTAAAGTCTACTCGTTTGGATTCCTCTGGTATCCTAATGTCGACTGGCTGGGGCTTCTTGTAACAGCCCATTCCAGCAGCACGCTCAGCTTCCTTTTGTGTGTAGGGTTCAATAGCCAGAGCCTTTAACCTGCACAAAAACAAATGACAATTCATATATTTACGACATCAAAAATCATCAAATTAATTTTAAAACCAAGCTGACATGGCTATTATCTGTACAGTACTGTACTCGTAACAATAACTGGCTAGAGGCTATAATCAAAAAATCCTTAACATTAGAACTGCAACCCTACTTTCAACCACTAATCTCACTCTATCTCCCTTCATTAGGTACATATCTGTTAACTGAGACACAATGCAGAACTACTTGTGCATAACACACTTCTGCCCCAAGGAATGGAAGGAAGGTAGATATGTTGGAAGCAAACCTAAGCATCCAACGTTTCCCAAAGCTTGTACTCTCTGTCTTCCAGAATCTATCGATCTAACTGTATGACCACATGAACGCCTAAGATGCCAAACTGTGCTATATCAGAATATGTGCTAGTATGAAGTGTGTCATAATGAAACCACTACATTCGTAAAACAAGGTTCAAACTGGTAAAAACATACAAGTTAAGAAAACAGGATTTAAAGTTATGCATATATCTTTGGCAGCATGGACTAATTAATTATTACAAAAAGAAAATTAGTAAAATTAGATAAAAACTTAAGAAGAAGGTAAACAAAGGAGGTTGTAAAGAAACGCATGTCAAAGAACTTCATACAACTGGATTATTGATGAGCCAGTGATATATAAAATAAAAAATAATGACGGCACTGCTCAACAATGGAATTTATCATAACACATTAGCCAACCTTGTTACGCCTAAAGCAGCTGATCTACTTTTGTAAAACAACTTAGGTGAGCATAAAACCTTTGTTTATGAGGCTTCGTAGAACAATGTGATTTCAAGGCATCGCCCGAGATAAAGTATCGTCTGAAAAAATTGAAACATTGAACATGAATATTTTAAAATCTGAGAATGAATAGTGTTGTGCACAAAACAACAGTGGCAATCACAAACTGAAAAAATCAAGGCATTACCAAAAAGTTCTTCACAATGTATCAGCTTTGAGGGGCAACAAAAGTGGCTGTCAGGAAACTACATTGAAGAAAATAATAATCCTAACAGCAATAACACAAGCTGTGTGTCGAGTAAGACGAGTTTTCAAGAAATAATAACATCCAAAACAAACTACAAGTGTTAATAAATGGACAGTCAGCAACTATAAAGACATTGTAACTCGTTTCCATTATTCTTTATAATTATTAATCTGAGCGGTAAGGGTTAGGTAACCAGCTGGAAAGGAAAGAAGATACTAGAAGACTGGAGGCTTTTGAAATGTGGTTATGGAGGAAGATGGAGAGGATTAGTTGGACTGAACATGTATCAAACGAGGAGGTGCTACAGCGAGTAGAAGAGGAAAGAGCAATGTTGGATACAATAAAGATGAGACAAAAGAAATGGATAGGACACATCCTGAGAGGAGAATCCCTTCTGAAAGTGATCATTGAAGGAAGAACGGAGTGAAAAAGAAAAAGAGGAAGACAAAGACAGAAACTATAGGACTGGATGTTGGTTGAAGGTTATGGGAAACTGAAAGAAGAGGCTCAACACCGGGAGGAGTGGCGCCGTCGGAAGTTCGAACCTGCCGTGGGGCAGAGAACATGAAGAAGAACCAGCTGTTGCCAATCAGGTTCTCAAGCAATGGCCATTGGCCACCCCACTTGTCTGTCCACTACAGTGTGTCAGATGGCCCTTTAACAACTTGGATTTTTACCAGAGTACCATATTTATACACAAATTGGGAGTTTTGTTCATAGTTAGTGGAAACAATCGTAGAGCCAAAAATTATTTGCCCAACACTCAATAGCAATAGTTTTGATTACCTGAAAGACAGCGTGTATTGTTTGCTTTTAAAACACTTACGTAAGTAAGCATAGCCTTTATTAAGTACTCCATTGGAGTCCATTTGCAAACGCACAATGGGACATCGACAAAAATGCAATGTAACACATATAAGTAATAATAACGCATAGTAATATACATGAAAAGTAATGTAAAGCAACACTCTACGGCTCTACGATTGTTTCCACTATCTCAATGATAAAATGTATCGCATTTGAAGATTTATAAAGCGCCTCTTGCAGAACAACTATTCAGAGGCGCACACAGTGGGAACCAGGAAAAAAGGAGTAACAGCAGTGTTCCTAACATCCGCCCAATCTCAAGCCTCTGATCAATGTTAAAGAGTTCATGTCGCAACAGATCTATAACTGCATCTATAGCAAACACCGCCAGACAAAAGTCACTGAAAACGTCAAACAAAATATGAAAAGTCCACGACTTACGCGCAATGAATGCAATAGAACTGAGCGTTTCCTGGCCGATCGAAATCGACTTCTTGGTTTAACAGACGTTTTGCTTCTTCTGGTTTCAAGTCCATGTGTATTTGATCGTGATCTTTCACCCGTCGTTTTGTCTTAAATTTCGACGTTAAAGCTTTATCGCCTTTGTGTTGCTTCTTTCGTGCGTATCGACCCATCCTGGCTTCTTCGAATATAAATCAGACAAATAATGTGACTTTAAACACTGACTTTAGTGTCTCTACGTTATAAATTTATGCGTTTCATGCAACGCAACCATTAAATGCAACATGAACGCAACGTGCCACAACACCGGAAGCGGATGTTACGGATAAGAAAAATTCAGATATTATAGCGCATGCATTAAAATGCGTTGGCAGCAACCGTGTTAGCAAATAGGCCTATATTCCTCATTATTTTTGTTGCTAAGTCCACCGATATGCACATAACCTCATCAACGTCCTGACATCTTGGATGTATATCACTGTTCATTCTCAACTCTTCCGGTAGCGTTCTGTCAACTGGATTGTTCAATAGAGGAAAATTATTTTTTTTTTTATTTATTAGGTAGGCCTATACTGTAACAGTACTGTCTGATCCTTATATGGACTTCCCTAACGCCTAATATAAATAATAATAATAATAATATATTATTATTGCTGAAACATAGTTGTGCCTTGTCATATTTTACTTATGCTAAAAAGTAGGAAATAACTTAATTGCCTAACTATATATTATATAGATCGATCGAGTGTCTGAGTGTGGAAATCTATAAGACAATGCAAGGGCCGGACACTTGGAAGTTTTAAATTACGATTATATTATTATCAGCTATGAAATGAAGCAATTACCTTTAATTTACACCCAAATGACAGCCTAATATGAACTGGCGTTGCAGTGTGGAAAATTCAAAACAATTTTTTACAATGGACAAGGGCACATCCCCATTGCCCTCCCCAAGCCTTTTCGTCTGCTCGGTGCCTCGGCGATCGTCCTTAGACCGCTCGTTCGCCCCCTCCCCCAAACCGAGAACCAACTCTCCACCTATGTCAACAACAGAGAAAGCACGGCACTGTCAAAGACCTGTGCGTCGTGTCAAGGAACGAGAGGCTCACCCTTTGTGGAGGGCAGACGTCCTTGCACATCCAGAGTATACGGCTACGACAGCTTGCAACTCGATCCCCTTGCAAGCAAGCAGCAGCTGAGGCATATATAGGCTACAGTAGCCTACTAATCCTAATCGTAACAGGCCTAACCAAATTTCTAAAGTGCCACTCGAAAGCCAAGCTCGGGGCACCAGCTTGTTCACGAGCCCTGCGTTGAGTCAAAAGGGTTGCCCGTAACAGTAGTACAAAAGTCGTCCGAGTTCGGCTGCCATAGTGTCAGAAGGGCGGAGCGCTACTATAAGGCTACCATGCAGGCGTAGTTATGCTCACCAGCGCTACAACAGGATTAGAGTGATCGCTCAGCCGACTTATTTAAGAGTGTCTCGTTAGAAAATGTCGGTTAACCTACCGTTTGCAAGGTCTCAATTAATGTGCATAGGCCTACGATTTCAATTGCGTGTGTCCTTATTACGAGTCACATAAAAAGTATATACGGCGTGTGAACCTCGACCTTCTTGCTGGTCATAAATTTGCTAGCTGTCGTCTGTTAAGTACCGTAGAGCACAAGATAATTTTTCCGACGCTTCTAAGAAACTAGAAGAATGATGTAAATTATCATGTAATAAAGCCATAGACCCGGCCTTTTAGTCATGCAAGTATGTACGTACGTATGTATGTATGTATGTATGTATGTATGTATGTATGTATGTATGTATGTATGTATGTATGTATGTATGTATGTATGTATGTATGTATGTATGTATGTATGTATGTATGTATGTATGTATGTATGTATGTATGTATGTATGTATGTATGTATGTATGTATGTATGTATGTATGTATGTATGTATGCATGTATGTATGTATGTATGTGTATGCATGTATATTTATTTGTTTGTTTGCATGTGCACTTGTTATAGCGCCCCTTCAAGCTTTCTTACTCAGAGGCACTCCCGACTGCAGAGCGGACATGGCATTGGAGCTTCACGCGCTGAGCAATTGCGAGTGAATGACTTGCCCAAGGTCCTTACGCGGCGACTTGACGTGGATTCGAACTTGCGACTTTTCGGCTGTCTCTATCTCTCTCTGTCTATCTGTCTCTCTATCTGTCTCTATCTGTCTCTCTATCTGTCTCTGTCTTTGTATCTACCTTTGTATCTGTCTCTGTCTCTGTGTCTATCTGCCTGTCTGTCCATCTGTCTGTCTGTTGGTGATCGTAATCGTATATATAGGCCTACTCGGAATTTCTACAGCACACAAAAACCAAGTCGCGGGAACCAGCTTATTCACAGACGCTCAATAAAAAAAACAAGGTCGAAAGACAGAAGTAAAGAATCTTCAGAGGCGGAGAATCGATCAGGCGAGGAGTTAGAGAAACGGCTAATTAGGTGGATGATGTTTAGAGTTGGAACGGCGTGGGAGGTTGGAGTGAAGTGGAATTAATTAAAGAATCAGGATAGAATACGCTCTCCGACCCCTCGTTTCTTCGCATTCCCTCCATGTATGGACAGTATGGTTGTACTATGCGAATATTTATGTAGAGAATTTGAAGAAGGCTTCGTAAATTTACTATTAACCTATCCAGTTTGTGTGCCAAGCAGAGGCGGATCCAGGATTTCTGGTTAGGGGGGGAGCGTAAATACTACCAATCCAATCCCGTAAATTTATATATATATATATAATTATATGAAATTAGATCACGCAGTTCAGAATTGAGGCTGGTGACATGGTATTAATAATAATTTTCAAACTCGCAATTCTACATGCAGAATGTCTTCGTATTTGTTAAACTTCTTACATTGTTTACTTTTTTCCCGGGCACTTGGGGGCCCCCTCACATGGAGTCACACCGCCGGGCTTCTGGGAATTTGCCCCTCCTCCTTTCTGCCCCCAAATAAAAATAACATAGTCGATGCCAATATTATTTATCATACGATAATTAACATAGTAATGATAGAAATTGAATACACTAGTATTTGTATAAAAATATATTCAATAAGCAAGGGATGCGCCTCATCCATGGACCGCACGCCACTCAGCGTTAAGAGAATGATTATATGAGTAGGCCTAGTTCTATATCCTTGATTTGCTTTTGTCCATAATATCGGAAGCTGAGTGCTTTCGGCGGCTATAATCAGCACGACGAATTTCAAAATTATAATGATAATCATATGCCATCTTTTGAGATTTAGGCCTAAGATAGGCTTATGTCTTACCAACGGTGTCACGAAATAGAGTATCCCCCGTATTAATTGTATCCCCCCCAAATTAGAAAAAGTCGAAGAAACCGCTTCCGCGTGTATTTTTTTTTGCAAATTGATTTTCAACTGCTTTGTTTTGAACAATGACACTAACAGGCATGTTTATTCCTACTAGATAGATTGTTTTGCCCTGTTTTTAGAGCACTTAAAACATTTAAAACACTTAAAAACACTCAGAGTCACTAAATAAATTCGAGTTGCCTTTATCTGAGCATTGCCTAGGACACTTAAAACAATTAGAGTCTCTTTAAATTTTGATTACGTCATACATTTTTTTTATTATGCGCATTTTTCAAAAAAAGAGGATAGAATGGTTTATCCCTCCGGATAGTATAGACCGGTTAATTCCATCCGGGGGGGATAGATGAATTCATCCTCCCAGATAGCTTTCAGGGGGGATACTCCGTTTCGTGTCAACGGCAGTCGGCTTATTCGCGAATGATAAAACTGCTTGTTTAAGCCGTTTTGACGGCGGACCACTCGACATATTTTTTAATTGACCAATTTCTATTTACGTAAATTTTTTCTGTACATGAACTTTGTGAATGACGTCACGGCAAAAGTCATTGGTCACGTGGGCAGCGTCTGCTAGCAACTCATGTAAGTAGGTAAGAGAGCTCCGGTAAGAGAGCTCCATTCTGCCGGTCCAGCTACTTCAAACATCCTATTCCCAAATTGCAATTATATTAGTTTTAGGTCAGTTTAGTTTGAGAACATTTGCTGCAGGTTTAGGGGGGGCGTACGTCGGCTCCGCCCCAGTGGCGTAACTACGGGGGGCAAGGGGGCAGCCGCCCCCCCAAATGAAAGGGCTGCCCCCCAGCTGTCCCCCCAATCCCTGCGTTTGTTTTACATTTTACTCTTACGAGTGATAAACAATTAAACAATGTTATATAATTTCTGACTTATTTTATTTTTTATACAACTTCCTGTACAACTTCTTATAGCGAATTCGTAGAACATACATGGATACGGGTCCAAGGCTTTGATGACCCAATAGGGAAGCAAGTTATAAATAGCGTGACCTGATTTATAACTTTCGTACGTGAGTAAGTAGATATATTCTAATAGTAAACCAATAATTGTATAAATTTCACAAGGAAGTATTCACAAACAGCATTATTAAATGCAATTGGTTTAGAAATAATATTATTATAATATTATTATTACAATTATAATTATTATTCAAGTAATGTGAAATAAAAATACTCGCTGCAAATAAGGTTCATTGTAGGCCTAATCGATGGCCAGACGAAGTGCGTTAGCGTGCGCGGCGTAGGATCAGAGGTTGCCACTAAGATAGTCAAAGTCGTACATTTGCCAGAGGGTGAAATTGGGCGGTGTCACGACAACTGGTTCACAGACGACTGGTTCGGCGACAACTGGTTCACGGACAACTGGTTCACGACAACTGGTTCACCGACAGCTGGTTCACCAATAACTCGTTCACGACAAAATAAGGCATTAATGAAAGGCATTTTTATATCTTAAATGAAAGCTGGATCAAAGTAATTTTATATCTGAAATAGGAGCTAGATTAACGATAAAACGCTTGATTAATTGAAGCTGGAATAAGATATTTTTGTGCCTTCAATGGAAGCTGGATGAAGGTTTATTTATATCTGAAATAGAAGATGGATCGATGAAAAATGCTTGATTGATAGACGCTTGTTAAAAGAAAGCTGGATAAACGGCTTTCCATGTGAAATAGAAGCCGGATGCATGTTGAAATACATGAATGAAAATCAAGTCCAGTTTCCATTTATCAAGCGTTATATTCGTCAATCCAGCTTATATTTCACCTATAAGGAATCTTCATCCAGCTTCCATTTTCCAAGCGTTTTTTTATTAATCCGGCTTCCACTTCACATAAAAAATATCTTAATTCAGCTCCCACTTCTCAGTTTTATCATTACGCTTATAAAAAACCTTAATCCAGCTTTCATTACTCAAGCGCTTTTTAATAATCCAGCTTCCACTTCTTAAACCGGCTTCCATTTTAGATATAAAAATACCTTAATACAGCTTCCATTTCAAAAATAAAAATACCTTAATCCAGCTTCCATTTTAGATATAAAAATACCTTAATCCAGCTTCCTTTTCAGAAATAAAAATACCTTAATCCAGCTTCTATTTCAGATATAAAAATACCTTAATCCAGCTTCCATTTCAGATATAAAAATACTTTAATCCAGCTTCCATTACACAAGCGTTTTTTATAATCCAGCTTCCATTTCTCATGCATTATTTTCGTCAATCCAGGTTCTTTTTCAGATATAACATACCCTTCATCATGCTTCCATTTCGAATGTGTTGTTTTCACCAACCAGCTTCTTTGCCAGGTATAAACACATCTTTATTCAGCTTCCATTTACCAAGCGTTATTGTCATCAATCCAGCTTCAGGTATAAAAATACTTATTCCGGTTTCCGTTACTCCAACGTTATTTTCAGCGATCCAGCTCCAATTTTAGCAAGAAGATTTTATCAATCCAGCTTCAAGTTAAGCAAGAACATTTTCATCCATCCAGCTCCCCTTCTGTTTCAAGTGACATTGTTCTCATGAAAACAGCTTCAATTTTAGACGGAATAGTTTTCTAAATCGGGCTTCTATTTAATATTGAAGTATTTTCATCAATCCAGCTTCCATTTAGCGACGCGATTGTTTCGTGTGTCCATCTTCAATTTTTAAAAGCATATTTTCATCAATGCAACTTCATTCAGGAAACTCTCTTTTCTTCCGTCTATTTTTGTAGCGAGGCCATCAGCAACCTGTTTTCGATTTATCACGAGTTATTTTCATCAATCCGACTTCTCTTTTAGCGTCAATAATCATGGCGTAAAAAATTCGCTGTGAAAATTTTGTCGTGAACCAGTTATCGGTAAACCAGCTGTCGGCGAATGAAACTTCTTCGCAGCGCGTATTTTTATTTCACGTTACTTGAATAATAATTAGGGCTAATTACTAAAAATTTCTAAACGCGCTCCGTTCGTATCCATTTAATCAAAATTTGAGACACTGAAAAATAATAATATGTCTAAACCAATTGCATTTAATAAGAATATTTACTTACTCACGTACGAAAGTTACAAATCAGGTCACGCTATTTATAACTCGCTTCCCTATTGGGTCGTTAAAGCCTTGGACCCGTATCCATGTATGTTCTACGAATTCGCCTTCTTATAGGGTGGGTGATGGGAAAGTTGGACAGGCCACATAATAGTGCACTGTGGGACAGACAAGCTAGTGAGGCTTGCTTGCGTATTGTGTCCAATACTGTTATACATCCAAAATCTAAAAATACATAGTCTATGGCAATATACCGATGCCGATGCACGCTCTAAATTACCAACGGTAGCCACCCCATCATTTTAAGCTGCCACCCCACTGCCCCCCCATGAAAAAATAACTGGCTACGCCACTGCTCCGCCCCCCTCTAAATCCGCGCCTGCCAAGGCAATTTGCTCATTGATGGTTAACGACACCGAGTCATATCAAGGATGAGCAGTGTCGCCCTCCTCCTTTATCCAGAGTTGGGACTGGCACTGCCAGAGTACGAGCAGTGGCGAAGCTTGTGCCAAGGCAAAGCGCCGCCACTCTAATCATACTGTGCTCGATGAACCGACTTTTGATGGCTTATTCATCGATCGTGTCTTCGAGGACATCATCCCTCATGCAATGTTATCATTATCACACGCGAAGAATCCTCTCTCTCACAACTTTTATGAGATATCGTCTCCCTCTCTCACACCTGCTGTACGACAACTAAGCTGATAGGCAAAGTGTCGACGAAGTCCACTTGACGATGTTACGTACGCTCTCTCAAGTGTGTACCTAGATGTTACCCTTGAGTGCGATATAATATAAAAACAATTATAAATTATTTCCTATCTTCTCTGCTAATTGCTACACGTAGATTAGGCCTAGCTGTAATGATAATGATAATGATCTAGTTGCCCGTGGTTGCGTAAACATAGGGACGGGGATGGGTGTTCTTTCAGTTAGAGAAGACAGACAGACAGACAGACAGACAGACACACAGACACACAGACAGGCAGACAGGCAGACAGACAGACAGACAGACGACACAAATACAGAGACATAGACAAAGACATAAACAAAGACAGACACAGAGACAGACACAGATACAAAGACAGAGACATAGAGACAGACATACACAGGGACAGATGGATATACATATAGAGACAGAGAGAGACAGAGACAGACAGACAGACAGAGAGAGAGAATAGCAGACGAACGAACGGATTTGCAGAGAGGGGCACAGTTTATCCAGAAAACAAGATGCAAGATATATTGGCCTTGAAAGTCTGACGAAACCAGGTGTAGGCCATCCTGGCGAAGCTTCAATTTGTAACTTTTTATAAGCAGCCTACGTCTATCAAGAACATAAGTTCTTGGCAGACTATGGGCTGCTGTAGGCTGTTAGGCTAATATTCAGTGCTGACAAAATAACATATATATTTAAATAATTATATATATATATATAATATTTATATACATCATTATTTTGTGCTCAGTTGCCTGTTTTCACGCTCAGACAGGCGAACGTAGGCCTACGTAGGTTTCTACGGCGACGTCTATAAATTATCAGCTTACCTTGCTAATAATTATTTAATCACTTTGACATAATTAGTCAGCCACACGTGTCCAAGGTTCGTCGTTAAAACAGCCGACAAGCGATATATAAACAGCAGAAACCGAGAAGCGCCATGAGACGCTCAGATCTGCGTTGAAGCAAGGCGACACATTTTAGTCATTAGGATTATAGGTTAGCCTAGCATCGTCCGTCAGATAACAAGGGGAACGGCGCCTGGATAGCAATAGGCCTACTATTGAAGACAAATTATTGGAAGTATATTCCTAAGAAAAGCGGCTGGATTAAAGATACGAGACGCTACTAACACGTAGGTATACATACCGCTGTCAATAATGATCGTTTTTATTATAAGCCCAAGGCCTTTCATAATGCAACAATTGGGATATTAGTAGGCCTACAAGCTTTAGGCCTAAAGTTATTTATTTATTCTTAGCGTTAGAAAACCGACATTTTGGCTTATTCTATTGACTTGCTTTTCAACTAAAACCAAGTTTGATTAATTAGAAGAATTCAACCTATTAATCGCCGTTTTCGTCTAAATTTATTTTAGTCGTAATCGACATTTAAATACACAACTTCAACTATTATGAGATTCTATTTATTTTATTGTAATACTCCTACGCAATATAGATCGCCCTTTTGGTTGACGTCTTCTTTGTTTTCGCGCACTTTTGATTGGCGCCCTTTCAAAATGTCGCATTTTTATGAGCGGCGCTCTTTTGAACTCGCCCTTTGGATGGTCGCCCTTTCGAAATCGCCCTGCCGTATCGACTGTATCTGACCTAACGGTGTCCATCTGCATGTTTCTGCATGCATAGCCTACCTAGCCCTGCAGTGCTTAAAGTGTGGAAAAATAAGTGCCTGGACGCCCCTTAATTACCTTTCCATGAGAAGCGCCTGGACGCCCCTTACCTTTCCAGGCTGTGCTGTCCAATAAGTGGCAGGACGGCGATCAGATTTTAAAATAAGTCCAATGACGCCGTCCAGGGCTGTTTTAAAGGAATTTTTAGAACTGCACAACCCCTTCTTTTCTTCCCATCCTCCATGGTAAATTGCTTCCAATTGGATGACAATGACCTTTTTTGTTAGTTTTAACTGCACAGAACTTGTGACAGAAGTACTACCGCTGCACACATCCATTTAGAACTGCACATTTTGTGTACAACTGCACGTTAAAAAAGCCCTGACGCCGTCCATGACCGTCCAGTCACACTTTAAGCCATGTCTGTAGGTAAAGCTTCAGTTTAGCTTGGTCCTCTCACTCATCATCATTATCATATCTCTTATCTCAGCCTCCGATCTGAAGTCCTCCTCTAAACTTCTGCAACCGCTCTTCAACCTAGATGCTGCACCAGGAAAGGACTCTCAAAAGAGCTCCCTCATAATCTATATAGCTAACCTCTGCGCTTGCACTTGCAGCGCGCTTGATAATTGTTGTGAGGGACAAGAACTTTTGATAATAATAGGCCTATTCCTTTTAATGATTCAATCTGACACCGCAGAATGATTACAGGTACCGGTACAGGTTATACGAAATACGGCCCACTATAGCACGACACGCAGGTCGGCTTTGCAGCAGTGGGTTCGGTAACTTAACTAATGGCCTACGTACTGGATCACTTCTGGTCGGCCAAGCCAGAAGTGGGAGAAGCTATCTTTATTTTTTAGCAGATCCCGAGTCAAACAACACAACAGCAAAGCGCCAATGACAGCTAACAGAAACTTTAATAAATTAATGCCCTGAGCGGGGCTTGAACCCGGGTCGCGCGGATGACTCTCAGTTTAACGGCCAGCGCTCTCTCCAGTCTCCACTGAGCTACGGACCCCCGTATCTTGATAACCTACAACAGTACTGATCTGATATATATATAGCTTCATTTGGTTATGTCTGAACAGGTCGGCTTCGCAGAACCACAGAAGACATGGAAAGCCCTCTTTGTTACCTCTCTTCCGAAGAATGTTCATCGGCGTGGCTTAAGTATCACCTTGGTCTTCCGAATCAGTCGCCACAACGATTAAAACGTCCATATCAACAGCAGCAACAAAATCACCAACGACAGCAACAACAGCAAAAACAACAACAACAACAACAACACCTGAACACGCTAGGTCTACGTTTAAACGCGGCCGGAAAGATCAAGCCGAGCGTCGTCAACATGCCCAGCATGGAGCACCGCTGGAAAATCAACTACAGCTACAAACCGAAGGCCCTTACCAGATCCGTCACAACCGATGATTCGGTCATGCTCGATCCACCTGCCAGAGACTGGTCGCGTTCCAAAAGCGGGAAGCGGTCACCGCACGATGCGGGAAGGGATAAGACGAATCGGGTCAGATCCGCCGCTTCGGCAGCAGTCCTTGCTCGCGGCCGGGAGCAGCAGAGGTCTCCGAGGAACCTCGCTGGAACGCCGGAACTGGTTACGACGACGCCGATAAGACTTCTGGGAGTTCTACGGTCACCGGAACACGCTCTGAACTGGAGAGCCAACGATGGGCAGCATCAGCAGCCGAGGTATTTCGTCTTCCCGCCGGTTACCGGATCGAGACCTATGCCAACACCATTCGTTCGACGAGAGAGGAGAGCCCAGGTGAGCACCGCTCCAGTCGAAGCGCGATCACGCAGTGGACTGGAGAGGGAGGATTCGATGACCTTCTCAAGGTCGTCGAGCTCTGAGAGTCTTCCGAGTTCCTGGAAGTACGCGGACGGGAGACAGACGACCACAGGAAACGAAGTCACGGATGATCGAACTCCACATCACTCGAGTCAATCGACCGAAACACTTGCCCTTCCTAGAATCGACGAGGAGGACGCAGCAGCAGCGGCCTCTGAAGCAAGTCACCGTATCAGCGTTCGTATCAGTCGAAACAACAGCTTCAACAACCGTTACAACAACAACAACAACAACAACAATAACTGGAACGACAACGACCAGAGACTTGGAAAATCCGATGAACTGCGCATTCGTGTTAATGACAATGCCGATGAAGATGCAAGCGATAGTCTTTCTGTGTACGATGACGATAGCGAAGGTGATGCTGGAGATGCAGAGCGGCCACGAGAACCGAAAACATCGTCACCAGTGCTTGCAATTACTCAGGTGGATGACGAAGGCATTAATGGAGATCAAAATGAAGACCACATTGGGGACCAAAATGAAGACCTCACTGGGGTCCAAAATGAAGACCACATTGGGGACCAAAATGGAGACCAAAATGAAGATCACATTGGGGACCAACATGAAGCTAACAACATTGGGGACCAAATTGAGGACCAAATTGTGAACCAAAGTGAAGACCACACTGGGGATCAACATGTGGATCACAATGGAAACCAAAATGAAGACCTCATTGGGGACCAAAATGAAGACCACATTGGGGACCAGAATGCAGGTCACAACGAAGACCAGAACTCAGCTCAAAACGCAGACCCGAGCGAGAACTTGAACTGTGCTCTAAATGAACATCTCAGTCACAATGAGAAAACAGATTCAAGTAAGTGCTGCGAAAACGACTACCAGGAAATCGAAACATGGACAAAGGAGGTGACAGATTTTTCTCCTACACAGCGGGCTGTTTATCCACCTCTGACGTCACGTGGCAGAGCCAGCGAGAGTCCACCGCCAATTCCTCGCGACATTCCAACCGCAAACGAGTCACACACGGCAATTGAAACCATGCACATCACAGACAAGCAGCAAGACAGCCCAGAGAATAAGGTAGGTCTACTGGGCGGGCTTGGACAAACACAGGAAGCGGACGGACTATTAGAAGACTGGGGGAAGGTCGCTGCGAATGATATTGGCTCCCGAGAGGTGTCTTACGAAAGGAGAGATCAGGATGTAAGCGATAAACGTGACGAAGACGGTTCGAACAGAGGCAACAGGCAGCAGAGAGAGGAGTCAGACGAGCGGACGGTCGAATGCAGAAGTCTAAAAGACGAAACAGACGAAAATAACAACAACTTCTCTGGTGTGCAAGACCGAAATGAAGTCAAAAATGGGAATGGACAGACCAGAGAGACTTCGAGTGACGCCGAAACAGGCATCGAAGCAGACGCGGAAAAGAGCGTTGAGTTCAACATTCCCGAATCACTTGCAGGATATGTGGGTGGTGACAGTGGAGAATCAAACGAGCCAAAGACTGAAGAAACAGTTGAGCCACTGAAGTCCATTGCAACCGAACTGACCCATGCAACTGACCCGCAGAGTGACCCGGAAACAAAGGTCAATTCATCGACCAGTGATCTCCTCGATGACCAACAGCGGAACGGTGGTGCTTCCCCAGAAGATGGAGAACCGTCTTTCACGGATGAAAAGGTGGATGGCTCGAGCGTGGAAAGCGTCTCGCTTGAAAGCACCATCGCCGGCCGAGAGGAACGCGGAAGTCCACCGACGGGAAAAGGGGCCGCAAGGAAGAGGAGCGTCCGATTCAGCCAGGATGTTGTGACGGTCTATCTCTACATGCCAGTGACGCCCACGCCAACGCCAAACTACGACAGCGACACATCCGATTCAGGGTTTCTTAGTCCCTAAAGAATTTGCCCCCTAAATACCTACAAGTAATTAGTTTCTAAATACCCCAAGTAATAAGTCCCTGATTACTCACAAGTAGGCCTAATTAGTCCCTAAATACTCCAAGTAATAAGTCACCGAACACTTTCAAATAATAAATCCCTAAATACCACAAAGTATTAGTACCTGGAGTGCCACAAGTAATTAGGCCTAGCCTATAGTCCCTAAATACCCACAAATAATTTGTCCATAAATAACCTCCAAGTATAATTAGTCCCTATACCCACACGTAATTACGCCTAGTCTATAAATACCCACAAATAATTATTCCCTCAATAGCCCCCTCCCCAGTAAAATCAGTCCCTAAATACCTCAAGTAATTAGCTCGTTAATAGCCTGCTGTAATCTATACCACTTGGGTTTCTTCCTCTTAGTCATTCACTTTCGTTGGGCCATAATTATTATAGTGTCCCAACGTGCCACGATGCCGGGACGCAATGGGTTCCTGTAGGCCTATTATCCGCCTATGTAATATTATATGGGCCCAAATGAACACGAGGTTGACTGCCACGGGATGGGGCAGGATCGATGCGAGAGACAACTCCAAAATCAAACGCTGATGGTTGCTAAGCAGGCTATCGTTTTTATGCGAATGCGTCGCTACATCTACCCCCCCCCCAATAAATTTTACTTTCATTTATTTAGTCGTGTATCATGGAGCTGCAGCTTTGCCTTTAACGTAATCGACATTATTTTCGAAGTCGCTGCTGAGCGTATACATGTATGCATAGACCTATATGAGTAGGCCTATAGGCCAATGACCAGGTCACTGAAAACCTACAGCTGACAAACGCTCGAGACATTATTCTGTAAGTAGGCCTAGTTTTTGTGTTAAAAGTCCGAAATGGATTGATGTATATATAACATGACAATTCGTAAACATCTAATAGGAATAATAGCGAATAGTTGGCGACTGGCCAAATAACATAATTGTGTCTAACTCTGCCTGGTTTGTTAGGCTTGCATGGTTGAATCTATTCTTATATGCATACTGCAACACCACAGTCAAGTTGTTTCTGGTGTTGCCCACATTAGTTATAAAAACTTATAATTACAAGTGTACTTCAATCGCCCGCAGGGAGGTCTTTGCACATCTGATATATATTATCTCACAGATTTACAAGGACCGTGGATACGAGAGTCGTTTCTCCGAAAAGCAATTACGTCTGATATCACTGTGATAAATCAACTAGAGCTTTCATTAAATCACATTTGTTGTTGTTAAGATTGATCTGTCTTCTCGCTAGTTGCACCACTCTCCCTCATCCCACTCTTCAAGTTATTAATGATTTCGATAAAGACTAACAATTAAAAACATGTGAAGCGTAGCAGAATGACTGCGCAAGAAAAGGTGACAATTAAGCGTGTCGCTGTATAATGACATTGTGTCATATCAAAGATGGTTAGTGTTGCCCTCCTCTTTTCTCCAGGCTTGGGTCTGGTACTGCCAGAGAACGAGTAGTGGCGGACAAGCTGAATCAGAAGGACTAATAGCATATGAGGAAGAAGAGTTTCACCCAGCAGCAATTACATTATTATGCAAGATATAACACAGCTAATAGAAGTCAAGAATTGTGTATCAATTGTAGGATATTATGAGGCAGTCATCACTTATAAGTAGGCCTACGCAGGTATCGGCCACGATCATACGTTCAACATTATGGTACTAGGACATATGAATGATAATATCATCCTACGAGTCTCAACTGTCCTATACACGACGTCATTGTCGAGAATGGCACTTCAAACACCCCCCCCCAAAAAAAACTCAGGCTAGCCAAAATTATATAAATGATTCAGCCACAATATAGAAGCTCGGTGTTATTTAGGCACTGTACGGGTAAGCTTAAACGCGCGATGTAATGGATTCAGTTGCAATAAGTGCCATTCCAAAATGTAAGATTAGCAATGAATGGTTCATCAATAAATTTCCTTCCATGCATGCCACTTGGGTACATGTACCACCTTTCCCCATTTTCCCCCAGGTTAAGAGCCATAATAGAAAGTCCTTGAGCCCAACCGAAATAACTCCACAACTGGTCGCACTCTGCCAGTGCCAGTCCCAAGCCTGGATAAAGGAGGAGGGCGTCGCTAATGGTCTTTGTTACCACACAGTGACGTCAAACTGCAAATGGACACACACACCAACCGAAATGAGCATAGAAGATTGTTACAGGGTTAAAACTGCATGGAACAAGATCGAGGCACCTAGAGCTATCGCATTTGTTCTGAATTGCAAAAGACGAATAAATTCCAAACTCGCTGCTGTGCGTTCACTAGGCCGATGAAATGGTTTCACAGATGCAGCTAAATTACACGAAACTTGTTGCCTTTACACTATAATGCTTTTAAAACATTACACTGCACAGCAAACAAACTTAGAGGCACTACACGCATAAGCTGGTGCCCCGTGCTTGGCTTTAGAGTAGCACTTTAGAAATTTGGAGATTGCGACTACGATTCTGTCTGGACACATTATACGAAGGATATATTTATATCTGATGAAGACGAGAGATGACCGGTGGAAATGGCATATTTTTAATTATACAAACTTTGTTCAGTAAATCAAAACATGAAAAATTAACATGAAAAATTAATGCTATCCGTAAACTAAAATGAATCATTGTTGTTACTATCTACAGCATATTTACAATAATTTTACACAAATCATTCAAATTATTGCTTGAAAACAACGAAGAGTGATAACGATAAAACACAAAACCCGCGCTGTTAGACGAACGTTTAAACCAAGCGATAAACTGAGCAGCTTGCGGCAGATATTGGAATGCTTAACAATCAAACTGTGATGAGCTACAACGTAGAGAAAAGAAAAAAACTCACAAGAAGATGGGAATCCAAAAGGGAACAAGGAGGATGGGAGCCATGCCCATTGCCTGCCCAGCTTTACATGTATGCATGCATGTATGTTGTATGTATGTATGTATCATGTATGTATGTATGTATCTATGTATGTACAGTGGCGGATCCAGAACGTTTCGAAGGGGGGGCCAAAATTGTCGGTCTTGTTGGTGGAACAGAGGAAAAATTTGGTGTGATTTTCGTCGCCGAGAAAAATTTGCTGCTGTTGGTCATTCGCCCAGATTTTCCGGAAAAACATACCAATTCTTCCGCCCAAAAAAGTTGACTTTTTTTAGTCGTTCGCCAAAAGGGGGCCTGGCATCCTATTTTCTCTCCCGTTGCATTATATTAGTGACTTCTTGAAACCAAATGGGGGGCCACGTCCCATGCAATTTTTTTATGGGGGCCATGGCCATTTGGTCCCCCCTGGATCCGCCCCTGTGTATGTATGTTTGTATGTATGTTATAGGCCATCACGTTTTTATTTTCTGCTTGGAGGCGCTCCTGACTATTGCGCGGACACTGCATTGGAGTTTCAAGCTGAAACGCACGAGCTACTGTGAGTGAAGGACTTGCTCAGGGTCCCTACACGGCGACTTGAGGTGGATTAGAACCCGCAATCCTCAGGCTCCAAGGCACCAAACATACCTCTGCACCACCATGCCCCACTTTATTTTGGTATTTCTGCACAGCCTATGCCTCAATAAACAACTTCAGTATAGCAGCATGGTATAGTGTTAATCAAACTCTAATTAGACTGCACTAATTAGACTTTAATTAGACAGCACTAATTAGACTCTAATTAGACTGCACTAATTAGACTTTAATTAGACAGCACTAATTAGACTCTAATTAGACTGCACTAATTAGACTTTAATTAGACTGCACTAATTACACTTTAATTAGACCACACTAATTAGACTTCAATTAGATAGCACTAATTAGACTATGACGTAATTAGACTTCCTTGGACACTGCAATATCGAATCATCCCACCCAGTAGCAGACTTAGCCATGAACACATCACCAAGGTAGACTACGGTAATTTAAGCATCAGTAATTTCCCCCTTAAGTGTGGATATCTGCAGAGGGGATGGGGGAAATGTGAAATGTGGATAAGGGGAGGGAAACAAGGCAGATAATATACAGTGGAGATCCTTTATGGACAAGCTTTACAACAAACGATGGACTTTATAAAAGACTAATCCAGATCAACTACGTAATAACACCCATTCAGAATATGTCAGATATGTTTACAAAATAGATAATTCAAGTTAGAACGCAAGCATGTGTTAACTGGTATACAGAAATGATAACTACTGACAAAGGAACATAAGTAAAATGAAAAATCTAAATAAATCAAAGCATTGTGCACGTCTGACCAGCAAATCTCTAACGTTCTCGTAGAAATATTACTGACCAACCGCACGACGATTACAACTGCACTTCAAACTAAGTGGTGCCACAAAAAACTGGACCAAGAGATGAAAATGAGCAGACAGAGAAAGCAGAGTGATAATTGCCGGCAGGTTGAGGTTTAGAGCCCCCCCATTAGTAAAGTATTTTTTCACATCCCAATTCCAAGTGGATCATAGTCCAACACCCACCACAGGAATTTTTCCGCAATTCTCACACTCAGAGAAAGTGAAGACTGCCATTAAGACAGTCGAATGAAACCAGAAGCAACAACAGAGAAACTAAACAAGAAACTAAAACGCACATGAGAAAAGCAAGTCACGAGAATACGGAAGGCACAGAGGAAATAAAATCACAGCGGACGAGTAGAAATTAGCCGAGTGACAAAACACAAAACCGCGAAGTGCACAAATATTGCATAATAAGCGACGGCGATGAATCGAAAAGTAGTGTTCGCAAGTGCAACCAGGAGTAGAAAAATAAACTCTCGCTACATGTATCAAGGCAAACAGGATCAGTGACGTTCACAAGATCAAACACAGATACCGGGAGGGTATCAAGTCTCACAAAGCAATACCGGTACTTCTTCACTCTGTGACAAAACAAATGCTCGTCACTGACTGAATTTTCACACCCGACTGTCGGTAACACCCAAGGCCATAGCCAGGATTTAATTTCGGGGTGTGTTTCCCGCCCAAAAACTGATGACCCTTTTTTAGTCATCCGGCCGAAATCGTCAGAATATGCCTCCAATTAATTCAATTTTTTACATTTTCCATTTTGGGGGGTGTTCAAACACCCAAAACACCCCCTAGCTACGGCCTTGTTAACACCGGCGGCGGTCGCCACGACTGACCTGCGTTTCGTTTCGACATAGCTGCAGGGTTGCGAGATCTTGCCAAAAACTAGCCCGAAAGTCGCGAGATGAGCCGCTAAATGAATACATCAGCAATTTCTCACTGTGTACTTAAAAAACTTGCTTTATTGGCTTCGTCGGTCACACAGCAAAGTAAAGAATTAGATTGCAGACTACCTAGTTCTTATTGTAGACAAGTCTGCATGCCACAGAGCAAGGACTCACTATTAAGTTAACATGACATAGTAGCTAGTAAAAATAACGTAGTAATCTATAAGGGTCAAATTACGAGAAATCACACCATTGCTGCTGTGACCACGGGGCAGTTAAAAAGGAGCCCAAAATATTGCGTGATCAAAATTTTCAATAGCGATTAGCGAGCGCATTGAAAAGTAGCCCAACTCGCGCTTTGTCGATAACCTGGCAACCCTGCATATATGTCTGGGTAACTTAACACGTTATCACCTACGTTATCACATGCTTGCGTCGTTCAGTCCACAACATCAAACAAATATTGCAGATAATAAATCTCTTAATTCACTTCTGCTGTTCAAATCTGAAAAGAGATTTTCATCAAAGTTTTGTGCAGGTCTCTAAAGTACTAACCACTTTAAAAAGTCAACAAACATGAACCACATTGGACACCATAGACAGACAATGAACTACAGAGGACACCATAGACCAGTGGTTCCCAACCTTTTTTGACTGTCAGTGTCGGGCCACTTTTTCTAAGTTGGAGGTCACGAGGGCCACTTTTTCTTAGTTGAAGGACATTAGGGGTCACAGGGCTAAAATTTAATTAACTAAAGGCGTATAAAATTGTTACAATTGAATCAAGATAGAATGTTTGATGCGATTTATTAACGTCCAAACAAAATAATCTGTAATCGAAAAGAATTTTATATTCTATCATGTCCGAATTGTCAATTTTTACAATAATTTTTTCTTTATTCATTGAGATGCTGCAGGCCATTTTTGTAGGCCAGGCGGGCCACTTTTGGCCCGCGGGCCATGGGTTGGGAACCGCTGCAATAGACAGATAATGAACTACAGTGGACACCATAGACAGAAAATAAACTACAGTGGACACCAGAGACAGATAATGAACTAAAGTGGACACCATAGACTGATAACTCGCTTATTCCACGTTCAAATACACCTACTTCAATTTTCAATATTTCAAAGCAAGCTTAACACTGTTAGCCTACAATGGCTTCTGATAAAGTATAAACTCAGTTTACCATAGGACGGCATAGAAACGTACAATTAAACATGCTACAATTCGCATAGAATCAGAAACACAACTTAAACAGATAGAACAAATTGAAATCAATGATTAAATTTTAAGGGAATTACAAGTCTTTAGGTGTCATGTGAAAAATGACACTATTTGGAGTGATCCCGCTACGACCAGAGCTTCAAAAACAGATGATTCGAAAATGAGAAACAATCTTAAAAACTACAGTGAGTCAAAGACAATGAAATGACGGACACCAAAAATTACACAGTAAACACCAATTGGTGAAGGAATACGGGGACGGTTGTAAAATCAAAGCAGCTTGGATATATACTAAATATATATATATATATATATATATATATATGTATAATTGTATATATATATATATATATATATATATATATATATACAGCTTATGCAATTCATTCAATGACCGACCAATAAATTTTTAGCATTCATTTGCAGCACAGAACAAAGGCAATCCGTCAATTTAGCTGCAGCGCATCAACTAAAATTTTAATAATTCAGAATCAAGTACACTCATCTTCAAGCCAAGCTCCTTCTCACGCAGTATTCATATTCATTTATTTACTTTTCACATAAGCTATAACGTCCGTTTAAGCAGTCTCACTACTCAGAGGCACTCCCAACTACAGCGTGGACACTGAATCGGAGTTTCGCGCAGAAGCGCACAAGCAATTGCGAGTGAAGGACTTGCTCAATCAAAGTCCCTACGAGGCGGATTGACGTGGATTTGAACCTGGAATCCTCCAGCTTCAAATGCACCGAACCCACCACTACACCACCGCGCCCCACAAATCTTCCTCCGACAGTCAATCTTCCACGAAGTGCACACAGACACAGATCAACTTATGTCCAAATGTAATTAAGTGATCTGGGAGACTCTACGCTCTTACCGAGGAAATTAATGCAAACATTTTTTAGACGACAACTGAAACAGTCAGAGTAAATTTAAAAGATCAACTGACATTGTGTGAAATAAGACACTCGGTATCCGATGAAGGATAAGACAGCACCAGCGTTGTTCCAGTTAACAAATTTCCGGTTTATACCAAAGCATCAAGGCAACTGTTCACAATATAAACGATACACTCATCACAAACAATCGCACGTGTATGGTCGGCCGCAAATGCTCATATTATGTACGGAATGCAAAATACTGGAAGCAACAAACGCTGAAAAACGATATCAAACTCGTAAGAAACGATCGTCTTTTGTCGGTGTTTTTATCAAAGCTAAATATAAGAAAATCTGGACCAGAAATTTCCAAATGCCACAGAACAGCACAGCCCTCTTTAGATTTTAAGCATCATCTCCTCCAATAGAAGGCCACAGTTCCTGTATGTTTGCATCTGCATGTATATATATACATATATTCAGTGGTGGCCACAGGGGGCTAGAGGGGCTAAGCCCCCCTAAACAAGGACATCCGGGGGCTAAGCCCCCCTAAAATAAGGCCAGCCGGGGGTTTTTTACATGTAAAATTGAAGTTTCGGCAGATGAAAAGGGAACATTTCCGTGAGATTTCGATCGATGACTAAAAAAAGGTCGTCAGAATTTTAGGCGGATGAAAACGGAAATTTTCCATGAGATTTCGACCAATGACTAAAAAAGCCGTCAGAAATTATTGCGGACGATGATGAAATTTTCCTCCGCAAGGATTCAACCCCCCAAAACTGAAATCCTGGCGCCGCCACTGCATGTATTATATATATTATATATGCCTGAATGTATATATTTATATATGCAAACTATGTATATATATGAATGACATCATATGCTATATGTATACATGGATGCATGTATGTATATATGCTTGCATGCATGTATTCTGAGTATTTACATTGTGCCTTTTAGAAACTCACAAAGTCACCAACAAAAAGGCATTCACAATACATGAAGCTGTACAGTAAGCCAAAAACACTACATCTCGCATCGGGCCGTCCATAAATGACGTCACACACCTTTGGGGGAGGGGTCACACATTTGTGGTGATGTGCGACGGTCCCATACTAGATATCATATGAATTTTTGTTTTCACGTGTGACGAGGGGGTAAAAAAAATCGTCAAAAATTGTGCAACGTCATTTTAATGGACGGCCCCCATGTATACGAAACTGATATACAGTAAAACTAATCAATTGTCAGAAAAGTTACAGCAAAAACAAAACCATAATTGAATATTTGATTACTCCAGCATTTACATTCAAGGTTTACAAATCGATAAATGTGATAAGAGGGCGATAACGATGAGATATGAGTTGGCATAATCAGATATGCCTGGGTAAAGTTTGTACCAAAATCAGTCAGTTACAACCCACAAAAGTTAGCCGACTTATTGTTAAGTAGCTAAGTGTTATGAAAATACAACAATAATATGCTCAATGCTCATTCTAAATTATAGGTCTACTGTTAAACAACATGATATACAATTATTGGTCATACCAATGTTACAAGAAGCACGTAATGAAATCATAGACATACTTGGACAAGAAACGTGAGAATAAGGTACAATTTTGAAACAGATAAGATCATTCGTGTCGAAATCATGAGCTACATGAAGCAAAGCTCAACTGAAAAATAAATCTTATGAAAAACAGTAGATTTTTATTCAAAGATGAATACATCTTTTCCCACGAAATACTGTGGCTTACAATGCAAAGATAAAAAAAACAGTGAAGGTCACTGAAGGCTGTGAAAAAAAATATAACGGAATAATTCTACTTATCAACCAACTTCGCAAAACAAGAAATGGAAGACATATTCAAAGGAAAACATTTGCAAAGCATTTTAGCATAATTAGCGTCAGGCGCGCAGAGCAGCTGCATGTTAGTTCAGCAAACGGTGAAATCCATATTCAAAATCCAGATGCAGACGCAATGTTGTTCACTGTTAGTTCTACGTTAGAGGTCTAAAAGCAGACAGTACCGGGTAATTGCCAAGAACTTTTCCTCAGTTTTCTACCGTTCCTAAACTCCAAGTTTTATTCTATTTCACCTTAGCAAGACTATCCACAATCACACGCATGCCCGTTTCATTTGTACAATATCCGCTAGACAGCACCATCACTTACAGTCAAACCACACCTATTTGTCTAAATCTACTTTACAGGTAAGATCTACAACATAATGACTGAACATAAAGCTATGTTTGCAAACATTCCCATAGCATGTACAACTCAAGAACTAAACCGGATATGCACATCCTAGATTTAACCCAATTTTACCCAATTTTACTACAAACGAGAATGTTTCGAATAAATGAAATACAATTGGCCCAATTACAAATATTTTGACCACATATTGCCATAGACAAAGTGGAAGAAATGCAATTCCAATACTTATACGCCGTCAGGCCCGCCGAGAGGGGGGGGCAGGGGGGGCAAATGCCCAGGGGCCCGGCGACTTTTAGGGGCCCGGAGGGGGCCCGGGCAACAGTGATTTAATATGTTTTATTATGTTGATTAATCACTTATAGGCTATTACTTATAGCTTATTGTTTGTGATTTATGTTGTTCTCATAAAATTATAGCCTAATAGCCTAGCTATAACTGTTACATAACTATAACTGTTTGAGTTTCAAGCAACTGTCTATTAGCCTACCTTGTGTCCTACTTATCAGTGTTTTGCCAAAGAACATGTTCACATCATTCTGTCTCAGAACGCTCTTCTGCTAAATTACGCGTTGTCAGATTTCAATCACAAGTGAACAAATCTAAATGATAAATTTCTCTCGCAACGATGGAATATTTTATAAACACAAATCTGGAGTACAAAAACAAAAGCTAATAAGTTTGAAAAGGCAAAAGTTGGTTAGCTTATACTATTTCAATTCAGAATCTCAAAAGAAGGCAATCACAGGCCGTAATTAGGTCTACTCATACATCGGTTGATTCTAGTGAATTAAACGTGCATGCATGATGATCGTATAACTGCATGGATGAAAACTAAGCTTGTGGTGTTAGTGTAATACATAGTATCTTAATTCCAAAAGAAAACTTTATAAATACGAATTATGAAATTGCTAAAATTCTAGAAACTGTCAAAAGGCTTTGTTTTGATGTTGGCACTCTGCTGCCTGGGCCTGCGTTTAGGCTTATAGGCTACAAACGATTGAAACGATATACATGTAAGCAGCTATTAATTAAGCTTATAAGAAACGGTCCTCCAAGACATTCGGGCAATTTTCCAGGCGATGAAGAAAGAGCATTTCCAAAGTGCATTTCTTAGGTTCGCAGACAAGATGGAGAACTACCAGGGTATTTTAAACGACTGCAGTGCTGCAGTGGCGGCGCTAGGGGGGCTGGGGGGCTAAGCCCCCTTACAAGAGGCTCAGCCCCCCTAAAAAATGGCCATCTGAATTATTTTACATTGAAATATCCACGATTTTCGGCTGATGACTAAAAAAAAGGTCGTCAGAAATTTCGGCGGCGAAAATGGAAAATTTTGCCGCGGGCTTCAGCCCCCCGAAACTGAAATCCTGGCGCCGCCACTGCTTTGCTGCAGTTAAATCCAGAAAGGTTGCTTGCTGATTACCATATCATTTGAAAATTAAATTCTTACCATTGAATTAATAAATGTAAGCATTAGCATACATTCATACTCACATTATTATTTTTTGTGTAAATTTCCTCAAAAAGCCTACAGATAGTTTGGGCCCGTGACGGCTCAGCCCAGGGGCCCGGAATTTCTGTCGGCGGGCCTGTACGCCGTTAATTCAATCACGTTTCTCAAATGGAAGTATTGGCAAGTGTCAACTGCGTAAATTTATCATTTATCTTAAGAATTAATCAACACAATCTTAAGTCTCTTATAGATGCAACTCAATATAAAATTTCAACTTGAAACACTTCTGACCTCAGGTCAAGGGCTAGAACCCTTTCACCAAGTGGTCAGTAGACTAAATAAACAGACACCAGTTAAGAAAGCCTGATGTTATCAGTCTTTGCCAGGACTGTACCGGCAAATTTAGAAACAAGTACATGCTATAGTTGCCTAGGCCTGCCCACAGGTCATTGTCCCATATACTAAGCACAAGTATTTGTGATGGGAGTACATGCTGAATAACCCACATACACCCATGATTACAGCCCTGGTCTTTCCAAACACAAATGTAGGCAAAATCCGCCAAGTTGGCATTCAGAGATAACAGAATTTTAATTCACGGTAGCACTGAGAGGTTTTCACTCAAGCCATATCTCTGCAATAACGACCAATCAAAATGCTATTAATAATTATTATGACTGCATTAATCTAACTGACCTGTCACGAATCACATCTTATTCATCATTGCGCTCATTTCTGTGTTCACTGCGCCTACTCTACGAACTCGGATTCTTTGATTGCTTTTGCTTAACGACTGGAAGATCGAAGTTATTCGAATGATCTGCCCAACCCGCAGATTCACGTTCGAATTTTAAGATGCGCAATACAAACGTCTACACTTTATCAAATGGCAAGAAAATGAATTTACAATTGGCCCTTGGTACATCATGCGGTAAATGGATAATTGTAACTGCCAAAAGCCGATAATCTAATGTTTCTATAACCTAATCAAATACAGGATGAAACAAAGAAGCGATACGCAATTTCAAACAACCATAGATTCAGATACAAGCATTCTGTTTGGACACAAACAGTTTGTCTGGACACAAACATTCTGTTTGGACACAAACAGTTTGTCTAAACACAAACATTCTGTTTGGCCCAAATATGCAGCTTGGATGCAAACAGTTTCTTTGAAACATTCTGTTTGGACACAAACATCCTGCTTGGACACAAACATTTTGTTTAGACAGAAGATTGGACGATTCATAAACAACAAGGAATGCCACCAGATCACAGAACTCATTTTAAGGCCTACACGAGAAAGAAAAATTGCACCAATAATGATAACATTTATTGTAATTAATATTTATTATAATAATTATTAGATCAATTTTACAGAAGATATGTAACACTAAAGAACACTAACAGATCAATTCGCTCATTTGATGCCCAAAATGAGAATTAAATAGCATTTGTAGTAGGAGATTATAAAAAAAGAACAATAACCATAATAATAACCATTGTCTAAATTTTGCAGAAGACTACCTGCATTAACTAAACAGTAGAACGTCAAATAAACCGATATAGAATCGGCGTAAATTGACAAATCTCTCAAAGTCCATAGCTATAATATTTGAATCATAACTGGAATAAGAAAATGATCCAATCAATCAATAATCAATCAATCAATTCCAAATGAAATTTCCTATCCATGACCATAATAATTATGGACTTACAATTACGCTACCTCAGCAGCAAGAATATCAAGTATACAAAATACAATTGATTGCGTACAAGCCGTACATCGATCACTGTTTTAGAAAACACTACTTGCTTCAAATTCTGTGCACTCAATTCCATCCTAAAATTTAGTGCAACGTTACAACTACCGGTACTACACTGGAACTTTACAAACTCACGAGTCACTTTAAAGTTATGCAGACGTTTTCAAGCTTCAAATACAACTCAATCTTCAATACACACCACTTCAACGCAGCTGGCACATCACCGCGGTCGACAATTACTCAAAAGTTCTTGATGTTAAGGCTAGCAGCGGACACAGTGAAAGCGGCAGCAGCTTTCAAAATTTAACAAACATATTACAGAGATCGCGCTATTATTTCATGCCAACCACCCGCCAATTGAAAGCACAGAGAGGGGATGCCATCGATACGTTCGTCCGCTCTAATCACTTTTCACCATCTTTTTGAGTCGTTCCACTTCGACCTGCAAGTTAAGGCGAATCTTTTTCTCCTCGTCGATCTCGGCCATCAACTCGTGGAATCGCTTTTCCTGCGACCTCCGCGTCTGTTCCACCGCCTCCCGCAGTTGGCTCATCTCGCGCTGCAGTTCCGCGTGCTGCTCGCGCGTGGCGTAGCCGCCTTGTGACGATGCGTCATGAGTTACATCTGAAAAATCGTAACTACCATGTATTCATCGCCATCATCATCATTGCAATGATTGTCATCATTATAATGATACTTCGTCGTCCTGATACATCCTCATCATGATACATCCATCATCATGATACACAATCATCATGATACAACATTATGATGATTATACACCACAACACATGATCTTGATCGTCATCGCCACTGCCAACATCAAACCTGAATGAGGTCGATTTTAACTGAATGCATGCTAACAGAACACAAACAGAACTTTGAAATGATGCTAAATGTCAGTGGAAATCTGTTTGTTACGCTGGTGTGTGCACCTGGGTCCAGTGCTATTGACACTTCTAGTAAACTGTGTTTTGCAAACATTGTTTTGCCAACTGACATATTACCAATACTCTCAATGTCATTTAAAACCAATCAGAAGAATGCAGATGATGCCCAGGGTTGATCCATTTGATGTACAAACAGAGAATTAAATACCAATTGCAGTAGTAGATTATAATAAAAAAAATAACCATAACCACATTAACAACTATTGTCTAAATTCTTCCGAAAGTGACCTGCACTTACCAAACAGTAGACTGGTCAAGTAAAAAAATACAGAAACAGTGTAGATTGACATATTTTTCAAAAGCACATGGAAGCTACAATAAATTGGACTCATAAGAAAATAAGAAATAAGAAATCATCAGGTTTTAGTTCGCACCTTTATTAAATCTCGGAGCATTGACCGGTGAAATTACGGAACTGTCATCCTTCACAGGCACTTGCGGCTGAACCTTGGCAACTGAGGTCGGCTTCTCATCCTGTGGCAAAAGAAACAGAAAATCACTGTGCAAAATACAATAAATGTAATTCTGTGGCTTAGTCTTTCACACTCATCTTAATATCCTGACGAGGGGTGAGTGAAAAAAGAAGTCTTCAGAAATTGATGACGCTGAGAACAGTTCTGGAGTTGTCGTATAGCCAAGGGATGCCTGTTCCAGGTCGCTGGACCAACCACAGAGTATTATTGAGTATTATCAGACAAAAGAAACAGCCAATCATTGTACAAAACACAATAAATGTAATTCTGTGATCTACAGTCTTTCACACTCATCTTAATATCCCGACCATGAGCACGTGAAAAAAAGAAGTCTTCAGAAATCAGTGAAACTAAGAACAGTTCTGAAGGTGTTGTATAGCCAAGGGAAGTCTGTTCCAGGTTGTTGGACCAACCACAGAGTATTGTCGCAAAGCAGGTGAATGGGGCCACCAAGTCACCCTGGACAGAGAGCAGTGCGTGGCAGCCTCTGCAAGCGGAAAGGTTGCGGAACAGCCCATGCAGGTAAGAGGGTGCCGAGTCTGATATAAACTGCCACATCAAAGACGAGATGCGCTGTGGAAAGAAAACCAGTGCAAGACATCATGCCTATACTGTGATATGCATTCAGACTTGGTGAATCCACCGATAAGTCGTGCTGCAGCCCGGTGTACCCACTAAAACCTCTTAATCTGAACCTGCGAGAGACCAGCAAAGATGGAGGCACAACAGTCAAGGCAGCTCATAGTCGGGAACAAGACCGATCTCAAACACATGCGGTCTGTTCCTACGGAGGAAGGAAAGGCGTTTGCGGGTTCGTGGTCCACATGTCTGTCTGTTTGTACCTTTGTCTTTCTGTGTCTCTCTCCGTGTAATTTACTGGGTACATAGAATGGGTCATACCGGGGTAGGGGCATCCCGAACAGGTATGGGTCCTGCTGCTGGGGGTCTTCGCACGGGAGGTTTCACCCGGAAAGCAGTTGGGTGGCTTAAGGCATTTTCATTTGTCTTCACGCTGTCCAGCGTTCCTAGGTAAGAACAAAACAATTGAAAGTTTCAAATACAGATGATACAAGAACAAAAGAAATGACAAACTATGACAAAGCAAAATTTCTATGTTCATGAATAATTGCAGAAATGAGCTTCCAAGGTGAAGACAACTACGGGGTAACTGGTGACGGAAATCATCATCAAAAATAATGAATTAATTAAGTGTATCAATGTCATAGGTGTCTATAATTATATCTTTCGGTATAAAAATGTTTAGACACTTAACAACATAATATACTGCCTTTCAAGTACCTTTCAAAAGTGCGCTGACTATGGTAATCCAACAAAAGGACAACCACCCCAACCTAGCAAACGGACACCCTTCAAATTTCCCACCCTAACAAAAGAACACCTACCAAACTTTCCAGTCCAACTCATTTTGCTATTCATAAAATGACCCCATAGAGATAAATGGCCACACAAGCATAGGAATCCTGGGGTTAACTACGACCATTAACCCATCAAATTTCTTGTCAGGTTCAACATCATTTAAGGTCACTCTGTCTGCCTGCATCATTGAACTAAGCCAAACAAATCTATAAAATGTGTCACTGCACAGAAGTTGAGGCAAGACCATGTAAAGAAATATGAATTCTACATCAGATGGTTCTAATCTGCACCTGTTCTGAAGCAATCTTTGTTCTTCTTTGCCTTATAATCATCTGTCTCAAGGCTTGGCTTTAATTCTGGCGGCCTGCTTGGCTCTGACGGCTTGCTCATCTCTGATGGCCTGCTCGGCTCTGGCGGTCGGCTGGCGGCTAATGGCGCCACACAATAGAGAAGACAAACACAATGAATAAACAAGTAGTAACAAATAAAAAAAACAAGTAAAAGATTGTAAGTAGGAAGCACGTAAAAACCAATTACCAACATATAAGCAAACTGATTACATGACATTCGAAAAATCCAAGACAAGCTTCCTTCCAATACATCAGATGTCACACCAGACCATATCTTGACAATCCGTCCTATCCAGCTTTGCTCCAGCAACTACATCGTCATCAGCTTTCCCACTGTATCACCAGGACATCTCTTCAGCTTGCCATTCCCCCTCCCAATTCTCACTTGGCCCCAAGTCACATCAACAATAAAATGATTACATGAGGTAAAAGGCCACATTGACTGGATATGTTATACTACCGGCGAATAAGCTGGGAAATCTCAGACTCATCTGAACCGAAATCATCACTCACAATTTGCATTGTGCAGAACACCAGCTTACGCTAATCCATTGCACTTTTGTAAGGTACCATTTTGAGGCACTTAAAAGGTACTACACTGTGTCCGGATGAAAAGTAGTTCACAACTAAAAGTGTCATAACCCGGTCAAAACTTTTAGGATTTGTCTGAAATTTTTAATACAGCAACAGTGACCATATGTACACGAGATTCCAAAGTCATTTGCAAATATTCGCGAGTTTTCCAAATTTATGAGCGTTTGCGATGGAGCACTGAAAAATTAAAGTTTCCAACATGGGCCCTTACTTACTCAGACGCTGTGACGTCATCGTCGATGAAATACGTCACTTGTTTTGGTTGAAGAAATAACAAAAATGGCGTTTACAGACGAAGATAAAATTTTAATTAAAGTATTGCGGCAAGAACATGGTTATGGAGCGAGAAGGTTGCTGAAAGAATTTTCGAATAAAGGTTGGTGTCTGTCGTCTTTGATTAAGCTATTGAAGAAGATCGATGAAACCGGCACAGTGAAGCGAAAACCTGGCAGTGGCCAAAAACGCACGACACGCACTGTTGAAAACGTCGAGTTGGTTGAAAAGCTGGCATTAAGTCAAGAAAATGCACCTGGAACCCATAGAACGGTGCGTCAGATTGCGAGGGATATTGGGATTTCGAAGACCGCGGTACACGAGATCGTTGTCAAGGACTTGAAGCTGGTTTGTTTTAGGAAGAGGCGAGCGCAAGATCTAACCAGATCAAACAAACTGACTCGTCTTGTACGCGCCAAGCAGCTGCTGAAGAAATACCCGGAACACACAGTTCCATTCATATGGTTTACGGACGAGAAGGTTTTTACCGTCGCTCCTCCTGTCAACCTCCAGAATGATCGCGTTTATGCGGCGGCTGGAACGCGGAAGAAACACATGCCTGCTGAACGTCTCCTCAAAACCCGTTCACACTTCTCAAAGTCAGTTATGGTCTCAGTCGGTGTGTCAACCCTGGGGTGCACTGATTTGATCTTTGTTGAGCCGGGTGTGAAGGTGAATGGAGCGTACTATCGTGATGTGTTGCTTGCTCAGCATCTGCTTCCTGCCATCAAGCAGGTGTCTGGCGGCTACTTCACATTCCAACAAGACAGTGCCCCCGCGCACCGAGCACGTGAGACCATTGCTCTGCTCTCCCGGGAGACACCCGACTTCATATCACCGCAGCTGTGGCCACCCCCAACAGTCCAGATCTCAATCCAGTTGACTATCAAATCTGGAGTGTACTGGAGGAGCGCGTTTACCGCTCCCGTATTCGTGACGTCGATCACCTGAGGGCGCGTCTGGTTGAGGAGTGGCAGCTATTTGACCACGTGATCATCGACCGGGCCATCAAACAGTGGCATCCACGTCTGCGGTCGTGTGTCCGTCAACGAGGAGGACATTTTGAACACCAACTGTAGCCGAACTTCACTCTCTTATGTGAGGGCCCATGTTGGAAACTTTAATTTTTCAGTGCTCCATCGCAAACGCTCATAAATTTGGCAAACTCGCGAATATTTGCAAACGACTTTGGAATCTCGTGTACATATGGTCACTGTTGCTGTATTAAAAATTTCAGACAAATCCTAAAAGTTTTGACCGGGTTATGACACTTTTAGTTGTGTACTACTTTTCATCCGGACACACTGTATATCTAATTTAATATAACGACTTCTATTGTCATGTTATTATCGTAATCAACAAAGCATCACTCAATGGAGGCTGCATAATCGAAATTCCAGCCATAATCCATCCACAAAACCACCGGAAAATTCCAGTTGACGCAGATGGGCAAGGCAATGATATACATGTATAAAAACTGACCTACATTCTGCAGGGTCATGGTCACTAAGTTGACGAGTTTTTCAGCAAAAGGCAAAAGCAGAACTATGAATAAAGCTCGTTTCTTCAGTGTACAAAGACATGTCAGATACAAAGAGTGACTCGTTTGCAGCGGATATCCATTCTCTTTTGTTACTTCGCATGTAATAAACGGATTGTACGCATGTAATGTATGTATGTGTATTTCGCATGTTTGAACGGTATGCATGCATCCATTTATGTAGGACCTTACAGGTCTAAACAGATGCACCTTGTGTATTACAATAACGGCAGAGAAGTCACTATGTTTATAGATAGCCACACTCAACAAGTCAATATCTCTAATCTACATCAACGATTTGTTTCCCAATTTTTTAGTTACTTTGACAATTAATTCAGTAGTTTGATTTGTAACCAGAACCAGGAGATCGTTTTGTCCATAAATGGCTACCACTGCTGCTGCCACTACCACTACTACTGCCACTACCATTACTACCACTACCATTACTACTACCACTACCATTACTACTACCACTAGCATTACCGCTACCACTACCATTACTACTACCACTACCATTACTACTACCACTAGCATTACTACTACCACTAGCATTACTACACTAGCATTACTACTACCACTAGCATTACCGCTACCACTACCATTACTACTACCACTAGCATTACTACTACCACTACCATTACTACTACCACTACCATAGTTGTAAAAAACGTTTTTTTCGTTTTTTATTCTCTCCCAAACACGTCGTTTTTTTCGTTTTTTATTTTTCCCATCGTTTTTATCGTTTTTTTCGATTCTTATGTAACTTTATTTAATTATTTCCTGTCTAATATTATTTTCCTTAATTTAATTTTTTCTGATATTCCATACGTTTTCACTGTACTCTCAAGGATGCAGCTAACTATAGGGTCTTTATGTAATTGTTTAAGTCATAATTTTGAGAAATACATGTAGTAGATCCCGATAAGAAATGAAATTTGTAAGAGTTATTTTGATATAAAATTCTTGGGCCTATAATTAACATTTGTAAGTAACAATTTTAAAACAAATGTACAATATATAATTTAGTAAACATCTGTGGTTTTTGCTTCTGGTTAGATTTTAATTGTGTTATGTCAATCAGCATAAACTTATAATGTGGACTTATGTCTACAATTTAAATTTTAAACGATTTCAATACCTTTAATTTGTCCGACTTTCTTATTAAACCAAAGTTATAGGGAAAAATGAACTGTGGTTGATTAATGTTACTTATACCAATTATTTTGGCCTAATAATAAAGTTGTTATTTGCGGTTTCTTGATAAAATTGCATAAGCAAGGTTTGTAAGCTGAAAATGAAGTTTCAGATGTAACAAAGGCAAATTATTTTCCGTCTCCGTTTGTTATCGTTTTTTGTCGTTTTTTATTATTTAAAAAAAACGACGTTTTCTACCGTTTTTTATTTTATTTTCATCGTTTTTTACATCTATGACCACTACCATTACTACTACCACTAGCATTACTACTACCACTAGCATTACTACTACCACTAGCATTACTACACTAGCATTACTACTACCACTAGCATTACTACTACCACTACCATTACTACTACCACTAGCATTACCACTGCCACTACTACTACCACTACTACCATACCTGTTGTCTTTGATCCTGCTGCACTGCTGCTGATCGTCGGTGGTGGAGGCATAGCGGGTTTCGGAGGCTTCTGCAGAAAGATAAACGCAACAGACGACTTCTAGACATTTTGAATCATAATCATGAATTTATATAGCACCACTTCAAGAGAGACTCCTCTAAGGTGCCGCAGACTTGACAGCATAAAACCCACGTAATGGTACCTTGCCAGGAAGTTCATTACGGAGACTGCTAGGTAATTTCTTCCACGGAGATGGACCGACCGACCATAGCAAAGCTTTTAAATACAGTACTGTGGAAGTTCGAATGGTTCAGCGCTGAAGGCGGTTGCTAGAGTCCGTGGTTCAAATCCTCGCACAGGAAAGAAAATGTTTTGGAATTTCTACACAAATCGTGCCTCTAGCAAAATTTGCTATGAATAATGACGAGTCACATGACAAAAATTTATATGGCGCCATAATACAGCTATGCCATCACAATTGCAACATGGCATCCTTGTAAAGAGTACACTGATGATCTTACAGCATTGGTGGCTTGGTCATTGAGTGATGAATGGAACTGGTCATGTGACCATCTGCCCTCATGAGCCAGGATTATGAAAACAGGAAGTCGCAAGTAATTTATATCAAATGCAGTTCTCTGGTTTAACTGAATTATTTTTAATTGTTGTCATGCAGGTCATCTATATAGGCAATTGCACTTGTAATTACAACAATTTCTATTGCATTGTCAGTAGCAAGCGCTCTATTTCCAGGATGCTTTACCAAACTGTTTACTGTCAGAGCAAGTATTGATGCCTGGATTACGCAGCAAGTACGTTTTAAACTGTTTTTTTTAATAGAGAAAGACTTTTAGCTTCCTGAATAAGTGCAGGAAGCAAGAAGACTGTTAGAGACATGCTGGATCTCTTGTACATTGGACTATCTTTCCTCTAACAATCTCCCTCTTAAAAGTTCTAAATACGTTTCACCAAAAGTACATAGAGAAACTGCTTCCGTTTATCTTTCATAGTATGATGAAGTTTTTCATTCTACATTTATCACACCACAATTTCATAAATAACGTCTGAGCATTTACAGACGTCGAGGTACTAAAAGCAACTGTGAAAGCAATATTTCTAATTGCAAACGATTAAAGCTAACCTGTCAAAACTTCGGTACTCTTGTAACTGCTGCACAGCTGTGCTACAGCACACATAAATTTTTTCTTTATTATAGTCATTGCTGTTATTCAAACATACGTACTTCTGATTCCACAGGCAAAAGTTCCACAAAGTTGTCTGGAAAAACTCCGGTTTTTCCATTCATTTCCCCCTTCCACCATCCGTCATCTTCAAGGTGCTGATCAAGGACGATGATTACGTCGCCCTCTGTGAGGTCCAGTTCATCCTCATTTGCGGCTGTGTAGGGGTACATCACTCGGGCTTTAACTGCAAATGTGGAACACAAAAACATTTTCACTTGTGTAAAGACGATACAATGTCAAAAGCCAAGCAACACTTCAAACTTGTATCACTGCAGCATACGGCAACTAATACTAACACCCAGGTTTCCGAATGGTAATTCAGATGTCCGAAAAACCAGCACAACAGGGGTACAAGTGGGAAAAAAAACATTTAATACCCTTTGAGGATTTGAATTCAAAAACAACTTGCCGTTAGTTGACGGTTCATAACTCTAACCTAATCTAAGAGGAAAATAGCTACAGTACCAGAGTATTGGTATTGCACTGCACTTCCAAGCAATGTCATATTTCAACATAACAATCCACTGGATTGTTAGTCAACACTAGTCAAGATTGGCATCAGCAAGAAGAGATTCACTTCAGACTTAATAAGAATACATATAAAACAAATTACACCGGTCTACATCAAGGGGCCGTCAGATTGGACAATAACAGACAGCGAATTCTAGTTCCCTGCGCTGGCAGCCGAGAAAATCACGGACCCCATGACTGTTCTGCATTGGGCCACAATAACATATTGGAACACCCACTCAGCGAATGCCATAACTGAGAATGTCAGGGGATTTGCAAATAAAGGTGAACGTTAAGTTGGCTGGCCAATTTTACAATTTTCTTGGTAAAATAGAATACAGTGCAACCTTTACATACACAATTATGTGAGCTCGGCCAAGAAAAGTGACAATTTTCCAACTGATCCAGAACGACTCAAGAAGTCACTCATCTTGGCCGAGGTCACATAATATTATATCTAAACAGAATGCAGATCTATTCCGAACAGTCCTACAAACAGTAATTTATCTATAATTTTGCCCTACATTATTAATTCAAGATGCAATATTGCCTCTGTAGACCATAGGTGCTGATGGTCCTTTGCTTCGGTGTAGTGAACAGAATACATAATTACGCTTTGATGTACAACACCAGAGAAATTAACATTCAAACTGTAACCTACCAGGTTTTGCATTGTTCTTCGTCTGTGCAGCAGGCGCAGGCGTAGGGGCAGGACCAGGAACAGATGGCTTCAGTTTAATCTTCAGAAATAAATGCACACATTGCACAGAAATGGTAATCATCGTATATACAAGGCAATAAGTAAGTAAAAAGCAAACCAAATAGCCATGTGTAAATATTCATTGACATTTTTTGTTTCTAAAAACGTATTAAAAAAATTCATCAATATTATTTATCAGAAAGGTCTAATAATAGTATTCAGGATTAGTTATTATGGTACCTACAGACGAACCTGCAGTCATTATTACCTAAGGTTGTCAATTATGAATCCTTTGGTTACCTCGAAGTAATGACACATATATAAATACTTCCACAGACACAAACACCTACAGACACAAACACACACACCGACAGACACACACAGACAAACAAAAACACACTTGCAGTTCACACCAACAAATCCATTATTTTCTTAAATAGCAGAAGCTGAGACAACCGTGAACCTGTAAAAATTTTACAACTTCAGCAAAGCATCTTCAACAGCGCCTCATGATGATGCATTCATCCATTCAACTAACGATCACAGAGATTGAAAGCAGTATGCAGTAGACGCAACAACTCACTGGCGGCTGTTTCAGATCGGTTGGCAATTTGCCAGGATCAATCGAATCCCGTTTATCTAATTTCGAACGCAAAACGATCGGACCGCCGCCGAAAATGTTTCCAAATCCTACGCCCTCCACTTTTCGGCCTCGGATCGCCGGAGCTTCATCGCTCGCTGAAACAAAGAACCAAACAAAGGGATTCCAATATTAGACTAACAATACACTTCGGGGCGCTGTGGTGTAGTGGGCATGTTCGTTGCCTTGCAGCCGAAGGGTTGCAGGTTCGAATCCACCTTAAACCGCCGCGTAGGGACCTTGGGCAAGTTTTTCACTCGCAGTTGATCAAACGCTTTGGCGTGAAACTACGATTCAGTGTCCACGCTGTAGTTGGAGCGCTTCTGAGCAGCACCTTGAAGGGGCACTATAACAAGTGCACATACATACACTTGCATTGTCTTATAAAAAGTGAGCAACATCAGTCTATTTCAGTGTAACAGAAAAACCTAGGGTGCTTTAAGGTTGGTCAAACTCATAAGACTTCAAAAGTCCATTGGTCTAACAAAGGAAAACAAATGGAACATTTAAGTATAATGATGATACTGGACCGGATGAATGAAACCCAATGGTTGGAGCAAACTGAAGACAGAGGAACATGAAGACATGCTTTAGCGTGAAACTTCGATTCAGTGTCCGTGCTGTAATCGAGAGCGCTTCTGAGTAGAATCTTGAAGGAGTGCTACAACAAGTGCACATACATACATACATACATACATACATACATACATACATACATACATACATACATACATACATACATACATACATACATACATACATACATACATACATACATACAATCCAATTCAGACAGAACACCTGAAGTAGAATATGCAACGAAAGGCAATTGATTTTCTAACAAATAATCTGTTTGGGAAAATGCAAAAGATAATAAATTGTCGTTTAGTACCAATTATCCAACTATGACCTCGAGTAACAAAGATCAGAGCTTTTGTAAGCTCCAGATATCGAGTAATCTACTGTTGCCAAATATATAAAATTTCTTAACCCTTCGTGTGGCCAGAACAAAGGCTAAACAATCTGGCATGCAAGGGGTTAATATCCAAAATGTACCGTTACCCAATACATAAAATTCCTTAATATGGAAGACAAACCTGGCTTGTCTGCTGATTCATTCTGGCCGATAACTTCAACAAAGTTGGATGGAAACATTCCGACTTTACCGTTTAAGCTTCCTTCCCACCAATTGGGCTCATCCTAAAAGTGAAAGAGGTACCAACATAAAAAATGCAACTACACCGTAGGGCATTAAGATTATACTAATTTATTATGAAGCATATGCAACACTGCGGTTCAAGCCCCGGGCTGGGAGTTGACATTCAGAGATTTAGATATCTCGGGCTAGCACGTGTGGGACGCAGGGGCGCAAGCTCCTGCGGAGCGACCTTGGGCAAGTTGCTTACCCATCATTGTCTGTGGGGAAGGCAACGGGAAACCACCTCACTCATCTCATCCCCATGGGCGTAAAGCCCAATGAACCTGCCTTCGGGCAGAGCACCATCATCATCATCATATGCAACACAGCTGTCGTAGGATCACATGTCAGCGGGACGAGCTAAATGGTTGGCTAGAGACCTGCCTTGTAACAAGGAAGTTACTATGCAGAGAATTTGAGCAAGTCCTTCACTTAATTATAATTATTAAAGCATTTCAGTTGCCCCTTCTGAAACTTAATGCCAAAGCTAAGAAAGAACTCAAAACAGACTTTTACCACACATGCAGATCAGTAAGACTCACTAGTTTACTCAAGTCTCTGCATAAGTCTTGCTTCAGCCTCATTTACTGACCTTGCATGCGTGGCAAGAAACCGAACGAAAAAGATATGAAAACTGCAATTTGATGCCATTTACTCAAACCAAACTATTCTACAAAAATGCCATTTTTCAATGTTCATTCATTCATTCATAGCATTTATATAGCGCTCCTTCAAGAAACTACTCAGAGGTTCTCCCAGCCCAACCACGAACAAAGAAAAAGACTTGAGAGACTTGTAGAACCCAGCCGGATGTACCACAAGTAGAGAGCGAAGCGTAACCTGGAGGTCGTTCCAGACAGTAGGCCCCACGACCGAGAAAGCACGGCGCTGCTTAATGTTGACAATGCTGACTGTATGGTTCAGCAATGACTTACGATAATGCCCAGATGCATATGCTATTCATAGCTGCAGATAATCACAGACTAACTTTTGACAGCAAATTATCACAGTACTTAAGAATATTCAACGCTAAATTCTGAGTGAAGCAGAAGAAATCGAAAACAGACATGATCACCTGTTTAAGAACGTCAACAATGTTTCCCACTTCAAGTGCCAGTTCGTCGTCCTGCTGGGGTGCGTAGGCAAATGTCACCTTTGCCTTTTTCACCGGTTTCTTAGCAACTGCAAAGATATCGAACAGCATTTCAATAAATATTTCCTCATATAAATCAGCAGAAATGAATCAATGACTTATGATAATGCCCAGATTCATATGCTATTCATATTTCCTCATATAAATCAGCAGAAATAAATCATTACTATCATGACACTTCAAAATGCAACAAGAAATTACACCGAACAATAATAATAATATTTTCCTTATTGAAACAACCCAGTTGGCAGACCGCAACCGGTTACATCGTATATTTATGGAATTTAAACAATTCACAAGAACGCAAATTACAGAAGACATGAAGCTTAACTACTATCAGAACAAACAGCCTGCAATACATGGCGTTAATAGCAGCCTACAAAGCATATCCACTTACAGGATGCGAACTTGTCAGATCTCGCTCACGAGTCTCTACGCCAGCATGTTATCCATTGCACTACCGGGATTTCAGTTCACGCAACAAAAATTGATATTAAACCCAGACACAAAAAGAGCTACAATGTAAAATGATGAAATGCTAGCTCGTAGTTGTAACTTTGCTGAAGTTATTAGTCACAGTCTAAGTCAGTTAACCAGGTCTAACTCTGATTTGAAAGAATTCAAGATATTTTCTTGGTGAAACAACATGTAAGCCAGGAGGTATTTTATATGAAAAGAAGACACAACACTGCACCATGCTTCCTCAGTATGAAAGAAGATGCCTTCAAGACTATATATTTTTATTTATTTTAAATTTTATTTTATTTCTTGCATTTGCTATAGTGCCCCTTTAAGTTCTCTACCCACAGGCACTCCCAACTACAGTACCAATTTAGGCCTATTGCATATAATTAATCATTAAAATATATATTTAAAATTATAGAACCGTTGACTAAGTTTACTTTTATTGGATTCTTCCATGTTCAAGCTTAACACTAGTCATGGTCATCAGCATGCCGCTAAGTCTCTGAAAGTTATAATTTATTTAGACTTAAGTCTACAGTTAAGCCTTGCGAGCCTTCACAAAAGCAAAGTTGTCAATAACATCAATGAATTCGCCCACTTTACGACATCAATATTGAAATTCAGACTTCCCAAAAATAAAAATTCTAATAATAATAACCTTTTAATATCATTCCCACGATTTCAACCAATTTATACGCAGTTAGTTCTAGCCAATAAATCTGATATGTTGTGAGAAAAGGCAAAGTTTCATCGACAATGTTATTAATGTTGCAGCAATCTCGGTAGGAAATTTCATCACTTCCGAAAACGCGGGCCATCAAAAATGCGGGTCCCTCAAAACTGCGGGCCCAGGTGCTGCAGCACCCTTAGCACCTACCCTAATGTGGACCTGGTCCAGGGTCATTCTCATGTACATGTCTTTTCTCAAAACAAAATACACATGTATCAAAGAACCAAAGTGAAGCAACGCTCATTGGCATCCCTAAAAGGCATTTAATGAAACTACAGGGGGGGCATAAAAAATTCCCAGTTACGACAAAAACAAAAGTAATTGATTGATGCCTTGGGCATTATGATAATTAATGGATCTGTAGAATATCAGATTACATAAGGCTAGATTTACCAAACACACACACAATTTTGACGGAAAGCTACCATCTAACTGTTCTGCCGGTATAGAAATTAAAGCAGAAAGGCAAGCAAAATCATCAGTATGATTTCTGCTATATTGCACGGTAGCATTTACGTCCCATTAACTGCATTTTCAAGCAAAAGAATATTAATAATAAACAATGAAAGCTCAGCTAACCCATGGGTGGTGCACCACCGGGAAGTATGACGCTTCGTAGTTTATTTCGAATTTCAGACACGTTTCCTGCATTCTGTCTCTTTGCTGGCATCGCCGCTTTAGCAGCATCCTTTTTCACTTCCTGTAATATTGCAAAAATCGGAAATTAGCCTTTGCAGTCAGACAGTTTGCAGGATGTGTTGTGAAGCGATAATAGTGCAGCTAATGAAGATAATGCAGATAACCAGCAGCGTGGCGTCTAGTTCAATGAACTAAACGCAACAGTTTAAAGGCGTGCATGAACAGTCACTAAACGCAACAATTTGAAATTGTGATTGTAATCGTACATTTATATAGCACCACTTCAAGAGAACTCCTCAGAGGTGCTCCCGACCTGACACCAAACCACAATCAAAGAGAATGGCTTTAAAAGGCATGCACTTGGTCAGTCTGACAGACTGCCAACTCCGACCGAGGTCATGGCTTCAAAACCCTAACAAGGCAGAAAGAAATTTCAAGCTTTCTGCTCAACTTTAAACCACTAGTGACAACAGATCTAGAATGAGTACATTGACTGCTCACTGGGAGTGGAAGGAGATTGGCTGAGATGTAGAGAGAGAACTAGCCACTCACCCACTTAGGCCGATGCAAAGAAATTGAAGTCGACGGCACTTTATTGTTTGTATGCGCACTTGTTATAGATCCCCTTCAAGCTCCCTACTCAGAGGCGCTCTCGAGTGCAGAGCGGACACTGCATCAGAGTTTCACGCCGAAGCGCTGAGCAATTGTGAGTGAAGGACTTACCCAAGGTCCCAATGCGGCGACTTGAGGTGGATTCGAACCTGCAACCCTTCGACTGCAAGGCGATGACCATACCACTAGACCACCGCCTGCCTCCAAAAGCTAATGTGGAGGCTTAAAGTGGACTCCTATGGTCTTTTTTACCAATTTACTTTCTAATTCTTCCCCAAGTAAGCAATGCAAGGAATAATCTAATTAAATAACGAAATCCCACAATTGCCTGACCAACTTTAAAAATAAAATTTACCAACGGTGTTTATGATACAAAATGCATTGACAGAATCATCGTCTCTCGCATTTGATGCATAGACCTAAAACCCTTTGATGGAAAGTTCAGCATATATGGAACTTCATCAATCTCAGCTAACCTAGTTTGCTCTGTCATTGATGCCTTCTAGTTGCCCTCTTGTAAACTTAAGACTTATCCCTTTCGGCTTGCATACGTTCTCCAATGGATTAGAACTTTTTAATTGTGATTTTGCTCGTAGCAACCATCAACTAGTCAATGCCTTGTTCCTCTAGAAGTAACAGCTCTACAGAAGTCACTGAACAAAACTAGCCTACTATGACCATAGTGGGGTTCTGTGGTGTAGTGGTGGGTTCGGTGCTTTGGAGCCGGAGGTTCCAGGTTCGAATCCACTTCAAGCTGCCGCGTATAGACCTTGAGCAAGTACTTCACTTACAACTGCTCGGGTGCTTCGGCGTGAAACTCCGATGTAGTGTCCATGCTGTAGTCAGGAGCGCCTCCGATTAGTGAGCTTGAAGGGGTGCTATAGCAAATGCGATGAACAAAAAAATAAATAGATAAACCGTAATTACTTTAACGAAGTTATCTGGAAACATTCCTTTCCGGCCGTTCACGACTCCTTCGCACCATCCTTCGGAAACTTTGGCAACGTTTGTGATGACTTCGCCCACTTTCAGCGATAACTCATCTTCCTCTTGCGCAGCGTAGTCAAACTCCACCACCGCTTCACCTACGACCAGAAGACAGAATCAAATCAAATCATTTCTTTCACAACCAATCACGAAAAACAAAAGTCCACAAATCATATAAATCAGTATGCATGCAATCATTGCAACAGTTATATTAAAACATATAAATAACAGACAAACGTTACATTAATAAACAGATAACAGATAAACACTGCAACCTTAAAACTGAACTGTTCAGCTGAGGTTGGTTGGGAGTGTTTCTGAGTAGTAACCTTGAAGAGGCACTAGATGAAAGGGGAAAGATGACGAAAGACTACCAGAGAGGATGACAGAGCGAACTGATGGAGGAAGACCACTTCAATGGGAGGGACCAATGCACGCAAATGATCTGGATTAAGCCATGGTGATCCTGACACGGTCAACAAAGAGGTCAAGCCGATCAGAGGCTCTAAGAGGATCCCCCTCATCAGCTGGATCTCTTTGATCCCCATGTCAGGCTCGCCATGGCTCAATAAAGATGCCTGTATAGGTCCTCACTATGGAATGGACCTTCCTATCAGTCACCGATTAGAGAGAGGGAGCTAGTGAAGCTGCTCAGTCATGAATGCGGAGGCATGGGAGAATCTTGAAGCTCACCATCCTCTCTGCCAGTCTTATCCCACCTTTCTCTTGCCTCAAATCAACTGCCTTTTCTCTTGAGGTCAATCGCACTGAAAGTGCTTCAAAAAAGCTTTTTACTGGAAGAATCGCTTTATATAATATAGTCATAGAATGAACATGCATAACACGTAAGATGTTACATAAGAACAAGAATTCGCACAGCATGAGAATGTAAAAAAATACAGAAGTACACACAATGAGATTGTACACTGAAAGAGAATGTACACAGAGTGAGAACGTATACTGATACAGAAAGTACAAAGTTCTAAATAGAATGCACACGGCAATAGACAGCAAAATGAGATTACACAAAATTGAAACTGATTTTTATAATCACATAAATGAAAGAGACAATATGAAATTAGATAGCTTTGGCTAATTAATATGTCTAGAGAGAACTGAAACAACAAGCAATTTAATCAAATATTAAACGGGCAAACAGAAAGCATGCAGGCAACGAAATCATAATTGAATAAAATGTAGACATAGTTCATTAACCTAAGTAGGTCCATCATAAAATGAGTCCTCATAAAGCTTAGAGCTCCAACAATAAATGGTCAACATTTGCAACAAAAAAAGTAATGAGGGCAAAAGAAAGTTAACTGACAGAGGCTATGAAATATGAAACACATATATAAATATGTATTATACATATATAATTTATATATATATATATATATATATACACAGCCAAAACAAAGAAATATAGTACTCATCATCATTATATAATACAAATCTTCACACCACGTGCTCTATTGCAGTTTAATATTAGAGTGTCAATAAAATGAAAAAGCAAAAGTGACTAATGCCCACCATGTTGCTACTATGAACAGTTGAACACAGCTATTAAAATATTCATTAATAACATAAATCCACGAAACAACTAAAGACCAGTATATAAGTAAACTTTCTCTAATTGGCCAATTCCCATAAAAACACGGCAACAGCTGTGGCAGGTACCAAGACGTATGGCTAATCCTTAACTGCTTGACTACGCTTTTGTTCTTACGTAACATCTAGCTTTGGGGGCCCGGTAGCGCATTGGTTAACACAACTGGCATTTTGATCAGAGGACACGAGTTTGAGTCCCGTAGGATAGACGTGTCTTGTAGGCTGCTGTTAGCGCCGTGTATTTCAGGCTGTCTGTTATGCTAGTAGTTAAGATTTATATGTCATCTGTAATTTGTTTTCTTGTGATTTGTTTCAATTGCATAACTGTACACTGTAACCGGTTGGGGTCTGTCAACCAAGTTGATTCAATAAAGGAAATATTATTATTAAGTTCCTGTGTCACTTATCACCTGTCAACTCTTCAATTTCTCTGCATGAATCAGAGAGCACAAAACGTCTTCCAGAATATGTACGGTGTAGTGTCCGTTTCCAGTTTAAACTCTGTAACTTTTTGCTAAATTTAACAAGTCACCTAACTATAAATAGTGCCAAAAAGCAATCCAATTATACACATGTTATTTCATATTTAACTGGCAATTAAAACGCACCAATGATAATTGTCATCAGTCTGTTTCACAGTAACAGCAATAATAACCTAGCGAAGAACTTTAAGGTTGGTCAAACTCATAAGACTTCAACAGCCTACTGTAATAGTCAGCTTAACTAAATATAAAATATTTCAGCACTTATATTGGTCTATTTAAACTAAACTTATCGCCCGGAAATTCGACACATACGCATACATCCAAAGGTAAGCATAGGAAGCGCCCAGGTAAACAACGTGGAGAACAACGAGTACGTACAATAATTATAAAGTTACTTTAGGCAAAGGAAAATAAAAGCAAGCACTGTTTAATAAAGTAAGAGGATAGGAAAATAAACATTTATACTACATATAATATGCTGGAGTCACGACTACTCATTATTGTGGGCAGGGCAGAAGTAGTCACCAATCCCGGCGACGTGGACCTGCAAATCAGTCACGATTACGCACTGAAATGCTTAAGACGAGCAAAATTAGCGTCAACTATTAGCAACTTACCCATTCTGAACGCAAACAAATGTCTGAGTTAATCGTCAGTTTGGTAATTTCTTTTCTAGTCCGTTCGAAACGTAAACTACACTTAACTTCCTGTCATAGATATCATGCCATTAACTAAGTTTATTTATAGAAACGAACGTACCAAAGAGTTCTTCGCAACCAAGTTATATTTATCTATGGTACCGCAGTCATCATCATCATCATCATCATCATCATCATCATCATCATCATCATCATCATCATCATCATCATCATCATCATCATCATCATCATCATCATCATCATCATCATCATCATCATCATCATCATCATCATCATCATCATCATCATCATCATCATCATCATCATCATCATCATCATCATCATCATCATCATCATCATCATCATCATCATCATCATCATCATCATCATCATCATCATCATCATCATCATCATCATCATCATCATCATCATCATCATCGTCATCATCGTCGTCATCGTCGTCATCGTCGTCATCGTCGTCATCGTCGTCATCGTCGTCATCGTCGTCATCGTCATCGTCGTCGTCATCATCATCATCATCATGGCTTTTTTAGCATGCAGTCGTACACAAAATGCGCAGTTCTAAATGGATCTGTGCAGTTGTAGAAGCAATTATGTGCAGTAAAAACTTTAAAAAACACTTCACCATGGAGGATATGGAAATTAGGCAAACAAGGATTTGTGAGTACAATTTTTTTTTAAACAGCCCTGATCATCATCATCAACAACACCACTACCACCACCACTACCACCACCACCATCATCGTTGTACATTTAAAATGTTCTCTGACATGTTGAATCAAAATACATGTGTGTTGAAATGAACATAATTATGTTTATTATTGCCTCACAACATTCACCGATCGACTTGTCCGAGACTACTGCTATCAGCTGCGTCGGCTTTGCACAACTGCTCGTTCACTAACGTCTAGTGCTGTCATCACCCTATAGTCCATTCTTTCATTAGGCCTACTTCCCGCCTTGACTAATATTATATGCTCGTCACTCCTGGTCTACCATGCATCCAATCGAATAATGTGCCTGAATCTCACTCTCTGCAGCACGTTTTAATTGGACAAATCACTAAATTTGTGCATGTGTCCAGCTATAATAATTATGGTAAAACATTACATTGACTTCCTACCCGGCAGCGCATTAATTGCGCATAGGATCACTGCTCTGGTTCGGTCATGTCAGTTTGGAATTGCCCCAGACTACTTGCGAGACGACAGACGACTGCGCTATTTTGGGCCCATGGTCAGGATGGAGAACGTCAGATTTCCAAAGATAGCCTTCAATGGAGTGGTGCAGGGAAGGAGAAAAAAGGGAAGACCGAAGAAACGATGGAGGGACATGATCAAGGAGGACTGTCAGGAGATCTGGAGATGGGGCTGTCGATGCAGGAGGCTGTACGTACATCGGGCAGAGAACAGAGGGAAATAGAGAGCAGAGTCTCCAGAGAGCTTCCATAGATGAGTGGCTTATGCATGCGTGCTGGAGCATCGCCAAGGCCATGAGTCAAGTCACTTGCGAGAGCTCAGAGCTCTCTTGCTCCACAGGTATCCAGGGCCACCGTCCCCTTCGTTCTGCACAGAAGGATTGAGTGCTTTTGGTTCCATTCACTCGAACTGCACGTACGCAGAATAGAGCCTTTATTGTGGTTGGTCCAGTCATGTCTGGAATAGGCTCTCACAGGAGCTACGTCTGCTTCTGTGTCTCTTACTGAAGCATTTTTTTACTAAACTCAAAACAATCTTTTTGCCGTGCTAGAGTCGGGAACGCTTCGAGTAGTCCTCTTGAAGAAACGCTATATACATTTTGGAGTGAATGAATAAGCTTATTTCAAGCCGATACAGTGATACTGCATTTTTACCATTAGGCTAATTACCATAACATTTTGTTATGACCTGAGCTAAACTACAACTACATATCTCTGAACTACATTGTTTATTTTAATCGTCTAACTAAAGCCATTCACCTATTTGATATCTTGAGACGGTGTAGCCTACATTGTTCTATTGATTTCTAATCTAATCTAATCTAATATGACAGCTGCAATGCGCTTTTCACAGCAGAGCTATTCAGGGGCACTCTTAGCATGACATGCCTCTGAAATGAGAGTTTTTAAAGCAGAGATGCAGATGAATTTCCCACCAGAATTGTAATACTATGAATTGCAGAGGGAAGGTCATTCCACATTGAGGGACTCGCATGAAATTCAAATATTAGAAGACTAAAAGATTGCTCACAATAGTATCATGATACTGGTAAACAAAGAATTGCTCACAATAGTATCATGATACAGATAAACAAAGAATTGTAAAAATATCTGTGAATTGAAAAACTTCCTGGCATGCAACAAGGATGTCCTTAACAATAGCTGGCAAAAGCTTTTTCGTCTTCACGTGCCAGCTTAATTAGTTGTCCTCTGAATCGTCTACAATCCGTCTAAAATTCATAGTTGTTCAATAGAATGATGACCCATCATGATCTTGCTCTGTACAGTAGCAGACAGAAATCTTCTAATCCTGTCCTATTTTTGTATTTAAACATTTATAAAGCGCCTCTAGTAGGGTAAACCGTTCAGAGGCGCTCCCAGTGCGCAAGGCCCCGCGAGAAGAAGCAGGTTTTGAGAAGAGACAGAGCAGAGGAGAGACTGACAGACAGAAGAGTTGAGCGAACAGAAGGAGACAGAGAATTCCAGAGAGAAGGACCAATTGAGACAAAAGATCGAGACTGAGCCATAGCAGTTCTAGACCGGGGAACCAATAGGTCAAGTCGGTTGGTTGAGCGAAGTGGACGATGGGAGGAAGCTGAGTGAGGACGAAGTAAGGTTTTAGTCAGATATTTTGGGGCAAGACCCCGTTGAGACTTTAGGATCAGAGTGAGGATCTTGAACTGTGTGCGAGCACGTAGAGGAAGCCAATGAAGTTCATCAAACATAAAGGTAGAGATGTGAGAGTACTTGGGAAGGCGGGCAATTAATCTAGCAGCTGAGTTGAGAACTGACTGAATCGGTGAAAGACGAACTTTAGGAAGACCAATGAGAAGAGAATTGCAATAGTCAATACGAGAACATATGAAAGCATGAACTAAGGTAGTGAAGATGGAGGAGGAGACAGAGCGACGAATGACTCTGAGGCGTCTTAAGTGAAAATATGATGAGCGTGTCAGATTGGAAATATGCTCAGTAAAGGTAAGGGAGCTATCAAGTACTACACCCAGACCCGCACACTTGAAGAGAAGGAAAACAATGGGAATTTTGCAGAGAGAAGAATCAGATCAAGCTTATGGAGCTGCTGAGGAGTACCTAACCAGATAAATTGAGTCTTTGAAGTATTAAGAGAAAGGCGATTAGAAGACATCCATGAGTGGAGATGATTAGTGAGAGATTCAATAAGCCCAACTAGAAGCAGCTGGGAAGAGGGGGGACCATGGACAAATGCCTGGACATCGTCAGCGAAGAGATGGCTAGCAGCACTACAGATCGGAAAAAGAGAAGAAATGTCAGCTGTGTAAAGAATAAATAGGAGAGGCCCAAGAACTGAACCTTGAGGAACACCCAGATTACCATGAACCCATTGGGTTCGAGAGTCACCAGATATAATCATTTGGGTTCTTTCAGAAAGGTACGACTGAAACCAAGATAAGGGGAGGCCCTTAACACCATAGGAGGTCTCAAGACGCTTGAGAAGGATATCATGATCAACCATATCAAAGGCTGAAGAGACATCATAGAGAGCCAAAAGGGTGAGCTCAGACCTATCAACGGCAGAATAGATTTCAGATAATAGAGAAAGGAGAGCAGTCTCGGTGGAATGGTGGGCCCTAAAACCAGACTGATTTGGAGGAAGGAGACCAGATTGTTCAAGGTAGGGTAGAAACTGCAGAGAGACGAGACGTTCAAGTGTCTTAGAAAGAAAGGAGAGATTGGAGATAGGCCGATAATTTTGGCAGAGGTTGGTGTCAAGGTTAGGCTTTTTGAGGGAAGGAAAGACAAGGGCCCGTTTCTGTGAGGGAGGGATGCAACCTTCAACCTTATTTGAGGTTTCTTCTTACACTGAATTTGCAAATCGTACTTAGTTGCACAACCAGGGCTTTCAAAAACTTGGTTTCCAATCCAACCCACTCACAAGAGGGGCGGTGCAGGTTTCTACTTTGCAGTGGTGCTTTTTTGAGACCATCATTTTGATTAAATAACAACATTTTACATATTCAAGTTCTTTCGCAAACTATAGCTTCATAACAGCTCGTTATAATCTTAGTCATACTCTTTTTAAGATTTAAGACTGTCCTATTTAGCCAAGGTTGGGAGCACTTTGGCATAGTATTGAAGGGGTGCTACAGTGAACCCAACAAATAAATTATACTTAAACAGAGATGGACTGAATTTATTTTGCAAGCAGTTTGTTAGATTCAGCTCTGGATCAGTTGATTTATTGTTTTCAAAGTGGCGTTTCAGACAAACTTACTTGATTTTAACCGATTACTGCATATGGGATAGGGTGCACCCACCTGCTAAATGATGTAAACACAAGCCAAACGTTTGATAGAAATTTTTTTATTAACAAATAAATTAGAATTTGTTAACGCAAGCACAAGCAACGAGGTGAGAGATTAACAGAAGTGGCTTGGTCATGCCACTCTGCACTTGATATTCCTATTAACAGAACGTATATCGGTTGCAATGTACAACAAACAACGGAACAAAATGAGAAGCAGCATAATTTAAAGCAGCTGAACTTGTAAAATAACAAAAATTAACAGATCAACAACCTTGACAGCTAGAAAGCCATTTAACAGCTGTACAGCGGCACGCATTAGCAGCACAGTTCAATTGCAATACTTGGTGCAAGCAACATTTGTACACACGCAAGACGGCACATTTCGAAAGACAAATCACACAGCTGGAATTATAAGGAATTTCTTCCACAAGTTTATGATACGCAACGACACACACACACAAAAAACCACGGTCTATGGATCTTGATCTGAACACTGGTTAACTGGGCGAACCCAGACATTGTCAAATGAATTCAACGCTTAACACATCTGCGTGTATCTGAAGCAAAGCCTATCGTCTACAACAAGCACCTTACTCCGGCTACCAGATGTTACATCGCTGTCAAGTGATGGGGGAGCGGGGGGTCAATCACACACTGTCTGAACTTGATGGTCTCAACGACAAGATGAACGCATTGAGCGACGATGACGCAGATCAGTGGCAACGACGACGGACGAGAGTTCAGTAACAATGGATGTAACGCCATCATTACGTTATATATCACAGACAATTGAGAGCAGCTGTTGATGTTCCTTAAGGCTGACGTTCCCATAGCGACACAACCAGGGAGGTATCATCAGACGGCTTCGTGGGGCGAGGATGTCAACGGCTCAAGCACCTACAACAATCAACAAATCATTTGTTGTTTAACACTAATCAATTCAAATCATTTGTTTAACACTAATCAATTTGTTGTCACAAAATTGTTTCAGCGCAGCATATGCATTCTCAAGTAAATTCTCAATTATAATCAATCAATCAATCAATTGGTGCCTCTTCAGGATGCCTACTCAGAGCTCCAAGCCCATAGGTGGCTGGAAAGAATGGCTTAAAAGATGAATACAATACTTGCAAACAAATATTTCAACTCGGTTTAATTGTTTACGAAATGTTTACTTTTGTCAGAAACTGCAAGACAGTTTCTCTAAAAGTTCAATACAAGATAAAATACTCAAACGTCAAATGTTTTAGATAAAATAGATTTGGCAAGAGTTTCAGGTATGCAGAACAACAGATCTCTGAGATTAAAAATACAAAAAAAAGTAAAGAGCCTCAACAAATAAGAGAAAATGACATATCCAGATTTGTATTTCAGGAACAAGCTAAAATTGGCAAAACATGGACGGTATTCGAGCTGTTGAGAATTCTTACCACGGGCGTTGTTTGTCTGGAAGACTCGAGAAGAGATTTATTAAGACAGAATTGTTCCTCGGTCGTCTTCCGATAAACCGGGTTGTCGAAGTTCATCGTCTTAATGTTCTTCTTGCGATGCATCTTCACGATGAAGCATCCCGTCTGAACATATCAAAAGTCGACGTCTTAGTTACGTGTGCATCAAATATTAAATTTCAGGCAAACGATGAATGACCGTATCTACAATTCTACATCTTATATTTTATACGCTATGAATAAGCTTTGGAATCCACTGCCCAATTCAGTTCAGATTTTGTTAATTCTCTTAATTCATTCAGGCTAAAACTTAAGACCTGTCTCATTTCAACCTGAAATACCCACCATTGCCTGCTACTGGTTTCTTTAATTTGATAGAATTTGATCTGACTTCATCAAAGGATTTTGATGATGAACATCATAACAATGGTGCCACAGAAGATTTTACAAAGAGTTTCGGCTAAGTAATGTAAAGAAAGGTTGAAAATTGTGCACTAGACTGCTAATTCTGAATCCTCTTTCACATGAGGACAGCTTCAACATAAAACCAGTGAAGTCAATTCACTATTTCCGTAACTCCGCCACTGGTTGCACTCTGCCAGTTCCAAGCCTAGATAAAGAAGGAGGGCATCGCTAATGGTCTTTGTTACCACAGCGACGTTAAACTGCAAATACCACCACCACTATTTCCATACTTCTTATACATGTGACACCCCACTTTGGAAACACTAGTCGAGAATGACTAAAGTGTCCATGTTGCAGTGACAAACAGACAAGTGATCCTACAGCGCAGAAGTTATTTACGGACTCGAGTATTTCTGACAATTTATGTGCACACTTGCGAAACCATTCAAATACTTAAAGCAACTGACTTTTCAAATTTTAAATACAGCAGCCATGAACTGTTTGCTCACCAGAGTGACAACCAGCAGAACAACGACCGTCACAGACACTGAGACAATCACAGCCACCAGCTTTCCCTTGTCCTGTTGAAAATGTTCTTCCGCCTTGTCCAACTTCTCCATCGGCGCACTCTTTGGTGTGGTGGTTGAAGCCCTGGAATTTCCATCGTGAATCTTGCCACTCTCTTTTCCATCTGTGCAAACATGAAAAATAATTAAAAGACTTAAATATATTTGACTACGAACTGATTCAGTGTATTAAGCAATGAAACAAAAGTAAAACTAACAGACGTTTTATATGAAATTTGATTGCAGTTCCTATTCAGTATTTAGCAGCTCTGCATATACTGATGATTAGTGAAGTTGCTCGTTTAAGACAAGAATGGTGTCATTGGAATCTTGGACCTGCCTAAGGGCAGAACACTAGAGAAGATACTGATGCTGTAGGTAGAATAGAAGATCAGAACCAGTTAAACAAAACACTTAATCTGAAGAATGACGATTATATATTAAGAAATGATACATTCAATGCACTTGCAAAAAAAGCATTATCAACATCAGCTGCGAGCTGAAACATGTATTCCACAATCCATATACACGTTCAAACTGTTTGGACATTGAAATTGAATGGAGCGGTTAACGGAGTCACGGTAAATAAAACCATTGCACCTAATTTACTGCAACCTCGGTAGAAGACTAAAATTGACCATGTAGTACAGTATAGACAATATCTTCACTTCTAATCAAATTTAACAGGAAGAACATAAAGTACAGAACACATCAGGCAATGAATTCCCAAACTTTTACAGTGGTACAATATTTAGTAACCAACTTACAAGTCACCCACAGAAAAACTTTACAAACCGAGAGAAAAATAAGTGCACCTACCAGAATCTGCTTTTTGGGCACGACATGTTTTGCCATCGGTGTCGAGCACGTACACCGTGTCTTTTGTATCGCTCGGACAAAGACAAGTGTATTCCGCAATCCCGGCACGAGGTAGACACATATGACTGCACACATTCAGACAGACATCAGTGCCTGAAACAATTACACAAAACACATAAATACCTCAATTATGTACAGTTATGTACACAATCAGAGGGAAGGGGTTTAGGGTAATGGCAGCATTCTGGCAGATTATTATCAGCACAGACGCAGGATCGCTTGCCGCCATCATCCTAAAGGAAGCAAGCGTTTGAAAACCATTCCTTTGATTGTGGTTTGGCGTCAGGTCGGGAGCACCTCTGAGGAGTTCTCTTGAAGGGGCGCTATATAAATGTACGATTACAATTACAAAAGGTCGACTCAGTCTCTCATTTGCCAGACGGCACTGGCAAAATGAACAGCACGACATGATAAGCGCCTTGCATGACTGCCAAACAGCAGAATTCGACTCTTGTGAAACTACTGATCATCCGTTCATACCATGAATCACAGTCATAATTGTCTTCATGTCAGTTTGCAAATAATAAACAAAGCTGAAAAATTTAAACCAACAAAACCTTTTATTACATAAATAAAACAATGCCATTTTGGTCAATAACCAAGCACGAGATCTATGATATAGTGGCTAGAACACCATCTCTAAACATGGCAAAATGTCGCACACAACTGTTAAAACATGGATTTAAACCAATACACATTTTAAACAAGTTAAACCTGCATAGCACACTTCCACAACATTTACACTTAGTTTTGCCTAGCGGAGTTTCACGAAGAATAAACGTTACCTGCTGGCTGCTTGAGGCGATGATAGATGTGAACATCCATTGGCGAAGAGAGATCGTTAGCCACATGAATCACTTCATTATTCTGTTTCGAGTGATGCTTACTGGCCTTCAGAATAGAGTGTGTATGCCAATCGGACCAATAAACATCATCCTGAAGCAACACAGAATTTAACCATTGTATAAGCAAACCGTAGTTATGAAAGTTTCAGTTTTCACAGGTCTGTAAATGTCAAATTATGCTACTGACTTGATCCTTTCTAAGAGGCTGAAGTATTTAAATTTCCACTAAACTTATTCTATCACAAGAGCTCTATACTTGACTCATTACAGACAAATATTAATGTTAATAGAATGTGAGTCTTGTGATGTCAAGAGAAGAAGCTGAAGAACTGGCAATAGACAGGGACGAGTGGAGGAGATACGTTGCCCGATGCGCAGACCTGCATGGGAAGGATTAAGTACTAAGTATTAAATAAGAACGTGTGGTTTCTCGACCAGGAATGGCCTCTCCTGTCGCTCCGTTCCCTATCTAGTACTCCTCTGCAGGCACTCCTCTCTAATCTTGCGAGTTTTATTTGGCCACGATGGGGATTGCTGGGGTTGGGAGCACCTCCGAGTAATCTCCTTAAAGAGGTGCCATGCAAATTCAGTCAATGAATGAATTAATGAACGAGCTATAAAAGCACATAACTGCCTGGCAGCGACAGTTTATGTGTACAAATATTCCATGCATACCCAATGAATTCAGATGCCTTAAATATGGAAACACATACGCATGCACATACAGCAACTTCAAACTAAAATGTATATCTGAAAGTATTTTTTGTAGCAAATCAAGACGTACCTCGAACACTGCAACAGCAAACGGATGCTTCAGGTAGTTGTATGAGGTTAGAATGATTCGCCGATCACCACCAAGAAGATCAGAACTGGCAATGACATGCAATTTGGCATCCACCCAGAATAATCGGTCCGTTTCGTAATCTACAGCAAAAATCATCATCCGTACAGAAATAAAGTAACCAAGATATAAGTTACAACTAGTAGCAATTCATTTTAAAGCCAAGTTTTAAGGTGTAATTGTTTTTTGTATACACAAAAATTTGTCTTTTGATAAACAATTGCTTGCTCATGTTGGAAAAAACAAAAACCAGATGCTAGCTTCATATACAACATAATTAAGTCTCACATACAATATAATTGCAAAAACAACGATCACAACTTTAAGTGATTTCTCAATCTAAAATATAAATAAGTACAAAATTATGCCTGTTACTTATAAATGGAAGAACACACAGAGTAACAACAATTAACACATAAATAAATTGTAAAACATATTTAAAGACACTTACCAATAGTCAATCCATTTGGCCACTGAATATCTGTAGTGATGAGCTTCTGACGTGAGGATCCATCAAGGTAAGCACGTTCAATCTTTGGCTGCTTTCCCCAGTCGGTCCAGTACATCATTCTACCAACAGAACATCACCAAAACATAAATTTCCATGGCAACCATAGTTTGTAGCATGAATCACATCATACAAATATTATTCTGATCAAAGAACCAAGATCTCATAACACCTAAAGCGGTACATTTTAGGGCTATTCTATCAAGCAGACAAGCATCTGCTGAAAAATACTTTTAAAATTCTCTAGTCAGCAGAATTTAAGTGAACTCAGTTTTATCTTAAATATAAGGAATTCATAGAAAAATCTTAACATCTCGCCCCATGTAATGATGCAAGAGTACAGATAAAAGTATCTACAAAAACTTCAGCTGAATGCCAACCTGTGCTTCTCTCTTGGATCAACAATGATGGCTCTAGGTTCGTCAAGGTCTGTACCTATCAACGTCTTACGCCATCTGTTGTTTCCCAGATTCAGAACCTCGATGCGATCGTTACCCGTGTCAGTCCAGTAGAGATTCTTGTGAACCCAGTCGTAGGCCAACCCATCAGGAATGCGGACGTCTTCCGAGACAATCGCTTCTTTACGAATCAAAACCCCATTGTCGTCAAACGTAACCCTGAACAGACATTAGCCATGCTGTAGTAGACATGATAAAGAAAAACTTACATACAGATCTACGAAAAATAATCTGCTGATTCAAATGATAAAATATTTTACAATCCTATTATTCATCAATGAATATTAGAGAAGCTAATGGGTAAATCAGCTGTTTTCTTATCCAAACACTAAAGTAATACCTTCTGTATCAGATAAATAATTAACTATGCCTGCTTTAAAACACTGAAATGAAGCAACCAAGGCTAGCGTCATTCAGGTTATATTTACAGCTCCTGTAGTAACAGCTAGTTTCTTAAAACAGTAAAGTTTTATTAAATTAATTATCAGTTTTAGTCTTTCATCTTGTCATGCACCACCACAACAGCTCACAACTTGAATTCAAGCTTCATTCCTTCAATGTTAATCACTTCATACAATTCACAAAAGAGAAACAGAAGGAATAAATTGTGCAGTGCTCAGTGTTCAAATTAAGAACTACCAGGTAATTTACTGCAGTAGTTTCGATCAACAGTAGCACCACCTACCAGCTGATGTTCTCCGAAGTCACATCGGACCAGAAGAGAGTTCTGCCCTCGACGTCGTAGTCAATGGCAACGGCACTGTCAACATCCTCCAGCAGCGGCCTGTATCTGCCTGTGTAGAGATGGATCTGTCGAAGGTCATGCTTGTTGGAGAAGATCATCATGGGCTCTCCACCTAAGAAAAAAAACCTCCACATATTATTTGACAAATCAAACCTTCCTTTAACTCTTTCGCGGCGAATGGGGTCGATTGTGACCCCATAACAAAAACGCACCCTTTTGTCGGGTAATGTAGATATATTTATAATTCTATTTATATATTTCACTTGGGGACATACAGGCGGATCAGAAAATACCCTAACATAGGTTTTCCCCAGTGGTTTGATGAAGTTATAAACAAAAGTTATGGCTGTAAGTTTGTGAAAATTTACATCCAGCCATTTGTATACTTTCGTCCGCGCCTGCGGATTCTTGGCCGTTGACCATTTCGCTGTAATTATGTCTTTTCATCAGCCAAGTTCAGACAAAATGAATTATGTCGGTCAGCAAATGCTATAATAAGGTCTCAAACAAATATTCTAGATGATGTAAACGTTTCGGGATTTGAAGACCGCACATTTACCGCCCGTCGATCAGACCACGCCGATTTCGTCATAGATTAGGAAAAACATTGGCTGATTTGATCACTTCTCATTAGTTTATTTGTTTTTTATTTAGGCATATCCGCCTAGTTAGAAATAAAATTTATCAGTCAGGCAAAATTTTGAAGAGGATCTATAAAGAAATCCTCTATGTTTGGACATTTTGGGATAGGAATACGGCGACATCGATGCAGACCTAATATTTTGTTGATGGGAGCGTTGATGTCATCTTCTACGTGGAAGTAATATAAAATCATTTTAAAATTAAATTCACAATTTTGTTTAGCCTTTCACTGTTTTCTACAAGATTGGCATATAAGTAGCTACATTTAGCAGTGTTTGCATTATATTTTATTTTGCTCATAGATTTTTAAATTAATTTATAATGCTATAAATTTAATTTTTATTTTTACAAATATTTAATATATTTATAAATTTTAGCGAAAACACGTCAATTGATCTGCTTTTTCAAGACAGAATATTGTTGAGGAATCAAATACGAAAAAAATGATATAAGACATGTCAATATATCCAAGAACTTTAAGTGTTTTCTTTATATGAACAAATTATGGCTATATTTATGAAAAACAACTTAGCTGCCAAAGAGTTAAACAATATATATATATATAATATTATGTATAAATATACATATATATATATATATATATATCAAAGCTATTTATATACATGGCCTCTATTAAAGCTGCTGATGAGTTCCCTGCCCCTAGGATGTTCATTGACTTTTATGCCACTTAGGGATAAGACAAGTAAAGTGACTGCCCATCGCCTTCCCTGAAGACAATTTTGGGTAAGCAAATTGCAAGGTTCGCTGCAAGGGTCGTGGCTCAAGGTAGATCTGAACCTACAACTATCCACTCACAGGCACAGAACGTACCGCTACCCCACCACATCCCATACGATTAGAAATTTTCCAATAAAACCGAAATCGATAGAAACTCATGTTCTGAAATAATTCAGTATCAGTAGTAGAACAATACATGAACTCTTGTCAGTAGCTTAACCCTTTAACAACCAGTGTGTACTAAAATGCATAGAAAAAATATTTCGCTGGTCGTTAAAGGGTTAAGTAGTTCATCACAAGAAATAATTAATTATCCACGTACCTTTGACACGACAGGTGACATGATCGAACAGGTCGAGTTCGTAGCCTGGATGACAGCTGCACTTGTGGCTACCTTCACGGTTATGACAGATCTGAGAGCACGTGTCTGGCTCCAAGCACTCGTTAACATCTGTTGAGAAAACAAAGCAGCAACAAATTGTAGACTAAAAATAAGAACAACATCTCAGGTAGTAGGACCACATGAATGTATTTCTACTTTATTCATCCAAGCAGGCCTTCTAGAAATAACGCACCTTAGATATGCATATTTTCAAAACCTGGCTCGTAGAGCAGAAGGTCGCGGGTCCGATACAAGTTAGGCCCAAAAAGGTCAAGCTCAGCCTTCCACTCCCTAGGGGCAACTATAAAATGATCAGCAGAAAAGATGGGCACGTTACATGCAGCCATAAGTTAAATTCGATCATTGTCAAACTTATTGTCTTCCGTTACTAAGATATCAAGTGTATAACTTGTCAATAAGAATCATAAATTATCATTTAATGAATGTTGTTAAGCAAGCTAGATTTTTTCAACTGAGATAAAATGCAAAAAACTTTCATTCTCAGGGCAACCTATAGTTCAGAGCAGGCCCAAAAAAGAGGGGGTGAGGAAATGCAGTAAATTCAAGTGAAAAGAATTGCAATTTAAGTCTTTTTATTTAATTTATTTTTATTTATAGCAAGCGTAGAATCTTACCTTCACAGACTTTGTTGTCGCCAGCCAATTGATAGCCATCAGGACAGATACAGTAATATCCAAAACGAGTTGAAATGCAGTCGTGCGAACAGCCACCGTTGTTATTTTGACATCCACCGCTTCCCGTAGAATCTATTGTACCACAAACAGTAGAATTTGTTCATATGCATGAGAATCATGCATTTTCACCAAAAAAAACACTATGCAATACATGCTGCTTTTAGCTATTAATGATACGTCATAATCAGCAGCTTGTTGAAAAAAGGAGATACATAAAAGAAGGTAGATCACACAATACAATACTGCAGACAGCAGAGACTACTTGAAACAGAGAGGCAGCGACGTAAAGCAGGGCAGCTTCACTAGATAAAAATAATTCAGTCAATGTTGCCTGGTTTGATTTCCTACTTTGTGTTAAACTGTACGACAAGAAATACTTCTTTTGCGATAACCCAGCGTGGAAACATTCAAATATAAGAAATATTTCTTTCTGAAAATGAAAACCAGAGATCTATAACAAATGGAGTTGTGATTACTTACTTTGTGTCGATAGGCAATGGGTACGGTTTTCATCCTCTCCTCCTGCGCAATCCACTCTGCCGTCACAGACAGCGTCCAGAGGAACACAATGGTCGCTGAATCCCCCGCTACAATCAAACTCCGTCTCAGCATCGCACGGTCTTACTTCATCTGAAGAAATAAAAATGATAAATTACATAAAACCAATGGATAATTAGGACATAAAATGCAACGTTCTGATGCGTCAAAGTTGCTTAGGTTCATATCTGGCAGTTCCTTTTAATTCTCTGTTTTGAGCAGTACATATGACACACAATTCTCGCTTGTAACATCTCATCACCTTATCTAAGCCTGACCAAGATTTATCGAAAAAAACAAAGTGCTTAGTTTTCAGTTCTTTTAACTATTAATTCTGAACACTGGCAGCCGCTTTCACTATGCAATGAGATTTATAATGAACATCCCACCTAAACTGCCAAACAATTATCCCACGTGCCCTGTTCATAATTAGTATTCTGAATTTAAATGATATTATCGAACAGTGCATAAAAACAATTTATTTTGTTCCACAAAAAGCAGTGCACTCAATTAAAAATAACGAACAAATGAAATTATGAAGCCGTCTCTGTACAGCATTTTGGTCAATATTTAATTAGGTCTTAATTGCTTTCAATTAATAACTTCTCTTCAGTACTCACTGAACTTAATTTAAAAGCTTCAACTATGTTCAAGCCATGAACATAAATAAATGAAATATGAATTATAGCAACCCACGCACAAACCATGGCAACATTTTAAGCTACCAGTTTCAATATGTTACAAGCAGACATCATGACAAGCTGGCATTTGACAAATCAGCACAGCTGTGCACCCAAAACTGTCAACATTGTATCTATTCACATTACGATGTACAATTGTACAAACTGTACATAAAGTGCTTCAAGTATCTAAAAATGCCTAAATAATTATAAATGTTAAAGTCATTAAGAAGATACCAACCTTCATCACAAAGCGCTGCACTTTCGTCGGACCGATCATCGCAGTGGTCAATTCCATCGCACTTCAGATGTTCAGGTATACAGTTTCCACTCGTGTTGCACTGGAAATGATTGGGTAAGCATGTCACCGCCACACCTAAAATTAAACATTCGGCAAGCTGCACACCACGTGACACCAGAAATTTCCATCAATGGGTTGATATTTTGCGCCTTTTGTACAATGCTATCAGGTACAATAAAAGTTGCTACTCAGGTGGGAGATCTCCACAGTCATGCAACCCAGTGTCATACATGCCTCTACCCTTTAGCACACACATACTTTGTATGTTGAAAAGCCTTTCCTGAAACTAGATCACCAAGGCCATGCTTGAGTCTTGGCAGAAAAATCTTCACATTTCGAGCCTCACATCATTGAAATTATGAGGGCAGGTGGACAAGTGTGCACTCTATGAAAACCAGCATATATAAAACACCATAAAATTAATTAATGTTGTAAAACATTTCACATCTAATGGTTTTATTACTCTCAGCTTGATGAAGTATAATGGTCCAGACAGTACACCTAAACATAGCTAACTTTTGAAAAATCCTCACTTACATGCATGCCATAACAGAATTGCAGCCGATTAAATCTACCCTCTTTACATGAATATATCCCACACGAATATAAGCACAGGTATATATTTTTGCTAAATTCCTTGAATGTACTTACAGACATCCTTAGCTTCGTCGGTACCATCAGCACAGTCTGCATCAGCGTCGCAGACCCAGGCCTTGTGAATGCATTCGTGGCTGCGCTTGCAGTAGAAGTCGTCCGGTAAACAATGCCTCGACGACGCATCGTCTGGCGAATCAGTGCAGCTGGCTTCATCGGAACGGTCGTGACAGTCGAAGGAACCGTCACAGCGCCATCTTTCTGGAACGCACTGACCGTCAGTGCACTGCCAGTCACCGGGTCCACACGTCGTAACGGCTAATTGAAAATGAGAAACATTTCAAACTGCAAACACTTAAGTAAGTATGTTGGAACAGTCTTGTTTCTGTCCTGACTTAGTTGACTCCTTCAAATCAGGACTAAGAATTATTTATTTTGCAAGGTCTATCCTGCTGTTGGTTGCATGTGAGGTGCCCTTGGCTGTGCACCACAGAAATTGTCATTATCATCATTATTATGTAAGTAAGTAGCCTTAATTTGAATTTGACAGGCGCACATGCCTTACATTGTGCAAAATGATAATGCATATTGCAAAATAAGCTATCACAGGAGCAGATAACAGTCTGATAAAGGAGCTATAGCAAGAGCAGATTATAAAGTAGCACATACACAACTGAATAAAACCTTACATGTATCGACTACAACACATTCGACAAGCGACTTAAAAGCATGGAATGATTAAAATTGACAATTTGTTATTTAACTGACCTATAAGGAAAGCCCCAAACACACGTTTTTATCAAACCACACATGAACGTGAGCGACGATATTTACTGAATAACAAATTTCAACTCCACGTGCTGTTTCAAGAATTTTATATATTAGCATACCGTCAGTAATAGCCCAGTTAAATTAGCAATTGCCTCAATTGGTCCTTCTCATTGGAATGGGTTTTCTCCTTCTGTTCGTTCTACACTTCTGTCTGGCAGTCTCTCTTCTTTCCATTCTCTCTTCTTAGAACCTGCTTCCTCTCGTGGGTACTGCGCACAGGGAGGGACTTTAAACGATTCAGCCTACTAGCTGTCGTTAAAAATATTTAAATACAATGCAATACAATTAGATATAATTTGGCAAAGATGTGTAATACTCACTGCAATTGACTTCATCCGATTTGTCCAGGCAGTCGTCATCCTTATCACAAAGCCATCGCTGGCTGATGCAACGCTTGTCACTAACGCATTGAAATTCGTCGTCACCGCATGCCCTGTTCGCACCTAAATACAACAAAAACAATGTAACAGGTGTTTGAAAACAATCGCTTAATCCTTTACCCGTTTGCCCTGAGAATATCCGCTGAAAACGGGCTTAATGGGAAAAAATGAACGGGTAAAGGGTTAAGAACTCAAATCCATCAAAAATATTTGTGCAACCAGCTTTCACTCTTTAACAAAAAAATATGCCCCAAAGCAACTGGGAAGACAGTACAGTTAAAGGACTACAATAATAATAATAATTAGGGCACAGCCGGGTGCTGACCCGGATACCCGGATATGCCGGGTATTTGACACCCGGCAGATAACCGGACCCGGTGATGAAAGGTCTTCCGGGCCGGGTGGTAATTATGAATAGCATACCACACATTAAAGGGCTTAGCAGCTAACCGGCAAGATCTCTCAACTGCATTATAGTACAATGAACAGACAGTCACAGAACAGACAGACTGCTGATGGCTGCTTTATATTAGACTATCCTATTTCAAACAGCCTACCAGCAAGAGGAAGGAGGATGTGGAGGGTAGAGTCTGTATCACCCTCTTCCATGCTGTCTCTCCTTCTCTCTCTCTCTCTTCTACTACCCCTTCCTGAGAGGAACAGTGGTAGACAATGAAGGAGAAGAGGGGGAGTAAATAGTATATATATATATATATATATATATAATTATACGTGTGACCTGGTGGCTGAATAAATATATATATATATTTAAATATAAGAATGGCACCCTCTTTCATGCCTTCTCTTCTTCCTTCCCCCTCTTTCTCTTCTAGTATTCCCCTTCCTCTTCCAACTGCTGCTTGACTGTTTGAAATATCTAACAGGGAAGAGAAAGGAGATGATGAAGGAGGAGGGGAGGAACAGTGGTAGAAGGTTAGGGAGCATAGGAAGGGGGAAAGAGCATATATGTGTGTATATATATATATATATATACATTATACACCCACACACACACACACATATATATATATATATATATATATATATATATATATATATATATATACTGCTCACTGACCATAGCTATATAAGTTGGCAAGGGGTCATCTGTCATTAATCCTTATCTTTAAAGCCTGTTTGGTCTGTCACACCCTCATTCAAGTCAGAGAGACTTAGTACTTGTCAGAAGGGATACCTTCCACCTGTTATATGACTCTGCAGCCAAGCTTAATAGGCTCCCTCTTTAATATGACCATGTATACATATCACAGATTAAGGGATGGTACACTTTGAACTATGTCTACATGTAGTTGGACTGCATACACCACAGAAGCAGGACTGTTTATCACGGGCCTCTGACCTACTCTTGGCTGGGTGGACAGATCAGCATTTCTATATTATAGAATGATTTTATCAACACAGTTCATGAACAGATATTACTGGGTAATACTGGCACCTCTCAATCGATAACCCTGGCAGAACTCAACTGTAGTAAAACTGACACAGAAGAGTTTTACTCAAATCCACCAAAGGTAGTTAGCAAACTGAGTGATGTTTGTTTGACAGCATTCAAATTGGGACATACTATTCAGTTTAGAGATTGACGATTACTTTTAATACCCGGACCCGGTACCCGGACCCGGCAGATTTTATTCAAACTACCCGGACCCGGTACCCGGTTGAAAAACGGCACCCGGCTATGCCCTAATAATAATACTAAGACAATTTTTAGAGTGCCGTAGTTCAGCCACGGCCGAAGGAAATGGCGCTGTACACGAGTTCAAAAAGTTAATGACAGTCCTACGATTGTTTTAAAAAGAGGTCTTGTGCTGCGATTTAATTTTTTCAAAGATGGCATGTTCTTCACATGGTCGGGAAGACTATACAATGAAAATAAAGCCAAAAATATTGTCTGCAATATCCAATAGAGAAAAACTGTAGGCCCTATAACAGAAATCAGCACTAAATAAAATGTATTGGCATGTATCACGATTGCCACAAAATTTCATACTAAAAGATTTTTAAAAAGACAGAAACATTAACAAATATCCAATGCACTTCATCAAGTTCCCTGCAACAGAAAGAAATGCAACGCAACTTACAAGTTGCCGGACTTTCATCAAGACCAGAGGCGCAATCTTGGTGACCATCGCAGAGCAAAGAGTCGTGTATGCAAGAACTGTTTGCACCACAGGAGAAACGACCGTGACCACATGAAATGCTCACTGAAACAATAAAAAAAAATCATTTTAAATCAAACATGCAGCCTTTGAACACACATATACGCATCACACATATGCACAGCCATATACATAAATACATACATCAAATGAGTATCGATTTGAACAAAATTCACATGAATAAACTGATTCTGGAGACTTGTAGCATACTAAGTCATACTAAGCTCTACAGACACCTGTAACATATATTAATGTTTCAGAATGTTGGCTATAACACTAGTTTTTCCATTGTAACAATTTTGCTCATAAATTTTATCCGTTGTGGGCCAAGTCCTCTTATATTACACAAACTAATAAAGATAAAACATAAACAGAACATATTTATATTTATTAAACAGATTATACAATGAAACCCAAAATTTCTTTGATCCCTAAATAATTCTTCAAGTCAATGATTTTGGGTTGGAAAAGTCAAAACCTAATATAATATCAGCAATGGTGAGAGAAGAGACATTATCACATATAAGTTGCACATCTGACATACCACAGTCAGCTTCATCGGATCCATCACTACAGTCTGGTTCGCCATCACAACGCCAATCCATTGGTAGGCAATTCTTAGACGAGTTAACGCAAGTGAATTCATCCTCTGTACACTCATTGTCTAAACAAAGAAACAACGCAAGCTCAACTATAAAACAAGAGAATCAGAACAAATATGAAATACACAGTACACACTTAAAGAGCACTTGAACACAATGACTGGTCATAAAGCTAACTTGCTTTGATACTGTCATTTTTAGTCTTTTTATATGCCTTTATATTGTTTCACAGAAGAGAAGAAAGCAGCAACGAACTAAAAATTGCAATAGCAACATCTGCAAATCATGAAGGGAATTGATGTTGGCTTACCGCATTCAGACTCGTCCGATTTGTCAGCACAGTCGTACTCGCCATCGCAAACCCAGTGCAGAAGAACGCATTTACTGCCATCGTCACACTCGTGATGTGAATCGTCACAAATGGCCGACGTTCCTAAAAGAAATTCCAGAAAACATAGTCAGGTAACTGCAGCAAGCAATTATTAAAAAATGTGACTTGCTCGTTTCTAGGCATGTAAAAACGACTTTTCTAGCAAATCACGGAAACATAATTTTACATCAAGTTGTTAAAATTTTAGAAGAAACAGTGTTGCAAATGAGGAGAGTGGAAAGCAGTAAAATAAGATGCATACAAGTAATCTTTTAGTTTAGCATCCATGCTTATTAGCACATGATAGCCTATCGTCAACGGGGTGCGGTGGTGTAGTGGGTATGTTCGTCGTCTTGCAGTCAAAGGGTTGCAGGTTCGAATCCACCTCAAGTTGCCGCATAGGGACCTTGGACAAGTTCTTCACTCGCAATTGCTCAGCACCTCGGCATGAAACTCTGATGCAGTGTCCACTCTGTAGTCGGGAGCGCCTCTGAGTAATGTAATGTAATGTAATGTAAATCTTCGAGAATTTCTCAGCGCCCACAAAAGCCACGTCAGGGAGACCAGCTTATTCACCGGCGCTATATCAAATCAAGTCCGCAATAGCCAGAGCTGCCGTTTTCGTTCCGGTGCCAGGTCAAAATCCGGGGAGGTCAAGCCGAGGAGACAGCGTGGTGCTACGGTGGTTGTCGGTGATGGTGGTGGTTGGGTGATGGAACCTGATTGGAATCTGGATAGGATAGGTTGAAGAGTTCGGTTTTCAGTCGTGAATGGAATGCAGCAGAGGAGAGTGCAAGCGGAGGAGAGGTTGAATTTGGAGTAGGGAGCTTGAAGGAGCGCTATAACAAGTGCGCATACAAACAAACAATACAAAACAACATTCACGTATACTTCGGCAGCTCGACCACACTTGCAGTATACAAAAACTAATCAGAAACAAAATTCACTAGGATGAAATATGAATCAATTAAAAGCGAAAGCTGGTAATGAAGGTCTCTGGCTAGATCCATTCTGCTCGAAATCATCAGTCTTTCGGGACCCATATTCACGTAGTAGTGTAGTCGATTAAAGTGGATTTTTTCGAAACCCGAACAAAATTGTAACAAGCATCGTTTTGCGATAGAACTGTGGTAAAGGTGATTTTGTATTGTTTGTTGAAAATCCCCATTTCAATCTTTAATATTTACGAAGTTATTTTAGAAAATACTAAAAGTGAGCGATAATGCAGGTCGTTGTCCTTTGCAAATTAAATTTTCCACTCAAATGATACCAACGCAGAACGTAACTTGTTGCTTGTTGGCAAAACTGGATCGAAATAACATAATTTCGTTTTAAAATTTACCGACGAGGGTCTGAGAATCGTTTACGATGTCCAGCTTATGAGCGCATGGACTTATAAAGGTCCTGCTCGTAGATAGGCCTACTCTACAGTCTACAAGACCCAACGACTGAAAAATATTCCAGGCTTCTGATAAAATATCAAATTCTTTATCATTTGTTGGTGCTAATGTTTTAACAGTTTTTTAACACCATATTACGCACTTTGATTGGCTACCCTGTAGAGCTAGTGAAACGCATCTAAACGGACGAAACGATATTAATATTGCCCTCATTAGGCTGCAATTTTTGCTTAGCACTTCGACCTTCTTGTGCTGGTCTGCACATGAGCCTGCGCGTGTCCTGCGCTCACTTCGGTCCATCGCCGGCATTTGACAGTGTGTGGGGATTGTGGGAGGTGCATAGAAACAATGGGAATACCAGATGAACTAGTGGTGTTACCATCTAGAGGATCTCTACCACAGGCCAGTAATCGCAGTTAGAGTGGTCGGGGAGCTAACAGAGTGGTTCAAAATCGTGGTGGGAGTAAGACAAGGATGTGGTCTGTCACTAGACCTCTTTAACTTCATCTTGGAAGCATTGATGAGCCTTGCAGTGAGATCGGTAGAGTCCGGAGTTACAGTAAATGGACGGCTGCTCAACATTGCCCAACATTGACCTTGCATCGGAATCACCGGAGCAGCTGTAGGAGCCGACGTTAGACAACAGTAGCAAAAGCTGTGCCTAAGAATTAATGTAGAAAAGACAAAAACAGTGACTGTTGGGGGAAAAAACAGGAAGATCTGGAGGTAAGACTGGAGAACAAAGTGCTGGAACAGATGACAGAATTCATGTACCTGGGGGATATGTACAAAGGACATCAAACGTAGAATTGGTCTTGCAGGAGCGATGTTTGGATGTCTGAGTAAGATGTGGAAAACAAACAGCATCTCGATAAAACGAAGATGAAGGTGTATGGAACGCTTGTACTGCTGGTGCTACTGTATGGAGCAGAGTGCTGGTGTCTGTGCAGAGAAGAAGAGAGAAGATTACTGGCGGCGGAGTTAAGCTGGCTGCGAAGAACACTGGGTAGAAATCGGACAGGATCTGAAACGAAATGACTCGGGAGGAGCTGGGACAATGGAAAAGGAAACACTGGTGGACAAGATCAGAAATAGAAGATTCACATGGTTCGGGCACGTCACATGAATGGAGGACTAAAGGCTACCAGCAATTGAATGCTTCATTTGGTCTGACTGGTAACTTTCTTGAATGGATAGCCTCTTTCTATATGACCGCTCTCTTTGTGTGGTCCATGGCTCTACCTAAGTCTGCATGGGTCCCTGCCCAATATGGTCTGCCGCAGGGATCTGTTCTTGGTCCAATTCTGTACATAATTTACACTTCTGAACTTGCCTCTCTTCTTGCAACACATACAGTTTTGGGTCAGCTTTATGCTGATGATGTACATTGTACATTTGTACAAGCCTACAAACATTGTCTATCGTCTAGCGCCATATCAGTGGTCCGGGGCATGACTTTAACTGCCTTAGAAACATGGATGTCGTGTAACCGACTGCGCCTAAATCCAACTAAGACTAAATTTATCTGGCTAGGCAATCGTAAGCAACTTGCTAAAATTGACTTCGAAGCACTTGTGACGGAATTCCCCGCTTACACTTTCTGAAATACGGTCCGTGACCTTGGTGTCCTGTTGGACCAGGAGCTCACATTTGCTCCTCATATTCAAGGACTTGCTCGAGACTGTTACTATCAACTGCGTCACCTTCGCACAATTGCTCATTCACTAACATCTAGTGCTGTCACCACTTAGTCCATTCCTTCATTACTTCCCGTCTTGATTATTGCTCATCACTCTACTCTGGCCTCCCATTCAATCGAATAATGTGTGCTTAAACAGAGTCTTACGCTCTGCTGTGCTCACGTTTAATAATTATTGCACATATCCCTAAATTTTTAATAGTAGTCCCCTTGAAGAAGCGCTATATAAATTCTTGAATGAATAAATGAATATATTTATAAGATGCCTCTGACACTGCACACCATTGAGAAGTTTTCCCAGTCGATAAACTGCAGGGAAAATTATGTGATTTTCAGACAACAGAAAAATGTACGTTGGGTTCCAGTTAATTGCGAAGAACATGTCCATGGAAAGAGTTTGATTCAAAAGTGCAGGACTAATGAATAGGAGAGGTAGTTGTTCAGCAAACATCAAAGCACTATCAAGTGTGACACCCAATTCACGAACACTTAAGGGAAAGGTGAAATTAGGGAATAATGAGGCCAGCAATTGGGTTTTAACTTACTTTTAAGCTTTTGTAGCTGTTTGGTTCCTAACCAGATTAATTGAGTCTTTGAAGGAATAAGGCTAATTCTGTTTGGTGTCATCCAAAGGTGGAGGACTTGCAATAGCAGCCTCCACATTTCAATTTCTTTGTTTTAATAATAAAATCATTTACCTTAATCCACCAGGTCTCTTTGGGGTCCTGCTCCTTTTGGTTTACCTCAGGGTTTGGTCCTATTACCTCTCCTGTGTATCTTTAGTCTTGAGGGGCCACTATAAAATGCTCTTTATAAATATAAATAAATACAGAGCCTTAAATTTTCTCTGTATTAGGTGGCATTTTCTAGCGGGACCTGGGTTTCTTTACTTTCTTAAAGGTTTCCTTTTGGCCCACTACTCTAGTTTAATTGTAATTTACTTGTTAAAAAAAGCCTTAATATTGCAACTTCATAACTTGTGTTTAGTTTGTCCACCACCAGTATTCACAATGCTTTAAGTATCTTTGTAAAGTTTTTTGCTTGTTGTTGGGTTCCAGAAATATATCTTTCCACCTAAACTCCAAGGCGACCTTCAGTTCTCTTGTCTTTTGGCATTGGTCCCAGATTGTGATATTTCTCAAGCTTGGCTCCCACATGTGACAATCTATGGGGGATCAAATCAGAAGAGTTTGGGCCATTCTCAGTTAAGCCAGGACGAATTACACTGAGCTGATATCGTATATCCTTTCTTCATCGTGGCCGCATATTTTTAGCGGTTCTCGGTGTCACCGCTTATCAGGTTTAGCACTTAGCAGCGAGTATAATTTTAACTCCAAGACCTTGCTCATACAATGTCTGCATGTGTATTTTGTCTGTCATTGAGGCCTTATCCATTTTCATTTGTGATGTGACTTTATAAAATCAAATTTGTACCTTTTTGGTGCGTTACATGTGTTTGGACCTTCAAAAAACAGTGCATGGACTCACTAAAAGTAATATAACTTTTGTTACGTTTGAAATTTTTTGGTGAAATTTGGCATTTGTATGTAGATATGAGTTAGTTTTGAGCCTATAAAGGCTTATTAAAAATGCCTTACTTTTGGCCAAAATATTAGCAAAAAACTGTTTCGGGGCTTCATTTTTTGCCCACCCTGTAAATCCCTGACATGGGATTGATGGGGATTTTCACTCAAATGATCAGCTTCAAATTCTGATTCCAACGATACCAAATTTATGCTTGTTACAATTTTGTTCGGGTTTTCTAGCCGTCTACCCTACTATAGGGTCTATTCTATGAAATTCCGAATCTATAGGCACTAGCAATGCCTCATACTTGCTAATTAATACCAGGCACGGTAAAGTCCAAAAAGCATCTTACCTTCAAAAGCCGTTAGACAGAAGACGAACAGCATCATCGCTTCCCTCGTCAAAGCACCCATCGTCAGGTATTTTTCAGGAGAAAATGAGATTCTCTTCACCGGAGAAAATTATTAATAATAAAAGACTACTCCAGATCTGGAAAGACTCACGAGACCGGCAAAACTAATAGCTCTTGTTTTCAGCCGTACAAGACGATATACACTCGGCAGCGCTAAATGCTTTCTGAGATCAGCTTCCGTGTGTATAAACGTCGAAACAAGCTTTTGTAAACGTCCGATTGTTCTGAGATTCGCAGCTAAATAATAAGAGAAAAACTTGCGACCACCATTATACGAACCAACGACGATGACCACACGGCATGACAACGCGGCTTCAGCCCACCGCACTACTTTCGGCCGATGATCAGACCACTCGGCCGACGCTGGTACCACTGCTGAGATGTAGTTTAGTAGTAGTAGTATATTCGTTTAATTTCAAATTAAGACAATCAGGGTGACAGAACGCACCAAGTTACAGGTCAGAGAGGTAAAATAAAACACAGAAGTAATAATAAAGCTATTAGTAATAATAATGAAATAACGTTGCGGCAGCCATGGGCTGGCATCCGTCCGTTAGAGCCATAGACAATGGTTCCGATAGTGTACAGCAGAGAACCAGCGTATCCTCAGAGAACCGTTGTTTACGCCCCTCCGTTTGCGATTTAGCGTCTTAGATACCAATCGTGATGACCGACTCAGAAGCTCGTGATTATCTATAGGGCCGATATCTGTAATTGTGACGCCTATATTAAACCTTAAAATAACTATATGATACTCCTTTACTTAATTATCACATGATTGTAGATGTGTGATAGGTCCAGCTATGTTTCATAATCACAACTTTTTACAATCGCAAAAACTCGAAATAGGACACGAGCTGATTCAGAAGCGTTGTGTCCTTGACGGATAAGCTATTCCCTTGATCAGATTTAATCAAAGCAAGGTTCGAGTCTGGTTTTAAGAGAGCCCATAGAGAGGAGCTGAGGAGGAAGAGGAATAATGCCCTGGGCTTCGATGAAGGCGAGAAAGCTTGGAAGGTGGAGCATTGAATGGTTTGGGCCTCCTTGCTTTGATCAGTAGGCCTATCCAGGCACCTTTCCCCAAGTAATTTTCTTTCACGTTGTTTTGTTCCAGCAACTTTATATTTATTTTGTTATAGGCTCTATTTCACGCAAATTCTAGCCTAGCAACTGCAGGTTTCAAAATAGGCCAGGCCTAGTTGCATCTCACACGTAGTCTACCTACTCATCTATAAGTATGTAGGCATACTTATTTCGTATATAAATAAAGGTCAATTTGAAACAATTAATTGGTTGCTGCTTCAAATAACTAGGCCTACACTGGCAAATTTGAACTAGCAAACCAATGGTCGTAGTTTGCGAGTTTAAAGTAGTGCTACAAGAATGACAAGTCTCAGTCATAGTTTTGATCAATTCGCTATGAGCAAGTGTATATATTGTCACATGATTTCATTCCGAAAAATAATCGCCACGCTCTCTTCGTGATATATGACCTTTAAACTAACGTCAATTGCAACAGGTAGTAAAAGTATTCACCAAATACCAAGCCGTGATTCGGTTCATTCATATGCGCGCAGTGATATCGTCTGCTCGCTCGACTGGGACACGCCTAATGGCCTGAGCCAATCAGCAGAGGGCTATTCGATGGCGTGATACGCAAAATAGCGTTGTGGCATGTCTTGCCAAAAAGCCGAACTGGACAGCCTATGTCTATCTGTATGTGTAGAAATATGCGTCTGTATGTGTAGAAATATGCGTCTGTATGCTTGTTTGAACAAAACAATTATGCAGGCATTTGCAACGCTGATGGTCTGTTGTTAACCTTTACAAAGGGGAGGTCTGCTAAGGTCGTCATACCTAGCAGCTATGCATTTAGATAGGCCTTATAACGCGATGGTTGGAGTCTTTATTAAACCACTTATCGACTGACTTGTTAGACCTTACTCCAGCATGGGTCGATTTATATTATAATTCATGCAGAAATCTTGATTAATCTCTTTGCCTCCATCTGTCATGAATTACTGCTAATGCGCTATATGTTTTTTGAAAATGTAGGCCGCTTGTTACGTTCGTTATCACGCAATATTGGCAGCAATTTCTTTGCATAATTCGCAATTTTATGGAACTGCATGAACTTCATACCTACATAATAGGCTATATATATTGGAATTGCATCATCCCACTCACGTTGGTTCAGTCATGCCTGGCTTTGACGGCGGAAACAGGTCTTGGTCTAGCTAACCCTAAACGGAAGTTACCGTTGTTGGTCGGTGGCTTAAACAGGAGATGATGCAATTGAGTAAATTGTTACCCTAGTGTCCTCTGTCTTTCAAGATTCTTCCAGTATAATTATCTTGTTTGCCCCGTGTAAACCGTTGCGTTGGGATGGAATTGGGCGTCTAGAAGCCCAACTTGCCAACGAGGGAGATAGCTTAGCACAATAACCTAGGCCTACATTAATATTATAGCTTTTGCCGTCTGACACTTTAAGCCGGGTCTACACGAGGTAGGCTCTCCGCGTGCAGGATGTCATTTTAATCGTGATCGTAAACTCGAAATTTCTACAGCGCCCACAAAAGCTAAGCCGTGGAAACCAGCTTATGCACAGGCGCTAAGTCAAAACGAAATTGATAGGAAGTTCCAGGGCTGTTTTAAAGAAATTTTTAGAACTGCACATCCTCTTCTCTCCTTTCTCATCCTCCATGGTAAATTACTCCCCATCTGAGGAGAATGACCTATTTGTACTAGTCTTAACTGCACGGAACGTGACGGAAGTGCTTCTACAACTGCACGAATCCATTTAGAACTGTACATTTTGTGTAGAACTGCACGTTAAAAAAGCCCTGGGAAGTTCAAGATCCGGATAGTGAGGCAAGGAGTTAGACAGCCAGCTATAATTATGGTGGATGATGTTTAGAGTTGGAACGGCGTGGGAGGTAGGGGGAGTGGAAGCAGGACCTGTGAAAAGTGCTATTTGGACAAAATTTGTTATAGACTAACACTGGAAAACACCAATTAAGTGTCTTTAACCAGAGCGTTTAATCAGAGATCCGTTTTATAGGCCTACTAGATATTAGGCATATAGGGCCTAATTTGAAGTCTGTTTATGTGCACTAGGCCTAACGCATGGTGTTCAGACGGACAAAATTCAAACTGCCAGGCATTATACGCGGTAGACCTACTTCCGCTTCCGTGATTTCATTGGTAGCATTCTCTTCCTATTCGAGACAAGGAAGAAACAAAGACAATCTGATGATTCCTCGACAGTCAGCCCCGATTGAAAGCAGACGCTATCAGCCTTCCTTTCATTCTTTACGGAATGTTCTGCATGCACATTCTGCTCAATGATGATAATAATACTAATTAATTATTTAATCAATTAATAAATAAATAATAATAATAATAATCCAGAACATTGGCCCACTAATTTTTATAAATCTCGAGGGATCATTGATACCTCGGTTAAAAAAATAAATTCATTATTTTTTTCAAGCAGACGTAAAACACTATCATTACAAATCATTGACAAATGGATGATCAAAAGTGACAGGTGCATTATTACAGGGATCGATTAATTCAATGACGTCAGCCATGCAAGGCGTCATCACGTCCTAATTATCAGTTTATACCAGCGCCATCTGCCGAATGTAAGGACGCCATCTGCCGAATGTAAGGTTGAGTGAACCTTTTTGGAAGGTATAGTGGGAGATGGCACCCGTGCATGCGCTTTTCGTGCTAAAGTGTTTACCATTACTTTGAACCCCTCCCCATAATAGAATGGTGGGACTTTACAGTCATCCAGACTATTGTACACTGTTGTGCAGGTGGTCTACGTTCCGCTTGCTTGCTCGGTACGCGTGACTGCTCGCTTTGTCGATATGCTGAATGACGCTTTCTCTAGCAACATTTCTGTTGAATAAACGTCATGATCTCTTCACATTTGCATGCAGGTCAACCTCACGCTGTCTACATGTTTTTCTTATAGACGTCCTGGTAAATACAAACTGCGCCCTAGGCCGCATCCATTTGAACTAACAAATAAAAACAATAAAAACTTCATAACACGGGTGCTGTAAAACACGTTTATTGGGCTTTATTCGCTGCTCCTTTGTGCTTGTTAACTGTCGCGTTATGTCGACCGGTTATTCTGTCAATTAAATGAATATATATATATATATAGGCCTATATATACATATTTTTCGCGAAAATTTCGAAAGACTTTTATTATCGATTTGCATATTTTTGCCATTATCATTATACTTATTATTATCATTATTATTCTTTGCAACCCGAGGTAGGAAAAATCCTTCAGGCTATTAGAACCACCATTACTAATCACACACCATCACCTTCCTCAGGCTCCTCTATCCATCACACCTCGTGCTTTTCATTCGAAACTGAAGACACTCCTTTTCACGAACTCTTACCCCCGTCTCATCTGATACTCCACCTTCCAATTCCCGACCCAGACGAGCCCGTCTTAGTAGCTGTTCCACCCCTCTGATCCTATGGTAACTCGACCCTGACCACCATGAACCCTTCTTACGGACAACCATTTTGACTCAACGCAGCGCTCGTGAGTAAGCTGGTGCCCCGCGCTTGGCTTTCAAGTGGCGCTTTAGAAATATGGAGACTACCATTACGATTAGAACGTATCTTGTGTGGTCCTCGCGCAACTGCATGTGTGTTGTACAAACGTGCCTCTGAATGCATTGAATCTTTACATGCCGCTGGAACAAGTGCACAGTCTCCAGAGGGTCACCTGAGACGGCTGTGTCATTCGGCACAGCAAGGTAGATGGGGCTCGGCGACTCTACGAAGACAGGAATGAACTCGTGAGTGGAAAGGACAGGCGAATTACTGGTTTGCTTGCGTCCGCCGCATGTTCAACGACATGCACCGTTGAAGTGAAATATATAGACAGCGGCGCCCGCAGGCGTACGCACGCACGCACGCACGCAAGTGCGTTGACTAAAAAAAGTCCTCAGTTTTTTCGGCGGATGGAAAAGGTATGTTTTTGGAAAAATTTTGGCCGATGACTTAAAAAAAGGTCATCAGTTTTTTCGGCGACTTTGACGAAATTTTTTTCTCTGTTCCCCCTCCATCGAAAATTTCTGTGCGTACAAGAAAAAAATCCTGCGGGCGCCGCTGGAAATAGATGTAGGAGATAGCGCAAGTATGAATGGTAGTCGCGTCCTAAGCGATGTGCCTGGCCCCCGCTCACGAGACCAACGTGGCACGATCTTGAAGAATGCAAAGCTGTAGATTAAGAACACGCGGGTATTTTTCTCTGTTCTTAATCTACAGCTTTGCATTTTTCAAGATCTTGCTAATAAAAAATTAACCGTGACCATCGTAAAATTTTGCCTCCCCCTTTCGAAAATTTATGCGGGCGCCCATGCAGATATGCGGGTCCTCTGTACGTCGCGAGGAAATGGAACCAAAACCAAACCAAAAGCACACGTAAATACACAGATACACACACAGATACACACACAGATACACACACAGACACACACACAGATACACAGAGATACACACACAGATACACACACACAGATACACACACAGATACACACACGGATACACACACAGATACACTCACAGATACACACACAGATACACACACAGACACATATATACACACACACATATACACACAGACACACAAACTGGCAAGCACATACAAACACAGATACAAATAGATACACACAAGTACACACACGTACACACACACCCGTACAAACGCATACAAACAGAAACACAGACACACACACACACATACACGCAGGCAAGCACGCACGCAAACAAATGCACACACGCACACACACAAACACACACCCGCACACACAAACGCATGCGCAGACACGCTCACACACAAACAGGCACACACAGATTACAGTGTTTGTTCTATGCTATTTAGTCTGTAGGATGTAGATGACAGACGGTAGGATATTCTGGTCATACATTAAGACTTAATATGGGGAGGGGTTTACTTTGGAGAGTGGTTTAGAAACTTTAGACTTTAGATCTAAAAGAGCTGCAGAACACTCTAGCGAAAGGTTAGAAGATGAGTATGGACGCAGAATCACTTCCCGTTACGCTAGCAATGCTTGGCCATTCATTCGCTAGATGGCTTTGGTAAAGTGAGTGCTACAACGAGATTGGCGCTTTGAAAATGAGTACCGGGTAGTTTTGAAGAGATGGCCGATCTACATGTACATGCCTGCCAAAAGGCGGTGGTTGTGATGATAACGATGATAACGATGATGATGATAATGATGATGATGATGACAATGACGACGATGGTAATAATGATGATGATGATGATGATGACGACGATGGTAATAATGATGATGATGATGACGATGATGATGATGATGACGATGATAATGATGATGACGCTGGTAATGATGACGATGATGATGATGACAATGACGACGATGGTGATGATGATGACAATGATGATGATGATGATGATGATGATGATGACGATGATGATGATGATGATGATGATGATGATGATGACGACGACGACAATGATGCTGATGCTGCTGATGCTGCTGATGATGACCATGTCTTTAAAAGCGTACACGTTTTACCGTCGTGCATTTCAGAGACCTACACCCATTTAGCAGAAAGATGATGAACCCACGATTCAGATATCAGTCGTTATTCCTCTTCTGATCTGTCCAGTCTACAGCTTAATTGGGTTAGAGTTCAATAAGCAGCGCATTTGCTTTGACCTAATATGGCTCTATTATATACATTTCATTCCCACAGAATGGCATTGCTTTGACATTTGCTATGGTTCTATATAGTATGCATTTCATTCCCACAGAATGGCACAGGTGGTGAATATCAGTCGAAATAGCATAATAATTAGACAAATGGAAACGACATATACATAAGCTTGGCTCAGCACATGAAATCATTTCATTAGCGACACAATCTCTAAAGTCGTTTATTAGGACGGCTTTGAAGTGGCAATAATTTTATTGATCATTGGTATAATGGTATACCATGTCAACAGCCATACAATTGTAGTCTCAGATCATTGGCTGTAGTCGAGGGTCCTGTCAAAAGAAGCCCTAGGCAATCGCATGAGTATCATCCGGGTCATCTTATCCGGATTCCTTAGCGAACTCTTCATTATGCACAGAATTACTAACTAGCTATAAAAAATAGCCTAATGGCAAAGTGACCAAAACAGCCAATGCAACAGCAGTTTGTCCTTAAAGTCTTAATATGGACTACATCTCGCCTGCAGTGCCTAAAGTGTGGAAAAAGAAGTGCCTGGACGCCCCTTACCTTTCCAAAGGAGGTGCCTGGACGCCCCTTGCCTCTCCATAGGAAGTGCCTGGACGCCCCTTGCCTCTCCAAAAGAAGTGCATGGACGCCCCTTGCCTCTCCAAAAGAAGTGCCTGGACGCCTTTTATCTTTCCATGCTGTGCTGGCCAATAAGTGGCAGGATGGCATTCAGATTTTCAAATAAGTGCATGGACGCCGTCCATGACCGTCCATGCACACTTTAAGCCCTGCTCGCCTGACTATATAGCTTACTAGCACGCGAATTGCTAAGTCGTGTCAAGTAAAATTCTGCGTTACTGAACCTGATGGTATTTTCCCCCCGGATGGGGGCAGAAGGCTGCGGTATATAGGCTATTATAATCTGGAATTAATGCCCAGATCAAGCATGCCCGTGCATGAGGATCGAAGCAGTTGCAATGTCGGAAAGATCAATGTGAAGGAAATCGACTGAGATAGCGAAGACCCATCAAAATGGCCATCATTTTATGTCTATGCACAGAATATCATCCAGCGAATTGTGTTATCTTGAGTTTGCCTAAGGGTCCATCGAAATATAGCGCACGCAAAAAATCGCATTTTCGAAGCCCTGTTACAACTCGCAAGTCTTGCAATTTGTGAACCTTCCCCCTAAATGCGTACGTACAATTAAGCTCTCTATTCCCATACGGCCGTACAAAAGTGAATTGGCTAAACATCATATTTGCTACCTAACATTTTTTTGACTGTTATAGCCTATTGGTTAGGCCTAGATCTGAAAAGAATCTAAATTTAATGCAGGTTAATCAAATGCATTCGATAATGCACACAGTTAGCTATATATATATATATATAATATATATAAATTATATAATTATATATATATATAGGCTAACAGTGTACATTATCGTTTACACTATAGTCGTCCGAATGCATTATATTATATATATATATATATATATATATATATATTATGAGCTAATGTGGACATCATAAATAATTAGAAATTTATTTTGCGTAGGCCCTACGCATATCTTGGAAAGACCACCTTTCCCGCCGTACCCTACTCACCCGTACGCAAAGCGCCTAAATAAAAAACCTGTGGTGGACCGTCCCTACTCCTAACGGCGAGGATGTGCATTGGGCAGTGGCTCCCTCTATCGAATCAGCGATTGGTTGGACTCTATCATGGGTGATGCTGACCTGGAGAAATGTATGTATATTCAATTCCAAAAGTGGCAAAAACACAGATAGAACGTTGTAGGGGTGCATCAGCGCAATAGCATACATGGTTGAGTTTCTTAGTAGGCTGTTGTGTTGCTTTACTCGGGTTCTGCTAAAAATAAAAGATAGCCCCTCCCACTCCTGGCTTGGCCGAATCAGGAGTGATCCAGTACTTAGGCCATTAGTGTTAAGTTACCGAACCTGTTGTAGCCGAACTGCGTGTCGTGCGAAGCAGGCCGTATTTCGTATAACTTGTACATGTAATCGTTCTGCGGTTTGTCAGATTGAATGTCAATAAACGAAGATTATTAAACGTGTTTAGGCTAAAAATAGTATTCTGTGGATACATTTTTTCGAGTTTTCACTGGGGAGGGTGAAATTGCGAGTTCTATAGCTGCCGGTGTCATGAAACGGAGTATCCCCCCTGAAAGCTATCCGGGGGGATGAATTAATCTATCCCCCCGGATGGAATTAACCGGTATATACTATCCGGGGGGATAAACCATTCTATCCCCTTTTTTGAAAAATGCGCATAATAAAAATATTTATGCTGTAATCAAAATTTAAAGTGACTTTAATTGTTTGAAGTGTCCTAGGCAATGTTCAGATAAAGGCAACTCGAATTTATTTAGTGACTCTGAGTGTTCTTAAGTGTTTTTAATGTTTTAAGTGCTCTAAAAACAGGGCAAAGCAAATTATCTAGTCGGAATAAACATACCTGTTAGTGTCATTGTTCAAAACAAAGCAGATGAAAATTAATTTGCAAAAAAACTACACGCGGAAGCGGTTTCTTCGACTTTTTTAATTTTGGGGGATACAATTAATACGGGGGATACTCTATTTCGTGACACCGGAAGTCATACAATGGATCTCGGTGCAGTGGGAAGAGGTTACGGAGGACGTGAAATTCGATAATAATAATATTCTCTTTATTAACAATCCGGTTGACACACCGCAACCGGTTACAATGTACACTTATGCAATTTAAACAATTCACAAGAACGAAGATCACAGAATACACAAATCTTAACTATACCAACTGAACAGACAGCTTTGTAATTACACGGCGCTAATAGCAGCCTACAAAGCAAATCCGCCCAACGGGGGCTCGAACTCACTACCTCTCGCTCTCTTGGCCAGCGTGTTAACCACTACTCTACCGGGCCCCCCCAAACAGCTCTTAAAAAACGTCAGTCCGTTGCAAAATGGCTCACAACTCCTGATCAGCCGCTGTATTTCGATGAATGTTTTCATTTGGAATTGGATTGGTATGAAGCTTTGTTGAGGACAGGATGAGATTTGCCAGAGGTTGTTGAGTACAACCCCCAGTATATCTTAGTACGCCACAGCAAAGTCCTCATTGCACGTCTCAACGCCATATAAATCAACGTCTACCGCCCCTCCCCATTATTTTTCTACAATTCTCATACTGGTTGAGAACGGTGGGGCTTTCTGTGAAGGAACGCAGACATCTTGGCCACCGTTGTATCTGCGGTCTTTCAAACGATACATTGAGACACGCGATGGCTATTGGGTGTTTTATTTCCATCGGTTGCCGGTTGCTTCAACTCGTCTATTCAATTGGACAACGAGATCTCGTCTCGTCTGTATGCAGAAGGTCGTTGAGTGTACGTTGCATCACGGACCATCACATAGCCATTATACAGACGTCTGGGATTGTAGCCGCCTATCCATAGAACGTCTTATATAGCGGACTCTGTCAACAAGGGCGAAGCTGACCTGTGGTTATTCATCGGAATCCCATTGAGTATATAGCTATAGTCTGATCCCGTGAAGGGAATTATTTTCGTCAGTCTTGAGTTCACGATATGGATCGCATAATGTGCACGTTTATCGTAGGAAAATCAATGCCGATGACGTCAATTTGAAGCAAGCTGATTACAGCTCGTTAGCGGAGAATGGTCATTAGGATCGCAGATGTTGCGTAGGCTATAGATTGGTTGTGCCCCGGTCATGAAATGTAGGCCACGTTGCAGGTTACATCATCCTCTCTATCTATCCACTCTGAAATTCTGCAACCGCTCCTTAGTCTATTCTGCACCATCCCTTTGGAACGGACTCCAAACAGACATCAGCCTGTTCGCCCATCCTCCTATCTCTGCAATCTCTTAATTCTGCACCGCTCCGCTGGCATTCTCCTCTGCTGCTTTCCATTCACGACTGAAAGCCGATCTCTTCAAGCTATCCTATCCAGATTCCAATCAGGTTCCATCACCCAACTACCACCATCAGCGACAACCACCGTAGGACCACGCTGTCTCCTCGGCTTGACCTCCCCGGATTTTGACCTGGCACCGGAACGAAAACGACAGCTCTGGCTATTGCGAATTTGATTTGATATTGCGCCGGTGAATAAGCTGGTCTCCCTGACGTGGCTTTTGTGGGCGCTGAGAAATTCTAGAATATTTACATTAAATTACATTACAGCATGCAGGTTCCGTGAACCTTTCTTCGTCCGAGACCACGTTTGCTTGCCGATGGTGATTTACTTGACGGATTTGCATATACATGTAGAGTTAGCTCAGTCCATACACACGCAAGTCAATGTGAGGAGGAAGCAATTAAAACGGGTATCGGTCAAGATTGTCATGTAAACCATTATTATTACAACTTCAATGCCACCATTGTCCAATGAACAAAGTCTCAGTCGATGATGCACCAAGGACAAACCGTTGTTATGTCGTTACCTTGACGATGTCATGTCCATGTAAACATTGGGATTCTGACCTGGTAAATGTTTCCACACCAGTCTGGGTTTGGACTTGACTCGAAGTGATGGAATGAAGTGATTGAATTAAGTGATTGAATTAAGTGATCGAATTAAGTGATTGAATCAAGACCTATTAAGTGATCGAATTAAGTGATTGAATCAAGACTTATTAAGTGATCGAATTAAGTGATTGAATCAAGACCTATTAAGTGATTGAATTAAGTGATTGAATTAAGTGATTGAATTAAGTGATTGAATTAAGTGATCGAATTAAGTGATTGAATTAAGACTCATTAAGTGATTGAATTAAGTGATTGAATTAAGTGATTGATTTAAGTGATCGAATTAAGTGATTGAATTAAGACTTATTAAGTGATTGAATTAAGTGATTGAATTAAGTGATTGATTTAAGTGATCGAATTAAGTGATTGAATTAAGACTCATTAAGTGATTGAATAAAGTGATTGAATTAAGTGATTGAATTAAGTGATTGAATTGAGTGATTGAATTAAGTGATTGAATTAAGTGATTGATTTAAGTGATCGAATTAAGTGATTGAATTAAGACTTATTAAGTGATTGAATTAAGTGATTGAATTAAGTGATTGAATTGAGTGATCGAATTAAGTGATTGAATTAAGACTTATTAAGTGATTGAATTAAGTGATTGAATTAAGTGATTGAATTGAGTGATCGAATTAAGTGATTGAATTAAGACTTATTAAGTGATTGAATTAAGTGATTGAATTAAGCGATTGAACCACGTGATTGAATGAAGTTGTTTATTTAATGAAGTGGTCTAATGATGTGTTTAATATGAAATGATTGAATGACGCAGTTATATGTGTGCCGTTAAGGTTTGACCTGAAAGGCATTCAGTTATACTCACGCCCAATTTCTCAGACATCGAATATCAACCGGGAAGTCAACAATAATTATTATAAATACAATGTGCAATTATAGTCCTACAGTTCAGTGAAGTCCGTCAGTCTCTGGGCAGCGATTACATTGCAATTGAAAAATTGTGAATCTCCAAAGGCGAACTCATCAGAGCCAATGTCCCAGAATCATTTAGAGAAAAACGCGACAGAGGCAGAGACAGAGACAGAGACAGAGACAGAGACAGAGACAGAGACAGAGACAGACAGACAGACAGGCAGCGATGCATACAAACACACATGCAGGGGTGGGACAGGAGACAGAGAGGGAGAAAAGGATGTATGGATCGGGGAGAGAGATGGCTCCCATCGGAGACCAGCAGCAACGGCGTCCCACGAGGTACAGAGCCATCCATCTGTAGTGAGAGAAAGCACATGTGGCGGTGAGAAACAACGGCACATCTGTTTGTGAGGAACGACCATGTCAGCACGTGCCATCCATTTGCAAAGGACGGACAAGATCTGCTCCAGAACACCGAACAACTTTCGTATTCGCCCATAAACTCCTATTATGTCATCCGAGGATATAAAACTGACGGAGTTTATTGGAAAAACAGCCACAGACAGATTCCGAATCTGTCAGTGGCTATAATAATTGTCATTTTTTATTCGTCAATTCCAACACTCGAGAGTCGTTTTTTACGAGCAGCGAAACGAATCTTTTTTTTAACTCGGTCCTCCCTCTGGGTCATTCTTCTCAGCGGGGTGGGGTGGGTGGAAAATGGGAGGGTGGTTGAAGAAAAGACTGCGTAGGGTAGGAAGGGAGGGTTGAGATGGTGCATGGATTAGCATGCTTTGTGCGTTTGAGCAGAAAGTTCTGACGAGTCGCTTTCTGGTGGTTCTCTGTTTCGCTTTGTCTGTTTATTGTGTCGTCTACGGAACTGTCTGTAGGTTTATCCGTCTGATGTATTACCTGTCAATGGGTTGCTCGTATATCAAGAGAGACAACCAGACAAATACATACAATGACCACGTAGCTCAGCGGTGTGATGACAGGCAGATATGCAAATAGGCAGTTCTGTCTGTTGTCTCTGTCTGTACAGTTGTCTCTGTCTGTTGTCTATGTCTATTGTTTCTGTCTGTTGTCTCTGTCTGTTGGTTCTGTCTGTTGTCTCTGTCTGTTGTATCTGTCTGTTGTCTCTGTCTGTTGTCTCTGTATGTTGGTTCTGTCTGTTGTCTCTGTCTGTTGTCTCTGTCTGTTGTCTCTGTCTGTTGTTTCTGTCTGTTGTCTCTGTCTGTTGTCTCTGTCTGTTGTCTCTGTCTGTTGTCTCTGTCTGTTGTCTCTGTCTGTTGTCTCTGTCTGTTGGTTCTGTCTGTTGGTTCTGTCTATTGTTTCCGTCTGTTGTCTCTGTCTGTTGTCTCTGTCTGTTGTCTCTGTCTGTTGTCTCTGTCTGTTGTCTCTGTCTGTTGTCTCTGTCTATTGTTTCTGTCTATTGTCTCTGTCTGTTGTCTCTGTCTGTTGTCTCTGTCTGTTGGTTCTGTCTATTGTTTCCGTCTGTTGTCTCTGTCTGTTGTCTCTGTCTGTTGTCTCTGTCTGTTGTCTCTGTCTGTTGTCTCTGTCTGTTGTCTCTGTCTATTGTTTCTGTCTATTGTCTCTGTCTGTTGTCTCTGTCTGTTGTCTCTGTCTGTTGTCTCTGTCTGTTGTCTCTGTCTGTTGGTTCTGTCTGTTGTCTCTGTCTGTTGTCTCTGTGTTGTTTCTGTCTGTTGTCTCTGTCTATGGTCTCTGTCTGCTGTCTCTGTCGGTTGTCTCTGTCTGTTGTCTCTGTCTGTTGTCTCTGTCTGTTGTCTCTGTCTGTTGTCTCTGTCTATTGTCTCTGTCTGTTGTCTCTGTCTATTGTTTCTGTCTATTGTCTCTGTCTATGGTCTCTGTCTGTTGTCTCTGTCTGTTGTCTCTGTCGGTTGTCTCTGTCTGTTGTCTCTGTCTGTTGTCTATGTCTGTTGTCTCTGTCTGTTGTCTGGTCATCGCAGAGTCACGTGTCCAGTGAGCGAACTATGCAGATTTGTTTGCTGGAACGATCTAAACGGCTTTTACCTCTGCCTAAAATTCGCCAATAAAATGCGCTTCATGAATCCGATGAACGTGATCAGAATCGACACCGACCTAAACCAGATGCTGAACACTTCACTGCATGTCCAGCGTCACACGCACACTAACACACACGCACGCACACACACACACACACACACACACTCTCTCTCTCTCTCTCTCTCTCTCTCTCTCTCTCTCTCTCTCTCTCTCACACACACCAACTGTGCACCTACCCGAATACACACACACACACGCACACACACGAATATACGCACATGCACACCCACACACGCGCACGCACACACACGCACGAGAACGCGCACACACCTACACACCTACACACCTACTTATACACACCTACTCCTACACACACAGTCACACACCCAACCATACACACACACAGCCACACACACACATGCACACACACACACACACACCAACTGTGCACCTACCCGAATACCCACACACACACACACACACACACACACACACACACGCACGCGCACACACACGCACGCACGGGAACGCGCACACACCTACACACCTACTTATACACACCTACTCCTACACACACAGTCACACACACAACCATACACACACACACAGCCACACACACACACACACATAATATGCATACATATACGCACCAATATGCACATACATACATATTTATACATGCTAGGACTATTCACAATGTTTGATTATAATACTCAATGTCTCTGAACGAATAAAGCGCCACTCGAAAGCCATGCGCGGGGTACCAGCTTATTCACGAGCGCTGCGTTGAGTTAGAAGGGTTGTCCGTGAGAGTAGTCCGTGATGGTCTGGGTCGACTTGCGTATATACATATCGCCCAGAGCGCAACTGCATTTAACACTGGAGTCAATGACACCTATGATATTTTATTATAGGTCTGTGTATAATAATAATAATAATAATAATAATAATAATAATAAATAATAATAATAATAATAATAATAATAATAATAATAATAATAATAATAATAATATAATATTTTCTTTTAATGATTCAATCTGACACACCGCAGAATTAGGCCTACTATAAGTACAGGTTATACGAAATACGGCCCAAAGGCATTAATTTATTAAAGTTTCTGTTAGCTGCCATTGACGCTTTGCTGTTGTGTTGCTTTACTCGGGTCAAAAATAAAGATAGCCCCTCCTACTTCTGGCTTGGCCGAACAAGGAGTGATTAGGCCATTAGGCCAGTACTTAGGCCACTAGGGTTAAGTTACCGAACCCACTGCTGTTAAGCCGACCTGCGTGTCGGTCGCGTGGTTGACACTCAGTTTAACGAGTGTTATTCTATTATAGTATGCTGACCGTCATGATTGTGTAGTAATCGTTTGCAGCCGTGCATGTAGCTGCGTTATAAAACTTTGCAGATAGAGTTGGCACATGACGAACTTAGCTGGCCAATCAGCTGCGTTTGTTTTGTTTTGCGTGGCCCACCGCGGGAGTCAGTGATGCCACAGCTGGGTTTTTTCCACTAGATCTGGGGTTTTTGCCTTCGTCTGGGTTTCTGGTTTTTTTTGGGCAAAATCTGGGTTTATTTTGGTGAGTTGACATTTTACATTTACAACACATGAATATTCAATGTAAAATGGCTGTGATACATATTTTCCCCACTAATTTTAATTTTAAACTCCACAATCAAGATCTTACGTTGTCAATTCACAAATATTGTATATCCTGAAGATTAGCTCTGATTGGAGACGTCAAACATTCGAACCTGCCTAAGGGCAGAGCACGAAAAGAAGAAGAAGCTCTGCACAGAAATAAACCATTTTGATATCTCAAAATAGGTCAGTCACTCCTCTCTCTTTGTTAAGCCGTTTCGACATCTATAACATGCATAATTATATATAATATACTGTAGGTCAGGTCAATCCTCTAGTGGTATAGGCCTAATAGCCTATAGTTGTCGCAGATTATTATCGTTCTATAGGTGGTCAAAACTCAAAACGCTGGATTGTTGATGTATTAAAAAAAATTGGCTGGAAACCTCGGACAACATTAAGACTTTGTAAACTTAAGCCACGTGTGTTATGTCTTTACAATTCTGGTAGGTTCGACTCGCTGCGCATGCGCACACAGTATGAATGTCGAGTCTCTGACAACTTTAACAATTGATATTTTAAAAGCTGTAATTACATTTTATTCAACTCGTTTGACGAATATTTTGTTAACCCTCATACGAACAAGCGAAAAACCAACTTAATTTGAACAAAGGGGTCTAAAATAGGTTATATGAATAGTTTGGGTTTTTATGGGTTTTTCGGAAGGAAATCTGGGTTTATTTCTGAAACCTCAGTGGCAACACTGGCGGGAGTGGCTCAAAAATAAAGGAGCGACGAATAACAACGTGCTTCAATTCTTCGCCGAAGAAGGTTTGTCTGAAAGATGTTCGGTGACGGTGCAACGAGACGACCAAATTCTACCTACTCCTTCTGCCGAAACGGTGAATTCGTAATTCGTAATTTTTTAAGTTAAGCCATAAGTAAAAATAACGCCTAACATATTGCGTAGGATATTGAAATAATGTATTCAGGCCATGGTTGCCTATCTGTAATCTAGCCTCTGTTTGTTGGCTAATTGTTGGCATTCGCGTTAAAGCTAATTCTATTTTAATTCGTCCAGATAGCCGACCTCTGTAGTTCTATAGGCTTGTGTGCTCATTCGACCTTGGCACCGTGTAGAGATGAAATATTGTCATTTTCTTGTCTAGACACGAAGTGTCACGGGTCCTAATAAACTCTGTCATAATCTCGTCCGCTGGTAGCTTAGTCTCTAAGGAGTTGACCGTGCAATGGACAATATTATCGTCCCGCCAACAGTTCCTATAGATTACCATCGACTCGAAACCACAACTATGACTGCACTACGACTCGGTTTCATGAACCGTCCATAGTCGTAATTTAACTCTGACTGCATTGCATAATTTGTATGTACAGTCCTTGGACATGTTACTGCACATCTCACAGTTAAACTATAGATTTCTCTCCGATGCTATCGACAGTTTAATTCCGAAAATATTTCAGTTGGATACGACCTACTCCACTAACCACCAACGTTCATCTGGTGGTACATAGGCAATGATTTTCCAAACTTTTATGTTATTTGTCGGCCAGTTATAAGGTACATTGCTTATTTGTCGGCCAGTTATAAGGTACATTGCTTAGGGGGCATAATAATATTATATTCGAAATTCATCATGCAGTGAATGTCTCCCTGTTTCCCCTGTATGTTTTGTCTGTATTTGTTTTCTGTGCTTGTATACATTAATTAATATGCTTTATTTAAATAATGCTAGTTGCATGTTGGTTGTTAGCAAGTCTTGTACATAAATAAAAGTATTTAAACAGTTAGTACCTTAATTAGGTAAATAGTAGCCTATGTAACTTTTCATTAAATATAATTCGTCAAAATAAGATACAATATATAATTTAAACTTAATTGCACGTAATCCTAAAACGTGTTGTGAACTTTCACACGTTTTCTTAATCGTAATGTGACACTTGGTCACTACAGTTATATTATTATTATTATTATTATTCCTAATTCTATTATTATTAAATTTATTATTATTATTATCATCATCATTGTTATTATTAGTACTATTATTTATTATTTGCCTAGTATTTATTTTTGTCGTTGTTGTTTTTGGTTCCTATTATTGCTATTATTATTAGGGTCTACTAATGATCAATATTGGAACGGGTAAAATTGGGGGGGGGGGTAAAATTGGGGGGGGGGGTAAAATGGGGGGGGGGGGTAAAATTGGAGGGGTAAAATTGGAGGGGTGAAATTGGAGGGGTGAAATTGGGACAGGGAAAATGGGGAAAAGAGTATAAAATGAAAACTGGGATTCAAAATGAAAAAAGTGATTTGAAATTGAAATGGCCAATGGTAAAATGGGACTATTAATGCTGCAGTGGCTACTACTGCTATTCAATTATTATTATAGGCCTTTATTATATCCTTATTATTGTTTTTTTATTACCTATTAATTATTATTAATATTTATTATTTTCCTATTTTTTCATAGAATGGCTGTTAGAATTGTTGTTTATTGTTCTTATTTATTTTTATTATTATTATGCCAGCCTCATTGTTTCTGCATCTCTATTCTGTAGTGTTTTTTCCTGCCTGATCTCTTGTGTTTCCTTTCTAGACTTCATTTGATGCACATATTCAATCTAGACAGCAATATAAATAGAATAAAATAAAAAATAGATATTGCAATTAAAATTGCAGAATGAATAGCAATTTAAAAGTTAGAAAATAGATGACAATTAGAAATTAGAAAATGGATAGCGATTAAAAATTTGAATATAAATAACAACTAAAATTAGATAATGGATTGCAATTTAAAAATTAGAATATAGATAGTACATAACATAACATAACATAACAAAGTTTTTTAAATTAGATTGGATGTTGACTGTAATGCTGGTATGTAAATTGTACATTGTATGTATGTTGACCTTGTATTAACGAAAAGCAGGGAGCCAGGATCTGCTTAAAATTATTTAATAATATAACGATAAATTGTGATGTGGCCTTTATGTGTCCGATAACTTCTATAAAACTTTGAGGAAATCATTGCCTTAAGAAGACCAGATGAACGTTGTTGGTTAATGGAGTAGGACAGCCCCATCTGAAATAAATTTCGGAATTCAAAGGCTGATAGCATTGTAGAGCGATCCATGGTTTCATTGAGCGATGATCAGTAATGCGACTGAGTACTGTACATGTAATAAAGCATGCAGTCAGTAAATATAATTACGACTATTGGCCGTCCATGAGATCGATTTTTATAGTCCAGTCCTAATTGTAGTTTCGAGTCGATGATAATGCATGGACTCTTGTTGGGACGATATTGTCCATTGCACGGTGAAGTCTTTAGAGACTGAGCTACCCGTCAACGAGACTATGATGGAGTTTGACATTAGGACAAGCGACTTCATACACGTCTTGACAAGAGAATGATGAGATTTCATCACTGCACGATGCCAAGGTTGAGTGCTAATGCAAGTCTGCAGAAATAAGACAGTAGGTTGTCAGGGCGAATAAAAATCGAATTAATTAACGCCAATGCAAGATAGGTAGGATTTTAATTAAGTACTGTAGGTCCTTGCATTTTAATTGGGGTGCTTTCTGTATTTCGCCTTTCTGATCTAAATATTTGTATCCACTATGTAGCAACTTTTGTAGCTGGTATTTCTTAATATAATTATAATGCAGATTGCACTTTTAGTTCAGCTATAGAGGCTTCTGTAAGGACCTGTAAGAACCATAAAATAAGAACCATAAAATAGCAATATGAATAAAATATAAAAATAAAATAGCATGTCTGATGTAATGCATCAAGTAAGAAGATTTTGACGATACCTTTGGGTTCTTGGGTACTGCCGAAGTTCTTGTTCTTTCAGATCTCGGAGGAGCTGATCGTGGATTGGGAGGCGGTGGAAGACGCGTGGAATCTCCAACAACGACTGCCTGGATCCGTGGTCTGATGGGTCGTGGACAAAAGAGGGTGATGTATCTCATACCTCTTGTGATCTCAATAGGATTGACTAGCAACACTAACATGCACCATGTTCTTGTTCTTTCAGGTTTTCTTCTAGTTGCCTGGAACAAAAAGCGTCTGGAGCACGACCATTGGATCCCAAAGACGGTGACAGACTGGGATATGGTGGAAAATAGGTCGAGTATCCGACGCCCAACAATCCTCGACATTGTAGGTCGCGAGGTCGGATGGGTCATGGTTGGTTAGAGTGCCCTCTTGTGATCGCCATCTTGGTAGGAATGGTGACCATACAAGGGGCGATATGATTAGCCACCAATTTAAATTGTTCTTGCTCTTTCCGTTTCTATTGTAGTGATTCAGAGCATGGAGCAGCAAAAGTCTAAAGCACACAGGACCTGCCGATCATCTGGCTGGCCTCACCCCCTTCCCCAGGCCTCACCCCACCCCAGGCCTCCCCTCCCCCAGGCCTCACCCTCCCCAGGCCTCCCCCTCCCCCCCAGGCCTCACCCTTCCCCCAGTCCATATGCACGTCCAACCACTAAAAATTACAAAATTTAAAACAAAAGTAAAAATGGTAAAATGTAAAAAAAGTAAATGAGCAAAACCAAAAATGTGAAAAGTAAAATGTTAAATTCAATATAGAGATAACTAAAAATTAAATTGAAAAAATTAAAATTAAAAATGTACAAAACAAAAATCGTCCGTTCGTTTGCACTCTGACCCCAATTCATTTTTTCCATTCGTTTTCCATTCTTGTTTTTTCAGGTTCTTTTATTGTAAACAATGATTGCATTCTAATTGTTTCTGATTCTTTTATTGCTTACATGTATTGTGTTTGTTTTTAGGTTCCTTTACTTTTAACGTAACTGTGTTCTCGTTGATTTAGATTATTTTATTGTAAACAATGATTGCATTCTGATAGTTACTGATTCTTTTATTGCTTAGATGTATTGTGTTGTTGTTTTAGATTCTTTTACTGTTAATGTAACAGTGCTCTTCCTCTTCTTTTTTTAGGTTCCTTTACTTTTAACGTAACTGTGTTCTTGTTGATTTAGATTATTTTATTGTAAACAATGAATTTTTACTGATTCTTTTATTGCTTCGATGTATTGTGTTGTTGTTTTAGATTCTTTTACTGTTAATGTAACAGTGCTCTTCCTCTTCTTTTTTTTAGGTTCCTTTACTTTTAACGTAACTGTGTTCTCGTTGATTTAGATTATTTTATTGTAAACAATGATTGCATTCTGATAGTTACTGATTCTTTTATTGCTTAGATGTATTGTGTTGTTGTTTTAGATTCTTTTACTGTTAATGTAACAGTGCTCTTCCTCTTCTTTGTTTAGGTTCCTTTACTTTTAACGTAACTGTGTTCTTGTTGATTTAGATTATTTTATTGTAAACAATGATTGCATTCTGATAGTTACTGATTCTTTTATTGCTTAGATGTATTGTGTTGTTGTTTTAGATTCTTTTACTGTTAATGTAACAGTGCTCTTCCTCTTCTTTTTTTAGGTTCCTTTACTTTTAACGTAACTGTGTTCTCGTTGATTTAGATTATTTTATTGTAAACAATGATTGCATTCTGATAGTTACTGATTCTTTTATTGCTTAGATGTATTGTGTTGTTGTTTTAGATTCTTTTACTGTTAATGTAACAGTGCTCTTCCTCTTCTTTTTTTAGGTTCCTTTACTTTTAACGTAACTGTGTTCTTGTTGATTTAGATTATTTTATTGTAAACAATGAATTTTTACTGATTCTTTTATTGCTTCGATGTATTGTGTTGTTGTTTTAGATTCTTTTACTGTTAATGTAACAGTGCTCTTCCTCTTCTTTTTTTAGGTTCCTTTACTTTTAACGTAACTGTGTTCTCGTTGATTTAGATTATTTTATTGTAAACAATGATTGCATTCTGATAGTTACTGATTCTTTTATTGCTTAGATGTATTGTGTTGTTGTTTTAGATTCTTTTACTGTTAATGCAACATTGCTCTTCCTCTTCTTTTTTTAGGTTCCTTTACTTTTAACGTAACTGTGTTCTTGTTGATTTAGATTATTTTATTGTAAACAATGATTGCATTCTGATAGTTACTGATTCTTTTATTGCTTAGATGTATTGTGTTGTTGTTTTAGATTCTTTTACTGTTAATGTAACAGTGCTCTTCCTCTTCTTTTTTTAGGTTCCTTTACTTTTAACGTAACTGTGTTCTTGTTGATTTAGATTATTTTATTGTAAACAATGAATTTTTACTGATTCTTTTATTGCTTCGATGTATTGTGTTGTTGTTTTAGATTCTTTTACTGTTAATGTAACAGTGCTCTTCCTCTTCTTTTTTTAGGTTCCTTTACTTTTAACGTAACTGTGTTCTCGTTGATTTAGATTATTTTATTGTAAACAATGATTGCATTCTGATAGTTACTGATTCTTTTATTGCTTAGATGTATTGTGTTGTTGTTTTAGATTCTTTTACTGTTAATGTAACAGTGCTCTTCCTCTTCTTTTTTTAGGTTCCTTTACTTTTAACGTAACTGTGTTCTTGTTGATTTAGATTATTTTATTGTAAACAATGATTGCATTCTGATAGTTACTGATTCTTTTATTGCTTCGATGTATTGTGTTGTTGTTTTAGATTCTTTTACTGTTAATGCAACAGTGCTCTTCCTCTTCTTTTTTTAGGTTCCTTTACTTTTAACGTAACTGTGTTCTCGTTGATTTAGATTATTTTATTGTAAACAATGATTGCATTCTGATAGTTACTGATTCTTTTATTGCTTACATGTATTGTGTTGTTGTTTTAGATTCTTTTACTGTTAATGTAACAGTGCTGTTGTTTTTTAGGTTTCTTTACTTTTAACGTAACTGTTCTTGTTGATTTAGATTCTTTTATTGTAAACAATGATCGCATTCTAATTGTTTCTGATTCTTTTATTGCTTACATATATTGTGTTGCTGTTTTAGGTTCTTTTACTGTTAATTTAACAGTGTTCTTGTTTTTTAGGTTCTTTTATTTTTAGCGTAACTGTTTAGGTTCTTTTATTTTTAACGTAACTGTCTTTTGTTGCTTTAGATTCTTTTATTGTAAACAATGATTGTATTCTAATTATATCTGATTCTTTTATTGTTAATGTTCATTGCATTCTTATTGTTTCTGATTCTTTTGTTGTTATGGTAATTGTGTTCTTGCTGATTTAGGTTCTTTTATTGTAAGCAATGATTGCATTCTAATTGTTTCTGAATTTTTTATCGTTAAGGTTGATTGCATTCTTATTAATTCTGATATTGTTTATGATTCTTTTTGCTTTTAGGGTAATTGTGTTCTTGTTGTTTCACGTTCTTTTGCTAACTTCGAATGTGTTTTTCTATTGTAGGTAACTCCGCCACAGGGAACTGCAAATCTGGAGGGATTTGCAGCTCCCTGCGCCGGTCCTAAGCCCGGATAAAGGAGGAAGGTTTTTCAGGTGGGTGTCGATCCCTGGCAGTAAAACAAAGACGACTGGAGTTCGATGCCAAACAGAAACGATGTCGGGATACGCCAGCTCGGATGACGCATGGACAAACGAGGTCCGCAAAACCAGTCGTGCAGTTGGGATTGGATTGGGACCTGCTACCGAAAGAAAGTCGAGACCTGCTGGCGCTTGGAATGTTCGCACTCTCTGGTCGGCGGGAAACTGGAGTTGCTGGAGATGTCAAGATGCTCGTTCAGCGGCCAGCCACGATCTTCTGGATCCTTCTGCCCTCTTGGAATCGTCACAGGTAGCTGAGATCATCCGGATGACTTGTTAATTTACTAGTTATTGATTGTGAAATAGAATTGTCTGTTAATTGTATTTGAATTTTGATGGATGTGATTGATGATCGACTGATTACTTGACATTTTTAATTAATTAATTAATATTATTAATCAATTATTAATTATACAATTAATTAATTAATATTATTTATTAATTAGTGTTAATTACTCTATCCTTTGGCCTCTTACAAAACATACCAGACTCGCTCGTGCATTCATTCTTCGCTACTACCTACAGAAAACTTGGCATGGTATTTGCTGGAAGAAATTGCACATGCTGCATGTTGTCGAGGAGTTCCATGCGTGAAGTAAACGATTTTGAAATTCGCTTGAGCATTTCTTTGGCACTGAGCGCTGTGCAATCTGAAACATCTAAGAGTTCCAGATGCAATAGCTAGCAAGGCAATCATTCTTCTTGAATAGATTTCAACTCTTAAAGTCAACTCTGTTGTTAACTTGGTTTAATTGATGTTTATTGCAGCGGAAAGAAAACGGTGAAGAAGAACAACAAAGACGGCAAAAGAAGATGTCGGAAACGCAACGCAATCCTGAAGAACTTTTATTGACTGTACAAAGAACATTTTTATTGACTGTGCAAAGAACATTTTTATTTTTATTGACTATGCAAAGAACATTTTTATTAACTGTGTAAAGAGCATTTTTATTGACTGTGCAAAGAACATTTTTATTTTTATTGACTGTGCAAAGAACATTTTTATTGACTGTGTAAAGAACATTTTTATTGACTGTGCAAAGAACATTTTTATTTTTATTGACTATGCAAAGAACATTTTTATTAACTGTGCAAAGAACATTTTTATTGACTGCAAAGAACATTTTTATTAACTGTAAAGAAAATTTTTATTAACTGTGTAAAGAAATTTTTATTGACTGTGCAAAGAACATTTTTATTGACTGCAAAGTAAATGAGCATTGAACAAATTTGAAAACTACTGTTGTATATTAAACATGTAATTATGAACTTTTATTGTATTGAAGACTAAAGGGCATTTGGGTTCTTACAAACATCCCCCAAGAACTTGCCTCGATTAAACACTGCTGGACTTTAATTTTCCTTCCCTTCCGTCCACCAACTTTCCAAACACCTATGTTTCCCATCTTCTCACTGAATATTTCCAGTCCCTCTCCCAGTCTTGCTCTCCCCTCCTATCATCCTTTGAACTTTAAAATGACTGTTAGTGAGTTCGCAATATCCAAACTCCTTTTTAATGATGAACGCTTAGAATGAAGGAGGCTGCATTTTCCGAGTGTTTCTCCCATTTTCTGAAGAAACTTTTAAACGCAGTAATTTTCATTGACGGTCAAGTTTGGGTTATCCTACTTATTAAATGATGGGCCAATGCCCGAGGCATTATAAAGAGACCCAGCCTCGGGCGTTGGCTCATCATTTAATAAGTAGAGGCTGTTAAAAAGACCGTGCTAAAACTTCATATGCCGAGACCGAGAAAATGAGGTCGTCGTTTTATATGCTGATACAGAGAAAATGAGGGCGGCGGTTTACATGCCGATACAGAGAAAATGAGGGCGGCGGTTTACATGCCGAGGCCGAGAAAATGCGAAAATGAGGGCGGCGTTTTTTAGGCCGAGGCCGAGAAAATGATGGTGGCGTCGTTTTATATGCCGAGGCCGCGAAAGTGCGAAAATGAGGGCGGCGTTTTATATGTCGAGGTCGAGAAAATGATGGTGGCGACGTTTTATATGCCGAGGCCGATAAAATGAGAAAATGCGAAAATGAGGGTGGCGTTTTATATGCCGAGGCCGAGAAAATGAGAACCGCGTTTTATATGCCGAGGCCGAGAAAATAAGGGCGTCGTTTTATAATGCCGAAACCGAGAAAATGAGGGCGGCGACGGTTTATATGCCGAGGCCGAAAAAATGCGAAAATGAGGGCGGCGTTTTATATGCGGAGGCCAAGAAAATGCGAAAATATGAGCGGCGTGCCGAGGCCGAGAAAATGCGAAAATGAGGGCGGCGTTTTATATGCCGAGGCCGAGAAAATGCGAAAATGAGGGCGGCGTGTTATACGCCGAGAAAATGCGAAAATGAGGGAGGCGTTTCATATGCCGTGGCCGAGAAAATGAGGGCGGCGACGGTTTATATGCCGAGGCCGAGAAAATGCTAGATCGTCTGCCGATCTATTCATATAATTTGTAATGTTATGCTTAAACGTCACGCTTAGGCATGCGCTTACAATTAAAATGGTGAAACAAAACGTTGCTTAAATACTAGCACGTGTGCTTATCTAGCAATCAGTTAACTTCTAGTGGTCAATGAATTCGGCGCAAAGAAAACTGGACCTTCAAGGCCTATAATAAATCGATAGTTTGGCGCTAATTTGGAGCGCGGCATCTGGAGTAACTGTTGTCTGCAGACGGAAAAACTATTGTAGAGCCAATTGGACAATGAAAGACTTTACTGTCATTGAGTAGGCCTAGTAGCTGTAGTAGCCTACTGTAGGATGATGCGCTTGCAATTCTATATATACATTGTGTATGCTAAGTTGCGAAATGATGTTAGGCCTACTGGCCAAATAATTATGAAAACAGAATTACAAATCAGGCTTCATGGGCGCCCGCACATAGGGGCACTTGCCCCCCCTGGAAAATTGGCACCTATGTTTTTAACTACTACTTTTGTGTTTTTAACAAATTTCTTTGCATGACTGCACCAATGATATGAGTGATACAGACAATAAAAGTCAGAAATCTACGTTTAGAGATCTCTATAGAAATAAACATGCTCTTATAACTTTCTGCCATGCAGGTTCAAGCCCTTTCTAAAAACTGTAACAATGACCATTGGCTTTCAACCCTCCTGCGGGCGCCCATGCAAATAGCAGTCTTATCGATTATGGCCTATTTGAGTGGAATCTAGCTGTAGTGCAAATAATCACAACTACAAAAAAATTAAATACTAATGCAAAGATTTCAAAATTTCTCAAAGTACACTGAAATTACTTCAGGGAGATCTGCTTATTCATCCGCATTGTAATTATATAAACCAAGTTTGCTATGAGCCAGGCTCCATTTTGTCCATTTTTCAAGCTGCCAGTACAGAATCCAGGGAGGTCAAATTGTAGATAAACTTGAATAAGAGGCTCTGGTTTATCACGCCACAGGATTTACACCCAAAACTGACGAAGAGATCTGTTCAAAAGAATTGATACCCACACTCATCTGACCATCGGATCCTTCCCCTTACTAAACGATCGACAAACGCTTTAACAGCTACTCTGGCCATCTGGCTACCAGACTCGGACCCGTTTCTGACTGCACTTTGGAATAGTCTTCTGACTCGATGCAGCACATGTGAAAAAGCTGGTGCCCTGCAACTAGCTTTCGAGTGGCGCTTTAGAAGCAGCTAGAGGAGCACTTGCCTCTGAAAACTGACACCTATTTTTCGTTCATTTATTCATTCGTTCATTCTATGGACTTATATAGCGCATCTTTAAGGAACTACTTTTGACCTCTACTTTTTGATTTTTAACAAAATTCTAAGGAAACTATTCATATTAAAAATTATACACAAAATGAAACTGAGAATTTTGCATAAGAAACCTCTTTGAAAAGTATACTTAATTAACCTTATACTTAACCCATATTCTTAATTTACAGATTTCCTTTTTTCAAGCTCCTGCTAAGTAATAACGAATTTGACCTTGACTATCGTAAAAATTTTGCTCCCCTGCAAAAATTTCTGCGGGCGCCCATGTCAGGCTTATCATAACACGCCATTCGGTACAACCATGCAGTCCGTGGTCCGCTGTTGTATCTTAAACCTTGCGCCTTTTACAAATTTATTTAACATTAATATTAAAAATGATAATAATGAGTGTAATCTGAATAATCACAGACAATGGACAAACTAAATTTCATAGGCCTAATAATTTGCCGTCGCATTGTCTAGGTTACTAGATGGCCCAAAGCATCACAAAACTATTCAAACTGAAACACAAACAGCTTGAAATGGACTTAATAACACTTTAACAAATTCACGGAAATTTATTGAGGGGATCAACCGACAGGGGGCCTGTCGACAGCGTTGCCACTCTAAAAAAATCAAACAATCAAGTTGGAGAGCCGAAAAAACCCAAGAAAATCCAGGTTCATCAAATCTTTCAAAATGTCGAGAATTTTCTGAATTTCCCGTCCGAAAATCTCAAATCTTTCGAAAATGTTCACAATTTTCCGTCCGAAATTTTACTTTTTTAGTCATCCCGGCACAAATCGTAAAAAATGTAAAAAGTTTCCCGAAAATGTCAACAATTTTCCGAAAATGACAACAATTTCTCGAAAAAGCCCAAAATTTTCCTGTTTTTCCGTCGAAAAGACCAAGCAAAAAACCCAAGTTCTTCCCGAAAAACCCCATTTCCCAAGGTTCGGATCAAAAACCCAAGATCTTGTGAAAAACCCAAGGAGTGGCAACGCTGCCTGTCGATGCCATAATGATGACCATCCGGCAAGGCCGTAGCCAGGATTCTATTTCGGGGGGTGTTTTCCCGACTTTTTCTTTTAGGCTAAATTTCCTGACGACCATTTTAAACCCTTTTGGCTCGTAATGCGTTCACGGCGGTGCAAAAAAACACTATTTTGCGCGATTTTCCACTATTTTATGCTCGAAGGTACATTACACACTGTTAGTTCTTACATCATGTGCTAGTAAATACATTATCTAATTTATACGTTATTTCATTTCGGGGGGTGTTCAAACACCCAAAACACCCCCCTAGCTACGGCCTTGCCATCCGGTTGCAGTGAGTAGATGGCCTAAAAGATAGACTGGCTTTCTAACAACGATGCGCTGCGGGGGATGAAACAGAACTCAAGATGGCGATTTACAGGATGCCACTCTGGATTTTGAAAAAAGGTCAGATCCGGTCGAAAAAAAGGCTAGAAAATGCTAGATTGACGATTTCTCTGTAAAATACAGATTTTTCCAATTTTCAGGCTTAAAATTTCTGACGACCTTTTTAGTCGTCTGATGACTAAAATTTGCTCTCTTTTCCTTCCTGAAAAACTTTACAATTTTTGGTCCAAATTCACGAAATTTTCGATTTTTTCACGTCTTTTGTGCATTTTCAGTTTAAAAAAATAAATTTGTATGTAAAAAGTCGAAAAAACCGCCGTGAGAAAAAAGGCTAGATCCTTACCAAAAAAACCCTAGAAACCTAGACAAGACCGAAAATACCTAGATCTAGGTGGAAAAAGCTATGAGTGCCATCCCTGACGATTTAGAAAGCAGCTTTATTTATGACCTGATGTTAGAATTAACGACGTTCTGTTCAAATATAGAATGTAGTAGGCCTAGGCTTCGATATTGATTGGGTTATGCATACGATCGAATGCATGAGTACGCACGATCTAGACTTACAACCCAGTGGACAGTGACTCATGTGTCCAGCTATAGGCTATCTGGAATAGCCTCCCATGTGGCTGTCCGTGACTCTGCCGGATCTGTCGATCCTCTTCTTAGGACTTTAGTTTCTAGGAGTGCATATATGGGGTAGAGATCTTAAAGGAGCGCTGTATAAATTTATGTATGTCCCTTTGTATGCACCTATATGCATGCATTGATGTAGGTTTGTATGTATGCATTTATGCATGTTTGTATGTATGCATTTATGCATGTTTGTATGTATGCATTTATGCATGTTTGTATGTATGCATTTATGTGTGTCTGTATTTCTGCACTAATGTCTGTCTGTTTGCATGCATTTATGTCTGATCGTATGTGACGTGCGTTTATAAAATTCCTTCTTCTTCTTCTTCTGCTGTTGCAGATTTGCATTCTCTGACAAATGAAGCGCCAAGAATCGATACGTACGGTAAATTTGCTTTCTGACAAATCCGTCTCTGCGCAGAAGATCCCAATTGGAAGTGGTAAGATTGATGACCGGGGTCACCGCATCACGAAAGCTATAGAGAGGTGCCAATTAGCCTCAGGAATCTCCGCCACTGTCTCTTCAGCCTCTGACCAGCGATAGTTTCTAACTGCAAATCAGGTCATACTAAACGATAGCAATGGTCCATCGTGTCCTTCAGCTCTTATGATGTGAAGAATTGTTGTTAAGGTTGTCTACGGTACCGTTATAGAGTTGAGCTGCTTATGACGTTTAAACTATACAGAATATCAGCGTGTGACTTAAGGGGCAGAGTACTCAATTAATCAATCAATCAATCAATCAATCAATCACTCAATCACTCACTCAATCAATCACACTCAATCACTCAATCACTCAATCACTCAATCACTCAATCACTCACTCACTCACTCACTCAATCAATCAATCAATCAATCAATCAATCAATCGATCGATCGATCGATCAATCAATCAACTAATCAGTCAGTCAGTCAATCAATCAATCAATCAATCAACCAAACAAACAATCAATCAACCAAACAATCAATCATTCAAAGAGATAGGTTCCGTTTCTCTACCGTCAGTAGGATCCTCGACCAATTCATGAGCGCTGCATCCAGTCAGAAAGGTTGTCAAGGAAATCACGCATGAAGAAGAAGAAGATAAACATTCTGCTTTTCTTGTTCGGTACTATTATTATCATTTGCACCATTGCTTAGCACCATTGCCCGTTCATTTATGACGAGTGTCACCATCAACCAAGTGCATCCTTTCATTACAGACCGGCTTGACTATTGCTCGTCACTCTACTTTACTCTCCTATTCAAACGAATAGCGTGCCAAGACCGAGTCCTATACACGTACACGTTCTGTAGGCCTATATAAGCGTGTCTTATTGGACAAAATAAAATTCCCAATTTTGGTCACGTCTCCATCTTTAAGCTGGAGACTTTACGCTGGCTCCTTACCCGACAGTGCATCGAGTACAATTCTGGTGTGGCAATGTCAGCTATACGGGTCTTGCTGCAGACTACCTGTGAGAGCGTTGTTGTTCCTCGGGTATCCAAGGTCTCCGCCCCAACGCTCCGTTGATAGGGGAGGGTGCTCTTTGACCCATTTGCACGAACTGCTTCCTATGTTGAGTTGCCCAGTGACGTTGAAGCAGCGGAAATAGCAGGAAACAAGAGTAGGCTATGTATGTATGTATGTATGTATGTATGTATGTATGTATGTATGTATGTATGTATGTATGTATGTATGTATGTATGTATGTATGTATGTATGTATGTATGTATGTATGTATGTATGTATGTATGTATGTATGTATGCATGCATGCATGCATGTATGTATGTATGTATGTATGTATGTATGTATGTATGTATGTATGTATGTATGTATGTATGTATGCATGTACAATTGTTATAGTGCCCCTTCAAGTTCCTGCTCAGACGCGCTCCCGACTACAGCGTGGACACTGCATCGGAGTTTCACGCCGCAGCGCTGAGCAATTGCGAGTGAAGAACTTGCCCAAGGTACCTACGCGACGACTTGAGGTGAATTCGATCCGGCAATCCTCCGGCAGCAAGGCAACGAACATACCCACAACACCACCGCGACCCACAGCATGTTATATAATATTATGGGGTAAAATGTAGACTGCGGGGTTATGTAAGCAAGTCACGTCATCAAGTACGTCATTTTCTCTCCAGCAAACTTTCCTTCATATCTGCCATTTTTTATGATTCGTAAACCTTACCCCAATGCATGGACCACAGCTGTAACCACGTGATTCCACCGGCCTGCTCCCAACTAAAGACAAATGGCTTTTGCATTTCTTATCAAGGCGCCATATAAATTAGAGTCCGACACAGCAGCTCCGTTTCAGATCCGGTGCATCCGTCCGTCTATCCTGGAATAATAAGGCGTAGTCGATGGACAGGACCAGCGTCTTTATGGGTCCATGAAACGAAGTCATGCAGAGAAGGCGCTTATTCTTCTTCTACAAGCGGTGCATGTGAACCCTAAGCATGGGGCGGGATACGATTGATAAGTGCATGCATAGATTCATAAGCATAGGATTCGATTTGTGAGCGCACAAGCTGGTCGCTTTCACCCATAAAACTGTGTCCTACCAATTTGTACCGTATACGTGCGTTCTATTGTAGTTCATCTCGTTATGTTTCATTTCGTGTGGTTCGCCCCATTTTGTAGCAATCAAGACGATGCATACAAGGCCGTAGCTAGGGGGGGTTTGGGTGTTTGAACACCCCCCGAAATGGAAAATGTAAAAAATATTAGAATGCATTTACGAGCACATGATGTAAAAACCATGAAATAAAACCATGAAAACACCCTCGAAATGGAAAATGTAAAAAAAATTGAAAATTAATTGGTGACATTTTCTGAAGATTTCGGCCGGATGACTAAAAAAAAGTCAGTTTTTCGGGCGGGAAACACCCCCCGAAATCAAATCCTGGCTACGGCCTTGGATGCATCCCCTCCCACAAATAGGTTTAATGATTATTCGTCATTATTACCATCACCCCACCTTCGCAGCCACCGCCACTGCCACCGCAACCATCACCACCACCAGCCTTTTTGAATTTATTCCTGGTTCAGGCTGATTGACATTACTGCTTGTAATAGGCTACTATCAGTGAAATAGGTTTTGGATATGACGCATTTGGCCGTACTCAAATTTTTTATTTGATCGTTTGACACCATATTTTGTGATCTTACAATCGGATCTTGCGACCCTTGGTAGGCTCTAATTTCGATTCATTGCTCTGCTATAGAAGTTGCATCGCTCTCTGATTAATTATGGGTCGTACGAAAACCCAGAAAGCAATTAAGGAAGCAAGAATTTTCCAGGATTTTTTTTAGCGTGCAGTTGTACACAAAATGTGCAATTCTAAATGGATTTGTGCAGTTGTAGAAGCACTTCTCTGCCGTTAAAACTAGTTTTCAAAGGTAATTTTCCTCCGCTTTGGAGTTATTTACCATGAAGATGGGAAAAGAAAGAATGGGTTGTGCAGTTCAAAAAATTCTTTAAAAACACCCCTGGGATTTTCTGATGCAAAAGTTGTAACTTAGGCCATAGGAGACGAACATTTGCGTGTTTTATGGAGCATGCTAAGTAGCTATGATTGGAAATATGATTCTTATTAAATTTTACTTGGGTCATCAGCGATCCCTGATGGTCATTATTATTTACGAGGTTCTGTATTTGCAACACCCGAATTCCATTTTTAGCCTATACATATACACGTTTAATCGACATCATTTGTGGCTAAGTTTAAACATAGGGCCTGAGTGCTCATCATGTATTGTATTGTATTAAAACATTTATAAAGCGCCTCTAATAGGGTGAACCGTTCAGAGGCGCTCCCAGTGCGCAAGGCCACGAGAGAAGAAATAGATTTCGAGAAAATAAAATGAGGAGGAGATTACCAGTTAGAAGTTGAGACCGAGTAGATGGAGACAGCGTATGCCAAAGAGAGGCCAATTGATGTAAAGGATCGAGACTGAGCCATACCCGTTCTAGTAGGAGGTACTAGAAGATGTAAAGTAGGCGCTTACTGAAAGTAGCATGCAATGCTCACAAAGTTCTGCTCAGTATAATTATGAAAGACACAAAACTGAATCTCGCCAATCCCGACGTAATTTGAAATGGACGAAATTTTCTGGATAAGATATTCTCTGATTAGCGCTATCATCGAGGAGATGATAACACTAATCATCATCATTACTAATCACACCACCACCGTGCACCTTCCTCAGGCTCCTCTGTCCATCACACCTCGGGTTTTTCATTCAAAACTTAAGACACTCTTTTTCACGAACTCTTACCCTGTCTCAAATCATCTTCCACCCTCCAATTTCCGGTCCAGACGACACCCGCGTTAGCAGCTGTTCCGCCCCTCTGATCCCATGGTAACTCGACCCGCAACACCACGGACTACTCTCACGGACAACCCTTCTAACTCAACGCAGCGCTCGTGAATAATCTGGTGCCCCGCGCTTGGCTTTCGAGTGGCGCTTTAGAAATTTCGAGTTTACGATTACGATTGCGATTACGAGATATCACCTAATGGAGGCAAAATGTCGGCCTGACGCCAATGCTGGTTTGATCTTCGCCGAAACACATATGAATCCTTCAATCTTTACATAAACTAAACAGTGTTTTTAAGTCGTGGAATTTTAACGAAGGAACCTTGGAATTTCGTGTAAGATTGATGCAGACGATTAGAGATTTCCATGCGGCAAAACTCATTGGCATTAAATTTGTATATACAGTGGAGCTGCAGTGGCGTGGCTAGGTATTTATGATGGGGGTTTATGGCCTGGCCGGATGCCCTTCCTGACACCAACCCAACAGTATTACAGTAAATAAAAAGGGAATAAAGTAACAAAGGGAAAAACGTAAGGAAAAAGTTACTACAAGCAATTGTTCTGTTTTTCTTATTTAAGTGGATAAATAACCTTTAATTTTTTCCCCTAAGTCAATGGAGTGGGTGTTAACCCCCGAAACCCGCTTGTCTACGCCACTGACCGGCTGTAGCATTTCAACAGGTCGCTTCAGAGCCATGGCAGTAATTCAGGAGGTCAAAGAAATTAGTGATCATTATAAAGAAGAATTTGAAAATTCCAAAGAATTTTTGACAGGTCATCAGGCAGGTCAAGAGCAAAGCCGGCTGCCGCAATCTTTAGTGGCGTTGCCAATATTTTATGTGTCTATGTGTATTTTGTATATATATATATATATATATATATATATATATATATATATATGCATGCTGTCTACAATTGAAGTTGAAGTGCATGGCTATCTTATATACACAGTGCCTGACGGTGCTAAATTAACACATTGCTGCGAAGGAAATAGGATACACCATTAGGGTGAGCAAAAAATGAATCCCAAATGTTTTTGCTAAAAATCCATACGTCTGGTGAAAATAACGGCAAGAAACCTTGCAGCGTTCCTTTTTTGGTCCACCCTGTATACTATTCACTTAAACCCTACGCTGCAGAGTGTATAGGGCCCTATAGGCCTACCTAACCATACCGTTCCATAGTTAGTATGCCTACAGTACTTTGACGCTTCTTCTAACTCACTTCACCACACCGTCCACACACGCCTCTACCAGTGCGATTCGGTGTGCGATCGAAAAGCCATGATCAGGGATGCCACTCTGATTTCTATAACAGGTCAGATCTGGTCGAAAAAAGTCTAGAAAAAGCAAGATTGAGAATTTTCTCAGAAACAATTTTTGTTTGTTTGTTTAGTTTTTCAGTCAAAATTAATCTTTAAAACTTTTTCTCAAAGTTTATGATGACCCTCCCAGAATCTTAAATCTTGCGACGTTTTTCTTGTCTCGTATATTTTTGTTTTACCTCAAGATATCTTTTTACCTAAAAAAATGTCTGAGGAACTCCTGTGAAAAAACCGAGCTGGATCCTGGAAAAAAACTATAAACCTAGAGAAACCGAAAAACCTAGATCTAGGTGGAAAAAGCTATGAGTGGCATGCATCCCTGATCATGATGAAACCAAATAGGCCTAAAGTTTGCAGGAGAAAACCGGATTAATAGAACCGCGGTCTTTAAGCACTCACTTACACGATTCCCCTCAGCGACATCGAGAATTAATTTTATAAAATTAATTTGTAAATCTAGAGTCTTCAGGAACTGTTGCTTTGTGTGATTAAGTCGCAAAATCATCTAAAGTCGCTTCGTAATGATTGCTATCTAAATTTAATAGGCCTACATGTATCTATACCGCTTATACACAGAACAAGCACGTCATTTTGTCTCCAGCAAAATTTCAATTATAGTACCACTTGCAGTTTGTGTCTACATCAGCAAACAATGGCAATCAACATCATATTGTTCACTCTGCTACAACCATGGGCGGAGACCTAGAGGGGGGGCAGGGGGGACGGTCCCCCCCAATGGAAGTGTTGGGGGGACGGCCCATGCATTTGTCCCCCCCACGTGGTTGAGCGTCAAGACTAAAAAAAGTCATCAACTTTTTTGGCGGCGAAAATAGAAAATTTCGTCGAGATTTGGGCGGATGACTAAAAAAAGGTCATCAACTTTTTTGGCGGTGAAAAGAATTTTTTTAAAAGATTTCGCCGGTCGTCAGAAATTTTTCGGAAAATCTAGCGTCTTTCCGCCCCTCCCCAATTCTCGGCCCAGGTCTCCGCCTATGGCTACAACGCGTCGTCAACGAAATCTAGGTATAGGCCTAGGCCTATTTACAATAGCATCGGCCACAGCTCTCTGTCGACTCACACAAGTCTCACTGTTTCAATTATAATTATCATTGTTATGCAACAATCATTGATCTCCTGTTGTAGTTTACAGCGTGCTGCTAAACATGACAGTCATCAGAGTTTCGTTGGCAAAAAACCATAAACCAGGTAAACAAATCATTTTTTCGTTTTTTATTTGTTCATAAGAATTCCATATTTTCGTTTCTTTTCATTTTTGCGAGGCTTTTCCGTTTTTTAAATATTTGTGTGTGTGTGGAACCCTTACCTTATTAATTTATTTAGGCCTACTGTCTGTAATTGTAGTCTTAAAGTTTAATTTCGACTGATGTCCCTTAAGTTGAGTCTGTGCTTTCAAGGATTCAGTTAATTTACGTAATCATTTGAGAAACGAATAGCATAAAGGCCTGCATGTACAGGGTTTGCCATAAAAATACCCTCTAAGGTTCTTGCCAATATCTTGGCCAGAAGTAAGAATTTCCAAATCAGAATTTTCAGTCTTAAAGGCAATTCATATTTACACATGATGGCCAGATTTCATCAACATATTTCTGACAGAACAAAAGTCATATCACTTTAAGTGAGACCACACACTGATAATAACGATTTCTTTAAGTCTGTAAAATTTGATTTGGAAATTCTTACTTCAGGCCAAGATATTGGCAAAGAACCTTAGGAGGTCTTTTTTATGGTCCACCCTGTGTAGGAAATGAATTTATACAAATTATTTTATATCTTGCTCTCATTTAAGAAAAAATTGCAAACACAATATTTTTAACGAAGTACACTTTATATACGGTACTAAATCGACCGATTATAGTTTTTAATTGCTAATGTTAATGTCAGCATGGACTATGTAGACTTAAGTTTAGGACTTTAGGCCTAGAATTACATTTGAAAAGACTTCAATATTTGATCTCTCAATTTCCTATTAAACCAAAGTTATAAGAAATAAAATCATTACTGTGGATAAATACTGCTTAGTATTTCCCAATTAAGTCTTGTTATTTTTGATTAAAATGAAATTGCACAAACAAGGCTTTTAATTCTAAAATGCAGTCAAAGATGTAACAAAGTCAAATTATATCTAATATTCTTCAGTTTTTAAGTGTTTTATTTTTTTGGAAAAATGACGTTTTTTCTTTATTCAGTTTTTAACATTGTTTAACATCTATGCAATAAACAGTTAAGTCTATGACGTACAACGGGAATTTGGGAAACATTGATGAAACAGGGACAGTCGGTTTTTGACATCACAATGCTATTATTTTGTCCACATAGCCTATTCTAGTGATATATTCCACAAAAAGCTGCAGGTTCCTTTGTTACAACTCTACACGTACTTCCATCAATATAAAGACGCCAACAATACTGCTACAACTCATCATAACAACAAAAAATAACGACAGGCCTATTGATAATGAAACTAACAACGACGATGACGTTGCCGATGACGGAAATAATAATAATAATAAACTAATAATAGCATCAATTAATAGATATAATATAACTTAATATGAACATTATGAACATTAAGCAGTTTTGTCACTTCAATTTATGTACACAGAATATCATTGTATCGTCTGTAACAATTCGCTCGAATTCATTCAATCTGAATTGAAGTATCTGTTGTTGACCGTCGTCATGGTGATATTCTCCGTCTGCGTCACACTGTTTCCGTACTTGTACGCGGAGTACGAGCGACTGACGTTTCGACTGTGTACGTCACTTTCCCGCCGGCGGCAAAAGCACCCGCTACAGCAACGACACGCGTCCTTGAACTCCTTGCGAAACTTTGCTGCAGAAGAAATAATGCGACTATTTTTAGCCTATATGAACGGACCCCATCATAGATTATGGATGCAACACAATAGCTTCAGTGTCCGCGCTGTAGTCGGGAGCGCCTCTGAGTATGTACGTCACTTTTCCGCCGGCGGCAAAAGCACCCGCTACAGCAACGACACGCGTCCTTGAACTCCTTGCGAAACTTTGCTACAGAAGAAATAATGCGACTATTTTTAGCCTATATGAACGGACCCTATCATAGATTATGGATGCAACACAATAGCTTCAGTGTCCGCGCTGTAGTCGGAGCGCCTCTGAGTAGTAATCTTAAATGGGCGCTATAACAAGTACATACATGGGTATGCATAGCAATAGATGTAACGCCTTATAGAAAATTATGGGCTATGTAACGCATTATAATTATTTAGGCTGCAGGTGTACAATGCACATACATATTCGCGTTAATGGCTAAGTATTTAGCCGATTATAAACCATAATGGATAAAGCCCATTCAGGGGCGTATCCAGGGGCCAATCCGTCCATGCCCCATTGCCCCCCCCCCCATTTAGAAATTTCTTTAATTTTTACCAACTATTCTGGCTCGGAAAGTTGACGTGGCCCTCCATGAGTAGTTCCGTAGGCCCCTTCCCCACGCCCCACGAGGTCCGTACACGAGGACACGAGGTCTGTACAGTGGCTTAAAAACACTGTAAAAAATTTCCATGTCCCAAGACCGAAAA
>OX457052.1:15761063-15786063 GCA_949752735.1 Lumbricus terrestris | reverse complement strand
GTCGTCGTCGTCATCGTCATCGTCATCGTCATGGTCATCGTCATCATCATCGTCATCGTCATCGTCATAGCCATCGCCATCGTCGTCATCATCGTCGGCACCATCATCGTCGTCACCATCATCGTCGTCACCATCATCGTAATCGTAATCGTAATCGTCATCGTCGTCGTCGTCGTCGTCATCATCATCATCATCATCATCATCATTTTATGCACTGCATCTGAAGAAGATCATCACTATTTGATTTGCATACGGTTCAAATAATTTTATATCGACAAAATGATACGATTTATATATAAATATTATATTATATATAAAATTACAAATATACACTGTGTCCGGATAAAAAGTAGCCCCCACAAAAAAGTGTAATAACTTGGTCAAAACGTTTAGGATTTGTCTGAAATTTTAAACACAGCAACAGTGACCATATTTACACGACATTCTAGAACCGATTAGAAATATTCGTGAGTTTTTCAAATTTATGAGCGTTTAAAATTGAGCACCGAAAAATTGAACTTTCCAACATGGAAAACCTGAAAAGAAGTGAAATTCAGCTATATCCGGTGTTCAAAATGCCCTCCTTGTTCACGGACACACGACCGTAGACGTAGACGCTATAGTGTTTGATGGTCCGGTCGATGATCACCTGGTCAAACATCTGCCACCCTTCAATCAGACGCGCCCTGCGTCCTACGGTTATCGATGTCATGAATACGCGTGAACGAAAAACGCGCCTCTCCAGTAAATGCACCTGGTACTCCGGATCGAGGTCTGGACTGCTGGACGGCCACAGCTGCGGTTTATGAAGCAGAGTGTATCCCTGGACAACCACTACGTCTACGGTCGTGTGTTCGTGAACAAGAAGGACATTTTGAGCACCATATAGCCTATAGCTGAATTTCACTTCTTTTCAGGTTTTCCATGTTGGAAAGTTCCATTTTTTGGTGCTGCATTTTAAACGCTCATAAATTTGACAAACTCACGAATATTTCTAATCGGCTTTAAGATCTCGTGTAAATATGGCCACTGTTGCTGAGTTTAAAATTTCAGACAAATCCTTAGAGTTTTGACCGAGTTATTACACTTTTTTGCGGGGGCTACTTTTTATCCGGACACAGTGTAGATATGGCGCAATCAGCATCAAACTATGCTTAATATCCGTACACTATATATATATACATCTAAGGGGGCGGTGCGGTGGCTGATTGGTAACACGCTGGCACGAAGAACAGAAGGAACCGGGATCTAATCCCGGTGGCCCCTTAAGGTTGACTCAGCCGCCACTCGCCAGATGGGAGTGTGAAAATGAGTAGCAGTGTCACTGCGCAGGTAACCTTGGGTTCGGCGGCAAGACCTGGCCACCTACCGCCGATGTATGGCAATTGCCACCTAAGGGCTGATGGCTTAACACCGGGGATCAGCACCGGGCCCAACGCTCGCAAGCGAGTATGGGCATACCTTTACCTTTTATATACATCTATAGACAATGACAGCGGCAGAGATAATGTGTATATATATAAATAAATAAATAAATAAAAAATAAATTAATCGAGGACTTCACACGGAATCAACATCAAGAGAAAAACTCTCTATTGATCCGCCGACCAGATGACAAACCATGAACCTGAATAAAGACGCTCTACTCTCAACTTAACGCGGTGCGTTCAGCGACCGCTCTACTGCAACCAGAGCCGATGCCTTATAACATGAAGAACATTTAAAAGAACGCACCTGCAGTACATAACTTAACTAAACAGCGATTAAAATGTGACGCTTTGATGCTGTCTACGCTTTGAAGTGAAGTGCTCGGCGAGAGAAATGGAATTCAACTGTCACTCCTACAGTAATAGACCTTCCAGAGTCCAGGCCTCGTGGCGTCCTTTCAATACGTTCGCGCCAGTTCACCATGGTGCGATTCAATCTCAAATCTGCACTTCTCGCCAACAAATAGCCTACTTACAGTCTAATACTTCCAGACACTTAATTCAATCACTAGAGTAGAAATACCTTAACTAAATAACTTTTCGCCAATATCGGGTAGCCTATTCGTGCCTGGCACACAGCGTAATTAAAAATATTTTCCATTTGGTTTGAACGCCGATCCGACATCGAATTTTTATGGACGAATCGCGAGATTATAAAAATTGTTTACCGTATAAACCGGTTCGGGTGCAACATTTCTTGAATATAATGCCATAGACCGAATGCTTCCACATGAGTTATCAGCACACAAAGTGTGGGTACCTAACGAAGCCTTGTGCCAAAATGTTTATTATAATGCATTCCGATATTTAAACTAAGTGATTGCATTTCTCTGAAAGATCAAATTGAACGATGCATAAGCGTAAACTTTGAACCAAGTAATTGCGTTTTCTTTAATCAGCATTTCAATGCAGTGGCTGTACTCCGGCTCTCTCTGTCTGTCTGTCTGTGTGTCTGTCTGTCTGTCTTTCTCTCTCTCTCTCTCTGTCTGTCTCTGTCTCTGTCTCTCTCTGTCTCTCTCTGTCTCTATCTCTCTCTCTCTCTCTCTCTCTCTCTCTACCTCTCTCTCTCTCTCTCTCTCTCTCTCTCTCTCTCTCTCTCTCTCTCTCTCTCTCTCTCTCTCTCTCTCTCACTCTCTCTCTCCCCATTGCACATCGTCAAACTAAAATGCTGGCATTGAATCGATAAATGAATTATTAATTATTATTTGGTTTCGATCAATAGACCAATTGTCGCATTATTCGAAAGTACCGAATGAGTGCAGCTAATGATTTATGATATTAATTACCGTACACTATTACGCGTGCACGATTACGCGTGCACTATTTGCGGAACCAATGGTCGTAGCAGTAATTGAAATGCACCAAACGCAGATACGAAACATTTACGATCTTCTGCATAACATTCGAGTCAATGTTCCGCAATAACATTCCGTAGACTACTGATCAGATATTGCATATTCAATATTGCATACAATAACTGATTTAGAAGCCAACGACATTGTTTGCAGCTGAAAGTCGACGTCCGCAAGGTGGATTGTATTGTATTGTATATAAGCATTTATAATTTTTTATATGCAATAAATTATATACAATACTATATTACAAATTATTATTATACAAATATTATACAAATTATGTACTTCGGCCACGTGATGAGATCAAACGGTTTGGAAAAGGAGATGATGACGGCATGCGGTGAAGGAAGGAGAAGACGCGGAAGACCAAGGAAGAGGTGGATGGATGAAGTACAGGAAAAGTCTGGAATGAGCTTGGAAGAGCTAAGAGAGGCGACAATAAACAGGAGACAATGGAGAGGATACATCATGACTGTCGCCAGAGCTCCAAGAGCTGACGGCACCAGGTGACCAGATGATGTACAATAAATAGATATAGAGTCTACGATAAGATTGGATTGACGCGAATACGTTAGAACTGAACTAGGCCTATATGGTAGCCCGACCCGGACCAACTCTTACTGACAACCCTTTTGACGCAACGCAGCGCTCGTGAATAAGCTGGTGCCTCACGCTTGGCTTTCGAGTAGCGCTTTAGAAATTCGGAGATTACGATTACGAACTGAGCCATGACGTAGGCAAGATCAGATTGTGCGATTTGCTTGAAGTCAACAAGCAAGTAAGCAGAACACAGGTTTTATACATTTTTTTAGTCGTGATTGTGGAAGTTAAACAGTTGGCGCGTTGGACCGTAGTCCCAGTATGCATGATATTCTGATTCTTCATGTTTTGTATAGCTATACTTGCTTTTGTTCCACTTCTACTTCTTACACAGCTATTCTGCCTATTGTCACTCAGTAAGTTCATTAGCAAGTTCATCTACGCCATCTGTCGACTAAATCCGTTGGATCGCTGCATCTGTGCTTGTGTGTGTGTGTGTGTGTGTGTGTGTGTGTGTGTGCGTGCGTGTATGGGTGTTTGTGGGGGTGGGTGTGTGTGTGTGTGAGAGAGAGAGAGAGAGAGAGAGAGAGAGAGAGAGAGAGAGAGAGAGAGTGCACGCGTGTGTATGTGTGTGTGTGAGAGAGAGAGAGAGTGTGTGTGTGTGTGTGTGTGTGTGTGTGTGTGTGTGTGTGTGTGTGTGTGTGTGTGTGTGTGTGTGTGTGTGTGTGTGTGTGTGGTGTCCGCCACTGGTGACTCTTCCAGTCTGTTATGTGCACTGTTTGCTAACTGATGCAATTATTCAGCCTAATAACATTTAACATAATAAAATAGCCGAGCGCAGGCATGCAGCGCCTCTGAGTAGGCATCTTGAAGATGGCAATATATAAATTCCCACAATAAATAAATAAATACAAGTTAGACAAGACTCGCTTAAACCTGTTGTGAGGGATGGATGCCTCTGCTAAGTAAAAACTGAGGGCGAGGAAAAATCCCTGACGGACCCGATATATTGCTTGATACCAAGCGTTAAATATATTATTCAACACTGTATAAAGTGTATATACATGATGTTGGAGAGCATATAATTCTTATTTGTCGCATTTGCTATAGCGGCCCTTCGAGCTAACTGCTCAGATGCGCTCCCGACTTTAGCGCGGACACTGAATCGGAGTTTCACACCGAAGCGCACGAGCAATTGCGAGTGAAGGACTTTTCTCAAGGTCCGTATATATATACGTGGCTGTTTGAGGTGGATTCGAACCTGGAACCGTCCGGCTCCAAGGCACCGAACACACCACTACACCACCGCGTACACATAATATATAATTATATATGTTTATACATTGTGACACAGGAGCTCAATATCTATGAAGCGACAAGCGACGGGTTTCGAGCCCCTGCGTCACATATATACTGTATATGCTCATCTCCTATGATGTTGACAGATCCTGTCATCGCCTATATGACTCCAATTATATTATTGGACCGGCTTTTATGGTTCAACGATATACCCAATTATCAGTGCGTTTAGGAAACTCACCCATCCGACTTCCATTTCGCTGTGGTTTTTGCATTTCATCTTCTGCAGTGTCTCTGCCTCTCTCCATGCACATATGCAAGATATCATATCTTGAAAGGAGCGCATTGTTAAACACACATACGGGATTCATCAGCGTAAACGACCCTGCTTTTAGCACGACCGATTCCCAAAAAGAACATCCGCCACTTGGCAGGCGTGCACGGTGTAGAAAAGTTCGTTAACCTTTCTTAGCACCCCAGAAAAATTGCAATTTCTTCACAAATGTGTTTCTGGTTGATCTCAGATGCGCAGGGTTATGGTTGGGGTTAGGGTTAGGGTGCGTGTTTGGCGGAACTTATTAAAAGAGTATATATATATACACAAGATAACTGATATATAGACTATACACAGTTACACACACACACAAGATAACTGATATATATATATATATATATATATATATATATAAGATAACTGAAATGAAGGTAAACGTGGAAAGCAGTGTTATATGGTATGTTTGCTGGCGGGGCGTTAAGGATTACTCGAGTCATTCAAAAATTATAGCAGGGTCACGGTTAGAGTTGCAATCACGATTAGAGTTAGGAATAGGGTGAAGTTTAGGGTTGTGTTCGCTCTAGAAAAACATACGCTGTTGCATTCTGATCGATTAAAGACAGGTGCGAGTGTAATGTTTATTTCTATGTTTGTATGTGCACTTGTTATTGCGCCCCTTCAAGCTCTCTGCTCAGAGGCGCTCCAGACTACAGAGCGGACACTGCATCGGAGTTTCACGTAAAAGCGCTGAGCAATTGTGAGTAAAGGACTTGCCCAAGGTCCCTATGCGGCGCCTTGAGGTGGATTCGAACCTGCAACCCTTCAGCTGCAAGGCGACGAACATACCCACTACACCACCGCGCCCCACAATGGAATGGATGGATGATAGTACAAAGCGTGTAACGTGTGAAATTGTGAAACTGAATTCGTACAAGGTTTCGTAAAGAGACAATCTCATCTCATTAAGCTGGCACACACACACACGCACGCGCACACACACTACACACACACACCCACACACATATAATACAGAACACGGATTTGTCCGCGTTTAGCAACGTCTGCACGGTCTTTATAACTACTTCGAAATCTACTTGATCTTCTGTATCTCATGCATCACTAGCTCTAACTACCGCATGATCTCTAGCTACTTCTATTTTTTCTATTTAGCTACTTGTACATGACCTTCAGCTATACTTCTACATGACCTTCATCGACTTTTGCAAGACCTTTGACTACCTCTGCATGATATCCGTCGTGGCGTATATACATGTATAAATACATAAATATATATACATATTACATCCATATATACACACAAATATATATACCAATATATATATATACATATATATACATATATACATATACATAAATAAATATATATATACATATATATATACTTAAGGGGGGGATGGTTCAGTACGTCCTCGTCGTCTCCCCTGGGCAACAGGACCTGGTCCTGGCTAAATCTGAACCAGGGAAGAAGGAGAGACCTGATCAGTCGCCTTTCACACCAACTGATCATGAAACTCAAATATGGTAACGAGAAAAGTGGAGATTTTCCATAGCTGGGCGGCTGTCACGTGCGAAAGCATCGTCAAAGCCATAAGTCAAGTAAGTCAAGTCATACTTAAGTGCATCTGAATCGTTGCTACGTTTTTTTTAAAATCGATTGCTTACGAACTCATGGCACTTAAATCTCTACATATTATTATTATATACATAAATATATATATATAAATAAATATAAATATATATAAATATATACATATATATATATACATCAATTATATGTATATATACCTAAGAACGTTCAGGAGATGAACGGGAAGATAGCAGATAGCAAACATCCAGACAACAGCGATCAGCATCTTAGCGACGTTCCTTCGAGCGGCCATCTGAGACGCGATGTCGTTCGTCCTGGCCGACATCATCACGCCTCCTCCGCCTCCTCTCACACCACCGCCACTGCCTCCGCCGAGGGGGCCCCCGCCAGCACCGATTCGTCCGCCGTCACCGTAGGTTGACGAGGAACCAACGTCACTTCCGGTGGTTGCAACGGACGAACGCAGCATCTGTCCTGTAAGTGGAACAGGTCAACAGGTCAACAGGTCAACAGATCAGTAGGTCAATAGGTCAACGGGTCAATAGGTCAACAGGTCAATAGGTTACAAGAGATCACCAAAAGCATCACTAATACGGTGAATTTATGTATGTATGCATGTATGTATAATAATAATTGTATATGTATGTATGTGTGTATGCATGTATGTATGTATGTATGTATGTATGTATGTATGTATGTATGTATGTATGTATGTATGTATGTATGTATGTATGTATGTATTTATGTATGTATTTATGTATGTAGGCAGGTAGGTAGGTAGGTATGGATGTATGCATGCGCGTAATTTATGTATGTATATGCAACTACACTGTGTCCGGAAAAAGGGACCCGTTTTGTAAATATGAAAATAAATAGTAAACATTCATCGATTTTTACAATTCAAACAACATTTTAATCCTGACATATTTATCTAATACTAGCTGTACCCGGCCACGCGTTGCTGTGGCTGAAAAGACCGTCCAACCCTCCCTCCATACTTCCCTTCCCCTCCCTCCCTCCCTTACCTTGCCTCCCTCCCTCCTTCCGTCCTCTGTCCATCCCTACCTCCATTCCCCCTCCCTCTCCCCTTCCCTCCTCCATCCCTCCCCTCCTCCCCTCCTCCCCTCCCTCCCGTTTCTTCCCTCCCTCCTTCCCCTCCGTCCCTTCCCTCCTCCATCCATCCCCTCTCTCCATCCCGTCCGCTCCCCTCCACCTTCCTACCGCTCCCTCCCGCTCCCTTCCTCCCACACGGCCGCATTCAAATGCAAATAAATTGAATTCGCTGAAATCGAATGCAATGTTGTGTTTTTTCGAGAAAAGCATATAAAAACCCGTCCGCTCGAACGTTGTGTGAAAATTGTCAATCTAGCCTTTTCCAGCCTTTTTTCCGACCGGATCTGACCTTTTCAAAATTCAGAGCGGCATCCCTGGCCTCTTTCAAAATTCAGAGTGGCATCCGTGTACGTTATAAATACACGGGCCAAAATGGCGGAGTATGCGTTAAAGTTAAAATGTATAAACGTGTCAACTCGAGGAGAAAGTTGTGTTTTTTTGGTGTAAAAGATTTGTTTCTTTCCAGGAAATACTTTTACAAACACGATCGTATTCGAACGGAGCGTTTTGCGAAAAATTTCAAAAGAATCGGTCATGAAGTTTCCGAGAAATTCGATTAGGAACAAACTTTTTACATTTTTATTTATATAGATTGGTGAAAATATAAAAGTTCCAGTCACAATGATGACGTCAAAATGACGTCATCTGCATTAAAGTTCATTTAACCGGCCAGTCATGCATGGTTTCGGTTGGTATATTGGCTCTTGGTAAAACGGAAATCCATTTCATGGAACCAGTAGTGAAAATAAATGCAGCTCATTACAGGAATTGTCTGCTTCATATAAAATTGATGTCTGATATCCGGGAATACTCGGATTTATAAACAACTAGATGTGTAACCCGACGTTGCCCGGGAAATTTATGGTTTTAAACACTACTCCACTGTGGTACCCAACGTTGACCGCTAAATTTAGGGTTTTCGCCAACCCTCTAGCCCACCCCGCTTCCTCAAAAAGCCAAACGTAACCCGCCCCTGCGGGACGCTACGGAAATTATTACTGGACTTGTATGACGTCATTCGGGCTGTAGACTCCTTTACTAAAGCTCGATACTGCTTACCAAAGCGTTAGCGATTAAATCTGTCTTAAAACGCTAATAACTCGAGTTCTAAAGTGAAATTTAGGGTTTTAAACACTACTCCACTCTGGTGTCCATCGTTGACTGCTAAATTTGGGGTTTTTGCCAACCCTCCACCCCACCTCGCTTCCCCAAAAAGCCAAACTTGACCCACCCCTACGGGGCGCTACGAAAATTATTACTGTACGGGAATGACGTCATGCGGTGTAGACTCTTGACTTACGCGCTAGTGTGGTCAATTACTGACGAAATCTGTCTTAAAATGCTAATAACTTTTGTTTTGAACTGAATTAAAACCTGAAAATAGTTGCGATGACCTTATAATTTGGGTAAGAATCGATTTCAAGAATTTTTTTAAACCGACGCTGTTTCATTTCCGAGCCTATTCTGCAGGGGAGAGTCAATTCTGTCAAAAGCGTACAAACAAACAAACATATGGAATTTCTGCCTTATAATATAGATTGAACAAGATGGCGATCCAGCTTAGGCTACTGAGCTCGTTAAACTGTTGACTAAGGAGACTCCAGATTTCATTCCTCTTATAGGCTAATCTTTGGCCGCCAAATGGCCCGAAATTGAATCCAGGCGATTATAAAATTTGGAGACTATTGCAGGAGATGGTGTACAAGACAAGGAAAAGAAACATTGAAGAACTCCGTGAGCGAATTGTTAATGACTGGGAGAATTTTGATAAGCTGGTTAATTATTATCGATGCTGCTGTTGGCTATTAGCGCGACCGTTGTGAAGCTTGCGTTGAGGCCGAAGGTGGACACCTTGAGTACAAATTGCAGTATGACATAATTCAGATATAAAAATAAATGTAGACTAACATTTATTATTGATATTTGACATCTTAAAAATATTGAAATTTTAGCTAATTTTGTGCACTTATCTCTTAAATTTGAATTTTGAAGCAAATGACGTCATTATGGCGTCATTATTTATTGAGACTGGAACTTTTATATTTTCACAATTGTTCGACAAATATGTTAGGATAAAAACGGTGTCTGAATTGTAAAAATCGGTCAATATCTACTATTTATTTTCATATTTACAAAATGTGTCCCTTTTTTCCGGACACAGTGTATATATACACGTGTGCACAACTGTAGATGCACGTATATAGGCCTATGCAAGGATGAACGGCTTTTTGTACGTAGGCTATATATAATGTATGCTTGCTTGCATGTTTGTATTTATGAAAACATCAATAGTCTATGCATGTACGTAAACATAATTTTCGCACAAATTTAATGTAGATGCATTTGTACACGACACCAAATCCATTTTGTCCACACTTCATTCCATATGACCTTAGACGAAGTATATAATATTATCTCCATGTGACTGTTCCGTAAAAAAGGCACGAACCGCACGTCACAAAACACGACCCTGCACGTACGTGCCCTAGAGCCAGTCCCAAGCCGGATGAAGAAGGAGGGGGAAGAGGTTCATGACGCTATTGCTATGGCACGTGACAATGTTTGTCCTGATTCGGCGTATTTTTTTATCGGCCATTTGCGAGATTAAGGCGGATTGTTTTCGATTGTGAGATGATATAGAGCAGCTGAGTTGCTCTAATATAACTCAACGATTCTCTGCATCCAGGCTGGAGGGAGGGTGTTGTAGAGAGGGGGAGGGGAGGGGGTCGAACGGGGAGGGGGTCTGGCGGGGGTCATTGACACTTGGACGGCCGTTGATTGCGTCTTCGTGTGGGTGTCCATTGTCCAACTGTCCCTCCCCTCTCCCACCGTCATATGAACGGAATAGGGATTTGCCCGGAACACACGACGCATCCTTCGCACGAAATAAAACAAAGACGATGCAAGCACAGACAGAAAGACAGACAGACAGACAAGCAGACAGACAGACAAACAGACAGATAGACAAACAGATTGACAGACAGACAGTCAGACAGACAGACAGACAGACCTTCACACAAAGATACACACGTAGACAGTGTCACACGAAGATATAAACACAACGACAAGCCGAGACAGGCAGCCATACTTACAGACACACAGAGCAACGCGAAGACAGATGTACAGACAAAATGGCGGACAGAGAACAGACATGCGCACTACCATACAGGCATACCGACCGAGAGACATGCATGTACACACGACAGACCTTCACTCCATAGAAGAATTGCAGACAGTTAGCTAGACGGACAAACACGCTCACTGACGGAAACACAGACATATACAGACAGACAGACATATACAGACGGAAGGACAGACAGACACAGACAGACAGACAGGCACACGTGGTTGGACTTCACGTAGAGAAAGCGCAGACTGCTTTATTAATTTGGAGAAGTCATAGGAGTCGAGTCGAGTTATAAGAGAAGAAGATTATTATTTACATTGAATACGTGTGCGTTCAGACAATCAGCGACGCTCACGTATACAGCAGCAGATTTTATTATTCATATATATATTTTTACAAAGAACATTAGGAAAACAAACGCTTAAGTAAATACGTATATATAATATATAATATCTTCACACACACACGAATATATATATAAATGTTATATATTATGTATGTGTACGTGTGCGTGTTTGCTTCCAAATGAGCAGAAGTTTTTATGGCAAAGGAAATTGTCAGCGGCGTGATATAACTATAATTCATAAGCTTTAAAGTCGTTGATTGTATATGCCAAACGATGTCATATGGATATAATATACATTTATGCGCTACATCAGTTTCAAGTGACTAACTACGTGTATTTACGTTTGGTATAATACTCGTTATATAGTTTAGATGTTATTTACTTCGATTGATAAGCATTACTTTGTTACTTTGTTATTTCAATAACCGCAGGGAATAGGGCCTATATATGAAAAATAAAGAAAACGAGAGAAGAAAAGTATTCAAATAATAAGCCTATAATAATAATAATGCATCGATGTTCGTTAAGCTTGATTCCTGAAGCATGGCTTTCTCTTTATTAGCCACACATCACTGGTTTGCACTCGATAAAAGTTTCCGTGTGACTTCTCACGTACCAACTTAACGAGATTTTCTATAGTAATAATGGCTCCAATTATCTAGAACGGTCTTCCGCACGGGAGACTTGGCTTACGCCATATATTTATTCCTAATCTAAATGCTTTTGAAACGTACGTGCTTGCCCATGCATCTCCTTGAGTCCAAGTACCATTTGCACTAGACGCCGTCCCCTCTTCCTCCTTTTTGTTCTTCGTTATTTTCCGACATTATGACTGAACTTAAGTTTTCGGCATTGAGTATACAGTTCTTGTGTATTCACTGACTGCCATAAACAGCCATTACCAAAGTGTCTGCATGCTTCAGTGTGACTTAAAGAATCAACATCTCCTCTTAATGATGTAATAATCTTAAATATCGAAGAACAATTTCGTTAGTTAGCTCCAACTTGGTTATTGGCCACTTTCATGCAGCAAAAGAGGAGGCGGCCTTACTTAGCGGGACTCAGGTTTCTTCCAATTCTTTTTTGACTCATGTCTCCAACCACGAATTTTATTAAAATATATTTATATCCATATAATGATCTAACGGGTTTCTCTGTAATAATCTATCATTTTGATATTCTGTCACAAAATCCGGATCAATAGATCAATAAATGAATGGTTGATTGAAAAGTTAAACATTATGGTTGTATAGGGCCTATAATGGCTATTCAACCCTGAGGGTCTCGTATGCGAATATCAGCTACCGCTCACCAGCTTGATATGCTTAACCAGCTGCGCTTGTTTCCACTTCAGCATATGCCACGGATTCAAAATACGACCCATTGGGCTTGTTTAGGGCCAACACGGAACCCATAATTATAACTTTATGTTCTGTGAATGCATGTGTTTAGACACGTATATAAACTGCACATAGGAACATATGTAATAATGTATGCATGCACGCGTGCCTGTGAACAGCGAACACTTGTACAGCATGTTTAAGGAATCACATAGTGGCGTTGTGAATCGCAGACATGCGCATAATGTGCAAGAGATACTGGGTGGCCGAGGTGCAAAACATCAAAACATCAAAACAATTGGAGTGTTATCATTTTAATGGATCTTGGATGCGAAAGGTCGGGTATGATTGATGCGCATAATATGCATTCATTCATACTCGCAGACATAATTATACACATTCCTTCATACATACATACATACATAAATACATACATTCCTTCATACATACATACATACATACATACATACATACATACATACATACATACATACATACATACATACATACATACATACAAATATAAATACATACATACTTGCATACATACACACATGCATACATACATACATACATACATACATACATACATACATACATACATACATACATACATACATACATACATACATACATACATACATACATACATACATACATACATACATACATACATACATACATACATACATACATACATACATACATACATATGTATGCATACATACATACATACATACATACATACATACATACATACATACATACATACATACATACATACATACATACATACATACATACATATACATACATACATACATACATACATACATACATACATACATACATACATACATACATACATACATACATACATACATACATACATACATACATACATACATACATACATACATACATACATACATACATACATACATACATACATACATACATACATACATACATAGACCCCCACATATGCACGGTGTTTCATCGTGATATAGGGCCTACTGTATTATAACTTCGAAGAAATACGCCTGCCAGCGTAAACTAATATCTCGTGATCTAGGAGAATAGCATCATTTATAAGAAGAACCAGGTAAATGACTAACTGACTAAATAGTGCCTTTACTCCTGCATTACCCCTCCTCACTGAATAAATGAGTGATCGCATCTTCATCGGACTATACAGGAGTGCTCTCGATATAGCGAGAGGTGATGGCACAACTTCAGTCGCCGTTTCTATATTCACAGGTGCTTCGATTTTTTGTAAACAGTTTATAACCTGAGAAAAATCGTCGGTGAATATATAAACGTAGGCACTATATGCGCGTCGCATTCTGTTTACACAAGTCGTGTGTTTGCATGTTTGTCTTTGTGTGTGCGTGTGTGTGTGTTCGGCTTTGCCTGTCTGCCTTAGTTGATGTAAGTGATTGCGTGCACATCTGTCTTGAGAGCGTGTGAAAAGGTGCAAAGCGTTGTGTATATCGCTCGAGGCATGCAGGAAAGACAGATGGAAGTCCTGGAAAAGTAGAACAGGTTAAAGTAGGTCTCCGTGAAGTAGGCTTGGGTCGGCCAGAAGAGTGGTACGGGCTAACACCAGGTGAGGCTCGATGGAGACGACCCAGCTGTTCGGTGTCATCACCGCAGAAACCTCGGCTTACTGTCGATTAGTTAGTTACAAAGCGCTTTTTAAGTTCAGTTCAAATCGAAACAAAGCTTACGTTAGGAAGATAAAAGATTCATTATGGTGGGTTAGACTTGTTTTAATCAAGCCCTAAAATGTTGTTCACGTACAAAGTAGTTGTTTAGTCGTGATTTTTTTTGTATCTTCCGTTAATTTTATATTCAATAGATCTACTTGTTCATCAGAGTGCTGCTATAGTAGGGCTATATTAAAGAATAGACTATACTTATTTACTTACTTACCTATTAACCATCATACATTGCCGTATATCGCTCTAATAATTATTCAAACAACAGTGTCAACTAAACCGACTGCCTTTGTTAATCAATATGCACACGAATGTATATACGCATGAGTTCATTGCATATTCACGTATAATTGTATATGTAGTATGTGAACGTTTATAATTTGTATATATGCATATTATGTAAACTGTGTATGAATGATCGCAGACTGATGGGGAAAGGATTGCAAAAGCAACTTAATTGCATAAGGCACCGGTCATATAGGTGGCACGTGAGAGCGCTTTCGGCGTTGCACCTGTCCTCACTAAATCTCACAAACGTAATTCCTTCAGCAATTGTGTTTCGGAGAAAAAGCTGTTGCTGCTACATTGCTGCTACATTGCTGCTAAATGCTGTTCGGTTTTAATCAGCGCTTGGGACGAGGAGAGCAATTCTTGCAAAGCATAACTAAATAAGTTATTGTGTATATCGGTGCCGCATCTGCGCCGGTGTCACGAAATAGAGTATCCCCCGTATTAATTGTATCCCCCAAATTTAAAAAAGGCGAAAAAACCGCTTCCACGTGTATTTTATTTGCAAATTAATTTCATCTCCTTTGTTATGGACAATGACACTAATAGGCATGTTTATTCCAACTAGATAATTTGTTTTGCCCTGTTTTTAGAGCACTTAAAACATTTAAAACACTTAAGAACACTCAGAGTCACTAAATAAATTCGAGTCGCCTATATCTGAGCATTGCTTAGGACACTTAAAACAATTAGAGTTACTTTAAATTTTGATTACAGCATAAATTTTTTTATTATGCGCATTTTTCAAAAAAGGGGATAGAATGGTTTATCCCCCCGGATAGTATAGACCATTTAATTCCATCCGGGGGGATAGATTAATTCATCCCCTCGGATAGCTTTCAGAGGGGATACTCCGTTTCGTGTCACCGGCATCAGGCGGGTAATCGATGGTAAAAAAGGACAAGTTCCAATTGTAGTCTGTGGCGTGCGTTCAACCGTAAGAATGATGACTGTCCAGCTGAGAGAAAAAACAGCAACTGGAGAAAAAAACCGGACACCAGTCAACGAAGTTCAAAGACGTAGAAGGACGTTGATTTTTTAAATCAAATGTTTAACAACATATCATGAATACATTAGCTGCCGTCGACGTCTTTCTAAGGATAATAATGATCGCATTTTTCAGTTTCTTTCATCAATTTTCTTTTTGAAGATTTTTACTCGACCATTGATTCATGTTTGACACGTTGCTGGATGTGACGATGCTAATACAGTGTATTTTATTTGATTTCATTGTATTGTGTTGTATTGTATATGACCATTTCCAAAGCGCTTTTCACAGCAAAAGCAAAAGCAAAAGTCAGTTAGCCTTTCAGAAGTGCTCCCAGTGCGATCGAAACCGAGAAAAAGTCAGGATTCAGTGTCCTTATTCTGGTCTCATATTTTCTTAGCTAGCGATTATTTTGGCTAATGCTTAAGACCGTAAGACGTGGATAGAAGCTTTGATCCAATGTCTTCTATATTATTGCATGCTCAGAGTATAGGTTACGCCACGCAAACTCTAATCCCGATTTGCAAACAAGCTGCGTCTGTGACAGCAAGTAATCTCCGAAAAAACATTATTTATTGATTCAATGAGGCCGGTATCACAATGCAGGAAGCACCAACTTTAGGTCGCTTCAAGGGAAGTCGTATACAGTCAGTCACGATCCATAACAGAAGTCAAGTCGAATCCGATAAGTCGGCGACTCCAGCCGTCTACAGCTGCTGCATGCACAGAGTGAGCAGCTGAAAAGGATGAGTAATGTTGAGTTCAGTTCTGGGTGACGTCATAGAGAATTGACGGAATTCACTAAACCCGGCAGCGGATATATGATACACCTCAAGAGAGTATATATCACAATCAATTTTTACGCAATCAGAACTTAAACACAGTTCCGGGGTAAATGAAATATGTTATTTATGAGGGCGCAACATTATAAGGTGATTTGCCAACAAGACCTTTGAAACAAGATTACCTTAGACGAGATGAAAAATCCAAACCACAATCGACTGCCCCCTATCGCCACCTGACGTCAACAGGTGTTGAAAATGATAGCAGTGGTTCCCAACCCGTGGCCCACGGGCCAAAAAGGACCCGCTAGGCCTCAGAAAATGGTCCTCATCTCTCAGAGAATTAGCAAAAAATAAATGAAAAATTGACAATTTGGACAAGTTAAAACACATCATTATTTTCTATTAAAAATTATTTTATTTTGACGTCTGTAAATAACATCAAACATTATAATCTTGATTCAATTATAGCAATTTTATTTGCTTTTAGTTGATAAATTTTTAACTTTGTGGCCCCTAATGTTCTTCGACTAAGAAAGAGTGGCCCTCGTGTCCTCCAACTTAGAAAAAGTGGCCCTAAAGTCTAAAAAGGTTGGGAATCACTGATATATAGGCTAATGCAGTGGATGCGATCACATCCCTCATGAGGCGAACAATAAAGCCCTCGTAAAATCTGACATCGAATCGCAAAGCCTGGCCATGCATGGTTACCATTGGTATACGCAGGGCAGTATAGTGCATGTCAAAACTAGAGGTTGGTACACGCTACAGTTGTCTACAGGTCATTTCCACGTATGCTAAGCACAATATATTTGCGAGGTGAGTTGGCGGCTGTACTCGCGCAGGGGTATCCGTTATTTCGAGCTTTTCTTAACGGATATGGTAACAAAGCGCACAGAATTAGTTTAGAATTGGAAAATTATTTATATGGTGAGTTTGAACCGGTTGCCCCCCTCGAATATGGCAATGGAACTGGCACTCTTTAACACTTCTTAGACTTATGCGATGACAGAAAGCCTGCAATTTCGACATGCGGCACAGCAGGGAATTAATATCATCATCATCGTCATCATCATCATCATCATCATCGTCGTCGTCGTCGTCGTCGTCGTCGTCGTCGTCGTCGTCATCATCATCATCATCCACCATGAGCCATATAGTAGAAGAATTTTAGCTGGAAAATCATCAATCGACTCAACAAATTATTACAAGTTAGAGACTTGGCATAGTTGTTAAGTACACCCCACTGACCAAAATACCAAAAGTCCCCATAAATCCGAGTTGTGCTCGAGCCGCCATCTTGGAAAATGGCGGCCTAAATTCGGTTTTGTGACAATAACTCCGGAACCATCACAGCTACAACGAAATGTAAAATAGCAAAATTGATCCTCATTAAAAGACAAAGAAGTTTTATGTATAACATTTCTTTCTAGGAATACAAATAAAAATGTTACATGGGATAAACTAGTCATTATAATTGTATTTCGATGCGATGTACTAATTTTATGGCGGGAAAAGCAAATGCTGTGCTGCGAATGATAATTTAAGATCAAATTTATATCAGTGTCTATGCTAGGCTGATGTAACTTTGTTCTCAGTCATCTTGTATTGTATCTGACCATTTATAAAGCGCTTCTGAACGGTTATTGTTTTTTTGGGGGGGGCTAAAGGGGTTAATCGCGCAAATATTTTATTTTTACATGGGAAAAAATGGATGGCCTTTCTAGGGGGGCTTAGCCCCCTAGCGCCGCTACTGCCAGTTGTGCAGCTAGATATCTCGATACGGATGGCAAAATTGCATGTACAGGTTTTCGCTCATGAATCTATCTTCGCATCGACGTAGTCAAAGAATTCTAACAGATATGTCAAACACAAGTGATCTCAATTGGCTATCCTTAATCAGTAGTGGCGCTTGGGAGGACTAGGGGGGACTAAACCCCCTAAAAAAGGCCATCCATTTTTTCCCCATGTAAAAAAACATTTTTGGACATCTTTAGCCCCCCCCAAATAACCGTAAAGGTACGAACAAGGTTTGGCAGACAGCGCTTGGTGGTCACGGAAAAGGACCAGTTTTCCAAGATTTCGACCAAAATGATTAAAAAAAGATAAGGTCATCAGAAATTTTGACGGGTGAAATGGAAATGTTTCTTGAGATTTCGATCGATGGCTAAAAAAATAGGTACCGTAATGAGAAATTTTGGCGACTGAAAACGGAAAATTTTCGCCGCAAATTCAGCCCCCCACAAAACTGAAATCCTTGCACCGCCACTGTCCTTAATAATATCATACTAATTATCCTTAGCATATTCTCCATGACCTGACACACGCATCGTTAATATAGGCCAACATCACGCTAGTCTACACTAAATGGTTCTACCAGCCACAGTGTTGCTGACGAAGCATCAATCGGTGACGGTGAGCTTTATTGCGAGTGAAGGACTTGCTCAATCTTCATACACAGTAACCGTATCATTGCTGTGCTCAGCGATGTGTGGAGGATGCCAAGGAATTACCCGCGCTAACTCCCTAGTTGAGATGTCACCAGATGACAGATGTATACCGTATACAATTTAAAGTCCTGATTTTGGTCCTTAAGTCTCAATTGGGTCTTACTCCGAAGTACATGTATCTGGGTGATCATGTACTTCGCTCCCTTTCTGCCACTTCGCTGCGTCCTCTTAGGTCCTCTGATCAGCATGACCCCTTTGCCCCCGAGTCAGGACCGCAATGGCTCAATCCAGATCATTTGCCTGCATTGGTCTCTCCCTATGGAATGGGCTTCCCCATCAGTTCACTCTGCCATCCTCTCTGGTAGTGTATCCTCGTCTTTCTCTCATCTGAAAACTTGCCTTTTTCACTGGGTTGAACGCACTGGGAGCGCTTCTGAAAGGCTCTTGCTGCGAGAAGCGCTTTATAAATGGTCAGATACAATACAAGATGACTGAGAACAAAGTTACATCAGCCTAGCATAGACACTGATATAAATTTGATCTTAAATTATCATTCGCAGCACAGCATTTGCTTTTCCCGCCATAAAATTAGTACATCGCATCGAAATACAATTATAATGACTAGTTTATCCCATGTAACATTTTTATTTGTATTCCTAGAAAGAAATGTTATACATAAAACGTCTTTGTCTTTTAATGAGGATCAATTTTGCTATTTTACATTTTGTTGTAGCTGTGATGGTTCCGGAGTTATTGTCACAAAACCGAATTTAGGCCGCCATTTTCCAAGATGGCGGCTCGAGCACAACTCGGATTTATGGGGACTTTTGGTATTTTGGTCAGTGGGGTGTACTTAACAACTATGCCAAGTCTCTAACTTGTAATAATTTATTGAGTCGATTTTCCTAAAATTCCTCCACTAATATGCTCGTAGGTGTCCAATGTCAACTTCGTGGAATTAATATACCAATAGCGAATGACTTTGTAATCGTGTTCAGTCAATCAGTCTTGTAGGCCGTATATATACACATATATACATATGGCATGGCTAGACAACTCGTAATCACACATATATATGTATATATATATATATATATATATCAAGGGATTAAGCTCTGAGGAGTCCATTTAGCAGCATCTCACCTGTGAACTCAAAGGCGTCTGTTGTAGAAGAGTGGCGCCGCTTTACGCACTACAGAGAAACGTATTTTCCGACAGTAAATCACTTGGTTCTGTCCGGTTCGCTTGGATACGGAGCAATTGCCAACCCTGGACACGTAGAGAGAGAGAGAGAGAGAGAGAGAGAGAGAGAGAGAGAGAGAGAGAGAGAGAGAGAGAGAGAGAGAGAGAGAGAGAGAGAGAGAGAGAGAGAGAGAGAGAGAGAGGGAGGGAGGGAGAGAGAGAGAGGGAGGGAGGGAGAGAGAGAGAGAGAGAGAGGGAGGGAGAGAGAGAGAGAGAGAGAGGGAGGGAGGGAGAGAGAGAGAGATTGAGAGAGTGAGAGAGACACAGACAGACAAAGAGAGTGAGAGACAGAGAGAGAGAGAGGGGAGAGAGGAGAGAGAGACACACAGACATACAAACAAATACAGACAGACAGACAGAGACAGAGACAGAGACACATAAACAGACACAGAAACAGACACAGACAAATGCATAGCGAGTAGCCTACCCCATGGACGACATATATTTCTGAGTCGATGATTAACTGACTAACCGACGATTCTCTCTCTTCCTTCCGGACTTCGCTTTTTCTGATTCCTAATTTGCCAATGCCTACGTCACATTTATTAATACGTCATCTTTATCATGCAAGAGCCGTCGTCGCTTTTCCCCTCCCCTATCGGTCACTAGTGCCCGACACTCCCGGTTGCTGCGTCCTGCGCATGGAAAGATTAGTGTAGAAATTACGACAGGGACCCAATGCTCCCACCGCGACTGTTGGCTGTTGAATCGGTTGCGCTGTTCCCCCCATCTGAGATGAGTATTTGCATTGGGTGCAATCGATGCCTACATCACAGATATATGTCCTTGATGAGATATACCACGGATATCCTCTCACACAAGCGCCAGATCCGGTCACTGCTCGTTACGCCTCGTCACCCTGGGCCAGCGTAATCAATAAAGGCCAGCAAAGTAAATCATATGACCAGCAATGGAATGATAGGCATATTATGATAGCCTTATACACTATATATATATATATGTACACTTTTGTGGGCGCGATGGTGTAGTGGTGGCATCGTGGCCTTGAAGCCGGAAGGTTCGAGGTTCGAATCCACCTCACGTCGCCGTGTATAGGGACCTTGGGCAAGTCCTTCACTCGCAATTGCTCAGCGTTTCGGCGTGAAACTTCGATGCAGTGTCCGCGTTGCAGTCGGGAGCGCCTCTGAGTAGAGAGCTTCAAGGGGCGCTATGGAAATGGATAAATAAATAAATAATAGTTATGTACCCTTTTTGTACAAGGTGGGTAACAACTTTGACGCCTTGAATACTTTTTATCTATTTGAATAGGGCAAAACACATTGATGACGTTGTTCCCCCCGCCCCGTAAAACCGCACTGTCTGTAATCCAATGGTGCACGGTTTATGTGGTTAGCAAGACCTTGAAAAATGCCCTTGATTAATGCAAACAGGAAGTTAAGAACATAGCTGGGTCTCATAGATCTTTCTGAATGTAAATTTCTGTCTGTTTCGTCATGTAATATCACTTTGTGTCGTAATGTTGAATTACATCCTGCTGTAGGCTACTCATATGGTGACCTATCATACGTCAGGCTAAGATATAATATAGAACATATACGCTAACTCGTGTTTTTCCGATATTTTACAATGAAATACTTTAGAAAATTAAGTAGAAAGTAGAAAAATGCTGCCATTGAATTTCTGAGTAATGCCATCAGTCAACTCCTGTTGAAAATCCGTTGGTTAGGCTCTGCGGGTGAGCGTGGGCTAGCCACTGCCGATTCTTCTAGTAGTCTGTATACGTTATCTTGTCTATTGGCGATATTTCTGTTTCACTGAACATCACACCTTTCCAGCAGAGTCTGACTTTAAAGTGTGATATTTCTCATTACAATTGCAGAAAACTTAGTTATTGTACAATCGTCTCGCGTGGCTCAACATAATATCTAAGCGTAACACAACCTATACACGGAGAAGGCAGATGTGAAATATGCACTGCGAAAAGCAGCAGAGCATGTGATAAATACCATTATGATAACACACAGTGTCACACACACACACACACACACACACACACACACACACACACACACACACACACACACACACACACACACACACACACACACACACACACACACACACACACTCACACACACACACACACACGCACACACACACACACACACACGCAAGCACACACACATTCAAATCGAATGACCACTGTCCAGTTTAAGACGACAGAAAAGATGGTAATTGCGTTAGGGAGCCAGAGAATTTAGAAAGGATGGGGGAGGGGCACAAAAGACGCCTATAATACATGTCGCAAACAGAGGAGGTGCCGAGGGTTCCGAGAGGGTCGACAGTCGGACAGGGAAATGATGCGAAGATGGATACATTTAGTAAAGGCAAGATATATTATGAGTGGGGTTAATGAGCAGACGTATATAGAGACGAAGTAGACTTGCACTGTTTCTTATCACGCGGAAAATGACTCTCGTTGTCATTTACGAAAAGCATATGATGACTAGAAAATGTCATCAGAAATTTCGATGACTAAGAAAAGGTCGTCAGAAAATTTGACCGAGAAAAGTTGGCAAACATCCTACGAAATCAAATCTTGGTTATACAGAATGGGCCAAAAAAGACTTCCCCCTACATTTTTCGTCGATATCTTGACCAAAAGTAAGAATTTCGAAACGAAATTTTACAGGCTTATAATAGACAATTCATATTTACACATCATGGCCAGAAATTCCTACTTTTGGTCAAGATAATGGCAAAAAACCCAGAGGGGTGTCTTTTTTTGGCCCATCCTGTATATACGACCTTGGCTGAAATGCATGTGGGTTAAGTACTGCGAACAACCTTGGGTCTACTCATAATCTTAGAAGCGAGCATTCTTGCGAGATGTAGGACGATATTCCAACGATCAACAGCATAAACTTTCACGTGGAAAATTTTCTCGTTTCGAAAGTCGGGCGAACAACGATGCATTTGAGATCATCATTTCCAATCAGATTTCAGATTATTTACCCATCAATAATGATCTGAACAACGATTACCAGATCTGGATGGAACAGGACGGTAGGGAGCCATTGGAAAACACGGAAAAAACGGTGGAAGTGGACCTGCGTTCACTAAACCATAGTGGACACGGCCTGGAGATAGAGCCATAATGGAGACGGATGGCTGGATGGCTGTATGTCGTGGAAACGAGAATGCTCCGAGTAGAAAATGACACAGATGATTATGATGGTAATGGAAAAGGATGATGATAATGACAATGTTGGTGATGATGATGATGATGATGATGATGATGATGATGATGGGGATGATGATAATGATGATGATGATGATGATGATGATGATGATGATGATGATGATGATGATGATGATGATGATGATGATGATGCGATGATGCGATGATGATGACGACGACGACGATGATGATGATGATGAGGATGAAAATGATGTTGATGATGATGATGATGATGGTGATGACGATGACGGTAATGATGATGATGATGACGGTAATGATGATGACGATATGATGGGGCAATGATGATGATGACGAGAATGATGATGCGGTGATAGGCTATATGATAATGGTGATGATGATGATGATGATGATGATGATGATGATGATGATGATGATGATGATGATGATGATGAATTGATGATGATTATAAAATGATGACTCGATGATGATCATAATGATAATGACGACGATGATAATGGTGACGACGATGATAACTATTCCTTATACATTGCTCGTTTATCATCAGCTGAAGTCTGGTTTATACGCTTAATAAACAAAGAAACACAGATTGTCTAGTGATAAGAAATCGGTCGTGATGTAAATATCTTCTACACATTGATATAAAAGAAAACGGCCGGAATGCGATGCAGATATATATTTGTATTGACCAGTTTACATCATTTTAAGATGCTCTGATCTCGTTAGGAGCTGTATAAATCTTTGCCTCGGTTTCGTTCTGAGCCAAAAGCACTCGGGACCTTTGAGCAGTCCAGAAACGGTCTTAGTGTGGCCTTGCCGGGACCATAAGCGTCTGATATAACACTCGGTTGCTAAATTGGCTTCATCCAGAAACTTTGCTAAATGACCATCAACCTGCGTCTCTTTCTGACCATTACGTCTGCTCTCTGTTGCTTTGGAGACTGACAGACAGACAGACAGACAGACAGACAGACAGACAGACAGACAGACAGACAGACACAGACGCAGACAGACTGACTGACTGACAGACAGATAGACAGACAGACAGACTGACTGGCTCTGTCTGTCAGTCTGACAGACAGACTATAGACTCACTGACAGACAGACACAGACAGACAGGCAGACAGACACAGACTGACAGACAAGTTAGTAAACATCAACTACAATGTATCTGTAGGAGGCAATGAATATTTTATTGATGAGACTGAAGTCTTACATACTATGTAGGCCTATAAGGGTTGAGATGAGTTCTGGAAATTAATGACTGTCATGCTGTGGGACGCAGATGGAAGAACTTGGCGAAAGCAATGTGGGAAGCGAGGAGGATTACATATAGCAGAAGAGGAGTAGGAGGAGGAGAGGAAGCAAGAGGAATAAAAGGTAAATGCAAGGTTGAATGGAATATAGGAACGCAATAAACAAAAGGAGAAGGGAGTCGGTGGATTTACTTTTGGAAAGATATATAAACGGAGTTGGATGGCTAACCACAGATGGCGAAAGACAATGAGCGGCACAGAGAGGTCTGGTGTAAAAGCATAACATTGAGAATTTGAATCTAATGGAAAGGATTGGAGTGTAAAGAAAAAATTGACGTATGTACTGCGCCAATGAGAAGGCTATAAACTCAACACGGAACCGATTTGATTAGGTCGCTCTCCTTGTATGCTATATATATATACTGTGTCCGGATAAAAAGGAACACATTTTGAAAATATGAAAATAAATTGTAAATATCCATCGATTTTAAAATTTCAAGCGCCGTTTTAATCCTGACATACTTCTCAACAAATCTATAATTTATGAAAGACTCTCAATCAAAAATTATTATCCCATGAATACATTGTTGAGATAATAACTT
>OX457052.1:15723563-15756063 GCA_949752735.1 Lumbricus terrestris | reverse complement strand
CAGTCGACGTGTTGACTGGAAATCTATCAGGGAAAACTGATGAAGAAATGGCTTAGAAATAAAAGAGGACGAAGGACAAGAGGGAAGGGCGAAGGACAAGAGGAGAAGAGAAAGACACGAAAGACAAGAGGAAGGAAATGACAAAAGGAAAGGACGAAGAACAAGAGTCGTGAACGAAGGACAAGAGGAAAGGACAAAGGACAAAAGGAATGAGCAAGGACAAGAGGAAGGGCAAAGGACAAGGAGAAAGGGTGAAGGGTGAAAGGGACAAAAGACAAGAGGAATGGACGAAGGACAAAAGGAATGAACGAAGGACAAGGTAGAATGACAAAGGAACAGACCGAGAACAAGAGAAACAGACGAATGACAAGACTAAAGGACGCAGGACAAAAGGAAAGGACGAGGAAGAGACGAGAGACAAATGAGGCAACTGCAGTGGGTGAGAGAGAGAGTGAGAGAGAGAGAGAGAGAGAGAGTGAGAGAGAGAGAGAGAGAGAGAGAGAGAGAGAGAGAGAGAGAGAGAGAGAGAGAGAGAGAGAGAGAGAGAGAGAGAGGAAGGATGGGATAGGATACGGCTAAGAGACGGAAGAAGAAGCAGCAGGTGTTCGGGAAACACAAATCCAATTTACTTTAAATGAGCAAATAGTACAAGCGTGCAATTGAAGTACGCACGATGAGAACACATTCGAATAACAAAGATACATTGTTGAATTACGTTGGGATTTTGGGAATAAAATCGAATCACGATTAACATAATTACAGGGCTAGTTGGATTAAGTTGACAAAACAATACGAGTCACGATACTTCCATTGTTCTGCAGCTGAAAATCATTAGTCGTTCTGTCACTTTTAATTAATTGTCTACAGATTGTAATAATAATAAGTACTGTTTAAATGCGCTAATAAACCGTTTCTAGTCGCGTTTCTTTCTCGAACTTTGTTTTAAGTCTGACTCTTAGGTTGTTAGTGTCTTCTCTCTGTGAACTGAGAATAAACTGTCGTTATTCTATTCATAATATTCAAATTCGCCTGTTGTATATAATTTAATGCTATATGTGACCCATCTGACCAAAACCAGGTTTAAGTCGAATTTTGTGCAATTTGAATGTGAGTATCATAAATATTTTTGAGTCTCTTCTTTAAAATGACACAAATCTTATTGCTCTATCATGTTCCTGTCCAAAGTTATGAGTAAAAATATGGTTCGACCGTTATCGAACACTTATTTTCACTGTTTTTTGTCTGCATGGTTGTTGCAAAGTGCGGAGTTTATTACAATCTGTCATGGCGGTTCCAGGGTGTCAAGGAGCAAACCTAATAGGAATGATAGGGTTCCGGTGGCAGGGTCACTCTCACATATCTAATTGGAAGAAAGTGGAGGCGGACTAGGGTTTCAAATAGCCATGGAAAATTGAAGTAGAGTGGAAGGGTCACGAAAGATGATGTGCAGGCAAGCACAGGGTCTGGTCAGAAGGGAATTAACTCATATAATTAATTCATGCGCGCAGTGTGTGCCGTTGGCTTAATTATATTTACTGCTGTACTCAGTATAGCGGTGTCAGTGACATGTACTTGCTCTGTCCACTGTCGTTAATATAACTCTGGAAGCACGAAACAGAGGCGGGAGAGGAGAACGAGGAGGAGAAAGATGAGGGGAAAGAGGAACAGAAAGATGAGGAGAAAGAGGAGGAGAAAGAGGAGAAGAAAGAGGATGAGAAAGAGGAGGAGCAAGAGGAGGAAAAAGAGGAGAAAAAAGAGGAGGAGAAAGAGGAGGAGAAAGAGTAGGAGAAAGAGGAGGAGAAAGAGGAGGAGAAAGAGGAGGAGAAAGAGGAGGAGAAAGAGTAGAAGAAAGAGGAGGAGAAAGAGGAGGAGAAAGACGAGAAGAAAGACGAGAAGAAAGAAGAGCAGAAAGAGGAGGAGAAAGAGGATGAGAAAGAGGAAGAGAAAGAGGAGGAAAAAGAGGAGGAAAAAGAGGAGGAGAAAGAGGAGGAGAAAGAGGAGGAGAAAGAGGAGGAGAAAGAGGAGCAGAAAGAGGAGGAGAAAGAGGAGCAGAAAGAGGAGCAGAAAGAGGAGCCGAAAGAGGAGGAGCAAGAGGAGGAAAAAGAGGAGGAGAAAGAGGAGGAGAAAGAGGAGCAGAAAGAGGAGCAGAAAGAGGAGCAGAAAGAGGAGGAGAAAGAGGAGCAGAAAGAGGAGGAGAAAGAGGAGCAGAAAGAGGAGCAGAAAGAGGAGCCGAAAGAGGAGGAGCAAGAGGAGGAAAAAGAGGAGGAGAAAGAGGAGGAGAAAGAGGAGCAGAAAGAGGAGCAGAAAGAGGAGCAGAAAGAGGAGGAGAAAGAGGAGGAGAAAGGGGAGGAGAAAGAAGAAGAGAAAGAGGAGGAGAAAGAGGAGGATCAAGAGGAGGAAAAAGAGGAGGAGAAAGAGGAGGAGAAAGAGGAGCAGAAAGAGGAGCAGAAAGAGGAGCAGAAAGAGGAGGAGAAAGAGGAGGAGAAACGGGAGGAGAAAGAAGAGGAGAAAGAGGAGCCGAAAGAGGAGGAGCAAGAGGAGGAAAAAGAGGAGGAGAAAGAGGAGGAGAAAGAGGAGCAGAAAGAGGAGCAGAAAGAGGAGCAGAAAGAGGAGGAGAAAGAGGAGGAGAAAGGGGAGGAGAAAGGGGAGGAGAAAGAAGAGGAGAAAGAGGAGGAGAAAGAGGAGGAGAAAGGGGAGGAGAAAGCGGAGGAGAAAGAGGAGCAGAAAGAGGAGCAGAAAGAGGAGCAGAAAGAGGAGTAGAAAGAGGAGGAGAAAGGGGAGGAGAAAGAGGAGGAGAAAGAGGAGGAGAAAGAGGAAGATCAAGAGGAGTAAAAAGAGGAGGAGAAAGAGGAGCAGAAAGAGGAGCAGAAAGAGGAGCAGAAAGAGGAGCAGAAAGAGGAGGAGAAAGAGGAGGAGAAAGGGGAGGAGAAAGAAGAGGAGAAAGAGGAGCCGAAAGAGGAGGAGCAAGAGGAGGAAAAAGAGGAGGAGAAAGAGGAGGAGAAAGAGGAGCAGAAAGAGGAGCAGAAAGAGGAGCAGAAAGAGGAGGAGAAAGGGGAGGAGAAAGAAGAGGAGAAAGAGGAGCCGAAAGAGGAGGAGCAAGAGGAGGAAAAAGAGGAGGAGAAAGCGGAGGAGAAAGAGGAGGAGAAAGAGGAGGAGAAAGAGGAGGAGAAAGAGGAGGAGAAAGAGGAGGAGAAAGAGGAGGAGAAAGAGGAGCAGAAAGAGGAGCAGAAAGAGGAGCAGAAAGAGGTGGAGAGAGAGGAGGAGAAAGAGGAGGATCAAGAGGGATGACGAGTAAGAAGTTGAGGATAGAAGGAGGTTAACTCCGCCACTGGTTGAATTCTGCATGTGCCAGTCCCAAGCCTGGATAAAGAGGAGGGCGTCGCTAATGGTCTTTGTTACCACACAGTGACGTTCAACTGCAAATACCACCACAATAGAAGGAGGATGAGGAAGAGGAGGGCGAAAAAGATGAGGATGAAGCTATGAAGATAAAAATCAAGGAGGAGAGGACAGTGAAGAAAGAGAAAAAGAGAAGAGACAGAAGAGAGGTATGCGAAGAGTAGGACGATGAAGAAGAGAAGGCAGAAGAGGACGAACGAAAGAGAGGAGAGGGTCAGTCTCTCTGTCTCTGTCTCTGTCTCTGTCTTCCTCTGTCTGTCTGTCTGTCTGTCTCTGTCTCTGTCTCCCTGTCCTCTGTCTCTGTCTCTCTTTCTCTGTCTCTTTCTGTCTCTTTCTCTGTCTCTCTCTCTGCCTCTCTCTGCCTGTCTCTCTGTATCTCTCTCTGTCTGTATATCTTCAGGCTAGGATTATTCCCTCTGGCGAGGGGTCAGCCACTCGGATCCTTCTCCTCCACTTGTCTCTGCTTCCGGTGTCTTCTTTCTTCAATTTGAGCAGCTTCAGGTCTTGTTGTATCACGTCCTCCCATCTTTTCTTCTGTCGCCCCCGACTGCGTCGACCATATACCTCCGCCTGCATGATTCTTTTGACGCAGCTACCCTCCTCTTTTCTCATTACGTGTCCATACCATCGCAGCCTGGTCTCTCGTGCTTTGTCAGTGATGCATGCCACACCGAGCGTCTTCCTGATGTCTTCACTTCGTTTCATGTCTTTCAGTGATATTCCAAGCATCCATCGCAGCATTCTCATCTCTGTTCTATCCAGCAAACTCTCGTCCCTTTTCGTTAATGCCCAGGCCTCTGCTCCATATAGCATTACTGGCCTTATCATCGTTTTGTAGATTTTTCCCTTCAGGTGAGTCGGCATTTTAAAGTCGCACAACACTCCAGATAGTTCTCTCCACTTCTGCCATGCTACTCTGATTCTGTTCCTGACGTCCTGCTCGCATCCTCCCTGCGCATTCATCGTCGATCCCAGATATTTAAACGTTTCCACCTGCTTCAGTTGTATCTCTCTCTGTCTCTGAGGACAATTAATGCAAGGAAGAAGGCGATGGTTGAAAATGAATGCGAAGTGTAATTAAAGAGGAGAGAGACAGAGACAGGGACAGAAACGGAGGCAGAGACAGAGACAGGGACAGGGGCGGAGGCAGGGACAGAGACAGAGAGAGGACAGAGACAGAGATAGGAAGCGAGGGGAAGAGAAGATGGTCAGTAGATGGGGCGACGGTGCCAGGTTCGGCTTTCATTGATCGCTTTGATGGTCGTCGTCGGTGTCATCACCATCTGTGGAGCACTTCATACACCCGAGTAAGGAGAGATCCTCTGTCTGTCTGTCTGTATCTGTGCTACCCGTCTGTGTCTGCGGTTCTCTCTCTCTCTCTTCCCCTATCTGTGTCTCTCTGTCTGTCTGTTTGACTCTGTATCTCTGTCTGTCTGTTTCTCTGTATGTCTGTCTGTTTCTCACTGTCTGTCTGTCTGTTTCTCTCTGTCTCTCTGTTTCTCTCTGTCTCAGTCTGTCTATGTTCCTATCTCTGTCTATCTGTCTCTCTGTCTATCTCTTTGTATCTATCTGTATCTCTCTGTCTCTGTTTCTGTCTGTCTGTCTCTCCCCCTCTCTCTTTCTCTGTCTTCTGCTCTATTATCCTAAGTGCTATCGTGGATGCCTCATTATTCTCAGTGTATACTCTTCTCTTCTGTTCTCCCACTTGATCCTCATCGACCCTATCCTCCTCCTACTCCTTCTCCTCCTCCTAGTCCTCTTCCTCTTCGTAGTCCTCCTCCTCGTCCTCCTCCTCCTCCTCTTCCTTGTCCACCCCCTTCTTCTCATCCTCTTCCTTGTCCTCCTCCTCCCCCTCGTCCTCTTTCTCCTCCTCTTCCTCCTCCTTCTCCTCCTATTGCTCCTCCTCCTCCTCCTCCTCCTCCTACTCCTTCTCCTCCTCGTCCTCTTTCTCCTCCTCCTTCTCCTCCTAGTCCTCCTCCTCCTCCTCCTCCTCCTACTCCTTCTCCTCCTCCTCCTCCTCCTCCTGCTCCTTCTCCTCTTCCTTGTCCTCCTCCTAGTCCTCCTCCTTCTCCTCCTCCTTCTCCTCCTAGTCCTCCTCCTTCTCCTCCTCCTTCTCCTCCTAGTCCTCCTCCTCCTCCTCGTCCTCGTCCTCTTCCTCCTCCTATTCCTCCTCCTTCTCCTCCTCCTCCTCCTCCTAGTCCTTCTCCTCCTTCTCCTCCTCCTCCTCGTCCTCCTCCTCCTCCTCCTCGTCCTCGTCCTCCTCCTCCTCCTCCTCCTCCTCTTCCTCCTCTGCATTTTGAATCTATCCTCCTTTTCATGTTTATCTTTAGACGTCTCATGTGTACTATTTTATTCTTCTGTGTTAGAAGTTAAACCAAAATATTAATTATAGAATAATTGCCTTTGATCGCCTAAGATCACTTGAGGAGTCTTGAGCGAATATACAGGCAATTAGGTTTGATAACGTTCGCCGAAATGCAATCCACACATGTGTTCGGATTTACATAGGCTTTATTTAGCGTCCGTGCGTCTAGGATCTGGGATAAAATGTTAAAGTTGATAGTTTTCATTTCGCTAAACTAATGAGGCGATGATCTAAGAAACGCAGGCGTCACTTTCAGTCGCAGGAAAAACTCCGAATGTCATTAGGAAACGAAGTGTTGATTTCAAATGTTATATGCGGAAGCAAAAAGGACATGTATATACATATATAGAGAAAGAAAGAGATAGATAGATAGACAGACAGACAGACAGACAGACAGACAGACAGACAGGCAGACAGACAGACAGACAGACAGAAAGATAGATAGATAGACAGACAGACAGACAGACAGACAGACAGACAGACAGACAGACAGATAGATAGATAGATAGATAGATAGATAGATAGATAGATAGATAGATAGACAGACAGACAGACAGACAGACAGACAGGCAGACAGATATATAGATATATAGACAGATAGATAGATACATGTAGATAGTTAGTTAGATAGATAGATAGACAGACAGACAGACAGACAGACAGACAGACAGACAGACAGACAGACAGACAGACAGATAGACAGACAGACAGACAGACAGATAGATAGATAGATAGACAGACAGACAGACAGACAGAAAGACAGACAGACAGACAGACAGACAGATAGATAGTTAGATAGATAGATGGAAAACAACAGCACAAATGTCTACCTGATCCTGATTCCGCCGGTATGACGTTGTTCCACAGAGTGACGGCAATACGGATGTAGGTGAACGCCATCAGACCAAGTGGAGCGAAGAACATGGCAACGGACAGGAACAGCTGGTAGGTCGTCTGCTGGTGGTACTGCCAGCTGGGCTTGCACGACGTCAGCAGATTGGTCAGCCTCGATCGGATGCGCTGCTCAAGGTCAAGGACAACGAGTTCCGGAACGAGGATGGCCAGGGAGATGATCCAGATGAGTAGGATCATGATCCGTGCTCGACGCTTCGTGCTGCGGAACTTCAGTGGATAGCAGATGGCGTAGAATCTTTCGATGGAGATGACGGTCAACGTTAGAACGGAGACGGACACGGAGACACTCTGTAATGGAAGAAGGAAATACCATGGAATTTTACTTACTGCATGGTACCGAAGATATTTCGGGTTGTGTCAGCTAAATTGGCCTTTAGGATGTAGAGTGTATACATGGTGTGTGGGTGTTTTGGTGTGTGGATGGATGGGTGTGGCTGTGTGTGACAGACAGACAGATACAGAGACCTAGACAGAGACAGAGACAGAGACAGAGACGACAGAGAGACAGAAAGACAGAGAAACGATAGACAGAGAGACAGAGACAGAGACCTAGACAGAGACAGAAACAGAGACAGCGAGACAGAGACAGAGAAACAGAGAAACAGATAGACATATAGACAGAGCGACAGAGAGACAGACAGAGGCCGAGGCTGAGGCTGAGGCAGAGACAGAGATAGAGACGAAGAGAGAGACGCAGAGAGAGAGAGAGAGAGAGAGAGAGAGAGAGAGAGAGAGAGAGAGAGAGAGAGAGAGAGAGAGAGAGAGAGACATACGTCCGAGACACAGAGAGACAGACAGAGAGTATGAAAAGATCTGTCAAGTGGCAGAGTTGACTCTTGATGCTAGAACAGGAAAAAAATTGCCATGTGACGATTTCAAAGCTATATGAGGCCAGCAGAGAAGAGTTAAAGAGGTGTTTAAGTTGGTCATTGTATCGAATCGGCTCAAGCGATCATAATTATCCAAGATGATTGTCACAACCCTTACGACAGCATGATCAATCTTGATTTCGTGATTATGACGGGTGTGGGTCTGCATCCGGGTTTCCGAGAGGTGAATATAGTTGATGTGCGTTATGCGCTCGGCTACCGTTCAACCTATCAGACTCAGTTCTGCCTTTCATGATAGCAGATTGATGGAGCGGTCGAATTGTGAGCGTGTGCAGCTTAAGTCATTCTGTGCATCATTGCATGCATCTTGAACATGTCTCTTAACCCCTTAATGACTGGGGAATTGGATGTCTCATACCATCCACCACACTTTGGTCGGTAAAGGGTTTTAAACTCAATTTACTCAGTGCACGATTGGTCGAAGCTTTTCATTGGAGAGTTTTGCTCCGTCGGTGAATATAGGCCTATAGGAAATAAATAAAAGGAGCAAGATAAATGCGTTTCCGTGTTCATTGAACCCACTATGCGACTAAAAAGTCTTCAATCGAATTAGAACGCTGCATGCGCAAATATGGGTGAAGAATTTGTTCACAATCCCAAGACCGTGTCAATGGGGATTATGACTCTTACACGGTGTAAAGTGTGACTGGACGGTCATGGACGGCGTCCATGAACTTGATATTTACAGTTCTGAACGTTGTGTTGCCACTTTTTAAGCCAGCACAGCCCCGGAAGGGTAAGGGGCGACCAGGCACTTCTTTATTTACACCCTATAAGTACTGTGTACTTGCACGTTTTATATTGTAAGGCTTGCTCACAAACCAGTTGATCACAGTGTCACAGAGCAAGTATAAATATCACAAGCGAACTCTATACGGCGAAAGATTTAGGAAAATTTTCGACTCTGCAAACCACTAGAACACCAGGAATGTGCAGTTTTCAGTTACCCAAAAGCCAACGGGGAACCACACGTACCAGCATGGAGAAAGATACTGCGGCAGAACTGTATTATATATAAATATATATATATATATAAATTTACATATATGTATACGAGGCCATGTCAACGCTGATCTATAGGTCGGTAAAGGCCAAGTAAGCTTAAGTGTCAAACTGTCCGCGTTTAATCTTAACGTGCACTATATACCAGAAGCCAGACACTGTAAGTAGTAGAGTAAGTGCCGGTATCGGCTCAGTTATCGCTAACTAATTATTATGCCAAGAAAACCATTGAAGCAAACGACTCGGAATCAAGACGCAGAAGGTCGTTTGGAGAAACTATGCGGGGATTTTATCTTCAAGGGCTACATAAATTCAGCGGCGAAGGTTCTGCACGGAAGGGGGGGATGTAGTAGACCGTCTTACAAATGATCCGCACTTGAGCATACATGCAGGTCTCGCCCTAAGATGAGACGATCAAACGCCCTCCTGCGGTGGATATGTTCAACCGCTAAACAAAGCCATCAGTTAAGACTCACCGTATCTCTTCAAGTGTTTGCTTAACCTTCTGGACACAGTAGAAAAACAGAAGGTCTACTCCCAGCGGGAATGCGTCGATCACAAGCCAAGTCAATCCAATTTCCCCCTCGTCGGTTCGCCGCTGTTCATGGGCGCCCGTAGAAATTTTTGCAGGAGGGGCAAAAACAGGGTGGTCACGGTAAACACAATTTGAAGCAAGGGGTTTAAAAACGCAATGCAGAAATTACGAACTTGCATATCATGCATGGGTATTTTTCGTACAGATTTCTTAATGCAAATTTCTCATATTTGTTGCAAGAGGCTTAAAAATGCAACGCAGACATTAGGAACATGCAATCATGCATGGATATTTTTCGTACAGGTTTCTTAATGCAAATTTCTCAATTTCACGTTTTTATTTTTAATGTGGATGGTTTCTATAGTGCGAAGAAATTTGTGGCAAAATCAAGAATTAGGCTAGTTGTTAAAAGGTAAGATCATGAAGGGGCGCAACAAGTCCATAAAATGAATAAATTAATAAATTAATGAAATATAGGTGTTAGTTTTCCAGAGGCAAGTGCTCCCTCTATAGTTACTTCTATAAGTTAATTCATTTCTAAACTTCTAAGGCAACGCTCGACAGTCAATCGCAGCACCAGCTTATTCACGAGCGCTGCATCGGGTCAGAGGGCTGTTCAAAGGGTAGTCAAAAGAATGTCCTAGTCCGGCTGCTATATAAAGGGGCGGAGGGGGCAGAGTAGCTGCCAAGGTGAGTGCCATTTGAGATTGGAAGCTATATGATCAGAGGATCAGCATTCAGAAAGGCAGTTGATGACCCAGTTTCAGCACAATACCTTCAAACCCAGAATGAAACCGTATAAGAAAGTTTGAATTTAGATTCAAACTATGTAGTGTTGAGTCTGTTGACAACAAACAACCCAGTGTCCACTCGGACTTTTTCTACGCGCATCTAAAAACTGTTCCGTTGCGCCTCGCTGGGGTCTGGAGCACTTCTGAGTTTAATATTGCATAGAAGGGCGCCATATAAAGAATTAATGAATGAAACCGATTGTACGACAGGAATCTGCGTATGGTCAAAAGACACGTTTATGAATACATTACTATATTATAGAACAGTATGTACGTGTATATATATATATATATTTATATGTTCATAGTTACAATCAGTGTCATAAATGCATAGATACACACATTACATACGTACGTACATACATACATACATACATACATACATACATACATACATACATACATACATACATACATACATACATACATACATACATACATCCATCCATCCATCCATCCATCCATCCATCCATCCATCCATCCATCCATACATACATACATACATACATACATACATACATACATACATACATACATACATACATACATACATACATACATACATACATACATACATACATACATACATACATACATACATACATACATACATAGATGCAAACATACATTCAGACAGACAAAATTAAAATGGAGTTTTAATGCGAAAACGCCGCTACTGCCTGTAATTAAAAGCATCCCTCTACAGTCTAGAGTCTAGACAATCGTCAATGATGATAAAAGAATTTGCGTTATCATCCACCACAGCTGATACCACATCATCTGGACCACGATTCCATTGTTCCACCCTCAGCAGCAGCAACGGCATCAGTTGCAGACACTGAATCCTCCTCCCCCCCCATCCCCCCATATCCATTGTCACCTCGTTCTGTATGTATTACCCGACGTTCGGTGCGGTAGTCAAATAATTATGTGCGCTATAAGTCACAACGAAGCGCTACAGCGTTTACGCGTTAAGGCCGTTTCGCACGGCTCGCCGCGTCGTCAAAACGCGTCCGTGCCGCAAAATACCGGCCGTAAAGGTCGCGTAATTAAATGGTCGTTGGGAGCATTTCTTCGGCGGTCTTTCATCGACAATGCTCGACTAATAATGCGTCAATGGTGCAGCTTCGGATTTGACGGCCGACCTCTCGCGCGCAAAACGTCTGCTTAGCCGCCAGTTTATGCGTGGTGCGCCGTCGGCAGCGATATAACGAGCGTAAAAGGAATAAGCAAAAGATGATGAGCGAGAGAGGGAGGAGGCAGGGGCAGGACAAGGAGGAGGAGAAGGAGGGAAGGTGGGTGGACAGTGTTTTAATCTAGACGTCTCTCGGGGTGGGTGGGTGTTCCCTCAGGAATGAGAGTTCTCCCCAGAAAAACTTGAGAGGTGCAGCTTACATGTATATACGTAGCATTTACCCCCGCCCCCAATGATACATGTAACATTCTCCCCCCCCCCCGAAAAATTCGACAGCTCCTGTTTACATGTATACATGTAAAATTGCCTCGTTAGAACAATTCCACAGCGAAACATCGATATGGACTAAAAAAAATGGGAAGGTCGTTAGAAAAAAAATGGGTCAAATGGTCAAGGGTTGTCCTCGGTGTCTTGGTCAGCGGTTGTCGTCCGCCCGAAAACGGAGGTTTTCCCACTCCCAGAAACCTGAATCTCCTCCCAAAACAGGGTACTAGATTAAACACTGGTGGATGATGGATGGGTGGATGGACGGATAAATGAATGGATGGATGGAATGATGGATGGATGACTGGATGGATGGATGGATGAATGGAGGGATGGATGGATAGAGTGAGGGATAGATGGAATGAGGAGGGAGGGAGCAGCGTGAGATTTATCTCTTGCGAGGGAGAATAAATTCTGATTAATGGCGACTTCTGTCAACAGCTGTTGAAGTCAACGATGGGATTGATGCGTTGATGTTTACCCGTAGATTATCGCGGAATTTACGCAGAGGACGATGAGAGATGACCGTCGGAAATCCATCGCCACATTCTGAGCATTTTATCAGCTGATGAAAGCCTTAAATACTCTGGAAATTGTTCTGTTATATGCGCTTATATACATGTATGCATGTATATCCATTTGCTAGATATATATATATATATATTATATATATGTGTGTGACTGTGTTTGAAATATGACATTTGGCTTACATATGAATATAGTTCATGGATCTATTGAGTAGAATGCGCGATTGCGCGTGCATGTAGGCTATATCGTATAATTATTGATATATGATTTTATATACCGATGCTGCTATGGTATTAATAATTAATCAATCCACCAATCAGCATTGAATCAGTATTAAAAATCGCTTCCAAATTCCAACTCTGTATGACGCCAATGGATATGACTTATGATGCGCCGACTTGTGATAGTCGGCGATTTATGTCTGAGCATGCGCAATCGGCAGTGAACTGTGACGACCAGAGCATCGTCATTTGACGGACGATGAACGAATTAGCATCTTGCGTTCAAGTCGATGAGTTGCTAATATGGCAGTCTGCATTATTATCAGACGATTCTATGAGTTGAAGATGATTGAGCGTTTTGGTAGATCAATGCATGAGAGAATGAGATAACGGATGTAGGCTTATGGATGGATTGGTGAATGGATAGATGCAGAGTTTGATGAATGATTGGATGGATGAATGAGTGGATGGATGAATGAGTGGATGGATGGATGAATGAGTGGATGAAAGATGTAATGGATGGACGGACGGGTGGATGGATGAACGAATGAGTGGATGAAAGATGCAATAGATGTATGGACGAATTGATGTATAAATCCATCCATCCATCCATCCATCCATCCACGCCACCAGTCCTATCGGCTGTTGACGAAATCCGTTTTTGCATGGGGTTCCACCTCTGTGTGTGTGCGTGTGTGTGCGTGTGTGTGTGTGCGTGTTCCTGCCAAAGGTGGCTCTTCTAGCTTACCGTACTTTGTTTACTAACTGATGTAAAATATTTTTCCTTAATGACTCTGAACATCAAGAAGGCCAGCGCTGAGAGCGCTTCTGAGCAGGTTTCTAGAAGAAGCGCTAAATACATTTTTGGAATCAATAAATGGATTGGTTGATGGTCCCAGGGTCTGGTGGCATTTTGTTTTGCACATTGATTGACGAATGGATGGGTGTATGAATGAATGAATGAATGAATGAAGGTATATATAAATGGATGGATGGAGATGGAATTGACGAAGTAATAGATGGGTTGATTAATGAATAGTTGGGTGTATGATTTGGTATAGGAATAGGATAGATGAATGACTGGATATATATATATATATATACATGCATATACACTCGGATGGATACATTATATCTATAGATGGGAGGAGAATCAGAAGGATGCATGGAAATGCAGATGGCTGAACAGTTTCGTGCAAAGGATGTGTGTGAATAGATAGATGAATAAAATGAGACAGAGAGGGACAGAGAGAGAGAGAGAGAGAAAGAGAGAGAGAGATACACACACACACACAGAGAGACACACACACGGAGACACACACACAGAGACAGTCAGAGAGACAGAGGGAGAAAGAGAAAGGAGAGATGCAGACAGACAGAGAGGGGAGAGACGAGAGAGACAGAGACAGAGATAGACAGACAGGCAGTACTAATAGCAGATTAACACAAACAGACGCATAGCCACACAAGCAAGCAGACACACATACCCGCAGACAAATGCATGGTCGCTGTGTTCTCGCCAAGTGCCGCAGACATTCGCATGCTTCTCCATTCGTTTTAACACACGAATTACGTGAATGATGTGAATTGATGCACAGGGTGGGCAAAAAAAGCCCCCGGTTTTTTGTCAATATCTTGGCCAGAAGTAAGAATTTTGAAATGAAATTTTATAGACTTAAAGACAATTCATATTTACACACGATGGCCAGATTTCATCAAAATATTTCAACCAGAACAAAAGGTATACCACTTTTAGTGAGGCCACCCCCCCGTTTTTCGACGATTCAAAAACGAAACGACAAAATATTAGGTGCTTTGCCAATATCATGGCCAAAAGTAAGAATTTCGAAATGAAATTTTACAGGCTCAAAGACAATTCATATTTACACATGATGGTCAGATTTCATCAAAATATTTCAACCAGAACAAAAGTTATACCACTTTTAGTGAGGCCACCCACTCTTTTTTGATGATTCAAAAACGAAACGAAACAAAAAGTAACAAAACACGATTTTATTAAATCTCATCTCAAATAGCTGCTGTAAAATGAAATTGGTAGTGCTTCACGACTTGTGTTCAATGTGCCCACCACCCGTGCCAAAACTTTTTTGAATCTCTTTGCAAAGTTCTTGATGGACCTGTTGATTAATCTGATAGATTCCTTATTTACCAATTTTATTGTCATCTTGCTAATCGACTTCTCAGTGACGTGCAGCTACGCTGGTATCCTGTTTCTTTTTTAAATAGTAATAATAATGATCATCTGGCTATTCGAAGGCCATTTGATAACAATTATTTGAGATGAGACGTAATAAAAATCGTGTTTTTGCTGCGTTACGCCTTTGAATCGTCAAAAAATGGTGGGTGGTCTCATTAAAAGTGGTATAACTTTTGTTCTGTTCGAAATATTTTGATGAAATCTGGCCACCATATGCAGATATGAATTGTCTTTAAGCCCCTACAATTTCATTTCGATATTTATACTTCTGGCCAAGATATTGGCCAGAATAATTAGATTGGTTTTATGTTACTTTTTGTCGCGTCGTGTTTTTGAATCGTGAAAAAACGGGGGGTGGCCTCACTAAAAGTGATATGACTTTTGTTCTGTTTAACATATTTTGATGAAATCTGGCCATCATGTGTAAATATGAATTGTCTATAAGCCAGTAAAATTTCATTTCGAAATTCTTACTTTTGGTCAAGATATGAGCAAAAAACGTGGGGGTCTTTTTTGCCCACTCTGTATAATTCTGATCATCAGATGCAAATATCCTAATTCCGCTCGCAACAGGTAATTCAGCACGGCGCGGGGTCATCTAGGTCCCGTCTAGGTCTATATTACTTGACGTTGGCGTCGTCGTTAGAAGGAATCACGTGTTACACGCAGCGTTTGCCATAAATAAATAATTGTTGTGTATCTGATTTATATATATATATATATATATATATATATATATCTTTCGTGCCTTCTTGCTTGCGTTTTGAACAGGATTCCCAACACATTTACCTACTGCTGCTTATACTTGGTCGAATATGCATTCGAACACATGTCAGATGTCTCAAAGAACACCTGCAGCCCAGATCTGTTGGATGATCACAGGTATATACATGTACGGAGCGCTTTCTTTAGGTGTGAAAATGCGCTATATTAAATGTCTTGGTAAAAGTACAATATATATGACTTTGTATGCAATGTTGTGTTTGTCCAGTGTAGGTTAGAGTACCACGATTAAATATTATTATTTGTACCTGATTGTATAGTCAGATACAAAGAATAATATTTAATCGTAGTATACTCTAACATATATATATATATATATATATATATATATATATACAAAGACAGAGGCTGGGGCAGAGTATACAAGTATACAAATGCATGCGTATAATGTACATGCACATATTATACAGGATGGGTCAAAAATGTTCCTTAGGTTTTTGCCAATAGGCCTATCTTGTCTAGAAGTAAGAATTTTGTATCAGGTTATAATTGCACAAACTTAAAGGCAATTCAAAATTACGTAGCCTACGTAGCCAAATGTCACCAACATATTTGAAACAGGACAAAAGTTAGGTCATCTTTGGTGAGCCACCCAGTGTTGTTTTCTGAGGATATCAAAAACACAGCGCAACAAAACGGGAAAAAATGATTTTATTGAGTCAAATCTCAAATAATTGCAATAGCCTAATAATAATAATATAACCAGAACAATTTCAAAGGATAGAGAAGTTAAAACTAATTATATTGAAATGCTTTTTTTCTAAAATTCCAGAATATCACATTGCTACTAAAAAGCCCTGCGCTGCCGTGTACCAATTTTTAATTCTGTTTGTTTCGTAATTAAGGCTAATTCCAACGGAATATCACATTGCTACTAAAAATGCCTTGCACTGCCGTGTACCAATTTTTAATTCTGCTTGTTTCGTAATTAATGCTAATAATATTATTGTAGTGCCATGTTGCAATTAACATAACTTCTCGAGTGCACTGTCAAGCAATGCTTCTTTTGTTTTATTATGATTTACAATGTCCGCAATGATTCATAGCTTTCTATCTCATATTCTGTTGTAGCCTGTTTCTAAAACGTTTCACATTTTTTTTTATCACAGGCTGTTGCAGGATGCGAAACCTTTGCTGAATTTTTTAAATCGATATGCTCTCAGTTTCGTGTCCCAATCTCACATTATCAGATTGTTAGAGATTTAAAAACTTGCCTTTTCGTCTTCTTTAAGTAGATTTTTATTCAGCATTTTAAAGCAGTTAATGGCTGAAAGCACTAGACTTGAAATACGACTAAACATAAAAAAGAATTCCTCCTCATTGGCCTCCGCGAGTAATTAAGCAAACTAGTCTTTTCCATACGATTCTTCCAGGGCTGTTTTAAAGGAATTTTTGGAACTGCACAGCCCATTCTTTATTTTCCCATCCTCCATGGTAAATTACTCCAAAACGAAGAAAAATTACCTTTTAAAACTAGTCTTAACGGCAGAGAAGTGCTTGTACAACTGCACAAATCCATTTAGAACTGCACATTTTGTGTACAACTGCACGCTAAAAAAACCTTGTATTCTCCTTCCACAGATCTCAGTTTACCCATCTCCCCATCTCTCCTCTTAATCCACACTCTTCTTTGCTTGCGTTCTGCTCCGATACCTTTAACTCACGTCTGAAACCGAACTCAACAAGTTTCGTGTTCTGATTTTACCTCTGCACCACCACGCGACCACCATCATCACCAGACATCACCGTATCACTATAACCTGTCTCCTCGACTTGACATCAAAGATTTTGATCTGGCATCTGAGTGAACAGCGCAGCCTGGCTTTTGATTTGAATTGAATATAACGTTACTGCTTTTTCTATAATTTATTATTATGTTCTTTATTGAAATAATCCGGTTGACATACTGCAACCGGTTATAACAGTGCACAGTAGTTGTGCAATTGAAACAATTCACAAGAACGCAAATGGCAAGAAACATAAATCTTAGCAACAGAACAGACAGCCTGCAATACACGGCGCTAATAGTAGCCTACAAAGCACGTACACCCTACGGGTCCGCTGATCTCTATATGCCTGTATTATGGGAGCTGAAAATGTTTCGAAGATTTGCATGACATTGCATTACCTAAAAAGTGGTACAATTTAAATATAACAAAGACATTGTATTATTTTATCGATAGGCAAAATAATGCCAATCAATAGAAAAATAATCTCGTAGAACCTGCTTCCTTACTGATTTCTTTGGTTCCTGAGATATGTGCGCCTTGCGTGACTGATTTCTGATGGCGCGTGTCATAATCACGAACAGCAAAGTCGGTGCCAATTATAATGGATGTTTGTATTAATTATGAAACTAGATGCATGTGAGTGACATGATAGAATAAATTCATTTCAGCTCTTCTAGTAGTGACAAGGAAGATGAATTTCAGGACTTTTATAACAAGGCTTTCTGTTCAAATTGGTTTTTTCCCGGTGGTCTGCCATCCACCAATTATAGATCTAGACTGTTATTTCTGTTGGCACTGAGATATATAAGAATAGCAGCTGCAAAGAAGTGGGTTATTGTAGGCCTATACGCATGCGTTAAAACTAATGGAAATATTCGGTAAACGCAAGGCCCACAATTCCTAATTCTACACCTACCTACTGTTTCTAGGCGCCTGTGTAGTGGACCAATATAAGTCGTTCCATAATTATGAGAAATTGCCCGAATCCAGATATGATCAAAATATATAGTTCTGCATGTATACTGTATGTAGGCTATGCATGAGTGTATATATATATATATATATATATATATACAGTTTGTGACCGAAAAGAAATATGTATTTGTAACAGCATAGATGTTGTCCCATCTGTTAAATTGATGAAAGATATATATATATTTAGATTGCGGTCTGTTTGAAGTATATATAGATCTAATTGTATAGTCCCGCGGCTTTATAAACTGGAGAGTTATGGGTATATATAAATAGCATAATAATCGCTTTGATCGTAGATTAATTACGGTTAAGATAGACTTGATTGAGCCGAGAATAGGCGAGGTTCAAGGGAGATAATTGCTGAGTATACTTCCTATAGAGCTCTACATGGGTTGAGTGTCTTACCAGAGGCAGACATAATTATGCATGGTGTGTGCTGTTTACCTGCTCCACATTTTCGACTCCATAGAGGATACTGGAAGTACCGATATTAATGACTATACATGTAGAAGTCAAGATCAAACATCACATCAACACATCATTAACCTAAGGAAGACTATAATTATGTCCAAGGCTTAGAGTACTAGCGGGTATAGATGGTTGCAGAATTCTTCAACAAATACCTGTATGACAAAGAAGAATTTCATTACAAATGCATTACACAGGGAGCAGCAAATATACCATATCACTAAATATTGGTTCAAGGAAGGTCATACATGTATAATTGTATACGTGTGTTTTTGTCTTTTTCGATACGAACAAGGAGTCTTATTTGGACTCCTATGTATACCACCCATATATAGGCGGATCCAGAGGGGGCCAATCCATGGTCCCCCATTTAGAAAATTCTTTCTTTCTCACCAGCCATTTTGGCGTGGAAAGTGGACCTGTCCCCTTCATCAGTTGGGCAGACCTTTACAAAAGTAGTCTGTGATGACTGAAAAAACTTAAAAAAAGTTATCAACTTTTTTGATGGGGAAAATGGTATGATTTTTCTGGGAAACGGGCTCTTTTTCCCCGACATTTTGTGAATGACTAAAAAAAGGTCATCAGATTTTCCGGCGACTGAAGATGAAATTTATCCTTGCCCAACACCCAATATTTTGCCCCCCCCTTCGAAACGTTCTGGATCCGCCACTGATACCACCTCAGATATTCTGTATAGTATCAAAAACACTGTTCCACTATGTGCTAGCGGCTAGCCTATTATAATCGCATGTAATACAACAACCTGTCTTAGACCCAGAGATAAGGCGACAGCGCGGGCTTAATAATGGCGTTGTAAGCGTTATATATTTGCGGTTTATTTTTGGCGTAGTTGTCTACGGAGACTTAATATAAGGATTTATACTGGAAAAGAAACAGATTCAATACCGGTCCTATGACCACCCCCACATACAACACATACACAAACCATTTGATTGACTCCCCTCCGAAAATCTTTAAAATGTAAACTTCAATTTATATTTCGATTGCTGCTTTTTCCCTGAAAATCCAATTCGTATCTTAGTTCATGATTTTTATGCCATATATGGTGTCGCCACCACTGATACCGGTATACACACACACACACACACATACGTAGATGCACGCATTAATGCACAGTTTGCATACATGCATACATGTACACACATACATGCACGCGTTCATGCATACATTCGCAGTACATAGGCCTAAGCACATAAATAGGCCCATATACAGTGGCGGCGCCAGTATTTCAGGTTTTGGGGGGCCTGAATCCATTTTCATCCGCCAAAATTTCCGAAGACCTTTTTTTAGTCATCCGGAAGTAATCTCATGTTGGGTGATGATGGATCTTCTATTTAATTTTTTAGAGTGGGTCTATCGTGGAAATATTTCAGTTTTACATGCCTTTTTTAGGGGCTTAGCTCCCATATGGCTTTTTTAGGGGGGACTTAGCCCCCTACCCCTGGCACCGCTACTTCCTACACACATTCACATACATTAGTTGGCGTCAACCGACTGCATAATCCTTTTACGTTCGAGCTCGACTATAGGCCGCTTTCAGCTGCTCGCATGAGTAGCTGAAAGACCGACATAAAACGACACCTTATATAGATAAGTCCGCTTAGTAGATAACGTGGTTGTCGGAACTTCCAGGCCTGTGCACAAACACACACACACACACACACGCACGCACGCACACACGCACACACAAACACACACACACACACACAGTCACACCCACACACACCCACACACACACAGTCACACCCACACACCCACACACACACACACACACACACACACAAACGCACATACACACGCACACAACACACGCACACGCACACACACACACACACACATATGGGTCCGGCGAAGGACACAGTTCCTCTTTATTGGTCCATCCTGTACACACCGCAGCGCATAAAGCGCGTCCGACCGACTCGTCGAGCGACGCCTAACCCGTGTGCATAAACTATTTCCTATTAGCTTCAATCCTCCGTCTGTTTTATGCGACTCACAACGACAGGGAATTATCTCCCAACGGTTGCAAGCCGATCATTTGGAGTCGACGACGCTGCTGGCTCCGACGACGACCATGTGGACTTCACTTGCCACGTTTTATGGGCAATTGGTGCGGACTCAACAAATAGTTGAACGGTGGTTGTGGCGATGTCTCATGCAGGGTGTGACGTGAGGGAAATAATTGGAGGAGACCAAGTGATTCAATTATGATCGTTATTATAGTGTATCGTGTGAGATTTTATCATTCTCTCTCTATGTCTCTTTCTCTCTCTGTCTCTCTGTCTCTCTCTGTGTATATATGTCTAATAACAATAATTGTGGGGCGCGCTGGTGTAGCGGTGGCGTCGTTGCCTTGAAGCCGGAAGGCTCGTTGTTCGAATCCAACTCAACTTACTCAAGTCGCCGCGTAGGGACCTTGGGCAAGTCCTTCACTCGCAATTGCTCAGCGCTTCGGCGTGAAACTCCGAAGCAGTGTCCGCGCTGCAGTCGGGAGCGCCTCTGAGTATAGAGCTTGAAGGGGCGCTATAACAAGTGCACATACAAACAAGCAAGCAATAATAATAATAATAATTATTATTATTATCTCATCGCAGCTCTTGACTTGTCCACTTCCGATATATCGCTCATCCTTTCCGTCTGCATGCCGGTCAGAACTATAAGCCACCGATGCCTTTCCTGCAAATACGACTAGATGTCTATAGTATAGTATACGTTCTTTGCGTTATGAGATTTTATCTTCATTCAAAATTGGATCCATCCCAAACCCTTTTTGCCAAAGATTTAATGCGTTTAATGGTAATCACATATGAACTCATTTGCACGCACACACGCACACGCACACGCGCACACACGCACTCACACAAGCATACGCACACGTACGAACACACACACCCACACACGCTCACGAGCACACACCTCCTATGTGTACTCAAGTGTCAGTGATGAGTGCTTTTCTCGAGGTGCGTGGTGCTTGATAAAATGTCCAATTACAATTACGAATATATACGGTTGCTATTAAACAGCCAGTGCGACACACACACACACACACACACACACACACACATATATATATATATATATATACAAATAAAGCATCTATTATGGACCCTACACGCGATTCTTCTAATTTATATTCCTTGTGGTTTAGACGTTCATGATTGTTGCGAAGAGACTCAGACGTTGACAAGATTAGTCGTCATCTTATATATATCATCTAATATATATACATATATACATATATATATATATATATATGCTATTTGCAAACTTAGTCCGATCGAATTATTAAATGTATTCATTCGAACGAGACATCTGGAACCTTCGTCGACATTAATACGTTTCATCATTTGGATGGATCATGGAAGGTCTTCTTCGATAAAAGTCTATGTTCTATAGGTCTATCTTATATGCATTAGTGAGGTTAAGAGCATTTCGGAGACAAAAAACTATTTTATTCTGGTATGTTTATTAGCGATGATCGGGGCAGGCCTATTAAACGCGCACTTTTAACCAATAAAAATGGGCCAAATATTATTTTGAATAAAATTTTCCAGCGACACCGTTGTCTACCTCGAAGTCTAATCTATATAAATAAAAATGTAAAACGTTACCGTTTGACATGAAGGAACTCGAAAAGTTCTTGACCGATTGTTTTGAAAATTTTCGCAAAACGTTCCATTCAAACATGAGCGGGTTTGTATAATGCCTTTTGGGAAAAAGCGCAATCTTTACGACCAAAAAACCACAACTTTTAATTCCATTCGATAGACGTCGATGGAGTCCAGCCATTTCGAGTTTGAAGACGCATCGGTCGCCCATGCTTCGGGCGCGTTTCAAAACGTGTAGCCGGCCGTCTGCTATAGCGCAAATTTATGTGTAACTGTCGGTTTTTACAAAATTGTCCATTTGCGGCCGTTTTCCGCGCATCTTTCTACAGTTTTCACGCATCCGTCCCTCCATTTTTCGGGAGGGGAGGGGAAGGGAGGGGAAGAAGGGGAGAAAGGCGAGGGGAGGAAGGCAAGGGGAAAGGGAGGGGAAGGGGAAAGGGGCGGGGACGTAGGAGGGGAGAGTTGGACAGTCTTTTCAGCCACAGCAACGCGTGGCCGGGTACAGCTAGTTTATAATATAACAACAACACTGTTATCCAACTTCCTCACGGAACACCTGTTTTTCATCACGCAACCGTAGGGTTTCGCGGAACGCGCTTTGGGTAACGCTGGTTACAGATGATGGTGACGGCGATGCCGGAAATGCGGTGCGAGCAACAGACCATGCATCAACTGTCGCTGCTTTGGAAAGATAATATTATAGGTAATGCGGTAATCACGGTTGACATGTGGCGCGGATGATTGACAGGTGATGCAGATGATTGACAGGTGATGCGGATGATTGACAGGCGATGCGGATGATTGACAGGTGATACGGTTATCGCCGTTGTCATGCCAACAGACATCATCCATATCATCTGCTGCTGCGGAAACTGTTGCAGAATTTCAAACAGTTCCTCTCCGCGTGTCCTTCTGCTTGTCCCTCTCTGTCGACCAGTCTGACCGTGTGTTGCATATGTCTAAGAATATATATATTATATATATTATTATATATAGATATATATAGATCTATACCAACTTTCGTACTTTTACAGTCGTAGATCAACGTATAAATGCATGCAAAGTGTATGGATATAATATGCATAGTCTATGTAATGTATGGAGGCGATTATGTTCAGTCCATGCATGCAATCATGGAAGCAAGAAATGTATGGATGCATGATGTGTAACCATTGTGTGTATGCATAGATACGCGTTTACAGGCCTATGATTATATTGTTTAGCAACACAACATACACTTACATAGACACATACCTGCATGCATACACGCATGCATAAATTCAGCAGGTTGAAACCCACAATCGTTGGAGACGGACCGAGTGCGTTCTTTGTCTCCTATCAATATTAACTTGTGAATAAGACACAGCAGCATTGAAGTTTGTGACGCCGGTATCATAAGCATCTTCTAAGATAATCAATGTGTGACATTGTGAAAGTTCGGACGGTTCATGTAGCAACCATGCACCAACTATCGTCGACCAAGTTCTGATTTTACGGTCTAGAGACAGTCATCTCTTTGTCGGGTATTTTGTTGGGCATACAGACTCCATGTCTTAAGTATTAGGCTAAATGATCATACTGGTGTTATTTTTAGTTCATGTATACGGCCCTGTAGCCTACATAATCGTATCTGTAGTGAGTTCGTCCGGGATCCAATGCAGACGTGTGTATATTGGGAATTTGGGGCAAGTGTATTATTACCAGTGTATGTATACAATTGGCTAATTGGCTGTGAAAGGCAGTGGCGTAACTACGGGGGGGGGCACGGGGGGCAGCCGCCCCCCCCAAATGGAAGGGCTGCCCCCCCAGCTGCTCCCCCAATCCCTGCGTTTGTTTTACTTTTTACTTTTACGAGTGATAAAGAATTAAAGAATGCTATATAATTTATGACTTATTTTATTTTTTATACAACTTCCTGTACAACTTCTTATAGGGTGGGTGATTGGAAAGTGGGACAGGCCACTATAGTGCACTGTGGGACAGAAAAGCTAGTGAGGCTTGCATGCGTATTATGTCCAATACTGTAATACATCCAAAATCTAAAAGTACATAGTCTATGGCAATATACCGATGCACGCTTTAATTGCTAACGGTAGCCACCCCATCATTTTAAGCTGCCACCCCACTGCCCCCCCCATGAAAAAATAGCTGGCTACGCCACTGGTGAAAGGTGCTAGCTCCGTGATTTGACGGGAGGCAGAGAGATAGAAAGGAAAGATAATAAACAAACAGTTTAGACAACGAGTGAAATCACAGAGTAAAGGTGAGGAGAAGCAGCTATGAAGCAAAACGGAGACAGGGTAAAAGAGACTGCCTTGGAGAGGGGCAGAGAGAAGAAGGGAGGAACACACGGAGAAATAGGCACTGAGAATTAATGGAAGAGGTAGAGAAACTAGAGATATAAGAAGTCATAGGACAGAGAGGAAGTCACAGGGGTACAGAGGAAGTCAGAGAGAGAGAGAGGAAGTCTGGAGAGAAAGAAAGTCAGGAGAAGAGAGGAAGTCAGGAAGAGATATAAGAAGTAATGGAAAGACAGAGGAAGTCAGAATGAGGAAGTCAGAGGAGACAGAAAGGAAGTCAGAGAGAGGAAGTTCGGGACAGGAAGCGGAAATCAGAGGATAGAGGAAGTTAGAGGAAGCAGGTAGAGGGAGGGAGAGAGAGCGAGAAAGAGAGAGCGAGAGAGAGACAGAGACAGAGACACACACAGAGAGAAAGAGAGAGACAATGAGGCAGGAAGACAGAGGGATATAATAGTGAAGACACGGAAGAGAGGGTATGCATGCCATGGGAGGACGACCTATTAAAAAAGGTGCACCCTCCATGTTGGCACAGAACTCATCCTCTGACAGTCGTCTTTATATGGCGCCTGCATCTATGAATATTTACGCAGCTTTTCACTTGTCGAAAGCGTATACTGCATGCCGATTGTATATATATATATATATATATATATATATATATTAGGGTGGTCCAAAAAAATAAAATTCAAGCTAGGTACCAAGGCGTCCTCTCAGTGTGTTAGACCTGTCATTAGTATTATTGAGACCAAATTTCAGCTTCCCAGTTCAACTGGAAGGCGGTGCTCAACGACATCAAAATATTACCATGTAGTTGTATTAGCAAGAAATCTTGATGCCTTTTAGCTTGATCAAAGGCCTCAACCCTTGTCATGTAGATGATCTTGAAATAGATTCTGTTGCACTATCATACTTATTACAGTCAGTGCTAGCTACTTAACAGCTGTTTAGCCATCAAGTGACAAGTGCATTTTGATAGCAATAACACTCCAGGTGATCTGATCATGAAGCATTGAGATTGTTGGTCACAATTACTGCAGCGCTTATGTGCGATCCTTTTGTCCTGCCATTTTCACGGAAAACCGTTCATATGGAGTACTTAAGAAGCCAAGATGGAGCATGCTGAAGCTGTAAGATCTGAATTTGTACCAAATTAACCACTTGCAGTACACTGGAAATGTTGGCCGCCTGTGAGTGCTAGTTTCAGGTGATGGTGTCGCTAAACTCTTTGGTATGCCCAAGTGTCCCTCTATGACAGGATATAATTTAAATCCAAGGTCATTCATCATCTTCTGAAGTTATTGAGACTCGCTGATAATGACTAAGACTTGATCTTTGACACAACACCGGACGTTTTAGGGAAGTGTACGTTTTTCGGGAAAACAGGATATGTAAAATGTTCCTGTGGTTGGCCTGCTGCTGTATTCATTGTGATGGAGTTGATTTAAGCCAAAATCTTCATCTTGTGTTGTTGTCCATCTAATCCAAAATATAATCCAATCTTAAAGAGATTTAAAGCTGTGTGGGATGGTGTGACACGTGACAACATCCGAGTACTGGAAGTCGTATCCGCTACTGAAGCCTCCCATGAGAGAGCGATCAGTTTCATCAAGTAGACTGCTAAAATTAAAGTCAATTTCAGAGACGACTACCAAGAAGTCATTGAGGTGTCAATGGTTGTCCTTGGAAGTCAGCCCTCACTAAGAAACTGGAGAGCCCAATTTACCATGCACGTTGAATGGCCAGGTTACTGCATATCATCAAAAATAATTGTGCGATTTAGCAATCAACGTGAAGTATTCAATCTAAGGGAAAAGAAAAACTCAGATTCATCCTTTTGGGTGATTGGGTGCCCTCCTTCACTCAAAGGCATCCTCTTGCTGCTGAAACTCCAGGACAAGATCTGTCAATTTTGATTGATATAGGACTTTTGATTCAGGTGACTATTATTTGTAGGAGCTCAACGTTGCTGCCAAGAATGTTCTAGAAAATTACCAATACTTAGTGCCTTTCAGATGAGGCTGAATGTCTGACACTGTTATGCCGCCATCTGCCTGATATGGTTCAGATAAGGTTAAGATTTTTTATGGAATGACTGCAAATCCTAGTGAAAGGAAGTTGACGGTATAGTGCTGCGATACAGAAGGAGGGGGATTGCCTGGGCGAGTTTGCAACCCAGTGAACACTGACACTACTGCCACGCCTGAAATTTGGTGATTCCTTTTTATACTTACACCAGTGCAATAGCCTGACGATGATGATTATCAGCAGGGTAGAGGCTGAAGTCAGCAATTGAGAGTGGTAAACGACATGGCTGAGAGAAGTGTGAAGTTGTTCGAGGAATTAAACTGATTCATAAAAAAATGATGACACTGATGAAGAAGAAAGCAGTATTTTCTCCAAGTGGTTGAGGCAATAGAAAAGCTGTCCCCACTCAATCAACAAAGAAATATGCTGTTGACACTGTGCTTGCAAAGCCTTCTACAGTGTAGACGTCATCGTATGTTTGGAGTCATAAAACGAGAACAATAGATATTCGTGAATTTAACGATGTTTTTGACATTTTCCATATTTAAAACCTACTGAAATTTTATATTTCAAGCTCACCAATTGTTTAAGTGTCACACATATTGTCATGTTACAGTAATGTATCATCTATCTTGAAATAAAGCACAATTGTATTGGACTGTATGCTCAACACATTTATTTCTACAATTAACGTCTTTTCATTGGCCCATGCAAAGTAAGACAGTCGTTGAGCACCGCCTTCCAGTTGGAATAGGAAGCTGAAATTTTGTCTCAATAATACTATTGATAAGTCTAACAAACTGGGAGGGCGCCCTGGTTTTTAGCTTGAACTTTATTTTTTACCATGTATCTGTGAACCACACTAATATATATATATATTACCCTTAATTATATTCCCACGTAGAGTTGGATGTATGTATGTTTGACCATATTTATATATTTATCAAGCAGGTACAATTTGTACATAAGGAACCGTAGCTACTTCATTTTCCAGTCGGCCGTGCTGCATATTTCTAACCCAATTCTCTCAGGTGGCCCTGGCTAGCGGGACCTTTGGACACGATTGGGTTTCCTGGGCATGCCGACATATTAGACTACATATGTACATGTATGATTGTACTTTCTGGAATGAATCAGTTGTTTATCGAATAAAAATGTTATGTTATGTTATGTACATTATTAAATATACGAGTTTATACTCTACTATACTAATCATACTTCTATACGTACACATTTGCCTAGTGAGCATATATACAGTTGTATGTTTACACGGAGGCTATGGTAACGCATACGAATCATTTAATTCTTCAACCGAATCGAATTTCGAATCGAATTAGAGATCACAGTTCGAATACGAATCAAATTTCAATTCGCAGCAGCTGGCGTATACCTGTTTTTAATTTTCGTTTTGTGCATATAGTTGATTGCGCATGCGTACCATGCAGCAAAACAATAACACAGTTATCAATAGATCTAAGTCAGTGGAGGCCTACTTACTTTCCTGCAGTTTAAAATCAATTAAACAGGAAAATAGAGTTGATTTACATAATAACTTTCAAATCGAAAATCGAAACTTCGCAGCTGTGTGGCTATTAAATATGTACACTGTATATGTACGGTACGCATATGCCTATGTAGCCGACAGTTGTACATATTAAAGGCCTATTCACAATCATATGCATATACATAGGAAATCTCTTCCCGCGTTTTCCCTGTCTCCCTCTGTCCTCCTCCCTTTGTGTCTTCTATCAAACTTACTCTTTCTCTATCTGCTTCCCTCTGGCTTCCTATGACCCCATGACTTCCTCTCTCTCACTCTCTTGGTCTGTCTTTGCCTCTATCTCTTTCAGTCTGTCTGTCTCTGTCTCCATCCTCCCTCCATCCCTTCCTTCCTCCCTCCCTCTCCCTCTCTCTCTCTCTTTTCTATCTTCTCTTCGTCCGCCGTCCGTCCGTTCGTTCGTCCCTCCCTTTCTCTGTCTCTGTCTGTGTCTCTCCCTGTCTCTCTCCGTCTCTCTCCCCTCCATCCCTCCCTCCCTCCTTTCTCCCTCCCTATTTATCTTTATCTGTCCCTGTCTCTGTCTCTCTCTCTGTGTCTGTCTCTTTCTTTCTGTCTCTCCATCTCTCTGCCTCTCTCTCTCTAATTTATTTCTCTGTCTCTCTATCTGCCTCTCTGTCTGTGTGCATGTCTCTCTCTCTCAGCATTATTTTGAATATCATTCTCGTTGAAGGAGGACTTTGGTGTTCGGAAGCAAGAATTAGATCTAAGTGGCATTTTTTGAGTAGGTTGTTCAGTCAGAAGTAAGGTCTCCTTATCAGACCTGATGCGTATGTCTCGAAGCAAGATTCTGTAAATAATATGGACCGAATCTTACATGACATTGTATGTCTATAGGCCTATACTTTGATTTTCCACCAATTTTCCTAATCCGTAATCGGCTGCCTTCAAAAGACACTTGGAACTTAATGTACTGTCGGTCATTCATGTAATAGCTTCATCGACATTCATGGACGCCTACACTCTGTCTCTCCCACTGTCGCTGTCTCTAAGTGTATCTCGTCTGTCTGTATATTACAGCTGTCTCTGTATGTCTGTCTGTCTGCCTGAATGTATGTCTCTCTCTCCGTCTGTATTTGTTTATCTGCAGGCACTTCGTATATGTATGTCAATCTGTCTCTGCACTTGGCTGGCTGTCTGCTTGTCTCTCTTTGTCAATCTGCCGTATTAGTCTTTCTCTTTGTCAATCTCTGTCTCTGTCTCTTCGTTTGACCAGCTGCGCCCTATCTGAAATGCTCCTCGAATCTCTGGAATTCCCAGAATTTGTCGCACGACTGACACGCAATTATCGCAAGTGGTGTCTACCGTATATATGTGGTTTCACTGATCACGTTTTATATCTGCTTTGTAGTGTGTGGATCAGGCTGGGGTTCACGGACAATTGGAGCCGGACAATTCGCATCAGGACAATTCGGATCAGGACAATAATTCGGATCCGGACAATTAGGAGACGGACAATATTGAGCGGGATATTCGGAGTGGCCAAGAATAATTAATTAGTCTTGTCAATCCAACTTCTGTTGAAAGAAGAATTATTTTCATCAATCAAACTTCTTTTGAGTTGCAATTAATCCCATTAATCCAACTTCCATTTCTAGCCAAAGTCCATAAAGAAAAATATATTTCTTCATTACAGCTATTTAATTGCTTCAATAAATTCAACTTCTATTGAAGCATGAATTATTTCCATCAATCCAACTATTTTCATCAATCCGACTTTTATTTAAGCACTAATATTTTCACCAGTCCAACTTCTATTTATGCAAAATAATATTTGCCGATCCGCTACAAATTGTCCGATCCAAATTGTCCGCTCCGAATTGTCTGCTCCTAATTGTCCGCTCGCCCCCCCCCCCCGAAGACCTTTGAACCGGTCATTGGCATGTCTTTTATTTGTATGCGCGATTGTTATAGCGCCTCTTCAAGCCTTCTACTCAGAGGCGCTCCCATTACAGAGAGGACACTGCATCGGAGTTTCACGCCGAAGCGCTGAACAATTGCGAGTGAAGGACTTGCCCAAGGTCCCTATACGCGGCGACTTGAGGTGAATTCGAATCTGCAACCCTTCGGCTGCAAGGCGAAGAACATACCCACTACACCACCGCGCCCCACTTATATTAGCATTGTACCTGTCACTTTGGAATCTCTGGTCCGTTTTATAAATTTATTTTCGTACAAGAATGATAATTATGACGTCACAATTGATCAGAAGACCACGTAGCAATGGCGTCACACTAAGAGCAACACGTTCATGAAGAAAACCAATGACGTAACAATTGTGTTTGTAGATGTCGCCACAATACGGTACAACCATTATCCTTTTATCTCTAAACATAGCTAATGACGTCACAAATTACAATAGCATTGTAAACCAAGGATATGTCGTCATAATATGGGCTTTTTTATAGTAGAACTACAAAGCCGCTATATATCGTCGCATCAACCATTATTTCCCATAAACAAAGTTAATGATGCAACAACATTGTATAACAAAGGTGAGACGTCACAATACGAAGCCCATGGAGCAAATTAATTACCTAGCATCAACGTGTCCAATTTTGCCTCAAGGACATAATTGGTGACGTAATAATGGCTGTTGTAGAACAAAGAACAAAGAGCGGTCGTCACAATGAAAAATCCATAGACCAAAAAGCTGATATTCTAATAGCACCACCATGGCCTGTAATAATCATTTATATTATATTATGACTGCAATTCTCATTCAATCCAAGTATATAGATAACGACATTACAATTTACAAGGGAGTACTAGAGATAAAGTTACCAATTGATTATACACAGAGCACCCTTTAAATTCATTAATTCCTTTAAATTCTTTTCCCTCTGTATGCATTGGTGTGTGTGTGTGTGTGTGTGTGTGTGTGTGTGTGTGTGTGTGTGTGTGTGTGTGTGTGTGTGTGTGTGTGTGTGTGTGTGTGTGTGTGAAGGAATGGCGGTCGAGCGGTTAACGTGGCGGCTAGTCGCCTCAGTCACCCAGATTAGAATCCCATTGTGTTCATGTCACATCTCCAATTCTGCATAGATTGCATTCTAAACGGTTTATATTTCATGTGTTATCTTCGAAGTCGTCCGTCGTCTACTATGAGACGAATGCTGACTGATCATCCAGTGCGTTTTTCTTCCATGCATTGGGAGTTAAAGACCGTTTTGTGTTGTGCCGGTGACACGAAACGGAGTATCCCCCTGAAAGCTATCCGGGGGGATGAATTAATCTTCCCCCCGGATGGAATTAACCGGTCTATACTATCCGGAGGGATAAACCATTATATCCCCTTTTTTGAAAAATGCGCATAATAAAAAAATGTTTGCCGTAATCAAAATTTAAAGTGACTATATTTGTTTTAAGTGTCCTAGGCAATGCTCAGATAAAGGCAACTCGAATTTATTTAGTGACTCTGAGTGTTCTTAAGTGTTTTAAATGTTTTAAGTGCTCTAAAAACAGGGCAAAACAAATTATCTAGTAGGAATAAACATACCTGTTAGTGTCATTGTTCAAAACAAAGCAGATGAAAATTAATTTGCAAGAAAAAATACACGCGCAAGCGGTTTTTTCGACTTTTTTGAATTTGGGGGATACAATTAATACGGGGGATACTCTATTTCGTGACACCGGCGCTTGATGCATTTCGTCGCAAATGCATTTTGACTTCTCAATCAAATGCTGCGATGCAAGAGTAAATGTCACCGTGGAAGGTTAGACGCTGCGCTAAAAAATTTAATCGATTCACTTTTGCTTGCGTGATAGGCCATGTCAAAGCAATCAATAGAACTACATTAAGGCCATAAAGGAATTAACATAATGCGGTCTCTAGTTGTTCGATTGCGTTTTTAAAACTTATAAGGCCTATGTTATAACGTCAGGAGGAGGTCTTTTCTGAAGTAGACGTTATAATATGGTGAGCGATGATGATGGGAAATTTTTTGAGTGGAGAATTTTAATCGATCGCTTTTCAATCGACGTAAATGATGATGAAAAATTCAAGATGGCGACGAAATCAGTTGCCTTCAGTGCAACGAACAGTTCGATTGACGTTGCTCTGTACAAAGAAAATACATAGTAACTAAATCAGTGGCTATATACATATATTATTATATATATATACTGTACATTTTCATTAATTTCGAGCTCACATAATATTGTATTGTATTGTATCTGACCATTTATAAAGCGCTTCTCGCAGCAAGAGCCTTTCAGAAGGGCTCCCAGTACGTTCAACCGCGATAAAAAAAAAGCAAGTTTTCAGACGAGAGAAAGACGAGGATACACTACCAGAGAAGATGGCAGAGCGAACTGATGGGGAAGCCCATTCCATAGGGAGGACCATACGTAACGTAGACCAGCTTAATGGAAAATATATGTTTATTTCTGTCTGCCTATGTCTCCATGTGGTTAGAAGGTGCCTTGGTGATTGAACACCCACTCCCCAATGAAATAATGTAAAAATGAAATAATGCAATTTACTAGAACTTCATATATAAGAACTACAATGTGTAATGTAGGCCTATGGCTGTTCCGAACCCGCTGTGAGAGCTCACGCCGCTTCTCTATACAATACAATACAATACAATACAATGTAATGCAATGCAATACAATACAATACAATACAACTGAAGTTTGATAATGCCCTCCTTACAAAGCTCAGAAGTGCACAACAACACTAAAAACTCTAAACCAGTTAATCAGCTGATTCG
>OX457052.1:15698563-15721063 GCA_949752735.1 Lumbricus terrestris | reverse complement strand
CCATTGTAGAAGCTGCAAAGAGTTTAGAACTCGTACGCTGAAACCATAACGAAAAATGCGACCGGTGGTCATAAGGACAATGACACGAGACAATGTTCTCTAATTGCCATCTGAAAAGGAAATTATAGATGAAAATCAGGTCTAGTATAATTTATTGTTGTTTGCTGGTTTATTGATGCCGTTAAATGAACTGAACCGTGACTCGTTTGCTCGTTGCTTAGCCACGTGGATTGCAAAGTATTTTGTTTAATCAGCCGAAGTGTAGGTTTACAAGGTCCTACATGTACGACCATACACATAATTATACGTACACACACACGCACACACACGCATACACTCACACACACACACACACACACACACACACACACACACACACACACACACGCACTTATCGTCGGCCCACGCCTGTTGGAATAGATAACATACATGCATACATGCATGCTTATATGCTTACATAGATTTTACGAACATGAAGCACACACACACACACACACACACACCTCCGCACACACACACACACACACACACACACACACCTCCACACACACACACCTCTACACACACCTCCACACACACATACACACACACACACACACGGACACACAAAGAAACATACACATCACACACACACACACGAAGAAAGAAAAACACAAAGAAACACACATACACGCACACGCACACACAAAGACACACACACCCACACACACACATACATGTACGCACACACACGAAGACACACCCACACACACACGCACGCACACACACACACGCAGACATACACACACACAAACACACACACGCACACCCACACGCACGCACACGCACACACGCAGACACACACACACATGGCGACGATGAATGTTATTTAATCGGATGGGAGACCATACGCAAGCGAAATCCTATACATACTGCAGATCGACTTTTCTATAGCAATGCGTAGGCTTACATCCGCACACATAGTGTGCTTACCACTGTCCGATTATTGTATTAAAGACTAACGGCTACAGTTTGAATAACAAAAACACCAGCCTATACATGTAAGCAATAGAACTATAGGCCTATGCACGCCCACGCTATAACAATAATGACATTTAACCTACTTTTGTCATAGCAAAATACAATGTATGCTGCAAATTGTGCTAATGTAAACCTACAGCGTTCTGTCTGTTGTTTATTGAGTTAAACGAATATACACAGTGGTTCAAAAAAAGTAAGCCAAATTGTTTTGCATATATCTTTAATACCTGATGACATATCACGCTAAAATTTTACAGATATTTAGAAAATTGGACCAAGAATATGATTCCAAAATTTCAAGAGATAAAGTTGAACGGATAAAAAGATATGTATCTTTCAACTTCATATGCGGAAATATCAGTTTACAAGCAATTTTCTGTTAGATTCAATGAAATTAAATGTGAGCCAAACTGTTTTTCTTATATCTCTAATGTTTGGTGATTAATCATATTAAAATTTTCCCAATATTTAGATAATTGAACCAAGAATAGGACTCCAAAATATCATTTCATAAATTTGAACGGATAGAAAGATATGGATATTTCAGCTTCATCTCCCGAAATGTCAGTTTTCAGCAAGTCTGTTATGGTATTCGTTGCGGTTTCGGCGCTTGGTCGTTCACATTAATTTTAGTCTTCATTGATCCCGGAGTTAAAATTAATGGAACCTATTATCGCGACGTTCTGCTTTCACAACATCTTCTACCTATAATCAGAAATCCAGCACCAGACTGCCCCAGCCCACAGAGCCAAGGAAGCCATCAAAATGCTGACAAGAGAGACGCCAGACTTCATTTCTCCCATGTGCACATAATGACCTCCGAACAGCCCAAATTTGAATCCTGTCGACTATAAACTGTGGAGCGTGATGCAAGACTGAGTCTACCAGACAACAATCCATGATATAAACGATGTGAAGCAACGCTTGTTTGAAGTCTGGGATCGCCCGGACCAGAGGATAATCGACGATGCTGTTGCTCAATGGCGCCAGCGCCTCCAGGCTTGCGTGCAAGCAGCAGGAGAAGGACATTTTGAGCATCTTATTTAATTCAATAATCAAACCATACTGTTGGAATAATATTGGTGGTTCAATTCTTTACATATCAGGAAAATCTTAGACTGATTAATCATCAGACATTAGAGATATAAGAAAGTGTAAACTGATATTTCCGCATATGAAGTTGAAAGATACATATCTTTTTATACGTTCAACTTTATCTCTTGAAATTTTGGGGTCATATTCTTGGTCCAATTCTCTAAATATTTGGAAAAGTTTAGCGTGATATGTCATCAGGTATTAGAGATATATGCAAAACAATTTGGCTTACTTTTTTTGAACCACGGTGTACAATACAACGATAATGTAACTGCATGTGAACTTACATGTATAATTTATATGATAACATTTGACAATAGCAATACTGAGTGACCTATATAATACCTATTAGTATAGCACGTTGAAATCAATTCGAAGTTTCTAGCATATATTATCGCTATTATTTCAAGTGCACTATTTTTCGGTTGCATCTGTATACAGAATTACAGATTGGTCGTCCTTCGCTCTGTCTCCAGTAAGGAACTTTTGATCCCTCGTGTTGAAACCTTAATCCGCCATGAGCGTCGTGCTTTCTCAGTTGTAGGTGCATCTATCTAGAATAGTTACCTAAGGCTGACTCATGGCCCATTTAAGACCTGTATGTATCATTGTGACTGGTTGAACTGGGAGCGCCTCTGGGTGGGCTTCTTGATATGAATGAATGAATGAATGAGAGATATCCATAATTATTAATTAGTTATAGTAATGGCAGTTGAGAATACATGTCATCAAAACGAAATTCACTATGCATGCTCCAGCAGTGTGCACACAAACTAAACGACTTTTATTTGTTTGTTTGTATGTGCACTTGTTATAACGCCTATTCAAGTTCCCCTACTCAGAGGCGTTCCGACTGCAGCGCAGACATTGCATCGAAGTTTCACGCTGAAGCGCTGAGCAATTGCGAGTGAAGGACTTGCCCAAGGTCCCTACGCAGCGACTTGAGGTGGATTCGAACCTGAAACCCTCCGGCTGCAAGGCAATGAACACACCAACTACACCACCGAGCCCCACGTATATAATTATGCAGGAGTCGTCCACGTGCAATCTTGTTGAGCAACCGATCTGTTAGTGAACCATGCATAGTTGCATACAATATAATTATATGTATATGCATATGTTATATGTATATATTAATTTTATGTATGGAGTGAGTCAGAGAGAGAGAGACACACACACAGACATAGACAAACAGATACGGAGAGACAGACAGACAGACAGATAGAGGGTGACAGGACAATTACCCCCCAGGACAATTACCCCCCCGGACAATTACCCCCGACAATTACCCCCTGGACAATTACCCCCAGGACAATTACCCCCCGGACAATTACCCCCCGTGTCATGTTAGATGCAAGTTAGTGTTAAGCATTCAAGAAAAATATTAAATAAAATCCAATCTAAAAACGGCTCTAAGCTAGTTGGAACGCCTGCCTAATAAAATCTTTAAATGTTTATCTTTCCCTCTCTGTAAGATTTATAAAATTGCATCATGACTACATGTAGTATATATATATATATATATATATATATTATGCAAGAGCGTGCAGGTAACGTATGCATGAGAGCGAGAGAAACAGATACATGGAGATAAATAGAGAAAGACAGCGAGAGGAACAGAAGAGGAATGGAGTGCTAGAAGGAGGTATGTACGCAGATAGCTGAGAAATAATGGTAGTAGGAAGGAGTGTGTATAAGTGTGTACAATAAGTATTGTGGAGTGAGATAATGACTAAAGATGTCTACACAGCAAAGTTACTTTAGAATAGGTTTTGGCAGCTCTGAAGGTCTGACAAATACGAAGACCATGACCATGAGAACGTTCGTTCCCTCACGCGTATAAGAACAACTGAACAAGCTCACACTGCCACGGGGGGTAATTGTCCGGGGGTAATTGGTACGGGGGGTAATTGTCCGGGGGGTAATTGGCACAGAGGGTAGTTGTCCGGGGGGGTAATTGGCACGGGGGGGTAGTTGTCCGGGGGGGGTAATTGTCCTGGGGGTAATTGTCCAGGGGGTAATTGTCGGGGGTAATTGTCCGGGGAGTAATTGTCCAGGGGGTAATTGCCCTAGAACCAGATAGAGACATCGACAAACAGAGATAGAAGCATAGGAAGAAAGAAACATGTATGTATATATATAGACAGGGATAGAGAGACAGAGAGATATAGAGAGGCTAAGAGACAGACAGAAAGACAGAGAGACAGAGAGAGACAGAGAGACAGAGACAGGGAGACAGAGACAGGGAAGGAGGTAGCGAGGGATGGATGGATGGAGGGATGGAGGGAGGGAGAATGGAAGGAAGAAAGAGCGGATGGGGGGAGAGAGAATTAAGGAGAGAGAAAGGGAGATAAAGAGAGGGTAGAGAGGGGAGGGAGAGAGGGGCAGAGAGGGGAGGGAGAGAGGAGCAGAGGAAGCGAATGAACGAAAATGATTGAAAGAGAGAGAGAGAAAGAGAGAGAGAGACACAAGGGGTGAGAGAGGGAGAGCAGAAGGCAGACAGAGAAAGAGAGAGTGAAACAGGGACTATGGTCGCTGTGGAATTATTGACGACAAACCATTACACCTATACCACTGTGTGTCGCTGTGCGCATATACCTCACAAAACAGAGCTCACATTATCACGTCGTATCCAACTGCAACTCACGTATGCTAACACAGCGACATATAATACTAAATACGTGATTGCTTTCAGCTGCTGGATTTGTTTAGACAGAACGTATACAGCGCTGAATGAAATGTGTCAGAATTAAGCATGTGTAAATGCAAACACGTGTGATTGCGGTTGCACGTGTAACGTCCAAAAATATATTACAGCAGGTGCATTATTCCATAAATATATATTATTATACTAAAAATACTTTTACACTTAGGCTAAATGCCAATAATATGTCATGCTATTATGCGTGCAGGTAGATTGTCTTCATGTACTCACACATACATATTCATATCATATTGATATATTATGCGCTATATAGCTGGGGTAAACACGCGTGCATGTTTGCGGGAATTTTGGTTTCTCGCCCCACACAACACAACCCTCTGGAGGTACCCGACGTTGCCCGGGAAATTTTAGTTTCTCACCCCACACAACACAACCCTCTGGGGGTACCCGACGTTACCCTGGAAATTTTAGTTTCTCACCCCACACAACACAACCCTCTGGGGGTACCCGACGTTGCCCGGGAAATTTTAGTTTCTCACCCCACACAACACAACCCTCTGGGGGTACCCGACGTTGCCCGGGAAATTTTGGTTTCTCGCCCCACACAACCCAACCCCTCTGGGGGTACCCGACGTTTCTCGGTAAATTTCGGTTAACGTACCCCGCCATAATTATTCTCCTTTTACAGATATGGATGTATTTGGGTCAGGTGTACACAGCACACATATGAATATAAGTGCATCTCTTTAGGCAGCTATACTTTTGTGCTGTGAGATCTGAACAGATGTGCGTATGAGCACTTACTATATTGCTTGTAAACTGAAATTTCGGCATATGAAGTTTAAAGATTCATATCTTTTTACCCGTTCAACATTATCTCGTGAAATTTTGGAAACATATTCTTGGTCCAGTTCTCTAAATATTTGGAACATTTTAGCGTGATATGTTATCAAACATTAGAGATATATGAAAAACAATTTGGCTTGTTTTTTTTAAAATCAGGGTGTAATGTCTTCACTGGACAGTATAAAATGGCATCTCTTGAGTCTTCCTCCGCTTTGGCGATAAAGATGGCGCATGATTTCCTCATTCCTATATCATGTTCCGTATACCCTCTTAAAAGAATCACTGTTCCAGTGTTACAGTGTTACAGTGTTACAGTGTTACAGTGTTCTAGTGTTACAGTGTTCCAGTGTTCCAGTGTTACCGTGTTTCAGTGTTCCAGTGTTCCAGTGTTCCAGTGTTACCGTGTTCCAGTGTTCCAGTGTTACCGTGTTCCAGTGTTCCAGTGTTACCGTGTTACCGTGTTCCGTGTTCCATGTTCCGTCGATAAGAGGCGGATGCGGATCGACCATGAATTAAGCGAGGACGGACTTTATTGGAAATTCCGATGCCCCGCGAAGTGGTTGTATATTTGCGGACTGTTATTTTCCAGGTATACACACGAGCGTTAGAGTGGAGGGAATTTATGTGCTCCGTTTTCTGCCTGAATAACGACAGAATAGCTACCGATCCAGGCCATGTGGAAAAAGCAGTTTGTAAAAGCCGATGTAGACTAAGCATACGAATAAAATACGGACGTTATACATTCCCATTGAACCTTTTTATCTATATACACGAAACAGAAGAGATTGCAACTGCTCATTCCCCGTGGGCTATTCTAAGGCGGATGAAATCTCAATTGGCTCAGTTTCTTCATCATTGTGACGCATCTTCCGCAACATGTGCAGCGCCTTCCACCCCTCCCTCCCTGGCCCTGAGGTGTGCTTCCGAAAGGCCAAGGCGCACCTGCTGTCAATCTGAGAACAGGTGCCATGTATAATATGCCATCACGAAAAACAGGTGTTCAAACTCACGCTCGCAGACGCATGCACGCACACGCCCACGTGTGTATTTTTACTTCGGAAATAAAACTGATAATGATGACCTTGAGTAAATGACGATCATGTAACTGATATTATGTTTTTTACTTGTAGTAAATATGATTACAGTGCGTGGTCAGACATTTTGATTTGCCCTTATCATAGTAGGATTTTTGCACCGTAAAAGGTCATTCACATACCTTTGGAGCAACAATGAAAACAGCAACAACAGCAAGAGTGATAATAACAATAATGATAATAAAATAATAATAATTTAAAAAATAATAACAGCAGTGATAATAATACTTTACCAAGTCAGGTTCATAATAATAATAATGAAATGATAATATACAAATATTATTATTATCATAATAGTTATAATACCCGATACCTCAGGTAAAGAAATAATAATGGTAAAAATAATAATAACAATAATACTCATTGCAATAACGCTCAGCGGCTCAGGGTCGGGAGTTCTTGTCAGAACTTGGTCGGCGTCTGACCATTGTTTCTGGGGATCCGCAGGAAACGGCACACTTGTTTCAGCGCATGTCTATTTGCACGCAGAAGTTCAATGCCGTTGCATTTCGAGGCACTTTTGCACAATTGACCGATGAGGATGACCGTTAACTCCAGAACAACAATGCTTTTATTAATGATTTTAAAGCCTGAGGGATCATTTATACCTCGGGCGACATTTAAACATAATAATAATAATAATAATAATAATAATAATAATAATAATAATAATAATAATAATAATAATAATAATAATGATAATAATAATAACAATAATAATAATAATATAAAATTATTATTATTATAATGATGAAAAGAATAAAAATAATGACATTTTATTTAATTTAATATTCAATTCCCTATCTAAGGGATCCTGTATACCTCGGGGAAAAGCGTAATAATGAAAAAAACATTAATATACGTGTATGCTCTTGTAATTTTGGCACTGAAATAATACTAATACTACTACCATTCGTTTGCTAATTGTTGTTATTGTTATTATCATTACTAAAAATACTAATAGTAATGATACTAACAATAACAACAATTAGCAAACGAATTGCAATAGTAGGAATAATAATTACAGCAATAAATTCTATGAAATTGTATAATGTGTAATTGAGCGTTCCATGTGTTTTTTATCACCTGATGGATTACACTTGGCCTACATCGGGTTAAAACAATAATAAAAAAAATAATGCATCCGCTCGAGATGCCATTAACAATCTACGGACGATTTTTTCTGCCGTCCCTCCCGACCGAGTATATACATATACACACAATCATATAATTATATATATAAGCATTTATATATATATATATATTATATAATATACATGCACTTAGGTCAGGTTAAAAAAGCAACTGTAATTACCAGAGGTTCGTTGCTCCTAGAAGAACATATGTGGCCATATAGGTAATAGGCAATAACAACCTGCTGCACATGTAGACAAAATAATGGGTATTTGGGCTGCAGAAATAAGCAGCCATGCATGCTTCCACACCCAACCTCTAATCATTCTGCACCGTGGAAGCTGAAGCAGGTAGTTAATGCGAAGAAGTCTTTAGTCCGTATTTAGCATCTTCCTGAATGACGTTCAGCAGGACGACTATACAGGGTGGGCCAAAAATTTAATCCCATAGGTATCTTTCCAATATTTAGGCCGGTAGTAGGAATTTTAAAATCAAGTATGCATTCTTAAAGGTGCTTCTTATTTACGTACAACAGCCAAATTTCACCAATCAATTTGAAACAGAACAAATGAAATGTTTTGGTTAAATCTGCCTGCTGTGCGTAAATATGAATAAGCCTACCTTTAAACCTGTAAAACGTGATGCAGACATTCTTAGTTTGGACCAAAATAATTGGAAAAATCTTAGAGTTGCTTCTTGACCTATACCCTGTCCCTGTTGATCGCTGCCTTTTTATATAGTCTACCTGGCATATGTTCACTTGTTTCAGAATCACACTTCCAAATTAACAATTTCCGATAAAAAAAATCGGCATTTAATTTCTTGCATTTGCAATACCCCCTCTTTAAGAGCTCTGCTTAGAGGCGCTCCCAACTACAGCGCGGACACCACATCGAAGTTTCACGCCGAAGCGCACGAGCAATTGAGAGTAAAGGACTTGCTCAAGGTCTTTTTACGCGGCGGCTTGAGTTGGATTCTAACCTTAATTTAAGCCCTCCGGCTTCAAGACAACAAACCACTACACCACCGAGCCCTACATTTTGTGACAATTTCTATTGGAGAACCCAGAAATGGAAAATGCCCAGAAATCTCTAACTTTTTCCTGACTTCATGCAAGAACTTGAACTCTAGAACGCCAACCCCCCCTGGCCTGCATCCGTATGTGCTCCAACTGCTTATTTGGAGTGAATTACTAGTGAATTACTGCTAAATGCGTACAAGACTTTCGTCTAACATTAACTCGATGCTATCAATACAAAGTGCGCGAGACGCACCATAGACAGTGACAAGGCAAAGGTATTCCATGTATGCAGCTGAGTCGATAAGGTAGACTGCAGTCATTGCGCCTTTATATAATATTTATTTTAGTCTTTTGCCAAAAATCTGATGACCATTTTTAATCTTTCTGCAGAAAATTTCACGAAATCCGTGGCAACTCCGGTTATTTGAAAGCTGATGACCTTTTTAAAAGTCGTATGCTACTACTCTCTCTGTCTCTGTCTCTCTCTGTCTCTCTCTCTCTCTCTCTCTCTCTCTCTCTTACTCTCTCTCTCTCTTACTCTCTCTCTTTCTCTTTTCTGTCTCTGTCTCTCTCTGTCTCTGTCTCTCTCTTTCTCTGTCCCTCTCTCTGTCTGTCTGTCTGTCTGTCTCTCTCTTTCTCTCTCTCTCTTTCTCTCTCTCTCTTTCTCTCTCTCTCTCTCCTTTTCCCGCAGCGTTGATTGAAAGCTTGTTGAAATCTGACGGGGTGGTGACCAAGTCCTGTTCAAATCTCTGAAGGGGGGAAGACATGGCCGGATTGCCCCCTGGATCCACCCCTGGCTACGGTGGAACTCAGCCACAGCTCGCACTTTACTAACGCTTCAGATTATTGTTGAATACGAGCAGATGAATACATTCATAGTAAAACAATAATTATTATTGTCCCTCGATTGTTGGAAGGGCAAGCGGTGCGCAGGACATTCACCCACCGCGCTGTGAATGCTTTGCCTTCTCAGAAGTGGAAACGCGTACAGGCGGCTCGAATTCTCATGGCGCCGATATTCTACGTTGAAGGTCACCCCCACCACCCCTACAATTATTGCGAAATACGATCCCCCATCTGCAGGAACCTTCAAGACTCTTGGCGCATCGTTCGCCGGTATATAAACTCACAGGTCGAGCCATCAGTCTGTTCCACGTGTGTGCGTGTATGTGTATTAATGTGCGTAAGCGTATGTATGTATGTAATTATGTATGTATGTATGTATGTATGCATGTATGTATGTATGTATGTATGTATGTATGTATGTATGTATGTATGTATGTATGTATGTATGTATGTATGTATGTATGTATGTATGTATGTATGTATGTATGTATGTATGTACACTCGCTATAGCGCTCCTTCAAGGTTTGTACTACTCAGAAGCGTTCCCGACTACAGCGCGGACACTGAATCGAAGTTTCACGCCGAGGCACTGAGTAGGCCTAATTGCAAGTGAAGGACTTGCCCAAGGTCCTTACGTGTCTATGTGTATGTGTACGCATGTATATGTGTGTATGTATGTGTGTAGTCGTATAAATACGTGAAAGCCTGCATCTGCATAATAATGCTGCTGCCTGCATTCATTTGCATGTCTGTTTGCATATACGTACGCATTGCATGTATTTGCACACGCATGTACGGGTGTACACTGCGTGCATGCAGTGACTTTTCATACATTATAATTGTGTAGGTGTGCATATGTATTATTATGTAGGACCAATGTACTTATTCATGGTTGGGCATGCAAATGAGTGTGCGTAGGCATGTATGCACAAATTGCACATTGCACATTGTGCAGTCTGCATCTGTGGTATAGGCCTACATGTGCATCAGACCTTGGACCACTCTTATTGGCAAATGAAATCCTGAGTCAATCCTATATACGCTGATGACCTCCAGGCATATGTTCACTGCCCAGCATCTGCCGCTACTGATGCGGTTCGAGAAATTTGTAGGATTATGGAAACCCTGGAAGCCTGGATGTCTTCTAACCGTTTGCGACTGAACCCTACCAAGACGCAATATATCTGGTTTGGGACGCGTCAACAACTGGCAACAATTGACATTCATGAAAGCCTTAGCACTAGAGTTTCCTCTTATTACTTTCTCACCTTTTGTGCGGGACCTTGGTGTTATTTTAGACCAAGAGCTAACTTTCACTCGGCATATAAACCTGCTATGCCGAAGCTGCTACTACCAGTTACGTCAGCTTAAGGTGGTCTCCCGCTCTCTGTCTTTTAGTGCCGCCTCTACTCTTGTTCACTCTTTCGTAGTTTCCCGCCTTGACTACTGCAGCACCCTCTATCATGGACTACCGGCTGACCGGATTGGCTGCCCGGAACGGGTCCTCCGCTCTGCGGCGCGACTTGTTTGCCATACCCCAAAATATGGTCATGTCTCATCCTATATGCGGGATATCTTACACTGGCTCCCTTCTCCGCAGCGGATTGCATACATGGTCTGTGCATTGGTTAGGCGGTGCATTGAAGGACTAGCTCCACCGTATCTCCGAGAACTCTGTTGTTCCACCTTGGGAGTTCAGCGTCGATCCACCCTTCGATCGGCGAACCAAGCCGAGCTTCTGGTTCCCCGCTGTCGGACTGCTATCCGACAGCGTCGTTCATTCTCTGTTGCAGGTCCTGCAACTTGGAATGGTCTCCCTGTTACACTGCGCTTAATTCCCAGGGGTCACTCCACTCTGTTCCTTAAAAACCTAAAAACTGTTTTGTTTAGCCGTGGTTGGGCTGGGAGCGCTTCCGAGTAGCCTACCTTGAAGAAGCACTAAATAAATTTTTGAAATAAATAAATAAATCAGTCGTTTTTCATGCAATGTCGGCCTACATGTATTTATGACCTGGAAGTCTGGCAATGGTTGATGCGAGACAACAACACGATCCATGGTCGACTACTTACTGCAATACAATGCAATGTATTGTATTGTATATACCCAATCGATGAACATCTCTAAGCATCTGCGGTGCGTGTAATTAAATTAATTTGCTCTTTGTAACTCTCTTCAATAGCAGTAATTAATAGCTGACAATTAATAGCTCATATTTTATGCAAATCTGCAAACAATCAGATGTTTTCTTTTTGACGATTGTATGAGCCATGTAGGCCTACTTGAGGATAATACTTAGCACGCATACTCAGTCAACAGTGCTTATAGTCCTTAGGTGACACTCAAGTACCATCATGCCTCTAAGTATCGAATACTTGACAAGGCATATGCGCCGCATGGGAACATATATCGGACTGTCCTGCTTTGAGAAGTGGAAGTTTCCTGAGAAAGCCGAGCTTCGCAAGTGCCAGAATAGATTACTAAGCACGGGTCTGGATTTGCTGAGTGTTTTAGCAACAGCTGTGTACTACTGTAGTCGTCTGCAGCCAAACACTGATTATTTTATCGAGTACATGGCAGTGATGGCATTAGGCTATTGCATCCGTTTCGTAATGATGATAATAATAAGGATGGTAAAATAAATAATAACAATAATAATAATGATAATGATAATATTGAAATTGTTATTTTCAGTAATTATGATGACAGTGATAATAATGATAATGATAATAATGATAATGGTGATGGTGATAATGATGATGGTGGTGATGATGATGATGATGATGATGATAATAATAATAATAATAATAATAATAATAATAATAATAATAATAATAATGATAATAATAATAATAATAATAATAATAATAATGGTAATTCTGATAATGGCCGTTAATTATTAATTGAAACTGAAAAGTACGCAGTAAGATTACATGATTGTGGTGGTGGTAGGCCCTAATTGCAGTTTAACGTCGCTGTGTGGTAACAAAGACCATCAGCGGCGCCCTCCTCCTTTATCCAGGCTTGGGACTGGCACTGGCAGAGTGCGACCAATGGCGGAGTTCTACATGATTGTAGTGATAGCAGATGACAACAAGTTAAAGATGAGTCGAATTTAACTGTTTGGCAGCCTGCAAGGTGCTTATCTGTCCTACTGCTAGCTCTACAGTTCTTCCCTAGGGAATGGAAGGTTGAGTAAATCTAATAATTCACGGGTCATTGCTCAACCATATCGACGCTTTTACACCAACCGAACGATCGCTATAAAAAAAACCCAAGCATGATTGAAAGTTCGATACGTTCTATCAGATACTCACCATACCTGTCAATATTTGAAGGACTTGGAGCAATAACAAGGTATGTCGACATACCTGTGTCTTGCGAAACAGACAGTAATCTAGGCCTATCTATACCCTGTGAATTTTGCACAGATCTGAATATTTTTGAGCGTCATTTCGCAAAACAATGTTATGTCGACATAATAGTTATGTTATTGTAACAACGGCAGAATTCGTTCATTGCTCTACTGCAATATCCCGGTATGACGACATACATTGTCTTGCTTCCTTTCAAACTTTGTATTAAAGCCGATGCAATAATGAGGTTTGTTGACAAAACTTACCATCTGTATGCTAAATCATGCACAATTCTCGAACTGTGTAATAGAAAGTTTGGTGCAATAACAAGGTATGTTGACTTATACCAGATGACGTGTGTGGCATTGCAGCTGCTAGAAAACACTTTGTCGACATAACCTATTATTGCACCAGAAATGGTACTAATGACTTAGTGTTCATGTTGCAATAACACGATTTGAAGCAAAATGTGTAAAAAATAATAATAATTTCATCTTTCGCATTGCACAATGTACCAATTTCATTAAAAACAATTTTAAGGTAGCCTACTGTAACATATTGCTTAAAACAGTTTGTTGATAAATTTTATGTCGTCAAATTACTTAGATAGAGCAGTTTGAAGTGTTATTGCTCCAGGCCCTTCATTTATTTATTTCTCGCAGTTGTTATAGCGCCTATTCAGGCTTTCCACTCAGAGGCGCTCCCGATTACGACGCGGACACTGCATCTGAGTCTCACGGTTCCTACGCAGCGGTTTGAGTTGGATTCGAACCTGCAACCTTCCGGCTCCAAGGCACCGAAGCCGCCACTACACCACCGCGACCCACAATAGGTAGACAGACAAGTGACTTGCATCTCATTGTTACAAATGGCTAAAAAAAACGACAACAGGAAGCGCGCTGAAGGTCACGGTCCAATGATTATCGATTACTGGCATGCAGTCAACTGTGACGATTTACGTTGGTCGTTCATGTATCTCATGCATAAAACGTTACTGACCGAGTCGCGTTTACTAAACGAAAGCATTCGACCCAATCGTAAAAAAGGTCTGGATCGCTAGACAGACATGAGTGTACATGTGGCCTACAAGTCGGATCGCAGAAGTGTGCATGCGTGCATACCTGCCAAAGAAATTCGATAAAGAATTTATTTATGCCACAATTACTGGATTAGTGTTTCGGATTAAAGTTGGACATGTGATGCTCCAGAGCATAAAATAGAGCCAAACGAGTTTATGCAATTCTAATAATTAATTATTGTCAGAGTAATCGAAAATTTATAATTATAGCATCGCTCAAAGAGCAAAATGAATCAGATTTTCTGTCTGCGCTATAACATTATACCACATAATGATAGTCTATGTTAAATGCCATTATAACACATAATGATAGTCTATGTTAAATGCCATTATAACACATAATGATAGTCTATGTTAAACGTCATTATAACACATAATGATAGTCTATGTTAATTGTCATTATAACACTTAATGATAGTCTATGTTAAATGTCATTATAACACATAATGATAGTCTATGTTAAATGTCATTATAACACATAATGATAGTCTATGTTAAATGTCATTATAACACATAATGATAGTCTATGTTAAATGTCATTATAACACATAATGATAGTCTATGTTAAATGTCATTATAACACATAATGATAGTCTATGTTAAATGTCATTATAACACATAATGATAGTCTATGTTAAATGTTATTATAACACATAATGATAGTCTATGTTAAATGTCATTATAGCACATAATGATAGACTATGTTGAATGTCATTATAACACATAATGATAGTCTGTTAAATGTCATTATAACACATAATGATAGTCTGTTAAATGTCATTATAACACATAATGATAGTCTATGTTAAATGTCATTATAGCAATAATGATAGTCTATGCTAAATTTCATTATAACACATAATGATAGTCTTGTGTTAAATGTCATTATAACACATAATGATAGTCTATGTTAAATGTCATTATAGCACATAATGATAGTCTATGTTAAATGTCATTATAACACATAATGATAGTCTATGTTAAATGCCATTATAACACATAATGATAGTCTATGTTAAACGTCATTATAACACATAATGATAGTCTATGTTAATTGTCATTATAACACTTAATGATAGTCTATGTTAAATGTCATTATAACACATAATGATAGTCTATGTTAAATGTCATTATAACACATAATGATAGTATATGTTAAATGTCAATATAACACATAATGATAGTCTATGTTCAATGTCATTATAACACTTAATGATAGTCTATGTTAAATGTCATTATAACACATAATGATAGTCTATGTTAAATGTCATTATAACACATAATGATAGTCTATGTTAAATGTCATTATAACACATAATGATAGTCTATGTTAAATGTCATTATAACACATAATGATAGTCTATGTTAAATGTCATTATAACACATAATGATAGTCTATGTTAAATGCCATTATAACACATAATGATAGACTATGTTGAATGTCATTATAACACATAATGATAGTCTGTTAAATGTCATTATAACACATAATGATAGTCTGTTAAATGTCATTATAACACATAATGATAGTCTATGTTAAATGTCATTATAGCAATAATGATAGTCTATGTTAAATGTCATTATAACACATAATGATAGTCTTGTGTTAAATGTCATTATAACACACAATGATAGTCTATGTTAAATGTCATTATAGCACATAATGATAGACTATGTTGAATGTCATTATAACACATAATGATAGTCTGTTAAATGTCATTATAACACATAATGATAGTCTGTTAAATGTCATTATAACACATAATGATAGTCTATGTTAAATGTCATTATAGCACATAATGATAGTCTATGTTAAATGTCATTATAACACATAATGATAGTCTATGTTAAATGTCATTATAACACATAATGATAGTCTATGTTCAATGTCATTAGTATACCAAGAAGATTGCATTGGCTATCAAAACATTGCTAATCAAACTCTATAGGAGCTACTAGTGGCATGCATATATTCTACGTTCACTGGTGAAACCAACCAACGGTCCATGTGCCGAGACTTAGGGGGAGACAGGGGACAGTCCCCTCAAAGGATGTGATGGGGTGACGGCCCATGTATCTTCGAACGAACAAATGAGCTAATGAGGTAATGAAATGTTTTTTAAAAGGTCATCAACTTTTTTGTTTTTGGGCAGAGAAAATTGGGTTTTTCATCGGCATTTCGGACGGATGACAGAAAAAGGTCGTCAGAAATTTTGGCCGGAAAATTGGGAAATTATCGTCGACGACTCAGTCATTCGTCCGCCAAAAATCTCGCGTCCTTCCCTCGGCTGCTCGTTTTCGTCCCCGGCAAGTCTCCGCCCAAGTCTCCGCCTATGCAACGGTCCTCCATTTTCCATTGTCAGTTGACATGGATTGCAGAGTAGTTTTGGGTAAACATCTGAAGGTCTTTCGAAGCGTATACATATAAAAATAACGATGAAATTACGGTATTTGTTTATCTTCTGAACTTGAGAACCAGTGCCGTAGACAAGGGGTTAGAGGGTTAAAGCCTTCCCATTGGTTTAGGAAAACGTTTTCAAAAAGTTTATTTAAATAAAAAAACAAAGCAATTGTTTGTAGTAACAATTGTTTTTTCTTACTTTATTCCCTTTGTTACTGTATTCCATTTTTATTTACTGTAACACTGTTGGGTTGGTGTCAGGACGGGGATCCGGCCAGGTTATAACCCTGCCCCATCATTAATTCCTGTCTACGCCACTGTTGAGAACATCCGAGTCCACAGGCTGTTGGAGTGAAACGTAAGATATAGTCTCACTTGCATTCGCATAAGTGTTATAGATATCCGGAGTGCATCTGAATGGTGGCCAACGAGCGACCTTCCTCCTGCATGCATGAGCTTTCCGTTTAATGCAATGAACCACTTCTTGTGCATATAGGCCTACATGCAGAAACATGCAGGTCGTGTTTCTGACGCTGAGAAAACTCGGCTGAATAAGCTAATGACGCTGCACTGTTTATCTGTAAACCGATTTAGGTTTGGGCAGTAGAGTCATTGGAACTGTGTATATGTATACGTGTGAGTCAGGACACTTAGGCTACAGTAGTGTGCTTTATGTACATCACACAAGAACTGCTTGATTGACTGTAAGCAAATGTAACTGTTCTAAACAAGTGCATGTTTCTTAATGGGTGACTCATTTTGACAGACCGGGATTCGAACTGATAACTGCAGAGTTGGTAGGTTACGGGGTTTCACACGGTATAGTAGGACAGTGAATTTTCTTGCCGACCTTTAGTTGCAAGTGGGGCCTACATGTGTAGAGACCTTGTGCTTATAGGAAGCCATGCATCCCATCAACTTGATGGACCTCAGGAAAGAAGCCAGCAATCGATATTCTCTGAAATAAGGCTGCACTTTGTACCCGATGACCTTCAGACAAATAATGATGGTAGGCCTACTTGAAGACGATTCTATTTCCGTCTTGGTAGAAGTGGAGACAGAAGCGATCTTGAATAGGTATTGTCTCCAGTCATTTTTCTTTATGCCGGTCTATAATAAGCGGTGCCGTTTTTGATTAGAAATTATGTCAGTGTTAAACCGTAGCGATTAGAAGGCTGTACTAATTGTCAGAATATTCAGCAGGTATAATAATAATTGCTTCTCTATTTATCAAGCGCCGTGTTCTCGTGGCTCAGCATAATCAATGACGATGAGCAACTGTGCAGAAAGCAGCTGCTTATGCTCTCTGTGCAGTGTGCACGGTAGCCTTGTATATACAATAAGGTCCTTGGTTGTGTGGATTCGAACCCACACGCTCTGTGTAACATGGTCAATAATACGCCACCGTATTTCGGTAGCAATCTACAGACCACGATATTTGCAACAGCAATAGCGCAGCAAAATCACTATATCATAGCAACAGCAGCAACCAGAACAATGGCGACAATAGCTGATGTTAAAACAATAGTTTATTAGAGCAATAACAACATACAGAAGCACTGAAGCAGTATTATAGCAGCAATATCGAATCGTGAAATATATATCTGAAAATTTGCAAAACGATTGTTGACGTACGGGCTATTCAGAAACTCTTTCAGCTTGACATCCCAGGAGGAATTAGACAGTTTTCAGTCCACATAGAGATAAAGGTGGGACTAATCAAAATTGCAACGTGAAGATCGTTCCATAAAGAAGAACCCAGGGTGGCAAAGACGCCGTGCTGTGCCATGAAAGTCAGTCATGGTCCGGGGAGTGGGGACTCAAAGATCAAGAACAGAGCCGTGGGCCGGACAGGCTGGAAGAGACAGCGAAAACACGAACACAGCACGGTACTTGTAACAGCAGCAGCAGCAGCAGCAGCAACAGCAACGTCAATCATCTAGCGGTAAAAATAACAAAAAAAGCGACTCTAGCGACAGAATTTGGCATCAGCTGGCGAAGCTGCGCAAAGTGTTTTTGAAAAATGTCGAAACGAAGCGAACCGTTTATAGTTCTCTCGGCACACGGTCACTTGCTTCCTCCAAACCTCCTTCGATAAACAATCGTAAATTAGATCAGAGCTTCATTGTCATTAGTTCACCTATAATTCAATTATTATTGCTCCTCTCTCGGTATCGCCCGATCAGAATTTACACACACACACGCACACCTATGCGGTCTTCCAAGACCAACCGCTAGATGGCCTACATGTCCGCGTCGCTGGGTCGGTCGAACGCGCACTATTTTACATCGCGCAATGTTTTCCGGCAAATTAGATCGCCACCCACTCGGCGATTGGCCCTACACCGGATACCCCAACCCCCCCCGTCCTCCGTTGAGCAGTGTCTCATGAGTTTTTAATAGACGCCGCTCATCGAAGTCCCCCCCTAATTTCCCCCCTAATTTCCGCGTCACATTCTGTCGATACATTCTACACGTAATGTGCAAAATTAGGCGAGTAGGCAGATCCCGATGTCGCGTCTAGACACTGACGTGGCATGTCGTTCGGTCGCGTGCAAAAGGTGACCTCTTCCCCAATCCATCATCTGTCGTCCCCCCCCGTCGTAATTTGCCGGAAATCCGGTTTGCAAAACCGTTTGATCGACACTGATAATCGCCGACGTATGAAATTTAGATAAGCAATAATAGCGACGACCATGCAGGAGCCTCAAGTCAACAGCTTTTCGTCGGTACAAGACTGATTGGGGTGTTTATGCGCCGCTGGGTGATCTATGGTTCGTAAGCAGGACAGGATCAGAGACGAAGAGAGTGTACCGTACCACCCCTGTGTATCTAAAGAGTGGGTGAGCGAGTGAGTGAATGAATTAGTGAGTGAGTGAATGAGTGAATGAATTAATGAGTGAATGAATTAATGAGCAAGCGAGTGAGCAAGTGAGTGAATGAGTAAACATGGGCGGAGTTTGGTTTCCGTTCTTGGAGGGGTTAAAGCCGTCTTGGGGGGCTAAGCCAGGGAAAAGATACCATTTACACGGTAAAAAATGAATATGGGTCTTCTTGTGGGGGCTTAGCCCCCTAGCTCCTGATAAACTCCGCCCATGTGAGTAAATGAGTGAGTGAATTAGTGAGTGGGTGAATGAATGAATGAGCGCACAAGTGAGTGATTGAGCGAACGAGTGAGCGAGTGAGTGTATTGGGGGGAATAGAGTGAACGAGCAATAGTAAGATAAAATATTTTTAAAAACAACAATAGTAAGTTACGTGCACTCAATATCCCGCTCTCATCTATGCTTCACAGATGCATTGCATAGGCTACTCATAAAATATTGCTAAAACAACAATGAATAGGTTATTAGGCTAAGCTCAACTAATCTGACAGTATGCAGTGCAAACTGTTCTCACATGCGGAGATGCCTAAGTTAGATGCACCGAGGTTCGGATGGCACCGGGTTCCGGGTGTCATCTCCGTTTGTGAGACAAGCGCTGCAATCTGTCGTTGATCTCGCGATGTGTCTGTGCAACACTTGAGAAGTCGTTGTTCAATCACAGGAAGCACTGAATGCCACTGACAGAGGGACTTACATGTATATTGCGACCACAACAATTGACGAGTTTATCGATTGCAGAGAGATGCCTGTTTGGTTGTGCTGTGATTTAATATAGGCTATTAAGCATGTGAGATTTGTATGCAACATGGGCATACGTGATCTATGAGCTATTTAACCTTCATCCTACCAACACATTTTACATACGTTGTTTACCAACTGGGGTCCGAACGGACCCCAAACATATATACATACATACTTGTATATATATATACACAAACACACATATATAATTGCATGTATGTATGTATATATCTAGCCTATGCATGTATGTATGCATGTCTGTATAAATGTATGTGTGTATGTATGTATGTATGTATGTATGTATGTATGTATGTATATATGTTTGTAGGTAAGTATGTGTGCATGCAGTGGTGTATGTATGTATAATATGCATGTATATGTAATATTATGTATGTGCCTGTGAATGTATGTATGCATGTATGTATGTATGCATGTATATGTATCATACATACATACATACATACATACATACAATGCATACATAAATACATACATACATACATACATACATACATACATACATACATAATGTATATATGTATGCACATACGAACATACATACACATGCATGTATTGTATGATGTATGTATGTATGTACTGTATGTATTGTATGTATGTGCCATACATAAAATACATACATACATGACATTGTATGCATATATGCATGTATGATGCATACGTATATATATATACATACATACATACATACATACATACATACATACATACATACATACATACATACATACATACATACATACATACATACGTACATACACACATACATACATACGTACATACATTATGCATGTTTGTATGATGAAGTATGTATGCATGTATTGTATGTATGTATTGTATGTATGTATGCATGTATGTATGTATGCATGTATGTGTGTATGTATTTATGCATGCATATATGTAATTATGTATGTATGTATGCATGTATGTAAGCAGTATGTATTCATGAATGTCTATATGTATGCGCGTATGTGTGAATAGTGAATACCCAAATGTATGCATATACGTACGTATGTATGCAAGCATGTTTGCACATACATACATACATGCATACATACAAACATGCATACATACACACATGCATACAAACATACATACATTCATGCATACATCAATATACATACATACATGATGAGCAAACAATTGTCAAACATGCAGGTATTCGTGCATGAATGTGTGCATGTATGAATGTATGTATGTATGTATGTATGTATGCTTGTATGTATGCTTGCATGTGTGTGCATATTTGCATGTATTCGTGTCTGAATATATGTTAGTATTCAGCATGCATATATGCATGCATGTAGTTTTGCTTTTATGTACATACATTTGTGATATATGAATAATGTGCATTTATGTTTGTATATATGTTTGTGTGTATGTTTGTATGTATGTATGCATGCATTTTTGGGTTATGTATATAAATAACATTACCTTGACGAATTGTCCTTTGAAAAACAGTCCTAGAACTCAAATCTTGCAGTGCAGAGTTGCAGAAATCCAGCTCTGCATTGGCCAAAAAGCTCATGCGTAAGCTGTTTTACGCTGGGGTCCGTTCGGACCCCAACAGAAAATAATTTATTAAAAATTCAAAATATTTTTTTCAAAAAAGTAGCTACAGCATATCATGTAGGATAGACCTATAGACAAATTCATAAAATGCCGACTCTTAATCATTTATCGAAAAAAAGTTGCACAGCAGTTTATGTGCTTGGGGTCCGAACGGACCCCACTTGGTAGGATGAGGGTTAAGCATGTGAGATTTGTGTGCAATATGCGCATAAGGGATTTATGTGCTAGGTCTATTTAAGCATGTGAGATTTATGTGTAATATGGACATAGGCGGTTTATGTGCTAGTAGGCATGTGATATTTATGTGCGATATGGGCTTGTGAGATTTGTGTACCATTGGGCATATGGGAAGCTTGTAGACCTTCCGTCAGACATTGAAGATTCGTCTGCTACGCTTGCGAATGTATACAGACAGGTGATGTTTATAAGCTATTCGGCTTATTGAGACATTTGGCATATAAGATTTATTTGCAATAATTATACTTAGCGCATAATATCTATCTGTTATTAGGAAAACACGAAGTCCTTGTATTGTATAGGCACTTGAGGTATAAACTTAGTCAAATACGTATTTGAGATTATATGCTCGCAGACCCAAGAGATTTAGCCTAAGTGCATGCTATAGTTTGGCATACCAATGTCTAATAGCACAGGTGTTAACAAACATATTGGGAATGTGTCTATTATAAGTATAAACTGATGGGCTATTGTTTTCTATACCATAGGTATA
>OX457052.1:15683563-15686063 GCA_949752735.1 Lumbricus terrestris | reverse complement strand
TTGAACACTTGTTATAGCGCCCCTTCAGGATTTCTCCTGCCTCGTGTAATCTCTTTGCTTGTTTCTATATCCCTTCTGATGTACACACCACAGCATCCAAACCTTGACCCTTAGGCAGTAGAGGCACTGTTTGTTCTGGACGTCTCTGGGTGGGGGGGGAGTTCTTCCAGGAACGACATCCCCCAGTAAAATTCAGCAGCTGCTTTTTACATGTACATGTAAAGTAAATAGTTGTGCACTGAACTACTGTAGAGTCACTAGAGTCCACTAAACATTGAGTATATATATAGACCGTTGTTTCATCCTGGTATACTAGAGCTAAGAAGGGGAACACTCTAGTCTCACAAATAGTTGAGTAAATAGGGCAAGTATAGGCCAACATATGGTGTGTGTGTGTGGATTAATTATCGATATGTTCTAGATAGAGAGCAATGTTTACCTGGTAGCTGAGTTGTAATTACTCCTGCCGCAGCTGAAGATTGTCTTCTAGCTGCATATATTACTATAATTAATATTTTTTGCTCGAGGCACACGTGGTACCTCGAACCATAAAATGGCTCCAAGGAATTGTTTACGTGTGCGTTGGCTGAAGCTATAGTCAAGTGCTGCAAGTTGAGCAACTCAGAAGTGTTAATATTTTTGTTAATTTTTCAGCATGTGAAAATGGGAATCCTATGTGCCAAATGAAATGCAGTTAGATATATAGGCTACATGTGTACTGTTCAAAAGTGTACTTGTCGATGTTTTAAAGTCGTGGCAGCGAGAAATAGGCCTAGTGAGTTTTGAGGTTCATCTTGATGGTTTAAAACAAAAATAGCTTCGTAGATTGTTTGATATAACCGGTTCCAATCCTTCGAAAAGATTCTTCAACTAACTCAGCTCGTGAACGGCTACTCAACCAATTTACAGAGCCAACTTGTTCCCGAACGAACTTATCGCGATGGCGTTGCGGTCCATAGAGTAAGAAATTGACAATCCTAAAGTAATAACGGATATGCTATGAGAAAATCAATAGCTGTCCAATGTCCAAGGCAGGCAACTCAGCGTTCACAGTGATGGGAATTATTTAGTGTATCGAGTTTACCACATGACAGCAAAGCTGAATACGTTTTGAATCCACCATCTTGGTAGAAGATTAAAGTGACCAGTGGTTGTGCTTGCTCGAGAGAAAAACGAAAAGCACAGATTGCAATGCGAAAACATGCGTCTTATATGACGCGCTCGAGTATAACACGATGTTTTCAGATAGGGGAGAGAGAGAGAGAGAGAGAGAGAGAGAGAGAGAGAGAGAGAGAGAGAGAGAGAGAGAGAGAGAGAGAGAGAGAGAGAGAGAGAGAGAGAGAGAGAGAGAGAGAGAGAGAGAGAGAGAGAGAGAGAGAGAGAGAGAGAGAGAGTCCCTGCATGAGTGAAGAGAAATGTTTCTATAATCATCACTTGAAATTCCGTTTTAAAACATAGCTGCTCCTTTAAACGTGCACGCAGTTGTTAAACGGAGCGGATCCCACCGGCCAAACTATATATCCTATGGTTAGGCTACAGCTTGGGTTAGGGTATTGGTCAGGGTAAGGTTTATGGTTATGGTAGGATTAGGGTTAGGGAACATACTTGTTCGCTAGGGCTCATCCCGCCAGTGGCGAAGACAAGGGGTTTAGGGTGTTAAACCACCCATTGGCTTAGGTAAAGTCTTTTAAAAGGTTATTTATCCACTTAAAATAATAAGAAAAAACCAATTGTTTGTAGTAACAATTGTTTTTCTTACTTTATTCGCTTTGCCACTTTATTCCCTTTTTATTTACTGTAATACTGCTGGGTTGGTGTCAGAAAGGACATTCGGCCAGGCCATGAATCCTCATAATAAATTCCTGGCTATACGCCACTGTATCACGCATGTCATCTGCTTTATAAGGTGCCCTTGTAACGGTATGTATACGTATGCATGCATGTATGCATGTATGTATGTATGTATGTATGTATGTATGTATGTATGTATGTATGTATGTATGTATATATGTATGTATGTATGTATGTATGTATGTATGTATGTATGTATGTATGTATGTATTTGTGTGTATGTGTATGTATGTATGTATGTACTGTATGTACTGTATGTATGTATGTATCTATGTATGTATGTATGTATGTATGTATGTATGTATGTATGTATGTATGTATGTATGTATGTATGTATGTATGTATGTATATATTTACATAGCGCACTAACTTCACGAAGGCGCCCTTGTAACGGCATGGCTGTGTTACGGGTCCATGACATTTAAATTGTCGCAATTATTTCTTTCTTTATTCATTCATTCATTCATTCATTAAAGTATTTATATAGCGCATCTTCAAGGAACCTACTCAGCGCTCCCGACTTCAGCACGGCCAAACAGAACAGTTTTTAAGTGCTTATGAAATGTGCCAGAGAGTGATCTAGGGAACAGGCGCAGCTCGAGTGGGAGGGCATTTCATACCACCGGGTTACTTATAGGGAACCCACCAG
>OX457052.1:15538167-15683363 GCA_949752735.1 Lumbricus terrestris | reverse complement strand
AAAGATCCTCGGAATTGACAACACGTGAGTAGATGACCTATACCTGACATTGCAGTTTTGCACGCACGTATAAAATTCTGATGAAGGTATCGAAGATATATACGGCAGCATTTCTATAACAATCTCACAGCGCGGGGCAGAAATTGGTTCAAGATATCTGTTCCTTGCGCGACCTATAGATAGCCAACTCGTCTAAATTGCGAGTCGTTTTTGTAGACTGACCTTCACTCTATTACTGTGGACTTGTACGGGTCCGATAGCGTCCCTGATTGGTGGTGTGTGTGTCTTCACTGGCTCTCCGTCCAACAGGTCATCCATTAAAAGGTTTCCTCTATAATTTTATCATCTGGTTCTGTCTCATTCGTAGGGATCTTTACCTTAACCTCGTCCTGCTATGGTCTCCGATCTCAGAACTCGGTCTCCATGGTTATGGATTTGAATGCTAAAGGATCGTTGAACATTCGTCTGGAATATTCTTCCTTCTGACCTGCATGAGATCTCATCCGCCGGACATGTCTGCATGGATATTTGTATATAACCATAACCATAACCATAGCCATAAATTTTATCTAACCCAAACAATAATATATGACATCGAGAAACAAGTAGGCTGTAGTAGAAAAAGAACAAGGGATCAAAGGACTACGACCCTAAGAAACCTGGGTTCCGCTAGTGGGTCACCTGTAGCGATGAAATAAAGTTTGGCAGAGTTGGTATAATGACACAAGTTACAGCAAAGCCTAATTCTTGACTAGTTAACTATAAGTTTAATTAATTTAAAGAGAACTATACAATCTGAGTAAGTAGATGAGACCGGAGTCTAATTTTAAAGATCGAGATGGTAGTTAAGTAACGTAAGGTGATAAGTATAATGTTCCAATGAGATGAGACATCAGCCATGATAGATGAGATATATAGACCACAATACGATTTTCCTTTTTGGCCGGACCTTCAGAGTCGGGAGCGCCTCTGAGTACGTAGCTTGAAGGAGCGCTATATAAACTGCATAGATAGCAATTACGTATACATAGATGCGATAACCGACATCACCTTTCGAAATGGTAGACATGGATGACTGTGTATGGCATGCGAGAAGACATGCATTGGTCACGATAATTCTTCACACTATATGATAATATAGGCCTACATATTGTCATAACTGCTGATTAAAGAACACACCACTGTTCAGATATATAAATACTTATTCATATATACGCATATTATCAGGACATTTTGCGTGTATGGAAACAATTTTTGTCTCCTCAGGGTACACCATTCTGTCGACGAAAATTTCGAAATATCCATCGATCGACGTGACCCGACATGACCCGACATGGACCCGACATGACCTGGCATGACCCGGCATGACCTGATCGTCCACTGTCCCTGTAGCGTTGCGCCACTCATATATATATACACACACACCATCTTTCCCTTGATAATAGACAGATCGTTCTCTCCCTTCCTGGGAGGTTTCCACCTTAATTCCACGCCCATCCTTTCTTTTCCGATATTTCCGTTTTCCTGTCGTTGACAAAGCGTCAGTTCTGCATCTGCTGCAGTCGCTTGAGAATTTCAAGTTAACAGATAAACGACCTACATTGGTGTGCAAAAGTCTGGAACCACCTAGAAATATCGTGTTTTTTCGACTTTCGAACCTGTTAATCGCATATTTTCATGTGCCCATTACAAACTTTTGTGTGTAACATCATGGGGGATATATTTGGCTATTAGAATCAACTTTTTATTCTAGGTTGAACCAAATTTTACAAATTTTTTCTTGGAAGTTGCCATGGTAATGGATTTTTGTGTGTAAATCTCGTAATTTGTACTAATTTTGACCATTGGTGTAAAAATATATTAGTGTGGTTACAACAGGTCATGTGTGGTATGAATTCGTTTATAATCATTTATTTATTCATTCATTCGTTTGGAAAATTTATATAGCGCCCCGGTCTTCAAGGAGACTACTCAGAGGCGCTCCCAGTCCAACCACGGCTAAAAAGACAGGTTTTCGAGCAACTGATAGAAAGCAGGCAAATTATTTCGAGGTATACAGTACGTGTAGTACTATTCAATAATTCAATAATTTCTTCACAGGCATTGCACAATCTCTTGTTAATAAAATACCTGCTGCAACTAACTCTTTTTTCTCCTACTTATCCCAACCCCTTCCACATTCTATAGCATTAATTCCTTCTACACCTTGTGAAATAATGAACCTTGCGCATACCATTCGCAATACGCATAGTAAAGGAGTCGATGGAATTGACCCTGCCATAGCCCTATTAACACTGCCTAAAATTGCAATTCCGCTATCAGAGATTGTCAACTGCTCATTTACCACTGGAGTATTCCCCTCTGCATTGAAAACTGCCAAGGTCATACCCATTCATAAAAAGGGCCCGAGGGACAATGTTTCTAACTACAGACCGATTTCTGTACTCCCATTCTTTGCCAAAATATTTGAAAAATTAATGTATGCACGTTTAGATAGTTTTCTATCAAAAGAGAAAGTACTATTTCAGTCTCAGCATGGATTCCAACAGGGTCATTCTACCTACATGCCCCTTCTAAGCATACAAGACAAAATCTCTAATGCAATTGAAAATAACGAATACTCCCTTGGTATCTTTCTTGATGTAGCTAAAGCCTTTGATTCTGTAAATCATCATATTTTGATCAAAAAACTTTATAACTATGGAATTAGAGGGACACAATTACAATGGTTTGTTAGCTATCTTGAAAATCGTTTTCAACTGGTTTCTGTTAACAATTGCACTTCTGATCTACAACTCATTTCTCACGGTGTCCCTCAAGGATCTAATCTTGGACCTCTTTTATTTTTAATCTATATTAATGATTTACCTAATGTATCGCCTTCTATGTATTTTGTACTATTTGCTGATGATTCCAACTTATTTCATTCTGATAAATCTATTGATACCCTATTCGACACTGTTAATTCTGAGCTTCACCGAGTCGTTGATTGGTTTCGATCAAATAAACTTACTCTAAATTTGGATAAAACCAACTACATCCTCTTCAGATCCCATAAGAAAAAAATATCCCAATGAACTTCCTATTCTACTTATTGAAGGGACTCCTATCACCCAAGTAACATCCACAAAATTTTTGGGCGTATACATTGACCAGCATCTAAATTGGAAGGAACACATCAATAATATCTCTAGCAAAATTGCTAAGACTGTTGGTGTGCTTTTTCGCTCATCTAAACTGATTCCTGTCTCTATCCGGTCTATGCTATACTATTCTCTTATTTATCCTTATTTAACCTACTGTAATTTAATTTGGACGTCTACTTACAAATCTAATTTTATCAGACTAGTCACCCTTCAAAAATATGCAATCCGTTTTATAGCTAATATTCCTCGCCGAGCCCACACCGCTCTGTATTTCAAGGAATTTGGATTATTAAAGATCGATCAAATTAGGCACTTGCAAATAGGAGAGTTTATGTACCGTTATAACCATGGCCTATTACCACTTGTATTTAATGATTTCTTTAACCTTACCTCTGATCGCCACTCTTATTCAACTAGAAAATTAACTGTTTATGACCTTCCCTACGCACATAATAATACTCGTCGATTCTCTATACAATATACTGGCTCCCAATGTTGGAACTCTCTCCCTACACATCTTCATTCCCTACCTAACACAAGATTATTTAAGCATAAACTTCGCCTTTATCTACTTAAAACACTTCCTGATATGTAATGGTTAAGGTTTCTGCTCAGTGGTTTCGCCAAGCCCTTAGTTAAGTCTTTAGTTAAGTCATTACTTAAGAGTTGTTTTTCTCGTTATATACAGAAATGTCGATTGCTTAATTTGTTTTTCTCTCTTCCTCATCATTTTTTTTATTCCTGCAATTGAATGTTCTGTCATGTTTTTTCTTTTATATTTTACATGAATTATGGCTGGCCCTATTAGCGGGATTTTACATCCCTTCTGGGTTTTTATTGGGCATATGAAAATATGCGAGTAAGAGGCTCGAAAGTCGAAAAAACACGATATTTCTAGGTGGTTCCAGACTTTTGCACACCACTGTATATCCATGTGAGGCTTTCGACAGAGAGACATACAGATGGATGGATGGATGGATGGTTGGATGGATGGATGGATGGATGGATGGGTGGATGGATGGATGGATGGTTGGTTGGTTGGTTGGTTAGTTGGATGGATGTATGGACAGGGCTTTTTTAACGTGGAGTTGTACACACAATGTGCAGTTCTAAATGGATTTGTGCAGTTGTATAGGCCTATATAACTTGTATACAAGCACTTCTGTTACAGTTAAAACTAGCAAAAAAGGTAATTGTCCTCCGATTGGAACCAATTTACCATGGAGGATGCATAGCAATGGAAAGAAGGGGTTATGCAGTTCTAAAAATTCCTTAAAAACAGCCCTGTGTATTGGATGGATGGGTGGGAGGATGGATGGGTGGGTGGTTAGATGGGTGGGTGGTTGGATGGATGGGTGGTTGGATGGATCAGGACATTTTGCATGTATATGGAAACAATTTTTGTCTCTTCAGGGTATACTATATGTATGAGTGGTTGGATGGATGGATGGGTGGATGGGTGTATGGGTGGATGTATGGATGGTTGGTTGGATGTATGGGTGGTTGGATGGATGGATTGGTTGGATGGATGGGTGGGTGGATGGATAGGTGGGTGGATGGGTGGTTGGATGGGTGGGTGGGTGGGTGGGTGGATGAATGGATGGATGGATGGGTGGATGGATGGATGAATGGATGGATGTATGGATGAATGAATGGATGGTGGATGGATGGGTGATTATAAGATAGATAGTAAATCTATAGAGAAAGAGAGAGACCAGACAGACAGACCATCAGGCAGACAGACAAACAAACAGACAGACAGACCAGACAGACCAGACAGACCATCAGACAGACCATCAGACAGACCAGACAGACCAGACCATCAGACAGACAGACAGACAGACAGACAAGATAGTCAGACCAGTCATAGCGGAGTTCAGAAGTTTTAACCACTCTCCATATAATTTGTCTCATTTCTCGATTAGTTAACAATACCTAGATTTCAAGTTATATATAAATACAATACATATATTATTATATACATATATTATATATACAGTATACATATACATCAACTCGGGTGAATCTCACGAATGCCGTCGTATATCAATGCACAAGACTTCCATATAATTATGATGCACCATGAATTGCTTTTAAATTGCATATAATATAATTATTATACTTGCAGCTTTTGATGCTTGCTGCACATGTTTATTTGAACACTTGTTATAGCGCCGCTTCAGGATTTCTCTTGCCTTGTGTAATAGCTTTGCTTGTTTCTATCCCTTCTGTTGTACACACCACCACAGCATCCAAACCTGGCCCCTCAGGCAGTAGAAGCAGTGTTTGTTCTGGACGTCTCTGGAGGTTGGGGGGGGAAGTTCTTACAGGAACGACATCCCCCAGTAAAATTGAACAGCTGCTTTTTACATGTACATGTAAAGTAAATAGTTGTGCACTGAACGACTAGACTAAGCACAGAGTGTATATAAAACGTAGGCCGTTATTTCATCCTGGCATACCAGAGCTAAGAATGGGGGAACACTATAGTCGCACAAATAGTTAAGTAAATAGGGCAAGTATAGGCCGACATATGGTGGGTGTGTGGATTAATTATCGAGATGTTCTAGATAGAGAGCAATGTTTACCTGGTATATAGCTGAGTTGTAATTACTCCTGCCGCAGCTGAAGATTATCTCCTAGCTGCGTATATTACTATAATTATTGTGGGTTTTTTCTCTCGAGGCACACGTGCGCCCTCGAACCAGGGCCGGCCTTAGCCCAAGTGGCGCCCTAGGCAAGGCATACATTTGGCGCCCCAGGCATAAGGCCTGCATTTGGCGCTCTTAGTTCCCCACTCAATTGTTCAACCCACGTTAGATTCTAAAGATGAATTAGGCCGAGCCTGTATACGCTTACAAGGTCGTAGCCAGGATTTTATTTCGGGGAATGTTTTCTTGACCGTGAATTTTGAGGTGCGTACACGCAGCGGGCGACTTTTTTCGGCGAAATTTTCTGACGACTTTTGTTAGTCGTCGAATTTTCTGACGTCCAAAAAACACGATTTTCCGCATTTTCCGCTCAAAATTACATTACACGCTGTCATGTGCTAGCAAATGCATCATTATTTCATTTCTACATTATTTCATTTAGGGTGGGGTTCAAACACCCAAAACATCCCCCTAGCTACGGCATGGTAGGCCTACGCTCTACTGAGTAATTCATTATAATTGCTTTATTAGTACACTGAAGGCTGGATATAATGTTCAATTTTGTGATGAATGGTAGGCCTATAAGTTTAAAAATATTAAAATGCACTCTTGTGAATATGGCGCCCTCTTTGATGGAAATGGCGCCCTCTAGAACTTGGCGCCCCATGCAACTCCCTGCTTTCCCCATGCCTTAGGTCGGCCCTGCCTCAGCTACTGCCCTTTCTTCATCGTCGTCCCTATGCTAGACTATTTTTTATTTCGATCTGAATAATGGGCAGGCTGTAATGTTGTAATCTCATCTACATGTACATACTCAGCAAGGCCCACTTCCATTTCATACATTTCGTTTCTTGCAACATCTTCACTATCGAAGTAGAGCGTCGCGTATTTTAAACTGTCTCCTAAAGCAAAGAGTACGGAATGTCGTTAAAAATCGAATTTTATTTGTCGATTTAAAATTTATGCAGTCCTTGAAATTGAATTAGACCAACCTGAACAGGTGCAAAGAATTCATAATTATTTTAAATTCTTTCCATTAGCGAAAGTTTTGATTTTAAAAGAATATAGTGCAAAAAATAATAAATTCGCCGGTGCCGCGGCGCCCCCCAAAGACTGCGGCGCCCTAGGCAACTGCCTACTTTGCCTATAGGTAAGGCCGGCTCTGCCTCGAACCATAAAATGGCTCCGAAGAATAATTGTTTACGTATGCGTTGGCTGAAGATATAGTCAAGTGCTGCAAGCTGAGGAACTCAGAAGTGTTAATATTTTTGTTAATTTTTCAGCACGTGAAAATAGGAATACTATGTGCCAAATGAAATGCAGTTAGACATAGTCTACATGTGTACTGTACAAAGTGTACTGTACAAGTCGATGTGTTAAAGTCGTGGCATCGATAAATATTGAGTTTCGAGACTCATCTTGATGGTTTAAAACAAAAATAACTTCGTATAATGTTTTATATAACCGGTTCCAATCGTTCGAAAAGATTCTTCAACTAACGCAGCTCGTGAACGGCTACTCAACCAATTTACAGAACCAACTTGTTCCCGAACGAACTTATCGCGATGATGATGCGGTCCACAGAGTCAGAAATTGACAAGCCTAAAGTAATAACGGATATGCTATGAGAAAATCAATAGCTGTCCAATGTCCAATGTCCAAGGCACAACAACTCAGCGTTCACAGTGATGGGAATTATTTAGTTTATCGAGTTTACCACATGACAGCAAAGCTGAATACGTCCAGAATCCGCCATTTTGGTAGAAGATTAAAGTGACCAGTTGTTGTGCTTGCTCGAGAGAAAAAGGAAAAGCGCAGATTTGCAATGCGAAAACATGCGTCTTATATGACGCGCTCGATTATAACGCGATGTTTTCAGATAGGTCGAGATGGTATACCCGGACGCAAGAAAGAGAGCGTCCCTGCATGAGTGAAGAGAACTGTTTCTATAATCATCACTTGAAATTCCGTTTTAAAACATAGCTGCTCCTTTAAACGTGTGCGCAGTTGTTAAACGGAGCCGTATCCCACCGGCCAAACTATAGCCTATATCCTATGGCTAGAGTTTGGGTTAGGGTATAATTGGTTAGGGTAAGGGTTATGGTTATGGTTGGGATTAGGGTTAGGGAAGATACTTGTTCGCTAGGGCTTATCCCACCAGTGGCGTAGACAACGAGGTTTAGGGTGTTAAACCCCTCCCCATTGGCTCAGGAAAAGTTTTTTAAAGGGTTATTTATCCACTTAAATATGAAAAACCCCAAAACAATTGTTTGTAGTGACAATTGTTTTTACTTACTTTATTCCCTTTGTTAACTCCCTTGTTATTAACTGTAATAACACTGGGTTGGTGTCAGGAAGGACATCCGGCCAGACCATAAATCCCCCCCATAATAAATTCCTGGCTACGCCACTGTATCCCGCATGTCATCTGTTTTATTATACGCCCTTGTAACGGCATGTACAGGGTGGGCCAAAAAAAGACCCCCCTAGGTTTTTTGCCAATATCTTGACCAAAAGTAAGAATTTCGACATGAAATTTTACATTCTTAAAGACAATTCATATTTACATTTGATGGTCAGATTTCATCAAAATATTTCAAACAGAGCAAAAGTTATGCCACTATTATGGAGGCCACCCACCGTTTTTTGACGATTCAAAAACGTAACGCTACAAAAAGTAGGTTTTTTCCAATATCTTGGCCAAAAGTAAGAATTTCGAAATGAAATTTTGCAGGTCTATAGACAATTCATATTTACATATGTTGGCCAGATTTCATAAAAATATTTCAAACAGAACAAAAGTTATATCACTTTTAGTGAGGCCACCCACCGTTTTTTTGACTTTTTTGAATCATCCTGTATGTATGCATAATGTATATGAACAATGTCATTGAACATTTATATAGCGCAATAGCCTCACGAAGGTGCTCTTGTAACGGCATGACTGTGTTACGGTACCATGGCATTTAAATTGTCGCAATTATTTCTTTCTTTATTCATTCATTCATTCAAGTGTTTATATAGCGCCTCTTCAAGGAAACTACTCAGAGGCGCCCCCGACTCCAGCACGGCCAAACAGAACAGTTTTTAAGTGCTCATAGAATGTGTGAGAGAGTGATCTACAGGGTGGCGCAAAATAAACCGGACTATTAGTTTTTGCAATTGCATCGCTTGAATAATCAAAGTAATTATCGCCTTAAAACTATCATTAGACAGTCCAAACACCAACCAATTCACAGAATGATCGAGTGTACGCAACGTAGCTGTGAAACGAGACATTCCTTCAGAACGCTTGCTGAAAGGTCGGAAGCACTTCTCACAGAGCATCATGGTTTCGGTTGCCGTGTCGCAGCTGGGGAAATCGTCATTAGTTTTCGTTGAACGAGGATAAAAAGTTAACAGTTCCTATTACTGTGACGTCGTCCTACATCAAGGATTACTGCCAGACATTATAGCTCACTCTGATCACAATTTCACTTTCCAGCAGGATGGAGCACCTGCTCATCGTTCACGAAAAACAGTTGCTTTTCTCACTGCTCACGTTCCAGACTTTATTGAACCAGAAAATTGGCACCGAACAGTCCGGACTTGAATCCCGTAGACTATTCCATCTGGGGAATGCTTCAGCAGCTTGTCTACAGGCAGAGATTTCGAGATATTGAACATTTGAAAGAAGTTCTGACCGCATGCTGGGACGAAATCAGCGAGGACACTATCAACCGGGCTATAATTGGACAGATTCGCAAACGATTATCATTGGTTATCGCAGCAAACGGAGGACATATTGAACATCACTTTGACTGACATTTCTTACGCATTCAGAAAATTCTGAAATTTTACAGTTCATTCAATGTTATATTAAATGCCAACCCAACACCAGTTTTAAGGCGATAATTACTTTGAATATTCAAGCGATGCAATTGCAAAAACTAATAGTCCGGTTTATTTTGCGCCACCCTGTATATATAGGGAACAGGCGCAGCTCGAGTGGGAGGGCATTCCATACCACCGGGTCACCCCTTACTTATAAGGAACCCGCCAGGTCCCACTCCGAACCGAGATTCAGGATCTATAGGGGGTTCCACCGTATCCCACCCCAAACCGGTTTTGAGGTCCGCCTCCTGAACTACATGTAGGACCTATGCGCTTCCTCACTTCAATTTTTTCTTTCTGATGTATAAACAGCAATCGACCGCATGAAAAATGCTAGCGACATTTTGTGCCGTCCGAATGGCAAATGACTAATATATTGGCTGTAGCGTCAACGCCAGACAGACTTAAGTATCTGTAAATATTTGGAGGTTCGCACCTCCGGATGCGTGCGTGCATATATAATTGCATATACAATTATATATATAATCAATTAATCATATATATAATTATATACATAGGCCAATATATGGAAAGTGTATAGTTCAACGCTGTCTCTAATTGCGAAGACGAGATATTTGTATAGCGGGTCTTAGCATATATAATATAATATTTGCATAGACCCCATTTAGAAATATATCATCTTCACAACTAGACAGCGTTGAAGAATACACTGAAAACCGTTTGAACTTTTATCCACCTGCGAAATAGTATATAGTAGTAGTAGTATAGTAGTAGTATAGTAGTAGTAGTAGTAGCAGCAGTAGTAGTAGTAGTAGTAGTAGTAGTAGTGGTAGTAGTAGTAGTAGTAGTAATAATAATAATAATAATTATAATAATAATAATAAAACTGATTATTTATCGGTATACCATTTACCTGACGCCTCGCAGACTGCCGAGTGTATACACTATACAGTGTTGCTCGGCGTTTAACATTGCTAGGTCGCCGTGTTCTAAGCAGGGCCGCCTCTAGTGGGGGCACTGGGGGGGAGGAGAACAGGGAACAAATGCCCATGCAGGGGCCCAGCGACTTTTAAGGATAAATGTTTATGATTCTATATGTCTTTTTGAATATAATTTTGCAGAGAATTGTGAATATTCGGAATATTTAACTACAATCAGTTTAAATTTCAAATTAACAACAGAATAAAATCACATTAAATCATGAATAAATAATTGCATAAATTAAAGTAGAATTGTAGGTCGTACCCGCACTTTTATCACTTCGATTTGTTTATTAAAACATATTTCTAGCTAAGGCTTAAGATATTTTAGGGATCCGTCACTGCCCTGCCCATGCCCCCCGGAATTTCTCTCGTCAGCTCTGGTTCTAAGAGTCTTGCGACTTTCTTCAAATAACAGGTTGCGGTTTGCCAATCCGATTGATAAGTGATAACAGGCTATAATAATTACAGACTATGGAACTATGGTAATGTATATTACTAATCATACTAGCTCCGAGTTTGTATTCCAAAATGCTGTCGGGTCCAAGTTTGGGTAAAATTCCAGCATTATTACGAAAACGGTTGCCATCTTAAGCAGATTATAGCATTATCCACAGTTTGCTGGTGACCTGCAAAATATAATATGATTAAATTCAGTCCATGCATAGTCAAACCTTTCCGTACCTTCCTCTTTCCTTTCTTCCTGTCTACTTCAATCCGTTGGCTCATTGTTGTCGATCACATTGTCCTATACACTTATTATAATTATTATTAGACCACCTGGATGCCATAGGCTATAGTCATTCCATCATTTCGTCGTCGTCGTCGTCATCATCATCATTATCATCATCGTCCGTACAAAGAACACCTAATGGATTGGCTTCCACCGTAGCCGATAAACACAATGGAAGTAAACCGACCGGAAAGAAGACAAAGGCATCAAGACAAAGGCCTCAAGACAACGGCAGATTAAGCAGTTTCCATGCAAGACAACGAATTAAAAGGAAGAGACGTTATATTGACCCGAGCAGCGTCCGTGGAGCCGATATTATGCTTTGACGATAATCACTTGCCATGACCCGCGGCAAAGTTATTGTGAGCTTTGTGGGGAGGACCGTTTTGTTAGTGGTAAGTTCGGTGGCTATAGAGTCGAAGCCGGAGGGTTGCGTGTCCGAATCCATCTCAATCCGCTCGTATAAGGACCCTGAGCAAGTCCTTCACTTGCAATTGCTCATGCGCTTTGGCGCAAAACTCCAATTCAGTGTCCGCGCTATAGTCGGAAGCACCTCTGAGTAGAAATCTTGAGGGTGCGCTGTAACAGGTGCTCATACATACATGTACATGCCAGCTTATTAGAACAATCGATTCTTTCCGCAGTTGCAACAACTCCGCCACTGCTCGTAACTTGGCAATGCCAGTCCCAGGTCTTGATAAATGAGGAGGGCGACACTGAGTAAAATAGATGTGGCACAGTGTCGCTGTATACAGAAGAAAGCGTATAGTTGCACAGTAGGCTATGGGTCATCATACAGTACAAGTAGTGCGACTGGAGCAAGAAAACCTCTTGCCCCAATATTAATGCCCTATAACACATAACCTCAATCAACGTATACATGTAACTAAACAAGGGAGTTCAAGATCATTAGGCTATAGGGACTAACCACCTTAACAGCTAAACTCTGCCCAACTACCAGGACTGTGGAAGTCGTTGACTGGGGCTCTGCCGTTTTATAATGGCGTTTAATAAATGAAGAAAAGTTTTTGAAGTATAAAGCATTTCTTGATGAAAATTTAATAGAACTGTCTTTTTGACTACCGAATCATTTTTATCAACGAATCTTTTATTTTTTTAACCCGTCCCAGACAAAACCTATTGTGGAGTACGTGACGCCTTCGAAGCAGATCAATAATAATATTACGGTTTAATTATTGACAGTAATCGCTTTATTATTTATCCATTCTATTCGCAACAAATTTACGGATTTATAAAACGCCTCACGCAGTAGAACCTGATCAGAGACTCAATGCCCCTAGAAAAAAAGAAAGGGCAGAAACAGCTGTGGCTTACTCTCAGCACGAAGGCCATTTACCGAAAGACCAAGCGGAGGCATTTAATAATAGACATGATGCTGTGCTACAAGGCCGTAGCCAGGATTTGATTTCGGGAGCGCTTTTTCCTTTTTTAGTCATCCGACCGAAATTTTCAGAAAAATGCCACCAATTCGTTCTATTTTTTACATTTTTCATTTCGGGGATGTTTTCATGGTTTTATTTCATGATTTTTACATCATTTGCTAGCAAATGCATTCTATCATGTTCACTTTTTCCAATTCGGTGGATGTTCAATTGTTCATATATACACCCAAAACAACCCCCCTTGCTGCGGCCTTGTTGTGCTGTGTCAGTCCGAGACAACTGTTCTAATATAAGCAATAACAATTATATTATAATCTATTTTAAATTAAACTTTCTACGAGAGCCTTTAATTAACTGCCTTCACCTCGGAACCTGATATGAACTTAATTCAGGGTGCATTGTCTTTCCATCACGGAACCCAGGGTTCCCGCAGAACACACTTATAGGGAAACTCAGCATTAAAATAACGAAAACAGCAGAAACACTGAGAGTTTATAATATAAAGTTTATAATGATGGCATTTATAATGATGGCATTTGCAGCACTATCTTCATCATCATCGTCATCGTCGTCATCGTCATCGCCATCGTCATCGTCGTTATCGTCATTATCATCGTCATCGTCATTGTCGTCGTCATCGTCATCGCCGTCATCGTCATCGTCGTCGTCGTCATCGTCATCATAGTCATCGTCGTTATCGTCGTCGTCATCGTCGTCATTGTCATCGTCATCATCATCGTCGTTGTCGTCATCGTCATCGTCGTCGTCATCGTCATCGTTATCGTCATCGTCATCGTCATCAACGTCATCCTCACAATCACCTGAATCCCTTAGTATCTCTTTCAGAGATAATGTACAAGTAATTATAGCAATGCATCCATTTATTCACTGAATTCATTGCATCCATTCGCTTTCCACCAAAAACACCCATGTACCACCACCAGCAGCAGCAGCACCAGCACCAGCAGACGTACCTGAAGGTAGTGCACGATCTTGCAGAGTACCCTTCCAAGATACCACGTCTCCGTTATATCAACGATGACGGTCGGCGGCAGACAGACGAGAACGACGAGGAAATCGGCCACCGAGAGATTGACGATGAAGAGATTAGTGACAGTTCTCATCTGACGATTCCTCCACACAACAAAACAGACGAGAAAGTTCCCGATGAGTCCAATGACGAAGACGACGAGGTAGAGGAGGACCAGGACCCACTCGTAGGTCGTCGGGAAGATGTAGCTGCGGATCATCTCCACGTAGTCCTCGTCACTGACGCAGTAGTCGTTCGAACAGAGTCTGGTGGTGTTGGCGGACGATGTGTTACCGCCATTGTCCGTTGCGGATTCGATTCCTGACGGAGGGAGTAGCTCCGTGTCGTTGATGTCGTCATGAATGACGTAGTTGTTGTTGTTGTTGAGTGTGACGAACGGAAATGCGTCATCGTCTCTGTCGGGTATCCCTCTACTTCCGGTGGTTATACTTTCAGCCATGTTGCGCGTCTGATTGATTAGCACCGATGATTATGAGAATATCATTTACTGCTGTCCTTCTACTTTTCCTCCATTTGTCTTTCTTTTATTTCTCTCTATTCCCCTCTCTCCATGGCATTCGTTTTTCTGCTCTTCTTACATCCTAGCTACATCACCAGTCTGCACGCTTGATGCTCAAATTGGCTTAGTCCAAGCGGTTTACTTAACGAGTAAACATGCAAACAATGTTTCCACTATTGTGTCATTTTAAAACAAAGCAAGAACACATTTTTACCTGACGGCATTTTCACCTTGTCTCTGATAACAGTTTATCGCCGGAAGTAATCTCTTTACTCCAACTCGATGCCTCCGATACGCGCAAATCTCGTAACCGCAGAAGTTAAAAGCTGTCCGGATGCGCGCAAGGTTTAGATCGCAAACATACCACAATCGATGCTTATTAAACAGATCGTTAAACGCTGCACGTACAACTTACACGCGAAGCAACTTTTCAGGCTTTGCTTTCTCGAAGCCAACTCCTTCGTGTATAATATAGCGGAGGCTTCTTCGCAACGACGTGTGCGAGACTCTGTGCTCTGGGGTCTGTGTGGTCCAACCACTGGTCCTCTGCTGCCTCCGTCTCGTCCGGCGGCTAACCGATACGTGCCACTGAGACGACGATGCCTGAACGCTGAACGGTGAACGTAACGGCGGCGGCGGCGCTTTGTTGAGCGTCGTAAGTATTCGATCGGCCGTAGTTGTGTGTCCGTCTCTCGTCTAGCCGTGGCGCCACTTGCTCTGCAGCGGCGGTTGAGGCTGCGGGCTGGAGGGGCGGAGGAGGGTGACGTGGAGGAGGAGTAGGAGGAGGAATAGGAGTGGAGGGGAATAGAAGTGGAGAGGAAGAGGAGTGGAGTAAATAGGAGGAGGAGGAAGGAGGAGGAGGAGGAGACAGATGAAATGGAAGAGAGTGGGAGTGGTGAGGAGGAAGAAGAAGAGGAGGAGGAAGGGTAAGGAGGAGTGGAGGAATTAGAAGGAGAAGGTAGGAGGAGTAGAAGGATGAAAGAGAAGAGATTGAGAGTGGTGATGAGGAACTAGGGAAGCACGAAGAGATGGATAGGTAAAAGAGGAGGAGGAAGGGGAGGAGGAGAGTCAAGAGAAGACAGGGAGAGGATGAAAAGAAAGAGAAGGAGGAAAAGGATTGGAGAATGAGGTGGCCGATGCTGTACTAGGAGGCTGGTCGGAGGCATGGAGAGAGACAGACAGACGACAGATAGATAGAGAGAGAGACATAAAGACAGACAAAGAGAGACACAGAGAGAGACACAGATAGACAGACAGACAGACAAATAGAGACACACAGATAGAGACAGAAAGAGAAAGAGGGAGAGGGGGAGAGAGAGAGAGCAGAGAGTGTTGCAGACGGATCCTTTGACTTCGGTGGCGATGGCGGAGTCTTTGAATCGGCACCGCATCGGTCATGGATGGAGAGATCGGATGGTAGCAGAGCGGATGGGTGGAGTGAGAAGAGATGCAACGATTAAGAGTAGCATATAGGAGAAAAGAAGAGAAGGATTAGGATGGGGAGGGGGAAATGAAGGAATGGGAAGAAGAAGAAGAAGAAGAAAAAGAAGAAGAAGAAGAAGAAGAAGAAGAAGAAGAGGAAGAAGAAGAAGAAGAAGAAGAGAAGAAGAAGAAGAAAAGAAGAAGAAGAAGAAGAAGAAGAAGAGGAAGAGGAAGAGGAAGAAGAGGAAAGATAAGAAGGAGAACGAGGAAGAGAAGGAAGAGGAGGATGAGGGCAAAGAAGGAGAAGGAGGAAGAGGAGAAAGCGAAGGAAAAGCACAAGAAAGAGACAGAAATGGAGAGGGAGGATTATAAAGAGAAGGAAATGGAGAAAGAGGATGTGGAGGAGAAGGAATGGGAAGTGGTGAGAGGTGGAGGACGACGAAGTGAAGGAAAAGTAGGAGGAGAAGAAGAAAAAGAAAGAGAGAGAGAAGAGGAGGCAGCAGGGGAGGAAGTGGAAGAAAAGTAGGAGGCATAGAAGGAAGGCTTTCTAGTCAATTAGCGGAGAAGGAGGCATCGGCCGAGCGGATGCGGTTTGGATCTATTGACATAAGGTCCGGTAACAAGATAAAGTCTGCCTGCTCTGGTCGGCGAAGACAAAAGGACCGGCGATGTTCGCTTCATTTGTGCCACGTTGTCGTCGTCAGGGTTAGCAAACTACGCAGACGCCGACTGTTCCAGCACAAACGCCGACGGTTCCACGGCCGTTGTCTCGTTTAGGAAGCCTGGGACAAAGGGAGAGGGAAATAGGAAGCGGAAGATGGTGGAAAAGAATTGTGAGGGTGGTAAAGATGGAAGCGTTGGATTGAGGAAGCGGGAAGAATTTGAACGAGTGGGATAGCGTAGGAGATGAAATGGACAAATAGAGGCGAATAGGAAATGCATTTTCTCTTTCTCTGTTGGTCGACTCCGACTTAGGTGGGATTGAACTAATAATGAATTCAATGATTGTCATAAATTGTCCTTAAATCATTTATTTAAGAGCTCTTTTATTCTCTTCCTAACAATTTTGGGCAACGGCTGGAGATTAGATTAAATTTGGACTGATTAAGCCATTTCAGATTAGCCTACTATTATAGAGTATACGTGTAGTTATATGGATTTATTATTATGTCACTAATCGGGCTTGACTTCAGTTTTCTTACTCGGGCGATTGACTAACTGTATACCCTACCAATCACTTCTTGTGGAGTCTGCATTGAAATCGAGACAGTGCGAGTGGCACGGTTGGGCCTTGACCTCTGTCGCCTTCACATGTGTCGATGCGGCGATGCTGTTGGCTCAATGGTCGCCATGGGCTGGTTTGTAGGCTATCGAAGGGACGTTCCACCTGACATTTTGACTTAATTTGGTGTTCACTCCAGAGTACGAGTACATCAAGTGCAAAGGAGCCAACCGGTCTCCTGGGGACCGATGGCAAACAACCCGACGGTGCCACACTGGTTCTTTGGTCTGCTGGAAAAATAATACATGACCTGGGATGCTACAGTGGTTCACACTTGTACTGCATCATACCTATCAGAAACAGCTATTTTCGGCAGGTTCTGCAGCTGAGCAGTCTGCTGTTCATACGTCTGCCAAATATGCATTGCTGCCTGCAATCCACATGTTTTTTCTCGTTGTTTAGAAACCCTGTAAATGCTGAAGGTACAGAATTTCTCTTTGAGCTGGGACGTCGCCTTTCAGCAGTCTTTGGAGATCACCGTGAACCAAAATTCCTGTTACAACGTCTTTCCATCTGTGTAGCGCGTCACAATGCCATTGCATTCAGAGGCACATTATTTTAACAATGGTTGTGAAACCTGGGTCTAAGTCTGATTTCTCGAAGATTCGTTTTTTATTCCTAAAATAATTTTCGTAAATCCTGAAAAACAATGATATCTCGGGTAAAAAAAATAACGATAATAACGACAGAGCCCTTCATATATTTTCTTAGAGCATGTGTGATCACTTTATATAGGGTGAAAAAATGAAATATCAAATTAATAATAGCAACAATAATAATAACAACAATAATGATGATGATAATAATAATAATAATAATAATAATAATAATAATAATAATTATAATAATAATAATAATAATAATAATAATAATAATAATAATAATAATTATAATAATAATAATAATAATAATAATAATAATAATAATAATAATAATAATAATAATAATAATAATAATAATAATAGCAATGATAGTAATAATAATAATTTCAAAAGCGTCTTTGAAGTCCTTTTTACTGATGAAGAAGCTTGAAGCAGTCTCAGCCTTTCATTGCATCTCTCTTCTGCGTCTGCTTTGATCAATTGCTCCGATCGCAACAGACAGACTAAACGAACGCAGGAGTCCTATCGATTCACTTTGATTGGTCTCCGAGGAGTCATCCGGACAAGATCTTACTTATCAACACACTCACATCGTGCAGCGGAAGGCGGAACAGCGCCTAGTAGAACAGCGGGAGGCGGGACAGCGTTCAATGTAACAGCCGTCAGACAATTTCTCTGAAAGCATTCAGTCGAAAGCAAACACGTGAACACTGAACACCGATAGCCTACATATAATTACAGGCGGTGTTAGGATTTTTTAACGCGCAGCTGTGCACTAAATGTGCGGTTATAAATGAATTTGTGCAGTTGCAAAAGCAATCTTGTGTGCAGTGAAAATCATTCGAAAAAGGTAAATGCGGTTAAAGGCACACCACAGATTCAAATTGTTGGTTGTGCAGTTAAAAAATTTCTTTGAAAAAGCCTCTGCCGATTGCTGTTATGACCATTCTTCTTCTTCTTCTTCTTCTTCTTCTTCTTCTTCTTCTTCTTCTTCTTCTTCTTCTTCTTCTTCTTCTTCTTCTTCTTCTTTTCTTCTTCTTCTTCTTCTTCTTCTTCTTCTTCTTCTTCTTCTTCTTTTTCTTCTTCCTTCTCCTCCTCCTCCTATTCTCCTTCTTCTTCCTCTTCTTTCTCCACCTCCTCCTCCTTCTCCTCCATCTCCTATTCTTCTTCTTCTTCTTTCTTCTTCTTCTTCTTCTTCTTCTTCTTCTTCTATTTCTTCATCATCTTCTTATTTTTCTTCTTCTTCTTCTTCTTCTTCCTCTTCCCTCTCCTCCTCCTCCTCCTCCTCCTATTCTTCTTCTTCTTCTTTTTTCCCTTCTTCTTCTTCTTCTTCTTCTTCTTCTATTTCTTCATCATCTTCTTCTTCTTCTATTTCTTCATCATCTTCTTATTTTTCTTCTTCTTCTTCGTCTTCTTCTTCTTCTTCTTCGTCTTAATTTTTGCCCGAGGTAATAATGTTCCCTTAGGTGGTAGGGGCCTACAAAAATTGCTCGGAGACAAAAAACATTGCTTCTTGAACGGTTACTTCTCCAAGTCTGGCACAAAGAGGGAACTATGGAAAGCCGTCGCGCGATGGGAAAAGAGGCGATTTCGTCATTTTCAATATTTCTTGTCGGTTTAAAAAACGCACAGCCATCCATTTAAATTCGACAGCAATTGTTTTCTCAGTCATGCGTCATCATATCGTATTGTTCCTAACGCACGCACACACGCACGTGCGTACGCACACACACCTATACACATGCACATGAATACACCTACACACATATAGACAAGCGCACACCTACACATAACCACCTAAACACACGCACACACCCCACACACACATACACACACAAACACACACATACCCACTCACCTACACACATCTACATACGCACATAAGCACACCTATTCACACACACACGCACACACAAACGTCACGCGTGTATATATAGGCCTACGAAATCTGCAAACTAGCAATGGAAAATTGCAGAAAAGCATTAACAGCATTTGTTGCTGTGTGCAATATTAAAAAAAATAATGCTCACATCGAAGCCAAAGACGGAATTAAATATTTACGCTTTGGTTAGCGAACAGTGATGCCACAGCTGGGTTTTTTCCACTAGATCTGGGTTTTTTCGCCTTCGTCTGGGTTTCTGGTTTTTTTTTGGCGAAATCTGGGTTTATTTTGGTGAGTCGACTATTTGTACTAACAACACATGAATATTCTGTGAAATTCAATGTAAAATCGTTGTGATAAATAATTTTTTCCACTAATTTTGATTTTAAACCCCGCAATGAAGATCTCACGTTTCAATTCACAAATAATTTATAACCTGAAAAATAGCTCTTCACAGAAATAAACCATTTTGACATCTCAATATAGGGCGGGTAACTCCTCTCTCCTTGTTAAGCTGTATAACATGATTGTATATATATATATATATATATATATATATATATATATATAATGCACTATAAGTCAGGTCAATCCTCTAGTGACATCTAGTGGTATGATATAGCCTAGTTGCTGGAGAGTATTAATGTTCTAGGTGGTTGAAACGTTGGATTGTTGATGCATTAAGAAAATTTGGTTGGAAACCTCGAACAACTTTAAAACTTCGTAAACTTAAGCCACGGGTGTTATCGAATATATCGATTAAGCCTATTGTCATTATGGATGCCGAGTCTCTGACAACTTTAACAATTGATATTTTTAAAGTTGTAATTACATTTCATTCGACTCTTTTGAAGAACATTTTGTTAAACCTCCTACGAACAAGCAAACACCAACTTAATTTGAACAAAGGGGGTCTAAAATAGCCTTGTTGAATAGTCTGGGCTTTTCTGGGGGTTTTTCGCAAGAAAATCTGGGTTTATTTCTGAAACCTCAGTGGCAACACTGTTAGCGAATGCAAGGCTTATTATGAGAACTATTCGGAAAGATTTCCCCCGGAGGAAATTTAATCTTGGAGCATCTTTCCATTAATAATTTATATATATATATATTAAAACTGCGCTACATAAATGTCTGAAATGCACGAACGAACGGATAAATAATTGATTGATTCAAGTAATTTACGAAGAGATGAATACTATTATAGGCCTACTAACGATGGCACGGATGCATAAAAAGAATGAAAGAAATGAATAAAAGAAAGTTTCAACTATGTGACAAAATGAATAAATGAATAAATGAGTAATGAAGAAATGAATAAATGAATATATGAATGAACAAATGATTGAATGAATGAATGAATGAATGAATAAATGAATTAATAAATGAATAAATGAATAAATGAATAAATGAATGAGCAATTAGTTAACGAACAAATAAACAGAAGAAAGGAAATATGAATGAAAAAACGAACGAACGAACGAACGAACGAACGAACGAATGAATGAATTTATCTAATATGTGTTTATTCAGAATCCAAATATTATACATATATAATGTATATTTAGGCCTATTCCGTTTTTGCAAACTAAGAAGCGAATGTACAGTGATGATACTGCAGCATCTAGGATTCCAGGCCAACACGTGAAATTACTTTGGTTGCCATGCAGTGTCCAGGGTCTCGTAATGTGCGTGTGGCCAAACCGCAATCCAGCAGCGAGTCGAACACTGCGTCGTGGCGGAAGCAATGGCACAACTTACCACAACAGTCAACTGGTTTAGTTTAGTTTATCACCCAGCAACTGTAGATCATGGACGACTCCTTGGTTAACCTGAGATGACGATGATGATGATGATGATGATGATGAAGACGATGATGATGATGATGAAGACAATAGCGATGAAGACAACACCCACAGGCGATCATTTCAGTTCCAGTCATTCGATGCCTGTAGCACGCGCGCAGCTGAGACAGGTGCGCCGAACCGTATACGTGCTCGTGATGAATAAACAGACAAAAGAAGCAGTTGTATTGCTCATGTACTGTGAACTGTGCACTGTATACTTTGAAGGCGACGACGTGTGTACGATACGCTGTAGAACGTGCCATAAGTGCACGTTCTTCAGCGTATCGTACACAGTGCTAAAAGTGTGGAAAAATAAGTGCCTGGACGCCCCTTACCTTTCCAAAAGAAGTGCCTGGACGCTCCCTAGCTTTCCAGTCTGTTCTGGCCAATAAGTGGCAGGACGGCATTCCGATTTTAAAATAAGTGCATGGACGCCGTCCATGACCGTCCAGGCACACTTTAAGCCCTGATCGTACACACACAGTTCAAAGTACTATTATATAAGTCTTGCATAAGTCCTGTATAAGTCTTGTAAAAGTCTTGTAAAATTCTTGCATAAGTCCTGTATGAGTCTTTTAAAAGTCTTGTATAAGTCTTGCATAAGTCCTGTATAGGTTTCGTATAAGTCTTGTAAAATTCTTACATATGTCTTGCCTAAGTCTTGTATAAGTCTTGTATAGGTCTTGTATATGTCTTGTAAAAGTCTTGTATAAGTCTTGTAAAAGTCTTGTATAGTTCTTGTAAAAGTCTTGTAAAAGTCTTGTATAAGTCTTGTATAAGTCCTCCAGAAGGTGTCTTTGAATGATTTTAGAAAAGTCACTTACCAATCCAGACGAGTTGTCAGTAGAAGTCGTACGAGTGTGGCAAGTTGGCACATTGAAAATCAACAACATTTTCCATGGAGATGCTCTTTTCTAGACGTGTCTCTCGGAAGTTTTTACGAAAGAGGCGTTATATAAACTGATGCAATTTTCCTAATGTTCAACCACTTTGCTAAGTACTGTTATTTCCATTCTCTAAAACGAGATGATTGTCTGAAACTCTTGCTCTTGAGCAGGGCTGTTTTTAACACATTGGCCGCCTACTACGAGTTAACTCGTAGTACAGCCAGTCATTTAACATGGCGTGTAGGCGGTGAATATGTTAAGGAATTTTTAGAACTGCACAACTCCTTCTTTCCTTTTCCATCATCCATGGCAAATTACTTTCAATCGGAGGACAATTACCCTTTTTACTAGTTTTAACTGTACAGAAGTGCTTCTACAACTGTACAAATCCATTTAGAACTGCACATTTTGTGTACAACTGCACGTTAAAAAGCCCTGCTCTTGAGACTTATACAACACTTATACAACACTTTTACAAGGCACAAAACCAGACCGTGCTTATCGTGGGTTTCAGGGGTGCTCTTTGGTCACTCACTCTAACCGTCTCTATTCGGCTGAGCATATATACAGTTTCAACAGAGTATGATCTGCTCTTTCATAAACTTTTTCTACTGTGAAGTTTGAAGGTCGATTTAATTAAGATTATACACGATTCTAGTTCATGAAACCCACGTTGACCACGGTCTGGTTTTGTGCTTTTCAAATGGAACATTCCTCATAGTTCCGAACTATTCTTCAGCTCTTGGATCTTCACCACTTCGATCAATCAATCAATCAATCAATCAATCAATCAATCAATCAATCAATCAATCAATCAATCAGTCAATCAATCAACCAATCAATCAATCGATCAATTAATCAATCAATCAATCAATCAGTCAGTCAGTCAGTCAGTCAGTCAATCAATCAATCAATCAGTCAATCAATCAATCAAATAATTTTATTTTGCAACCAAAGTATACACGACCGGTTTACTTCGCGTCTGTATGGCACGTGCAGACGGGGTATAATCCAAGGGTCATTCCAACATCGATTTCCAGAAACCTCGCAAACACAATCACCCCTCCTTCACTCGACTGCATTTTGGCTGCGGAAGGTCGGTCATGATAAGACAATAGTTATTGTTAAACGAATCTCTCTTCCGTCGCATTCAACGACTGTATCTAATTTCGTGCCTAAATACACTGTGTCCCAATAAATCGGGCACCCTTTTTATAATGTGAATAAAACTGGTAAATATTAATCGATTGTCAAAATTTCAAAACAGGCTTGATCCTGAGATAATTATCTACAAATTGGTAATTTATGAACGGCCATCATTAAAAATTTACGTGATAATGACGTCGTTAATTTACATATCGAAACCAAATGTCAACAAAAATCGCTGTGTTCGGTACTTAACATTTGAATTCTCTGATGCAAATGACGTAATTGTGACGTCAGTATTCATGCCAGAAACTTCATATTTGAATTAGTGTAAGATAATTAATTATCTCAGGATAAAAACAGTTTTGAAATTTTGAAAATCGATAAAGATTTGCCTTTTTTATTCACATTATAAAAAGGGTGCCCGATTTATTGGGACACAGTGTATACAGACGAGATGTCTACGATCGACGTTTCTCAAGCGCTTTTCCGATCTCATCATCTCGACCTCTTTCCTAGAACATCTCTTCCTCGATCGGAAAGATATGCAATTGGTTCATGCCACTTTCAGTTGCATCAAGACATTATAAATGTACATGATAAAAAAAGCATACTTCTAAAGCCATCTCTAGTTACATATAGCACACGTGTAATGTGGCCCGAATGTCTGGTAACAAAAAGCGAGTTAACGGACTAAGTCTTTAAGAGTAAGAGGTGAGTTCCATATTATAGCCATGGAAATTTCGGACTACACGTTGCATGCGTATGTTGTACAATGTATACAAGCATTTCTGCTCTGTTGCATGAATTATATGTAATTAAAATGATGATGATGATGATGATGATGATGATGATGATGATGATGATGATGATGATGATGATGATGATGATGATGATGATGATGATGATGATGATGATGAGTTATCTGCCCGTAGGCAGGTTCATTGGCTTTACGCCTCTAGGTACATGTATCAGATGAATGAGCTGGTTTCCCCTTGCCTTCCTGAATCCTCACAGACAATTGTGTGTGAGTAACTTGTCCAAGGTCGCCACGTAGTGGCTTTGAGGTGGACACGAACCCGCGACCCTTCGGTCACTATAGGCGACGAACTTTCCTCTGCTCCACCGCGTTTCGCATGTAATTATGAATGTAAGCATATTTGTATGCACAAATGCATAGAATTATATAAGTAGGCTATATGCATAATCGTATGTACACTTACATGCACACATGCATAGCCTATATGTTTTAGAACCAGACACTAGACGTCTAATATGAGCCATCTATAGATGATGAGTAATTGGATCAGACACTGTACGCACGCATATACCCAGCACGCACGTATACGCCATCTCTGACTCGGTAATCTCCGTCTTTTGTCGGTCCATCTCGTCTCCACTCGACCGAAGTCAAAGAGGATCGAACGGTCCGTCATCACATCGTGCCCCCCGCCGCAGATTCAGACCGGGTGAATGCGATCCCCCCCTCGAAGCCTCGCGTTTCATTACAGACGAATAATATACTTCGCAATCGACCAAAGTCCTCTTCAGTCAGCCGGAAAAGGACAAGCTCCCTTATTAAATTGTCTACGACGGCGAGAGGGTCCCTTCGCCTCCCCGGAGTGAATGAAGGGAAACGAGGGGCGACGATTGGAGTCTAGATGTTATGCGGGGTAGCCTACTTTTGCTGGACGTGGGAAGGGGGGGTTATATTGCTGGATGTGGTCCCCTCTGTGATGTGGGAAAAGGCACGACGCTGTTTGGGTTGAGGCGGTGAATTGACTCGTGAGATCAACGGTCATTTTAGGATGATTGAAAAAATGAAGTATAAGTTGAAACGAAGAGAATAAACGTCACACATGCATGCACACGCGTAGATATTTACACATACGTGCACGCGCACATCCACAAGCATGTGCACATGGACAGACATGCACACAGAGACATACACGAACTTTGTCGGGGAACGCTGGGTGGAGCGAAAAGCCAAAATTTCCCCGGGCAACGCCAGGTAGCACAGCTAGTTATTATACTGTATACGTTAGGCCATTGCAAGAATTTTTTTACAATGTTCATTGTGCAACCCTGCCATATTGTTACTATTACTTAAACATAATTGCCTGAAAATTTTCAGGTCTGTAGGCCATGTTTTGACCTCCGCCCACCTAAAAAGTAGTTTTGTGTTCAAAATGGACATCGACAACATGGTAGCAAATTGTAAATTTTTTGCTTTACCTTCTAGAGGCTGTACCCATGGTAGCAAGGAGTGAATATATGAAAAAAGAACCACCTCAGGAAGTAGTTCCTCCAATTTCATCCACACCAAACCGCCCATTACTTAGAAAGGATGATAGAGAAGTGCCTGAAGCGTGGCTTATAGGTTGGCATCACATATTTGAAAGAAACTTGAGTTCAGTTCACAAAGACTTGTTTGGTGCAACATCAGGCCCTGACAACACCAATTTCATTAAGAGATTCTATTTGACCAACAATTAACACAGAAGCTGGTTTTAAAACCCTGGAAATCAAAGACAGGTCTTTGAAACGCACTAGGAAATCCTATACAGTCACTGAAGAGAATACTTTCTACTTCAAATAAATAGAACTTGCTACCTCGCGCTGACTATCGGGAATGTGCTGAATTATTGTTGATACTTCTGGGTGAGACACGGTCAGACACCTGAAAGAGGAATACACTGGCTGAAGCCAGGAGCAGCGCATCATGCTCGATGGATGCCATCCATTTTGTATCCTGCAAAGATGTTGGATTTCAGTGCTCAAGCAGGATATGACAAGGACATGATCAGCAAATTGGAAGCACTGTGTAAATTTAATGCGCTATTCTACGTTGAAAACTGGCTCTCTTCATCCATTGGGGCCGATGCAGCGTATAATGATCTCAAGCTATGGCATGACTTGAACAAGTATTGCAAGCATGATCCACAAGTTGCCAATGCAGCCATGAAAACCTTGGAAAGGCACTTCTGGTACTTAACAGAAGAATGTGCTGTATTCTCTCTCTTTTCAAACAGGCTTTCCACTTCAGAAAGACAGCAGATTGCTCGAACACTGCTCCGAATTCCTAGACCAAGACAGTCTGAAAGGGGCCATCCAACGTTTCCTATGCTGAGCCAGAGTACAAAGCTATCATCCCTTATTGGACCCAAATCCTGGCTCTTGTTTCACAGCATGGGAATTGGCGCCGACTGGCTAGGAAAACCTGTTAGTGAATTTCATAATGATCCCAATACTAAGAAGCTGATACATATGTGCGGCATGTCAAAGTGGTGAATGATCTGGCGGAGCGGGCTGTGAAACTAATCCAAGACTTCTCAACTAGTGTTACCAATGATGAAACACAAAAACAGCTTTTATTGCAAATGGTCGAATATCAACGCAAAGAAATTCCCAACTTTCAAAAAGCGACATTAAAGAAATTAACCTTCTCCTCCACAAAAACCTTAAATTCAGTAAAGTGATTTGACATGATATCATTGTGTAATGTGTATACACTATTACCAAACTTGTTAGTTTCTATATATGTAGCTTGTATTCTTTGTAGAGTAACTATCTTATGTTACAAACATTTTGTCATGCAGGAAAACAATGATTTATTAACTAAATCAGTTGATCGTGTTGGGCTGGGGTCAAAACACCACAAAATGACCTAAAATTTGGTGAACATTCACATTTTGCCATTAGAAACAATATAGGAGGGTTGCACCATAGAATTTTTAAAAAAATATTTTCCCCATACATAAATGAAATGACCTAGTATACGTATAGCCTACAGACCCACACACATGAACACCCCTCCTCGCCTACACAATACACATACACACATACGTATGAGCACATACATAGTCTACACACCTATGCATACACATGTATACATGCATACATCTAGGCCTACATAGATCTATACAAACATGCACACATCTAGACTGCAGGCATATTGCTAAGATAAAAGGTTTGTTGGAAAACGGATATATGCATTTTCTGGGGTCGAGCTGTCATTTCAGCTGAAGAGAGTTGAGACGTGAACTAATTGGCCAACACACACACACACACACACACACACACACACACACACACACACACACACACACACACACACACACACACACACACACGCACACACACACACACACTCAGAGAGAGACAGAGAGAGGACGAACGACTGCAGGTCGTATATACACCATCCTGAGTTGTCTATAAGTGCCGTCCACAGTTTCAAGTGTCTTACTGCAGTGACAGCATTTCTATTCTTATAAAGTCAGATAGATATATCCGACTTGAAACTTTAACGATTTCCTCGCAATTTCCCATACGTTAACCTGGAGCTTCGACGAATATATATATATGAAATGAATATATATATATAAAATACATACAGTTATACACATATATAATATATATTATATAATATATATCATCAACAGCCAACGAAGGAATGCCCCGGCGGTGTATACCGTCGTGTGTTGCTAGCACCTTCACCAGAGGTCGCTATAACCTGGTCCAGCGCACCATGGTCCAGGGACTCTGAATACTCATTGCCTTCTGTTGACTTCAACAGAGAACCAGTTGGCTGGTTCTATGTGTAAGCGTGGGGTTATCAACGGTGACTCTTCTTCTAGTTTGCAGTGCATTGTTTCAACTTTCAATACATCATGCAAACGTCAAGTTCTTAATGAGTCTAGCATCTTAGAGTATAAAGCAGAAAGTTTGCCATTCTGTTGCGATGTGTGTACGTCTGTCCCAAGAAAGGCCAGTCTTGTTATAAGCTATAGGCCTAGGTCTCTGCAGATTTATTTCAATCTTTGATTCGTGCAATATAAATTCTCAATTTCCCAGTCGGCAAATGGCAAAAACTCCAACACAAGATTCCAACACCCTCCTAATCTCTTTCACTCCTCAATCCCTCCTTTCCTTCCCTATCGATCAACTTGAGGCTTTTTCTGACAGATGAAATTATATGTCCAGGTGTGTGCGCTAAAAAAATCGTCTTCATGATCGTCCATTTATAATGCGACTAATGACACCTGCAGTTGTAATAATTGATCGGTGAATTTCGAGGCCGACGAATTCCTCGTTATGTGAATAAATTATTGTTTTTCTGTCATTAGGCGAATAAATTATTGTTTCTGTCATTAGGTGAATAAATTATTGTTTCTGTCTCATCTGTCTGCAATCGGTGAATTACTAATCGTCTTCCGTGACTCAAGACATCGATCACGCACCAACATGTCACAAGTTCTCTTCTTCATCTTCATGCTCATCTTCATCTTCCCCTTCCTCCCATTTCCACCTGTCCATTCACCTCTGCGTCCTACTTGTCTCTCTTTTCCTCTTTGTAGTGGTCGCTCTCCACCGCCTTTACTTACTCTTCCTTTTTCTTTTCCTCTTTTTTGTCTTTCTGTTCTTTGTCTTCCTCTTCTTCCCTGTCTACTCCTTCCTCTCTCTTCCCCTTCTATTTATCTTTTTTCTGTTTATATTCTTCTTCCTCCTCCTCCTCCTCCTCCTCCTTCTCCTCCTTCTCCTCCTTCTCCTTTACCTACATCTTCTCCATCTCCTCCTTCTCCTCTTTTTCCTTTTCCTTCTCCATCTTCTTTTCCTTCTCCTCCTCCTTCTCCTCCATTTCCTTCTTCTCCTTCTTTTTCTCCTTCTCCTCCTTCTCCTTTACCTGCACCTTCTCCATCTCCTCCTTCTCCTCCTTTTCCTTCTCCTTCTCCTTCTTTTCCTTCTCCTCCTTCTCCTTCTCTTCTTCTCCTCGTCCTTCTTCTCCTTCTCCTTCTCCTCCTTTTCCTTCTTCTCCTTCTCCTTCTCCTTCTCCTTCTCCTCCTTCTCCTCCTTCTCCTCCTTCTCCTTCTCCTCCTCCTCCTTATCCATCTTAATCTCCTTCTTCTCCTTCTTTTCCTTCTCCTCCTTCTCTTCTTCTCCTCGTCCTTCTTCTCCTTCTCCTTCTCCTCCTTTTCCTTCTTCTCCTTCTCCTTCTCCTTCTCCTCCTTCTCCTCCTTCTCCTCCTTCTCTTCTTCTCCTCGTTCTTCTTCTCCTTCTCCTCTGGAGATGATGATCATGATGATGACGACGACAACGACGAATTAGACGACGACGACGACGATGATGATGATAATGATTGGGATGGTGGTGATCGTCACTCAATTGATGACGATGATGACGACGACGGCGATTTCGCCAACAGCAAAGATTACTGATGAATTCTTAGCGTGATCATTTGCGTCGCGACTCCCAAAAAACTCCAGAGAGAGATAGACAGAGAGACAGAGACAGAGAGACAGAGAGACAGAGACAGAGACAGAGAGTGATTAATAAGTGTTCATCAATGGTGTCGCGTGACAGTCTAAGCCTTACATCCAACGGATTTGGAATTGAAATCTAGACGACCCGGTCTCATCCAGATTACTCTAACGACTCGCTAATGCCTCCTTAGTCAACGTGTCCATTAACTGCCACCAAGAGGCTTTCAAGCGACACCGTCACATATACGTCACTTATACGTCACATACACGGCTGAGTGTCATGCGAGAATTTAAGAAGGAAAAGCCTATGTGTGTGGCGCATAATAAATTAATAATATACTGCATGCGCTTGTCTATTCGAGACCGTATTAATATAATAGCAGTCTCATTGCAAACTCTTAACCCTTTAAGCGAAGCCTGGATTTCACCAAAGTCCTTTCTGTAGCATTTCTTTTGCATGCAATACTAATCTCTCCTGGAAACTTCTGTAACGCCAACACTTATCGCTCATAGGAAAGCCTGCATGCTCGGAGAATGCACAGTTTCGTTGGATGCAGAAAGACTCGTGAAAATAGGTTCCAATTGTAATTTTAGTAATTCTTGACATAAATATAATTATAAAGCGCCACTTGAAGAAGATAAACTCGTCAGTGCTTCCACTCCCACCCCGTCCCGAACCAGTGATATCACAGCCATAATGGACTTTCATAATGGACTTTAGGCGTTTACGAAACAACGGAACAGACAAACTGAGGACCTTGATTCACAGCTCTATATAGAAGGATGAATCAACAGATGGGTTGTTATTATTATCATTATCATTACTATTGTATCATTATTCTTATTATTATTATCATTATTATATCTATATAAATAAAAATGTAAAACGTTTGTTCCTAATGGAATTTCTCGGAAACTCCATGACCGATTCTTTTGGAATTTTTCGCAAAACGATCGTGTTTGTAAAAGGATTTCCTGGAAAGAAACAAATATTTTACACCAAAAAAACACAACTTTCTCCTAGAGTTGACACGTTTATACATTTTAACTTTAACTCATACTCCGCCATTTTGGCCTGTGTATTTATAACGTACAGGGATGCTACTCTGAATTTTGAATAAGGTCAGGGATGCCACTCTGAATTTTGAAAAAGGTCAGATCCGGTCGAAAAAAGGCTAGAAAAGGCTAGATTGACAATTTTCACACAACGTTCGAGCGGACGGGTTTTTATATGCTTTTCTCGAAAAAACACAACATTGCATTCGATTTCAGCGAATTCAATTTATTTGCATTTGAATGCGGCCGTGTGGGAGGAAGGCAGCGGGAGGGAGCGGGAGGAAGGGGGAGGGGAGGGAGCGGACGGGATGGAGAGAGGGGAGGGACGGAGGGGAGGGACGGAGGGGAAGAAACGGGAGGGAGGGGAGGAGGGGAAGGAAGGGGAGAGGGAGGGGAATGGAGGTAGGGAGGGACAGAGGAACGGAGGGAGGAAGGCAGGGTAAGGGAGGGAGGGAGGGAGGCAGGGGAAGGGAAGTAGGGAGGGAGGGTTGGACGGTCTTTTCAGCCACAGCAACGCGTGGCCGGGTACAGCTAGTATTGTATATAATAGTAATAGGTCCAATAATAATAATAATAATAATAATTATTATTATTATTATTATTATTATTATTTCATTGATAGATCTAAGTGCTGCTACAGTAACTGCATTCCTGTCTTCGTATTCTACACATGATTCTATTCGACTTTTCTTTAATCCGTTTTCTTAAACTTCTGTCAAGGATAAGCCTAGCTGTACTTCCTTGAAAGTTAATACATTGTTTTAATATACAGAAGCCTGAGCTGGTCGTTTCGTCAGGTATGACCGGACAGAATCAGCCGTCGGCGTTTTCAAACAGTCATGCGAAATAACGCACCTGCGATGCCGTTATTGATTAGCGCGAATTCTCTTCGATGCTATTTTTAAATCAGCCGACTGAAGTAGACCTAATTATATGATTCCGTCGTACTGGAATCTTCCAGCGGCTAAAGATTTTACTTCATGATGCATTATTTAAACAGCTAGTCGGCTTAGATTGAGAATAATAGCCTAATTATCTGTTTAGAAAACACGAAATTTCGGGATACATCATCCACCTGATATCGAAGACGCCGTTCTTAATAAACAGTAATTTTCCTCATCAGCTCTCTTCTCTCTCTTTAGGTCTGCTGCCTCCCGGCAGGTCCAGATGCCCAACGACGCCACTCTTCTCGGTGTTGTGCTTTTTCTTTGAGTTTTCCATATCCATCCTCCATCATCCAGTCCAAGAACTTTTCCCTAGGTCTTCCTCTTCCCCTCTTCCCCTCCATTTTGCCCTCCACTATGTCCCTATGTCCCTCATCAGATAAGATTGCTAATCTTCTCGGAATCCTCTTCCTTGTTCCGCAATGCCTGGAGTCATCCTGGAATTTGACCTTCACAACGATTTTCAACGACAGTCGATTGCAATCTTGAACATTGCTACGGTGGCGTTACATAAATTTTTAATTAAGCGAGATTATAATAGAGCAGAGTGGAAAGGGTTAATTCCGATGGGTGCGACCTTGTATAAGTGGCTCGACAAAAACCTTGAATTGCAACTAATATCAGTCGAGTAATAAAAAATTATGAAGTTGTTTGCATTGATCAACGCTCATAAGACAGTGGGCCTAGTCTGCTTTTTATAAGGCGAACATTTTTATCAAGAAACTTTGAAGAAAGCACTGAGCAGGTGCTTATGGCGTCACAGTGCGAGACCATGAACCAGGGCTTTTTAACGTGCGGTTGTACACAAAATGTGCAGTTCTAAATAGATTGTGCAGTTTTAGAAGCACTTCTCTGTACAGTTAAAACTAGTAAAAAAAGGGTCATTGTTCTCCGATTGGAAGTAATTTACCATGGATGATGGGAAAGGAAAGAAGGGGGTTGTGCAGTTCTAAAAAATTCTTAAAACAGTCCTCCCATTAACAAACGCCATTGTCTGCAAACGTCTGCAAAATGAAGGCACAGAGAGAGAGGACAGCCTGCATGTGCATGCGGCAAGATGAATGGAAGTGTTCTCTAGGAACTGGCAATAGCAAATTTCAGATTCAGGTATACGTAGGTCTACGTTTCGTCTATTTCCTCATGCTAATGGATCTTTCGCGCCAGATAAATTTTACATCTAAATTCATTTGGAGATTTACATACATGTAGTATCCTTTCTCGGGGTTTACATGGGGGTGCTGACGACTGCAGAATGGCCAATAAAAATGGGTGTTAAGCAATCATGGACTGTGTCAGAAAGAATTCTATTGGAAAGCATCACAGCTCCGAAGGGTGTCGTTCCATACTGTTGGGTCCACCGGAGAAGTAACACCATTTTGCATGGTAAAATAGAATAAGTAAAAAATGGTAATGCTTAACATCCATATCAGGCACAGGTGATTTGCTGGTTCATAATTCCGAAAGATCAAGCATAACATTAAGATGTAGCCATTGACAGTTACTTAATACTACTTACCTGGATTGAAATTTTGAGTGCTTAAGTATAAACACACTATTATGACATAATGTTACCGTCATCATCATGACTTTATCGTAAATGAAATCTTAACAGACAAGGCAACATTGCATTCAAACACCAAAGGAGGCAAAAACTGAATGAACATCAATAGCACAGCATAAAAGAAATGAGAAAAAATAAATTATAAAAGTGACCATGAGTTGATTGCAGTTGCATTAGCATAATGGCAAATGCAACCAAAAAGTCTGAAAATATTCTATTATTATTTATTATTTATTAAATAAATTTGTAACGCGCGCAAGGTCACGCCGTAATGGTCAACCGCCAGAGGAAGATGCAGTTAAAGATCCATATGCTTGAAAGCCAAGGAGAAGTAGTAAGTTTTTAGCCTCTTTTTGAAGGAAGGGAGTGAAATTGAGCTTCGAAGAGAGAGCGGCAGCCGATTCCATTCCCTGGGTGCAGAGGCATGGAATGCACGCAAGCCCATAACTGTTTTGCATCGAGGTTCAGATAAAAGACTTGTACCCGAAGAACGCAAGCAACGAGGAGGAATGTAAGAAGTTAGTAGTGACTGAAGGTAGGAAGGTGCGTTGGTGCTGAGAGATTTGTAGGTCAGACATGCCAATTTGAATTTTATCCTGTACTGAACAGGACGCCAGTGCAGTTGATGGAGTAGGACTGAGGAACTGGTTTGTATTAAGCCTAAATAACATTAGACTATATGTCAAAATTTACTAGTTTTCTGTTGATCTTCTCAAGAGTCATGTTAGTTCTCTTTGCTTAGTTAGCAGCCTGGTCACGAAGATCATAATATTATATATATCTATAGTATATAGACCAGCACGGTCCAGTAGGTCTTTGAATGTCTTCCACCCATCTCCGTCTTTATTTTGATAACATCCATTATTTTCATCTGGTTTCGCGGTAGAATCCAAATCGCCAAGATTGACATGGAATTTGTCAGCGTTACGCTTACATGCAGACGTCCGAAACTCTTACTAATACCGTGGCGGAGTTTGGTTTCCATTCTTGGAGGCGCTAAAAAGAACTTGAGAAGAACTTGGACTTTCTTGGGGCTGAGACTCTGTCCAGAACGAGAAGCGCCGACAAATTTTTCTCGGTCCAAAAAAGTTCATGATTTTTTTAGTCCTCGGACTGGAATCTCGCCGGAAAATAGAAATTTTGCCGGACAAAAAAGTTGACTATTTTTTAGTCATTCGGAAGTTTCGCGTTCGTGGACAGAACCATTTCCCCCGAAAAATGTATGAGTCTGCGCCTTCTTGAGGGAGGCAAGCCCGAGGAAAAGACACCGTTTACCCAGTAAAAAAACTGAATCTGGGTCTTCTTGTGGACTTAGCTCCCCTAGCCCCTGTTAAACTCATAGGCGGAGACCTAGGCCGAGACTTGGAGGGAGGGGGGACGGAAAGACGCGAGATTTTCTGATGGACGAATGACATCTTTTTCCTGCAAAAATTTCTGACGACCGGCGAAATCACGAAAAAAATTCTATTTTCGCCGCGAAAAAGTTGATGACCTTTTTTTTTAGTCATCTGGCCAAATTTCGCCGAAATTTTTCTATTTTCGCCGCCAAAAAAGTTGATGGCCTTTTTTAGTTTTCACGCTCAACGATTGGGGGGGGGGCAAATGCATGGGCCGTCCCCCAACACCTCCATTGGGGGGACCGTCCCCCTGTCCCCCTTAGGTCTCCGCCCATGGTTAAACTCCGCCCATGCCTAGGTCTGAAGCTTTGAGTTTTGTTTATGGTAATCGTGATTGTAATTTCGAGATTTCTACAGCGCCCATAAAAGCGAAGCCGCGTGAACCCTGCAGTTTATTCACAGGCACTTATCGGATTTGTAGACCTGACTCTGTCGGCTCTGATCGCCACGATTGTTTCCATCGAGGTTTCTTCTGCTTTCCAATGCAATTATTAAGAATGCAATCCGCGTGGCAGTGCTAAATTGTCGAAGATATTATTAGAACCTACTCGGCTACTCGTCGTCACTAAGCGAAGTCTATCACTAGTTCTCGGCCGATTTGGTCAAGTGTCACCATCTAGCGAATGTGGCTGAAAATATTTTTTACAATCCATTAATTTTCTTTTCTCCGGCCAGTGCTTTACCCTACGTCACCCTTTTCCCATCCAATTTTTTCTCAGCTCATTTCTTAGCATATCGCCTATATTTCCTTTATTCTATTAGTGAATAGCACTCTCATCAGATTATTGTTATGTTGGACTAAATAATCACGGTATCGCAGTTTTTGTAAAACTTTGATGTAATGCAATATATGTAAAAGCAGCTCTGAAATTTTGGGGAGGTCATTCCGGGGGGATTTACCACTACCATGAGACGCTTAGATAAAACAATTCAATTTATTCAATTCAGCTCCTCAACTCATGTTCTGATTTTCTGTCACGTTGAAGTATATTCGTTTAATTTCAAAGTAAGACACATTCAGGTGACATATACTGCACCAGGTTACAGGTCTGAGATGTAAAAATTATACACAGAAATAAAAATAAAGTTTAGTAATAATAATGCAATAAAATTACAGCAGCCATGAGCTGACACCCATCAGTCATGTTGTTGATGTTAAAACAGACAATTATTACTGTCATTGAATCAGGATAATGCCTGCCTAATATTATATTAAAAATATTATATTATAAATATTATAAATATCATAAATATTATTATATTAGTGCCTAACAAGGATCAAAACTTCTTTCAGCAATAATTCTTAAGCGCAGCTGCAACCGTGGCTTGTATGTGTCTTCTATTTGATAAAGTTGATTAAAGTGCTCAATATCTATGGCAGGCGTAATCGTAATCGTAATCGTAAGCATGGAACTTCTATTTTGTAGGCGCCACTCGAAAGCCAAGCTCAGAACTTCAGGGTACGCGGGATCGATAAAATCTATTATATATCCGAGGCTTCGTTTTCGTTAGAAAATACAAGCATTTTAATTGAAATCACTGAGTGCTGTTACGCTTCCTCTGTGTCGAATACTTTGTTAGCTCATAACTTCAGATGACCTTCTTATGTTATGTCCTTGAATAGTGTCTTCTGTATTCAGAAGACGCGTAAATACCGCACCCTGAGCTTTGGTTACCAAGGCAACGTATTGTGATCGGGGGTGCGAAATGATTGGCTGTAGGCCGGTTACCAAGGCAGCGTATTGTGTTCAAAGCTGCGTTATGATTGGCTACAAGCGGTTCGTTTTCGGCCTGAAAGTCATAAAAATGGAGCGATCCCGTAGGGCACTCAGTCCCTCGTACGCTGGAAGAAGATCGGAAGAACAACAAGAGGATGGAAGACTACGAAGATCTCGAACTGGTAAGTTTGACTTATATAACTTATGCTGGCCGAAGGGAAGCGGTCCTCGGACCGCCTCTCTTCGGTCAGTGTAAGAGTCAAACTTACAAGAGAACCGGGCCATTGTAGGCCTTAGATAGGAGTAATGATAGGCCTAGTTGATTTTTAAATGTAAGGTTAATTAGATTGAATAGGACTATTTGAGCTTTATCTATATTTAGATTTTTCTATATTTAGATTCTTCTATATTTAGACTTTCTATATTTAGAATTATTATTACTAGTCCTTTATACGGACCGATGTCTAAGCGGTTAAGCTTAGACACTGGCCTGTTTTAATATTTATAGCTGAGATTTAGGCGATTGTTGCCCTATAAGGCGTTCTCTTAGGGCAGGGTGTTGTTGTTCTTGATTGCGCAGGAAGAAGACCTGGGAGAGGAAGTCGAAGCGAGTCGGAGGGCGAGGTCTCGCAGCGCTCGGCCGGGAGCGTCGGCAGCAGCAGCGGCCAAGGACGACGATGACGAGGGAGGGACTCCTTCGAGACGGAGACGGAGACGGAGGCGCGGCCGACGAGGGAGCCGTCGCCGACGACGAAGCCATGGACGCCGCCGACGACGTCGCCGACGCCACTACTAGACGACGCTGCTACCATCGGGAGGGCGTCCTCCTCCTACTACGCTGAAGACGGGGAAGATACGAGCGACCGCAACAGATGAACTGTCGACTGCGAACTTATTTAAAATACTAGACCGATGAAGTCTATGAATGTTCGCTCAATAAAAGTTGAAATGAAATAACCTGTCTTATTCTTCTAAGGTTATAGGCCTAGAAAGGTTTTAGGTCTAGTCACTTTAGGCTGCTCAGGAGACCGTATAGGCTCCCAGTGATGTTAGGCCCTCCCGTAAATTGGAGGTTTCAGCTTCAAGAGTTCTAGGGTTATAGGTCTAGATAGGTTTCAGCCACTTTAGGCTGCCTGCAGACGATTAGGCTCCCCGCTCCCAGGAATATTAGGCTCTCCCGTGGCTTCAGAAGTGTAGGCTAGGCCTATTCAGCTTCCGAATTAGAAAGTCAGTCCCTCCACTGGTAATGGCGGCGCTACCATAGGCCGAGGTCGCGGAAGGTCATTTCACATACCGCCAATTTTGCCCATGACCTGCCTTGTGACCTGCCAAAATTCTTTGGAATTTTAGTATCTTCCTTACATGTAACTTCCTCGACCTACTAAATATATAATTGATATGACCTTGACGCGACCTGCTGATATTGTAGGCCTACAATTGTAGGCTAGCTCCACCACAGCCCTCCAGAATTTTACGTCCAACCTAAACACACACACACACACACACACACACACACGCACGCGCGCGCGCACACACACGCACACGCAACCCACACACACACACACACACACACACACACACACACACGAGCACAACCATATACGACCTTGGAAGCAACATATCCCAACTTTCATTAGGCCTACAACTAGGCTACAAGGAAATTTGACATATTTATAATTACAGTGGCACGTGACTTTACGACTGCTCAACACGCATAGAGTTAACCCTTTCCCGCCGGAATTGTTTTGATACCTATCCTGTTAATGGGGTCATCCGTGACCCCATCCGGCGGGAAAGAGTTAAAGCAGCGCCACCTACTGAAGTGAGTCAACATTTTATAAGCGCATGTATACTATAGGATAGCAGCACCAATGCCACCTCCCGAAACGAGAAAGTCAGAGTCTTGATTTCATGACAGTTTTGTTCTGTTTGTTTGTATGTGCACTTGTCATAACGTCCCTTCATGCTCTCTACTCAGAGGCGCTCCCGAGTCCTGACTAAATCACGGACACTGCATCGGAGTTTCACACCGAAGCGCTTAGCAATTGCGAGTGAAGGACTTGCCCATGGTTCATACTTGGCGACTTGAGGTGGATTCGAACCTTCAACCCTCCGGCTGCAAGGCAACGAACATACCCATTAACCACCGCACCCCACTGTCATAGACTAAAGATGCGCTCAGGGTTTACACTGGGTGGGAACGCCGTCCCCACTACTCTTGCAATTCTTTGCTGGAGTTCCCACTGCTCACCATGCATGGAACCCTGGAATCCGTTACAACAATTCTTCTTTGGCATTCCCATTTCCCACTGCTCACCTTTTCGGCGTTCATGTTGCTGGTGTTTCTTCATCTTCAGTTTCCCGACCGAAAAACGGATGACTTTTTAGTCATCGGCCGAAATCTTCAGAAAATGTAATATACGAATTTCCCGTCCGAAAAAATTGATGACCTATTTTTCATTTGGCCGAATTTTTCAGAAAATGTAATCGATTCATTCAATTGTTTTGCATTTTTCATTTCGGGGGTGTTTTCATACTTTTATTTCATGATTTTTACATCATGTGCTCGTAAATGCATTCTTTTATTTTTCCATTTTCCATTTGGGAGGGGGTGTTCAAACACCCGAAGCACCCCCTAGCTATGGCCTTGTGCGCTATATAAGTTCATTATTACGATCACGCTTATACGATTGCTACCGCCCAGTTGTGAGACTGCAATAGAGACTCATTAATCCAATCGTTTAATAAATAAATAGTGAAACGAAATAAATTATAGCCTTACACATTCAAAGAGAAAGGCAAAATAATTGTGCACCGTGTGATGTTGCATCTGCAATAAAATATTGTCAGTCTGCTAAATAAATAAATATCCATTCGCCTGCGTCTTATCACGGACGCATCTGAAAAGAAAATGAGCTGTCAACGCCTGAGTGTGTGGTGCGTTCCCCGACCTATCATATTCATCAAACCAGCACAAATTTCACATCACATATAACATAATTATTATCCGAAGTTATAATGGATTGGATATGATAGCCATCCATTCCGATCTCATTATCTCTACACACGATGTCTCATATTCATGTTACACGCGATGAGGCAACGATTTAATTGGAATATGAATCTGCAAATAATTCTGACTGTAAAAGAAAGCGAGGAAACTGTCAACGGGAAATCACGTGCAATTCAAAATTCTCTCATAATAGACATCTATGCGTAAGTAGCCTACACATACATTGTATGTGTGTGTTTAGCTATATATATATATATATATATATATATATATATATATATATATTAACCCTTGAATTGAGCAACAAGTGTGACAAAATGAGGAGTTTCGAAGAAGACTTAATAAGGATATGAAGTCTATTTATATGAATATATCCATCGTTAAGGTGAATCATCAACAGACAGCAAAGATCATATCCGCACGATTGCAATACTACATCAGATCAAAGAGTCGTTCGGAAGCAGACAATAACAATAATTGGGGGTCATCAATGGCGGGGTTTGACCATCCACAAAATATGATTTGTCCAATTGGGCACGTGCACGTTGGGTCCATTCAGGTCGGTCACTCGGTCGGGTATAATACGTCACACACAAACCATCATTTTATTGTCATATCCGGTCATCCTCTCTCGCCAGCTGGTGCCGAAGATAATTCGGAAACAGAGCGACTGGGAGTATATGGGGTCGATCTGATGGGGTAGGGGAGTGGCAGTGCACCCACGGTGCAGACAGCAAGGAGACAACCAACTAATACGAATCTGTCAAGCCCCCCGCACCATCCCCCTAGGGTGATAGTTATTTATGTCCGTCTGATGTCTTTTAATTCGATTCCCTTGGAGTCCGTTTCAATTTTGCGCATCGACCTCGATTCGCTTTGAGATCGCGGATAATGGATTCATTCTTGACCGGATCTTTCCATTTTCCAACCGTCGCAGAATCTGAAAGATCATCAAAGACTTTCGATTGATCGGTTCCGATTGAAGCCACTGTTGCTATGCAAGACATCATGGACTGACCACTGATCACTGACCAGCGCATAGGTCCTGTCGGTGTATCCATTGGCCCATATAATGTGGTCTATGCTATTTGGTCGTCGGTGTAAATGTGGTGCACTTGTTGGTCAATGGTGTAGTCTATTATAACGATAATATTTCGTAAGTGACTGCAGGTCAATGTTTTGTGCGGCGTGTTCAGAAACTTTAAGCAATAACAACAAAAGAGAAATTAGTAATATCAATGATTACCAAGCACGTATTTAAAAGAAATGGTAATCGGATCTAGTCAAATGGAACATAAAAATTACATTTCCTTGGCCTATAAAAATGATCTGGTAGTCGTTTTGTCTTGTTAAATATACTTTACGTAGGCCTATTCTTTAACATGAGTTATAGAATATGAGCAGCGAATTTTGGAAAACTAAACTATGGCTGCTTCGATAGCGGTTGTTGTCGCTCTTCGTGAGTAAAAAATACTGCCGACAATTAGGGAACACACAAAAATTCAGTGATAGACCTACCCAGGGGTGGATACAGAAATTTTCGAAGAAGGGGGAGCCAAAATATTTGACGATCTTTGCCGGAAAAAATCTGATGACTTTTTTATTTTTTAGTCGTTTGGTCGAAATGTCTGGATAACATACAAATTTTCCCTGCCAAAATAACTGATGACCTTTTTTATAATATACTTTGGCCTCTCCAGTATCCTACTTTTCTCTCCCGCTGCATTGATTTAATGGCTTGTTGAAACAATATGGGGGGCCACGTCCTATGCACTTTTAAAATTGGGGCCATGGCCTGATTGACCCCCCTGGATCAGCCCATGGACCCCCTACCGCACTCATTACTAAACGTGGACACAGACGAAAGCATGCATAAAAGAACACGGTCGACTTGAACGCTTGCTTCCACGCGTATGATATGACTCAATCCAGATGGTTTGTCTGCACAGACCCTTCTTCTTTATGGAATGGACTTCCACAATCAGCTTGCTCCGTCTTTTTCTCTCTCTGCCCATCTTTCTCTCGTCTCAAATCCTGCCTCTTCTCGGGGTCGAACGCATTGAAAGCGCTTCTGAAAGGTTGTTGTAGAGAGAAGCGCTTTATAAATAGTCACATACAATATAATATAATACAATACAATACAATAATAATACAATACAATATAATACAATGCAATATAATATAATGCAATATAATACAATACAATATAATTCAATACAATATAATACAATATAATACAATATACTACAATACAATATAATACAATACAATATAATATAATGCAATATAATATAATACAATATAATATAATGTAATACAATACAATATAATATAATACAATATACTACAATACAATATAATACAATACAATATAATACAATACAATATAATACAATACAATATAATATAATGCAATATAATATAATACAATATAATATAATGTAATACAATACAATATAATATAATACAATATACTACAATACAATATAATACAATACAATATAATACAATACAATATTAAGAATGACCAGAACTGTCATTCGTATACGCATCTATGACACAGTGATGCAAATCGTGTGCATCGGCATTCAAATCACAAATGAAACGGCTCACGATCGACTCTGCGACTAATTGATCCTGCCAACAGGTGGCTTCCCTGATCCTTACCATTCTTCACCTGAACCCATCCATCTTCAACCGAAGCCAACCACGCACATGCACCCACTCCCCCACGTAACGCCTGTAGGCAAACAGCCACCAACCATCCTGCACGATGTTGCCTGCCGGGAATCCAAGTATCTATACGAGTCTGATCACGAAGGATCCATTCATCACGGTGTCTTAGGAAGCAGGATCTCTCGAACTGCCAGTCGTTGATTGGTGAACACGATCTACTCACTCCTCCTCCTCCTTCTGACTCTCTCCTGATGCTCCTCCTGCTGCTGCTGCTGGTGCTGCTGCTGCTGCTGCTGCTGCTGCTGGTGCTGCTGTGAATATTCCTCTTTCGTCGCATCTTCAAAACCTCCATCACCCACCACCGCCTTTCTGCGGCGTCTTTATTGAATCTCGCAGTAAACCGTTTCAGCACCGGAACCATTTGGCCGCCGTTGCGTTTGCCCCGTGAGATAGGGGCGACTGGGGGCCACAGAAGGAGGACGAACGGGGTCGTGGAGAGCGGCGCATCCTAATGCCCCTCTAAGTCGATCGACTGGAGAAATCAAATTGCTTTTACGACGAAGCTGTGAAGCGATTGAGTTCAACCGTCCGCGCAGGCAGTCTCGCTTCCTTTATCCCTCTATCTCTCTTCATTCATGCGTGTCCTCCTATCTGTATCGCTATCTCCCTCCGTGCCTGCGTCATTTCTGTCATGTACTTTCTTTTATGTCTTCCCACTTCATCATCTGCCCTCGACGCTGCATCTTGGTCTGAGTTGATGATGCTGGAGTGGATACTAATCCAGTGCCTTGTCCACTGTCCACTGTCCACTGTCCAATGTCCAATGTCCACTGTCTCCAATGATCCTCTGTATTCCGATAGAAGTTGGCCCACATGTCCGACGAGAATTGACACCTCTTCAGCGTCTCTTCTCTTCTCTCACTCCCTTTCTCTTTCTCTTTCCCTTTCTCTCTCTCTCTCTCTCTCTCTCTCTCTCTCTCTCTCTCTCTCTCTCTCTCTCTCTCTCTCTCTGTCTCTCTGTCTCTCTGTCTCTCTGTCTCTCTCTGTCTCTCTCTGTCTCTGTCTCTGTCTCTGTCTCTGTCTCTGTCTCTCTCTCTCTCTCTCTCTCTCTCTCTCTCTCTCTCTCTCTCTATCTCTCTCTCTTTCCATGTATCTGTCTGTCTCTGTCTGTCTATCTCTTTCTGTCCGTCTGTCTCTCTGTCTGCCTGTATCTCTTTCTCCCCCTCTCCAACCACGCAAGTACATGTAGCTGTCGATGCACCGTTGAATATACATGTATCTCTGCGTGTCACTGTCCCCATCTATCTGATGCCAATATTTGTAGCCCTGTCTTTACTGAAGCATCGTTTGTGTCTCTCTGAATGTAGTACTAAACGTCTCCGTCTTTGCACGTCTGTGTACGCCTCTCGTGAGAATCCGTTTCTATTGACCCAACGCGATCTTCCTTTGTGACTTCGTGAATGTAGCTGTGAGTGCCTGTCATCGTATCAATGCGTCTCCTTATATCTCTCTCTCCATTCACGTGGTTTAGTGTCTGTTGACAAGTCGCCCGGACGTCCGACGTTCTTCGCCCGGGCGTCCGACGTTCCTCCATGAGATGACGTCGTGGTCTCGGCGGCCAGCGGTGGCCAGCCGACTGGAAAGCAGAGCTTATAGGCTGCCTCTCAATCCGATGAGCGATTAGACATCGCCGCAGGATCAATGAGTTCACGCGGGTCAGGACGCTCGGATGAGACAATGGCTCAGGCAACCAACGATGCGTGCAAATAACTAAATGGCGTCTTTGCGAGGTTCCTAAAAGGAGGTGTATAAATAGGAGGATGCATTTCAATGCATCTGGTGTATGTTCTGCCTTATCGGCGCTATACAATCTCCAATTATTATGCCGCAGTGATGTTATGGACATGTGATACACCCTAGCACTGGACACTGGACAGGTTCAGTGCAAAATTTGTCTTAAAGTTTACAGAGCAATACATGTAGTCCGGCCAACTGGTTTGCCGCTCAGTTTCACAAAATTATCGCACTTGCTCTTGGATTCCGAGCTCTTCAAAAGAGTTCTCGTTTCCTGGTCTTTCTGTGTCTAGAGTCAAACGAGCACTTGCTTCCTGGTTTTCTAGCAGTTTCTCTGCATCTTCCATCTGTGACTATCTTTGGTTCTCTCTGGTTCTCGCTATGGTTCTCTCCAGTTCTCACTGGTTCTCTCTGGTTCTCCATGGTTCTCTCTGGTTCTCTCTGGTTCTCTCTGGTTCTCTCTGGTTCTCTTTGGTTCTCTCTGGTTCTCTCTGGTTCTCTCTGGCTTTCTCCGGTTCTCTCTGATTTTATCTAGTTCTCACCGTTTCTCTCAGGTTCTCTGGTTCTATCTGGTTCTGTCTAGTTTTATCTGGTTCTCGCTATGCTTCTCTCTATAGTTCCCAAAGCATTTCATAAATACCACAGGTCGTGAGTTCCCTTCCTGTTCTTTATGAAAACCGGGTATTGCAGTTCAACACCTAAATAAACTATTGCTTAAGCTTTCAGCAGCGCATCAAATTTTAAAGTTTACGATTCCGCCTTTTGTATACAATGGCAAGCATCAATGTTTGTTCATCGTAAACACGGTTGTAAACACGGGTTGTAAAATCAAAAGAGCATGCATCATTTTGCAAATGCATCGTGTAGAGTGGCTCAACCACAAGCACAATGTATGGGCTATACCATTAATTTTGCTAAATTACTCTTTGATAGACCTGTATATCAATCTAAACTGCCACAATTGCGTTTTACCTACAGCGATGTGTACATTTTCTTATACACGTGTACGTCGTGTAGGCTACGCTGTATGGCGATGTGACGAGTTTGATTTATTATCAGCAAATGTCTCATTTTTATGTGCCAAAGATCATGAACCATTCGCATAAAAAATTTACTTTCGCGGAACTTCACAAAATTTTACGAAACACGTCGTATACTATTATAGTCCACTAACAAGAAACGCTGTAAAATTTTGAATTATGCATGAATCATCATAATAGGCTTTTGGACGCCGATGACCAAATTAATTTTTAGAGGAATTTTATGTTAACCATACGTATACATATGAGCCCATGCAGAGTCGATTTAGTGCGCACATAAAAATACAACAACGCGTCTGTAGTTCACAATTTCACATTATATACCAGAGACAAAACGAGTCTAACTGCATGTTATGACTTTCATCGCGATTTTTCACACATGGTACAATATAAAATTCTAGCTTTAAACGCGGACATCTATTATATTGAATGGACTACGCCTATTTAAAATAATATTAGATACATGGACTGGCATCCATTTCATGCACGCAAGACAGATTCATACGATATCACGTGATCTGTTATTGCAAGTATAATATGGCAGAAACTACCAGTATATAATTATGCTGTCATATAATGCTCATACATTCATATATATACAGATATAGCCTATATACACATGTATGTGCATATATATAATATACATATACATGAGTGTGAGTGTGTGAGTGTGTTTTATCGTCACACATATCGGTTCTGTATGCCTTTGACGAAAAAGTGACGGATCTTGAAGGTGTCGGTGACGGTAATAAATATTCTGATGATAGGATGATGGCTGCATGATGACGCCCAATTCTTCCACTATACCGACCGAACGACCGACCGAACGACCGAACAAACGACCGAAAGACTGACCGACCGAAAGACCAAGACCGACCGAAAGACCGACCGACCGAAAGACCAAAAGACCAACCGACCGAAAGACCAAGACCGACCGAAAGACCGACCGACCGAAAGACCAAAAGACCAACCGACCGAAAGACCAAGACCGACCGAAAGACCGAACGACCGAAAGACCGACCGACCGAAAGACCGACCGACCGAAAGACCGAACGACCGAAAGACCGACCGACCGAAAGACCGACCGACTGAAAGACCGACCGACCGAAAGACCAACCGACCGAAAGACCAAGACCGACCGAAAGACCGACCGACCGAAAGACCGAACGACCGAAAGACCGACCGACCGAAAGACCGAACGACCGAAAGACCGACCGACCGAAAGACCGACCGACTGAAAGACCGAACGACCGAAAGACCGACCGACCGAAAGACCGAACGACCGAAAGACCGACCGACCGAAAGACCGAACGACCGAAAGACCGACCGACCGAAAGACCGAACGACCGAAAGACCGACCGACCGAAAGACCGACCGACTGAAAGACCGAACGACCGAAAGACCAAAAGACCGAACGACCGAAAGACCGAAAGACCGAACGACCGAACGACCGAAAGCTGATGCATTGCTGAAATTTTGTGAATAAGTAAGTAAGCAGACTAGGAATGATAAAATTTGCATGGATGAGATGTTGAAAGATGCAAGTATTTAGAATTGAATGAGTGAAGAAATGAGAGACAGGCGCAGGGTTGTGTATGTGTAAAGCTGTTGAAGTGCTGAGATTTTGTAAGTAAGTAAGTAAGCAGGTCAGGAATTGTGGAATTTGCATGGTTGAGATGTTGAAATGTGTAAGCATTAAGAGCAAGGAATGGTAAAATTGAACCAACATAGTTGCAATAATTCAAATTTCCTCAATTCTTAGCGTTTCAGTGTTTGAGACTGCACAATAATGCAAGAATACTGGAATGAAAAATGGAAGAAGACTGGGAGTAGGAGGGGTGGATAGTAGTATGGAATGGTAAAATTGAGGTTTGAAAGTTAAAATGATCAAATTTTCCTCTATTTTTAACGCTTCATAGTGTAGGATTCATTGGAATGAGAAATAAATGGAGGGATGGAGGAAGGGAGGATGTGGTATGGAAGGATAAAAATTGCGCCTTATAGCTAAAATGCTATGTTGTTCGTTTTAACATTGTAGTAATAGAGTCCACCATTAAGTGGGAGTTTCCACTGCATCTCCACCCTTAGCTTTAACAGTGTAGTAATAGAGTCCACCATTAAGTGGGAGTTTCCACTGCATCTCCACCCTTAGCTTTAACAGTGTAGTAATAGAGTCCACCATTAAGTGGGAAGTTTCCACTGCATCTCCACGCATAACTTTTACCGTGTAACAGATCTATCGTCAACATTACAGGCCGGTGCACTGCCAGAGATACAGCCACACGTGCAAAGTACAATGACCGGTACTCGTACGCACGTTGGCAGACAGTCACAGTCAGTGAAAGCAGCACGTACAAAAATATAATGCGCGTTTTAGACTTCTGTAGATGTTGGAAGCGCTGTCAGTACATTAGCGTTGCCCTCCTCCTTTACACAAACATGAGTCTGGTCCTGCATAGTGCACCAACTGGTTGAGCTGAAGTCCTATTTTTGTTCAAGCGGTAAAGGATTTGAATGCATAGGAATGAAAAATGCTTCAATGAACTGCTTCTCAAAGGACTCCTATAGGCCTACGTGTAAAACATTGGCCTGTAGGAATAATATTTTAAGTAGCCTAGGCATCGTCTAGCATGGCTGTTCAAATAATGTAACATTCCACACATCGCAAATGACGTCTACAACATAGTCTAAAATTCCAAATTTAATCAGCGTCTATATGCATTGATGCATGCATGCATGTATGTATGTTAGTGTGCCCCTCCTTTACATTTTGCTTTGGTCTGGCATTACGTAGTACATCAATAATGTCTGAGTTGAAGTATAATACAAAACATGCAAAGAACTTGACTGCATTCTGACCATGCCATGCAGAGCCAAGGTAGCACTTAGGAAATGAATATCTGTAATAGTCTTTATTACAACGCCGATGCAAATGCTTGTACATTGATTTCTTCCAACCTAAGATACACTGATGGTACCAGACCCAGGTCTGAATTAAGGGAGGGTGCCGTTTTCGCTTTTTGTATAATGTGATGGAAAGAAAAAATTATCGTTTAAATAAATGCACTCACGCTGCAAACCGAATTGAATGACGCGTGGCTGAGTTGTCGCGTAGGCATAATTATCGCAGAGACACCTCATATAATGGCATGTGGTGCAGATGGCCGGAGGCGCTTAGAAAGGACATCGGTCTTTGTATAAGGCCATTGTTAATACAATAGCCATGTACAGAGTGAGGTAGGCAGAGGGGGTGTATGTAATTATTCGATGTTCGACAGTCTTCCAGTGTTAACCAGAAAGTTCCACGGCTATGACGTCATACACACAGACACACACACACAGGCACAGACAGAAGGACATAGGGGTAAATAGAGAGACGCATGTAATTATGGACTGTTCCAGTGTTAGCCATTGAGTTCCAAAGAAGCTTCCAGAAGATAACGTCACAGCATGAATATTAATTAGCCCTGCAGCAATAAGGCATGCTTAATCATCTAGTTATGCACACAAACACAGGCACAAACATACAAACATACAAACAAGCATACACACACACTGGAAAGTACGAGACGGTTCCAGAAGGTGACGTCACAGCATACATTAATAGTAATGAGCGCAATGCATGCTAATGGCACATACACACACAGACACGCAGACAGACAGACAGACAGACAGACAGACATACAAACAGACATACACCCATACAAACACACATAGGGCTTCCAGAATGACCCAGAACGTACTCCAATTATGATGTCATAGCATTACATGAATATTAATTAGTCACGTGACTTTTTCCATTAATATTAATGAGCTTTTCTATATCGGCGTGGGGTGTTGATATAGAACTCTTACCACCTTTTGATATAGTACTCTTACTTAACACACTACTCACGACGCATCGATTGCTTCGTATCTCGTCAAAATATAAATACTGGGGTAATAAGTCATTCATGGCGTTAAATGACGAAGACGACGAGGAAGAGAGGAGCAGGCGGATGAAGATGGCAGGAGGATGATGACAACACTTTCTCAGCAGCAGCAGCAGCAGCAGCAGCAGCAGCAGCTATTTCACATTCAAAGTCATCAGAGTTCCGCATTTGCATTGATCGCCTCAATATTATATACAATGTTCGTTGTCGCTCTCTTTCTCTGTAGAAACACTACAGACCATATATATATATATATATATATATATATATATATATATATATATATATATATATATATAAGTCAGGTGCGGACAGAGGCAAAGTCTGCATAACCCTGTCTATACTTCCCTTCTCACCCCTCCCAGACTTCCCCAAAGCACAGAAATTAGACCGAGACAGAGGAAAGCGGGACAGACAGAAACAGACAGAAACAGACAGAGACAGACAGAGACAGACAGAGACAGACAAAGACAGACAGAGACAGACGGAGACAGACGGAGACAGACAGAGACAGACAGAGACAGATAGAGACAGACAGAGACAGACAGAGACTGATAGAGAGAGACAGAGACAGACGGAGACAGCCAGAGACAGACAGAGACTGCAGTTGTCTCCCTGCGTCTGTCCGAGTCTCCGTCTTTAGCAACGGAGTTGCCTGCATTCGTGTGTGTGTGTGTGTGTGTGTATGCATGCGTGTGTGTGTGTGTGTGTGCATACGTGTGTGTGTGTATGCATGCGTGTGTAGCACGATGAGCGCAATCGGGGAAAATCTTCATCCTGCCTCTATAGAGATATATTCGCTGGGTCGAAACTGACGTCCGTTGCTGCTGCTGCTGCTGCTGCGAAGAAGAAGAAGAAGAAGAAGAAGAAGAAGAAGAAGAAGAAGAAGAAGAAGAAGAAGAAGAAGAGGAAGAAGACATCGTGGCGCTACATCAATGGATTTGATAGAAGCGATCTGCCTTAGAGTGGTCTCTACTCTATCTCCAAGGCAATCGGAAAGATGTCCGTTGAACCCTTAACCGAAAACAGCGATTTCATCATCATCAACAGCGACAATAACAACAACAGCAGTTGACCATGAACGAGTGTTCAAGTGTAGGGGATCGTCTGCTGAATAGGTTGCTCTGTTGTATTGGTCAATGTCGGAAGTTAGCATGGCTGATAACGACGTTCATCATCACATCGAAGACAGGCGAGTGCTTTTATTTCATCTTCCCTTTTATGGACAGTGATTAAGTTGCCTTGTGGCGGCGGTTCAGGCTAAGATTGTTCCTGTGATTGGATTTTGAGAGGCGCTTTAGAAGTTCTGAATTCAGGAGTATACGATTAAAACAATGCGCTGCCTGACAGAATATGAGAATTGCATAAAAATAAATGGGGTCGGGAGACAAACTATGATCCACTTTGATGTGGGGTAGGCTATAAAAAGTAGACTTTAGCACGGGGCTCTAAGAAAGACTGCGTGGGTCGAACCTCCTTAACTCTCCAGGCAATTCTCACGATGCTGACTGCTTATTGCTTAACCTTTTCGATGGATTGAAGCAATTCGATTAACAGTTACTATATTATCTACTGCATGGATCGGAGAACTTGTTTAGCTGAGCTGGCTTTAGGGTGAAAACGGAGAAGAAATTTTGAACCAAAATATCAGTCCTTCGCTTGCAATTGCTCAGTGCTTCGGCGTGAAACTCCGATTCAATGTCCTGTAGTCAAGAGCGCTTCTGAGTAGTAATTTTGAAGGGGCGCTATAACAAGTGCACATATACATATACTATGGTGCTCCCTAACGAAGAAAGCTACGATAAATCGCTGTCACTTCAATTTAGAATGATATAGGCCTTCGGATAGTCAGTCCACTTGAATCAGGTTGTCGTTCGCATTTCACACGAATTCAATTTTATTCACTTTATGTAACATGTAAACCAGTGGACTTGACCTGTTCCAGACGTTTGACTTACATTCTGGAAGTTTGACATAGGCTATAATAATTATTATATTCCGAAACATGTTGTTAGTTTTCTTGTACACATAGCCTAATCCCCGTGACTATATTGGATATGTAGGCCCTATTTATTCTTGCGTAATCTTTTTTTGCATTTTTAGCAATCGTGATAATGCAGCTGCTCGGCACAAACTGCTTGACTTCAAACGTATGAAGTTTTAGCAGTGGCTCAACAGTCAGGATTTTACTACAGCTTTACTATGCGTATACTGCGTAGATGTACATTGTAGGTCCTTTCCTTTCACTGACTGAAGAATTGCTTGCCGTTAATGCAATCCACGTTCTTTATACGCCAACCATTGCCATGCAATTATTGCCACGTTTCAACGAGATTGCCTCATCGTTTTCTGCGTTGGACAAAAAGCCTTGCCTATCCATAAAACCCGAGTACGTCTAAATTTCCCCGAAAGCTTACAATATCGGCAACTTATGGCATTCACGCGGTATATAATATATTCTCCGAATCATGCAATTTGTTCGCTAAAGCACATCTTTTAGTTCGCATAGTTTGTTAATCTTCGACTTGTGATGTATTAATGCTCAGGATATTTTGACAGCTGATAGACTGCAACCGCATTACCAGGATTCAATACTCGCTTTAGAGCATTATTATTGGTTTTTTACATCGTCAATGCTGGAAGCCATAGGTCAAATTTCTGCTTTGGGTATTAGGAGTCCGTTAATTCAGAAGTAGGCCCACTTATTGTTTTTTTTACCAGGTTGAATGCAATGTTGCTACATAATGTAGGCTAAAGTCCCACATAAAATTCGTCTCTGCGCAGTTTTGCTAGCTGACTATTATACGAAGACTGTGCTAAAGCCATAGCTATTAGGCTATATGGACGGCGCTAGATTGCCAATTTGACGGAAACATTTTAATAATATATTGGGATTTTTTAAACCAAACATTAAGCGAAGTATGTTTGGAGATAAAACGTTCAGTCTATTCCATCTATAGCCTATGGGGCCTAGGTATAGCCCTGCAATATTTACATAGTCATAACCGTCTGATCTTCTCTACCAGCTCCCAAATTCAAAAGTTCAAGAATGCTTTGAACAGTGAACACGTCGAAAGGCAGAGCTTCCTTGTAACTTCTGTCATCCGCAATAAATATAGATCTATACGAATGGATTGAATTCAACCCGGAATCGAATCTATTATCGCGTCGTTTTGATTGTCATTTTTTATGTCTCTTTCATGATCTTCACGGTGCGATATGTGGATGAAAACGATGGATTGAGAATTTTTTTATAATGCACAATGGCAGCGAATCATTGTCTTCCTTACTAAGCGGTTTATTGATTTGTACACCAGAGAGAATATGTTGTCCGCTGCTAGAGATTCCGATCTGGAGCTAACAGAGAGGTATGCGCAAGCACACTGCAGTAGGGAGAAGCAGTAGACTGGCATGGACTCAAACTGGGCCACTCAGTCGCTTAGCTATATTGCGATTAATCTCATCAGCGAGATTTGAAGTGCATAGAGGCAGGCCCGCCGAGAGGGGGGGGCAGAGGGGGCAAATGCCCAGGGGCCCGGCGACTTTTAGGGGCCCGGAGGGGCCCGGGCTTCAGTGATTATAATGTGTTTCATGTGTTGATTACGGGAGATGGGCCCAACCTATAATCACTTTAATTTCTTTGCCTATAATTGTTTGTGATTTAAGCTGCTTTAAATATAGCCTAATAGGTTACTGTTACATAACTACAACTGTTTAAGTTTCAAGCATCTGCCCATTATCCTACCTTATTCATCAGTGCTTTGCCAAAGAACACGCTCACTTCCGTCTCAGAACGTTCTCTGCTAAATTATGTGTTGTCAGATTTCAATCATAAGTGAACAAATTTAAATGATAAATTTCTCTCGCAACGATGGAATATTTTATAAACACAAATCTGGAGCATAAAAGTAAAAATAAAAGGCTAATAGGTTTGAAAAGGCAAAAGTTGGTAAGCTTTAAATAATATGCAGTCGCACACTCTTTCAATCCAGAATCTCAAAAGAAGGCAATGAGCTAAGCCAGTATTAGGCCATCGATTGTTTCTAGTGAATTCAACGTGCCTGCATGATGATCGTATAACTGAATGGATGAAAATGAAGTTTGTGGTAATTGTAATTGTAATTGAACATTTATATAGCGCCGCTCACAGATTTAGGGGCGCTCCCGTGTGGTGTTAGTATCTTAGGCAATTCCAAAAGAAGACATTACAAATAAGAATTATGAAAATGCTGAAATTATAGAAACTGTAAAATGGCTTTGCTTTGATGTTGGCACTCTGCCGCCAGGGCCCACATTTAGGCCTATAGCCTACACAGACGATTGAGACGATATAGACTGTTATAAAGCGTATAAGGAACGGTCCTCCAAGACATTCGGACAATTTTCCAGGCGATGAAGAAAGATCATTTCCGAAGTGCATTTTTTAGGTTCGCAGACAAGATGGAGAACTACCAGAACATTATATGTTGCAGATAAATCCAGAAAGGTTGCTTGATGATTGCCATATTATTTGAAAATTAAATTCTTAGCATTAAGAACTGATTAAAGTCGTAAATATAGATCTAAGCATTAGCGTACATACATACCACACTATTGTTATTTTTATTTGTTTTGTGTAAACTTGTTCAAAATGCCTAAAGATAGTTTGGGGCCCGTGACTGCTCAGCCCAGGGGCCCGGAATTTCTGTCGGCGGGCCTGCATAGAGGTCGGCCACGTTGGTAATTTGCTCGGAGAATAAATTATAATAAGTATTAATAAATTAATAATGCAATTATTTCATACATTATACAGTATATATAGCCTATACATGTACATGTAATGGCCGTTTTGCTTGAAGTGGTTAATGGTAATAGTATTGGTAATGGTAATAGTAATAGTAATGGTAAGAGTAATGGTAATGGTAATAGTAATGGTAGCCTAATGGTAGGCCTAATAGTAATTCTTGGAGATCTTGGAAGAAAGCATGTCGAACGTGCTTTTAACACCTACCGCAGATTTGCACTATAGCCTACGAGCCGACGTCATGCGACCACAACTCATGTTGGATCAACGCTGGAGCATTCAAATCATGGGCTATGAATCATGTGCTATAAATCATGTGCTCTAGAATCATGTGCTATGAATCATGTGCTATAAAACATGTGCTATAAATCGTGTGCTATAGAATAATCATGTGCTATAAATCATGTGCTATAAGTCATGTGCTATAAATCATGTGCTATAAGTCATGTGCTATGAATCATGTGCTATAGACTATAGAGTCGTGTGCTATAGAATAATATAGGTCCGACTCATTCCTGCTTCAATCAGCTCTAGTCAGTTTACAACGAAGCTGCACGACAGCTCAGCAGCTTTGCTATGTACCTGCATGTAGTCTCGCGTGGGAAGAGGTGTGCTGGTCAATTAACTACTGTATGCAAGAAGCGCATTGAGATTAAGTTTTCGATGACCACAAGTTAGTGGCTTATCTCAGAGATTTATTTTTGCGTTTCAATATAGTGGACTAATCTTCTATCCGTGGTTATAGAATTCTCCGCTCTGCTGTAGGCTACTCACGGCGACTTGGTTGTTTAGCCGACCCGGACTTTCACGGTGACGGTTGTGGATGGACGTTTTCCTATGTTCGGTCCATCCTCCTGGAATAAATTGCCGAACGATATTGCGATTTGAGCTCCTCAGCTTCCCTTTGTCTCTTTTCTTTTTCGAACGCTTGAGACAATTTCACTGTATACGCAGAGAGACATTTGATCTATATGATCAGAACGAAGGCGACACTGCGATAAATTCATGTTGAAGCGGCGCTGTATCAATTTGCAGCTGCAAGTTTAACTAAAAATAGAATTAGAAAGACGATAAGAATAATAATATCTATATAATTATAGAATTATAAATAGAATATAAATAAAATTAGAAAGACGATAATAATAATATCTATATAATTATCTATATTATAAGGCAGAAACACTTTCCTTATGTTTGTTTATTTGTATGTACGCTTTTACTCTGACCTGCAGAATAGGCTCGGAAATGAAACAGCGTCGGTTTAAAACAATTATTGATATCGATTCTTACCCAAATTATAAGGTCATATTGACTATTTTCAGGTTTTAATTCCGTTTAAAACAAAAGTTATTAGCGTTTTAAGACAGATTTCATCAGTAATTGATCAATAATTTGATCACGCCAGCGATTTATTGGAGTCTGCTCCGCATGACGTCATACCCGCCCAGTAATAATTTTCGTAGCGCCACGCAACGGTGGGTCAAGTTTGGATTTTTGGGGAAGCGAGGTGGGGTGGAGGGTTGGCGAAAACCCGAAATTTAGCAGTCAACGATGGGTACCAGAGTGGAGTAGTGTTTAAAACCCTAAATTTCACTTTAGAACTCGAGTTATTAGCGTTTTAAGACAGAAGCGTTTTAATCGCTCACGCGTTAGTAGTATCGAGCTTTAGTCAAGAGTCTACAGCCCGAATGACGTCATACAAACCCAGTAATAATTTCCGTAGCGCCTTACCAAAATTATAAGGTCAGCGCAACTATTTTCAGCTTTTAAATCAATTTAAAAGCAGAGTTATTCGCGTTTTAAGACATATTTCATCAATAATAACGCTTCAGTAAGGAGTCTACAGCCCATTACGTCATACCCGCCGAGTAATAATTTCCGCAGCGCCCCGCAGCGGCGGGTCACCTTTGACCTTTTGGGGAAGCGGGGTGGGGTGGAGGGTTGGCGAAAACCCGAAATCTAGCGGTCTACGATGAGTACCACAGTGGAGTAGTGTTTAAAACCCTAAATTTCCCGGGCAACGCCGGGTAACACATCTAGTATTATATAGATTGAAGAGAAGAAACGGGATTCCAGATGATGTTCGAAGCGAATACATCAGAATGATCAGACAAACATGCACACAGTAAAAGAGAGAGAGATAGAGAATAAGAGAGAGAGAGAGACAAACAGACAAACAGAGACAGAGAGACAGAAAGAGAACGTGAGAGAGAGAGAAAGAAAGAGACAGAGATAGACGGTGAGAGAAAGAAAGAGAGCCACACGTGGAGAGATAGTCTACAGTAGTGGCCATATTATTATGGACATGGCTGAAAAACCAGTTATTTTCACATTTCGCACTTATTTTATGCAATCAAAGGACTGAGAACATCATGTAACATACCAAATTACCCAGCCGATATAGTGCAGTGTCCCTAGTACTTAGTTCAACGACCTTTGGCTTCTATTAGAACCTTTATACGTTTTGGCATTGTCTTAGACTATAGTACTTTGCGATAAGTTGCGGGATTTCCTGATTGCGAGGCCACACTTCAACAATTCGTTCGATTAGTTGCCGTTTGTTAGTGGAGACGACGTCGTTGACTTTGTCCTTCAAGTTGTGACAGATTCCTTCTATTGGGTTCATATCCGGACTATTGCCCGGCCACGGAAGAACCTCTAAGCCAACGTCATTGAAGAAATCCTTTATCAGGTTCGCTGTGTGGCAAGGTGCACTGCATGCCCTGCATGAAGACACAGCGTTGTCTCTGGGAAAGGTTCCGGTCGACTCTTCGTTGTCAATGGCATCATGAAGGCTGAACGATACAAAACTGTCCTAGAGAAACGTCTTCTGCCCCAGCTAAACGATTGGTTTCCAGATGGGAACTGTGTCTCCATGCAGGACAGTGCACTGAGCTTTATTGCGAGCGAAGGACTTGCTCAATCTCCATACACAGTAGCCGCATCATTGGAAGACTTTACAGCGAGAGAGAAATAGAGAGAGACAGACTGAGACAGACAGAGTCAGAGCAAGAGTGAGAGTGAGAGTGAGAGAGAGAGAGAGATAGGGGAGGGATGGAGGGATGGGGAGTAACGCTTTGTCTATCGGTTGCCTTTGGCGCTCAAGGACTATCAAAGTAGTAGCGGCCTGTTGTAGCCTATAAGCCGATAAAATTTTGTGCGTAAACGTTGCAGGCTTGGATAGTTATGATAGGCATTTACACAGCGAGATCTGCATATTGATTGGGATGGCTAGTACAACGGGCATTCTTTGTCTGGTGAAAGTTGAAACTAAACGAATACACATTGCGGGTATGAAATCGCGAACAAACTCTTCGACTCAAAGAATAATCTCTGGGCATCGCAGAATCTAGTGTACAAGCATAGGCTTACGGGACACTTCGGTAGGGGGAGGCAAAAAAATTTTGCCCGAAAAATCTGATGACTTTTTTTAGTCATCCACCCAAAAATTTTAGAATTTTCCCGTCCAAAAAATCTGATGATCTTTTTTTTAATCATTTCCAGTAAATCTTGAGAAAATGTAGTTTTTTACCTCTGTGCGCCCGAAAAAATCCTCCCGTACCTGTCTTGCCCGAAAAAAAATCCGAATTTGTTTGCACTCTCCATGCCTCTTTTGCCCGAAAAACACATTCCCCCAAATTTGGGGAGCATTTGCCCCTCTGGACCCCCGCCTCGTACGCCTATGTGTATAAGAGTTTTTTTTATAAGACTCGTAAAATCCAAGTTTCTAAAGGAGCAACTCCGTCAGTTTTTTCATGGGCGTTGAAACAGCTCAATTGGTTTAGAGCTCACTTGCATTTCAGTTAATAGGAACCTATGTCTAAATCAACATCGATGCAACAATTTTGAAACCTTATATAACGACGGGAGTATTCTAAAAGAAACCAGGATGCCAATGCAGTTCATCAATAAAGTGTTCAGTAATAATTATTTGGAAGTAGACCACAACACGACTTCGAACTACTCAACCTTAACAAGGAAGATACAGCACACAGAGTGCTGTGGAGAAAACTGATCCGAGTGGCTGACCCTTCCTCCTCTGCGAGGGATTAATTCCAGCCGGAAGGAAAAGAAGAAGAAGAAGAAGGAGACCACCATAGATGACGAATTTAGGTGAAGCGCTAGAAATAAATATCCTATGATCATAGGTTAAACCAAGGGCGGATACAGAAATTTTTGATGGGCGGGGCCAAAATTTAGAAAAAGTCCGTCTGGGTCGCCGAAAAACCTAATGACCTAATGACCTTTTTTTAGTCATCTGTCTTAAATTTCCCAAAAAGATACCTTTTCGACCGCCAAAAAAACTGATGACCTTTTTTTAGTCATCTGTCTCAAATTTTCCAAAAAAGAAACCTTTTCGTCCGCCAAAAAAACTGATGACCTTTTTTAAGTTATCTGTCTCAAATTCCCCCCCCCCCCCAAAATACCTCGTCGTAGTTTGCGAACCTCATGGGTGTGGAGGATAGACATACGGAGCTACTCACGGGGGGGAAGTCAACTTTCCAGGCCAGAATAGCTGGTAAAAAATTAAGAAATTTTAAAATGGGGGCATGGCCATTTTGACCCTCCCTGGATTCGCCCCTGGGTTAAACAATTATGTCAACTCAAAATCCATCTCTCTGATGATAACCAGTCGTGAATGACGTCATATCAGAGTAGACTTCAAGTAAAAAATATGTTAGAAACTCCCATTACTGTCTGCATAATAATTATCTTGCCAATACTGCGCCATCTGGACCCATAATAATAATTATGATCACATGCAAACTCTTGCATTCACAAACTCCCCAAAATAAATTGAGTATGACCGCATCCACAGAATGACCAACCACGGTTGACTCGGACAAAAATAAATAGAATCAGTCAGTGGCGCAGCCTAGGGGTTTCTGGATTTAAACCCCCCATTGGCTTAGGAAAAAGTTCATAGGTTATTTATCCACTTAAATAGAAAACAAACCAATTGCTTGTAGTAGCAATTGTTTTTCTTACTTTATTCCCTTTGTTACTTTATTCCCTTTTTATTTACCGTGATACCGTTGGGTTGGTGTCAGGAAGGGCATCCGGTCGGGCCATGAAACCCCCATACCCCCTCCATCATAAATTTCTGGCTACGCCACTTGAACCAGTTCTTGTAAAAGATTCCGATTGTTAACACGTCCACCGCCCAGTACGAGATATCTCGTACCGGATTCAGTCATTTAACATGGCGTGTAGGCGGTGAACGTGTTTTAACCATATAAGTAGCATGCTATTGAACGTCGAATAGGCTATTTGTTCCGTCAGATCATATTTGCATTGCGTCTTAAAACTTAACTGTCATTGCAGAGATGTTCCCACTTTCTAGTAATGCGAAAATTTTCCTGGTCGTCTTCTTTTTGAACCAGACAGTAACTGTCGGTAAGTACAACGTTTATTATTAGAAACCATAGATGTAAAAAACGATGGAAACGGAATAAAAAAAGGTAAAAAGTCGGTTTTTTTCAAAAAAATAAAAAACGACAAAAAAACCCATAAAAAACGGAAACGGTAAATAATTTGACTTTGCTACATCTAAAACCGCATTTTAACCTTGAAAACATTGATTAGGAACCTACTACAAGCAGGCTATCTCTTAAAAGACTTAAATAATGATGTTAAACGATGAAATAATGACTTTAGTTAGCTGAATCCTTGAGAGTTGGCGGAAAACATAAGGAATATCAGAAAGAAAAAAAATTAGGAAAAATAATAACAGAAAATAAATTAATAAATAAAGTTAAAGAAAAAATAAAAAACGATGGGAAAAATAAAAAACGAACAAAACGAAGTTTTTTGGGAGAGAATAAAAAACGGAAAAAAACCTTTTTTTACAACTATGTTAGAAACTGATGTCCCCGTGACAATATGAGGTGAAAATAGAAATAACTTGTAGTTCATTTAAATGAATGAACGATCGAATACACTTTTATTGTTCACAAAAACATCTCGAGCTTTACATAACTTAAAAAAACAGTCAATGTATTGTACATACACTGACAATGAGTGAATCCCAAAAGAACCGAAGGTTGCACTAACAGGCAAGGCCGTAGCCAGGATTTATTTCGGGTGTGTTTACTCAATCGTGAGCGAGCCCATGCGTACGCAACCGAATCAACTGACTAAGGGGTTTGATGAGCATTTCGAGCTTTCGTACATGTAGTACTGTAGTTCTCGACGGCCAATAAGTTTATTTTGCACACTCTAGTTCTTACATCAAGTGCTAGTAAATGTGTAATTTCATTTTCAATTTTTTGCGTTTCGGGGGTGTTCAATCACCCAAAACACCCCCTAGTTACGGCCTTGCTAACAAGGTCACCTATTACGAAAATAGTCATTGGACAGTAAATCTTCTCAATCCATCATTCTACATGTATACTAGGCTATATATTCACTTAGAGTCTTAGACTATAGATCTATACATGCAGACAGATGACTCAATGAAATCAACTTATGGCTCAAAAACATTATAAGGTAGAATGTGAAAATCTGCTCAAAATCATTTCAAAAAGAATTTACAGGTGAATTATTATTCTTTTGTAATATGTCATGTAAGTTCACACTTAGGATTCATTCGTTACGAGCAGCCTATTTATGTAGCGCCTTTCGATGTTACTATTCATTGGCTCTAACGATACAACCTCCGAGCTCGGTTAACCGTCCTCGGTTAAAGAGGACGGTTTTAAGATTGCAACAGAACGTGCCAGAGGATACCGTTGGCAGCTGGCGCAATTAAGGAGGTGTAGCCCATTCCAGACTACAGAACGTGCAACAGAGAAAGCGCGTATTCTGCTTCCTGATCATAGGTGCAATCACGTCCTAAAAGTTGGGGGGACCATAATGAATCACGTCCTAAAAGTTGGGGGGACCATAATAATAAAGTAAGGGATCACTCAAAAGTTGGGGGGAACGCGTCCCGTGGGTCCCATAGGGTGGTTGCGCCTATGTTCCTGATCGAAGTACGCACTTGTGAGACAAGAAATTCAGTTCTGTGCAGAGGAGTGAAGGGAACGTTGGGTCTGGAATCTCTGGATAGACTGTGTCAAAACTCCCTGAGTGAGATAGGCACAAAGGAGGGCAAGCCACATCGGTACCGAGACCCTATAAGCAATTTGCAGTGGGAAAGGCAGCCAGTGCAGGACATGCTGCATGTAGGCCTTCCCAAAAATGTGCTCTTATCTAGAAATAGGTCATGCCAAATTGCGTTCCATTTATTTATTTCATGATATTCAGCTGTCTGCCCTCGAATGTAAAATTAGCCTATATATACTTTATTTTGCTTGCCTTAGTATCCAAGTTATAATAGACTTGCGGTTCATTGTTAGGCCATACAATGTCACAATCGGTGTCTAAAAATTAATCGCGTTTCCATAATACAAAGCGAGATTGTCACACTATGGACAAACTATGGACAAATATCTGCACATTTCATATTGAAGTGGTGCAGCAGATGAATATGATGATGATGATGATGATGATGATGATGATGATGATGATGATGATGATGATAATGATGGTGCTCTGTCCGAAGGCAGGTTCATTGGCTTTACGCCCATGGGGATGAGATGAGTGAGGTGGTTTCCCGTTGCCTTCCCCGCAGACAATGATGGGTAAGCAACTTGCCCAAGGTCGCTCCGCAGGAGCTTGCGCCCCTGCATCCCACACGTGCTAGCCCGAGATATCTAAATCTCTGAATGTCAACTCCCAGCCCGGGGCTTGAACCGCAGTCCGTTGCAACCAACAGACGAGTGCCGTCCTCGCTTACCGGTGTAGCTAACTAGGCCAGATGAATATGCAGTTCCATATGTTTTTAAAATCGATGCTGTTTTAAAATTTCCGTTTATAATTGCATCATAGTGCGGAAAATGAGCGATAGATGAAGAAGCATTAGAATGTCATCTCTTCAGGATGTCAGAAACTTTTAATTTCTTGTGATTCGAATCAATACGCAACGCAACGGTTTCTAGTCATCGAAGCAAATTGAGATTTTCGATTCTTTTATTTTGCAGGTTACACATTGCGTACGGTCACAAAGTTTTCTACAGTTCATTGTTTCTATACTTTCGTCTTCAATGTAAATAATCTTATCTACTTAGTCTGCTACGATCCGTATCCTGCTGTCACTATACGAGCTTACGACTTTAGTATTCCGCACGATCTACTAATAATAACAGCCGTGGATGAAATTATACCTCAGGATAATATGACTTGGTCTATCGGTGTTGCTGCCATTGAAAACACGAATACTCTAATTTTATACGTCGGCGACAACAATTGCAAATGCATCTGGAAGATAGACATGGTAAGCAATATGGTTGGAAGATATCTGTCGGACCTGGGTGACGAATTCAGCTTTTCGGTTGGCGATGGCAATCATCTTCTCGTTTTGAGGAATTTAGAAGATCTTCTGTATTTAATGATTTACGATCAAGATGCGACACTTGTAAGAAGTGTTCCACTTCTCGAAGACTTCAAAAGTCCGTTCTATGCCGTTCAGAAAAGCAACGGAGAATTCATCGTCAGCTACAGATCGAAAAAGAGCAACGAAATGTGTGTAAGTTTCGTTAGCGCTACTGGTCAAATTGTCAGTCGGTTTATGCTCAGCGAAACAGTTGGCTTCACGGATGTTCAACTGTTTCACCACAGAGAAAAGAACACCTATTATGCGACTGAAATATCCGTTGGCAACGTATACATATTAGACTGGAAAACGGACACTTGGAAACTGACAGATTTTAGTGTCATCAGGGACAACAGTTCAGACGAGAATTCTATGAAGATTGAAGGCTTCGAAGGAATTGATGGCCATATTTTCACTCAGATCGTAAAGTTGCCATATATGCAGTCAGTTCGATTGTTTTGGGAGACAGACGATGAAACTCTGTTTTTGGTCGAAACTATATTAGGGAATTTATATAAATTTGACACAAAAACTCTCAAGTGGAGGGAATTGGGAAGAAAAATACACTATGAGTTTTATTACGACTCGAGGAAGAAGCTGTTCTTTTTCTCATTTCGTGATTATGTGCAAATTTTGTCGTTGGAGAACTAAGCTTACTGATTGGCAAAGAAATCCTGAAAAATTTTAAACATTCAAAACATTTTGCACCCATCTTCTTATCATCATCACTCGTAATCTTTTTCTTACAAACATTATCTGTTTGCATGGTGTCTGCAACGTTTCCTGTCTCTTTAGTAGGCTTACATGTACAACTGAGCACATCTGACGTTGACTTTCTTCATTTGGCATATACAATATTAGAACCACCCAACAGTAGTTTTTGTTCTTCTATGACTTGATCGATAACAGAAGACAATTTTACTCTCGCAACAGGTTTTTTGTCGAACAAACAGTGGCCGGCGCCAGGATTTCAGGTTTGGGGGCTTAGCCTCTGATAGGGAAGGGGCTTAGCCCCCTAACCCCCCTAGCGCCGCCACCGATAGTAATAATAATAATAATAATAATAATAATAATAATAATAATAATAATAATAATAATAATAATAATAATAAAAATAATAATAATATTTTTGTGTCAATACCTCGGGGCAAAAAAATAATAATAATAATAATAATTAATAATAATAATAATAATAATAATATTAATATTAATAACAATAATAATAATAATAATAATAATAATAATAATAATAATAATAATAATAATAATAATAGGCTTGAATACTTTTTTCTTTTTAGTCTGGTTTTAAGCTCGATTGGTCTTTTACTATATGATTGTGTTATAATAATGATGATGATGATGATGATGATGATGATGATGAGGATGATAATAATAATAATAATAATAATAATAATAATAATAATAATAATAATAATAATAATAATAATAATAATGATATCTATGCATATATATATATATATTATATAGAGTGAAGAGAAGAAACGAAATACCAGATGTTGTTCGAAGCAAATATGTCAGAATGAGTTGCCACCGAAGTACGATAAAAACTTTATTCCAAGAGCCCTTTAAGTGCCTTCTCAACAAGCGACTGTGTATTGTGTAACCCGTACGTAGTACTTCCCTTCCATGTAACTGAGTTGCGGTCTTGTCAACCTGTTTTTTCACATTAAACGAATATGAACATATAGAATGATCAGCCAAACATGCACACAGTTAAAGAGAGAGATAGAGAATGAGAGAGACACACACAGAGACAGAGAGAGAAAGTGTGAGAGAGAAATAAAGAAAGAGAGAGAGAGAGAAAAAAAGAGACTGAGAGACGGTGAGAGAAAGAAACAGAGGCACACACGGAGAGATAGACAGAGGAGACAGAGAGCGAGAGAAAAGAAAAATATATACAGACAGTGAGACGGAGACAGAAAGACAGACAGAGACACACACACACAGATAAAGAGAGATAGACACAAAGACAGGCCTATGCAGGTCCTGCAGCTGTGGGACTTGTTTCGCGCAGTGATCTTCTTTGGATGGTGAAGGTGATAAGTCAAATGACGATCGGAGTCAATCCTCAATCAATTCGACTTTTATTAGTCAGAGACCCACATCACAGTAAATGCCATCGATGCAGATAAAAACACGAGAAGAGGGACCAGCCGACCTTCCATCTACGTCCCTAATTCACCCCACTCCAGTTCCAAATCCTCCATCTCAATCCTCAATCCTTCAACCAATCCACTTCTACACAATCCTATCGAATCTCCAAACTCCAGCCTACACCTCTCCTGCCTCTGCCTCTGCCTCTGCCTCTGCCTCTGCCTCTGCCTCTGCCTCTGCCTCTGCCTCTGCCCCTGTCCCTGTCCTGCCTCTGCCTCTGCCTCTGCCTCTGCCTCTGCCTCTGCCTCTGCCTCTGCCTCTGCCCCTGTCCATGCCCTGCCTCTACCTCTGCCTCTGCCTCTGCCTCTGCCTCTGCCTCTGCCTCTGCCTCTGCCTCTGCCTCTGCCCCTGTCCCTGCCCTGCCTCTGCCTCTGCCTCTGCCTCTGCCTCTGCCTCTGCCTCTGCCTCTGCCTCTGCCTCTGCCTCTGCCTCTGCCTCTGCCTCTGCCCCGTCCCTGCCCTGCCTCTGCCCCTGTCCCTGCCCTGCCTCTGCCTCTGCCTCTGCCTCTGCATCTGCCTCTGCCTCTGCCTCTGCCTCTGCCTCGGTATGTCTTTCTCCTAGACGTTCTGGGTACCTGTGTCTCCGTATCTTTGTATCTCCGTCTGTTTGTCTGTCCTGTGCTTCTGTTGGCTTGCATAATGCATCGGATGGTGACGCTGCCTAATGAACCGCTTACTGGTTCTGAGACCGGAGATTCAGACAACTGACTCGACCCCGTCTTATAATATAGGCGGATGGGAATGGGAAGGATCGACGGACGGAGCTTTGCTGCCTTAACTACACAGAAATGAATGACCAGAGAAGGCCGCTCATGATATACATGTGCCACCGCAAGACATAGAAACTAAGGCAGACAGACATATAGAAACACACAGAGACACACAGACACACACAGAGACACACAGACACACAGACAAACACATATTACACGCACAGATGAACAGAGACACGCACAGGCATACACACACAGACACATGTTCGAATGTTATACAGAAAAGACTTGCGTTTGAGACTGAAGGCGCGCAAGAAGAAATTCACAAGCAAGCGACAGACTTGCAGAAGTCGCAGAAGATTAAAATTAGGCTTAAAGTAAAGATATTTAAACGATACACAGGCTATACCGGGATATGACATTGTGATCATGAATAGTTGATCCAGAATTATTAACGTTGTAATCGACCCCTTGCCTTCTTTCTTTCTACTTGTACTACTACTGCTGCCACTAATGCTGCTGCTGCTGCCGCCGTTATACTGCCACTACTACGACTACTATTGCTGCTGCTACTGCAGTTGGTGCTCGTACTACTACTTATACTACTACTACTACTACTACTGCTGCTACTACTGCTACTGCTTGCTACTGCTACTGCTCGCTACTGCTACTGCTACTGCTACTGCTACTGCTACTGCTGCTGCTACTGCTACTGCTACTACTACTACTACTACTACTGCTGCTGCTACTACTACTACTGCTACTACTACTACTACTACTACTACAACAGCAACTAACTACTACTACTACTGCTGCTGCTGCTGCTACTACTACTACTACTACTACTACTACTACTACTACTACTACTACTACTACTACTACTACCACTACAACAACTAACTACTACTACTACTGCTGCTACTACTACTACTACTACTGCTACTACTGCTACTACTACTACTACTACTACTACTACTACTACTACTACTACTACTACTACTACCACTGCTACTACTACTGCTGCTGCTGCTACTACTACTACTACTACTACTACTACAATTACTACTACGACAAGTACAGATGCAGCAGTTGGAGTGACCATTGTCGTATTTCTAATGGAAAGCAAGAAGACAAAGGTAAAATTAGAAAAGACGTAAAAGATTTATAGCTGTGCTGGATTTAACCGAAGTATATTATATTCTTCTTAGAGTTTATGTGGTCGTCGTCTAACGATTTCTTCGAAAGGAATTTGCTTCAGTGTCAATCAATAGAAATGCTCAACTCCGATAGGAGAAGATGGAGGAATGAGTGGAAGAGGAAAAGGAGAAGCAGGAAGAGGAGGACGAGGAGAAAGATGAGGAGGAATAAGAGGAGGAGAGGAAGAGGAGGAAGAGGAAGAAGAGGTGGTGGTAGAAGGGAGGAAGAGGAGGAAAAGTAGGAGGAAAAATGGGAATAGAGGAAAAAGAGGTGGTGGAGGAAGATGATGAGTAGGAGGAAGGGAGAAAGTGGAAGAAGAGGAGGATGAGGAAGATGAAGAGGAATAAGAGGAACAAGAGGAGGAAGATAAGAAGAAGGAGGGAGGAAGGAATAATTATGAGGACGAGGGGAAGGAGGAAAGAGTGGAAGAGGATAAGGGGAGGGGAAGGAGGAGGAAAAGGGATAGATGTGTAGGAAAAGGAAGAGGAAGAGGGAAAGAGGAGGAGAATAAAGAGGAGGAGAAAGAGAAGGTAGAGGAGGAAGAGGAGAAGGAAAAGGAGGAGGGAGAGCAGGAGGAAGAGGAGAAGGAAAAGGATGAGGAAAAGCAGGAAGAGGAGTAAGAGAAAGAGGAAGAAGAGGAGGAGGGTGTATGGAGAAACCAGGCAAATAGGATATAGGTATGAAGATCGACGTATTCGGAAAACTGCTGTATCATCCTCACATATGGGGCAATAAGGCTTCAATGTTCCATCGCATAATTGGTCAATCATGGCATTGATTCTCCTGTGAGTATGATGAAACGAATTCCCTTTGCTGCGCGAAAATATATTATAGATAGGCTATCTTTCTTTTACAGGCAAGACGAATATACATCGGATATGGCATATTATATATATATATATATAAAAGACATAATTTATATATCATATATATATATATATAAGATTTAATACATATAAGATAAATGTTTCATGTAAGATATATTATAAATATTATGAGATATATGTTGAGCATAAGGAGTCTCCGATATTCAGGACCCTGCGGGACTGAGATGGACTGAAGTTATGATCTATACATGTATGTACATTTATATATATATAATATATATTTATATATATATATTTCAGACATGAATAATTATATACCATAGGAATTTCGGTCTTGCGTTCAACGCAAATTTACATTATAAATTGAATGTTAAAAGCAAAAAACCCAAGAATTCAAGGTCATGTCGAGCTCTAAGTTTGCATCTCCGAGACCTGCTCTGCACGAGATTTAACTGGAGGTTAATTAAACACATTTGAGGTTAGCCTAAAATCGGTATCTTAATCATCGAACTTCTAAAGCGCCACTCAAAAGCCAAATGCAGGGCACCAGCTATTCACCGGCACTGCGGGTATAATCCGATGGGGTCTGTGTCCGTTTTCCAGAGGGGCGGTGTAGATGTTGGAGTGGGCGTCGTTTATGGGTCAAGAAGCTGGAGAAAGCTGCGCCGCGGTGTGTAAGAGTTCTTGAAGGCCCGAGGGGTGATGAATATAACAGCCGGAGGAAGCTGATGAACCAGTGGGTGATTGGTAATGATGGTGTAGGGACCGAAAGAGCGGAATTCAGGAAGCAGATCGTTTCAGAGACCTGGTTCTGTGTTGGGATGATTGGTTCTTTTTTCTCAGTTCGCACCACGACTCCTTCAGAAAGCGTCGCTGCATCTTTCCGCTGCCTGCGATGAGTTGTGACTCGGAGGTCGAGAAAGAGGGAAAGAGTGATAATGGATGGTGATTGGTAGAGCTGGTTGGCAGGATAGTGAATAGTTCACGAAGGCTTCAGAATCATTGGTCCGATTCTGACACTTCCACCAAGTGACTAAAAAGGTCATCAGGTTTTACGGCGAACACAACGGAAATTTCTTTAAGACTCAAGACCAAGAATTTTTGTCCCCCTTCAAAAATGTCTGTTTGACATTGTAGTAAAGTATTATTTTACACCTTTAAATGTTGTATTTTGGATTCTATCCTTTATTTTCAACTTACTGCATATTATTTTAAATATCACTGCTGACGTCGTCCTGTGATGTTTTCTGATGACACTTAACTTTCAATAAAAGTGAACAGAATTAAAAGTAGACAGAACTTATAACTAAATGGAAGAAGAGAAGATGAAAGACTAGTGGAAGAACGAACAGACTAAATGAGAGATGCGAAGGACTGTACTCAGAGCTTTTTGAGGTGATTATATACGCCGTATATGTCCACCTATACCCTTGAGTGCAGCCTTGGAGATGGGCATGGTGTGAAGGAAAATGGAGCAGAGATCTTAAGACAGAAAAGGAGAAGGAAAAAAGAAGAAATAAAGAGCCGAAAGAGCAGGACAGACTTTTGAATTATGTCGTTCTATTCCACATGGTGATAACGAGAGAGAGTTCATTACGCTGTCAACCCTGAAGATCTCCACGCTCTCGTCAATATCTTGCTTCTATAATATAATATCTCTTCTGTTTCGTAATGGCAATGTTTTATCGAGCAAAAGAAATGAATTTCAAAGGCACCGACACCCGAACTTCGGTCGTAAACGCCGGCGGAAAGTTTCCGTGGTGGAGAAAAGGCGCATGAATCGCTTTCGCTCGCATGATCGTCAATGAAAATCCATTTAGCTTTCGTCACGAAAACAAATCATCGCCTCCACCAAACTCGTTTAACAGCTGAAAATTCGGCGAATATATAGGCGCATATAGTGTAACTTAATATCATATCCGCGCACAAGACAGCAACTGTGGATATAGGCCTATGCCTACTCCTTGAGTGTTCTCGTTAGCGTAACATAGTTTCTCATTAGAAGCCATAGACTTCAATACACTGTGTTATAACGCTATTTTCTGGGCTGTTTTTAAGGAATTTTTAGAACTGCACAACTCTTTCTTTTCTTTCCCATCCTCAATGGTAAATTACTTCCAATCGGAGGAAAATGACCGTTTTTGCTAGTTTTAACTTACAGAAGTGCTTCTAAAACTGCACAAATCCGATTAGAACTGCGCATTTTGTGTGCAGCTGCACGTTAAACAAGCCCTGTCTATTTGGATCTTGATGTTTTGAACTTTAGGAAGTCTTGACCTTTTCGCTATGATGACAATTTGTAAATATAAATCTATATAAAAAAAATTATAAGCGTTATGCCTATTTTCATTCCGCGCACGGAATAGACTTCCAAACGATTGGAGAGGTCGATGATCATTATCTGGAAAATTGTATTTGGACAGATTTCAAAACTGTGGAGGTCCGATTCACTTATCACTTGACGACCAGTCTGCTTCATCGATCCTGACAAACCTCATTCCAGTGGCGCAGACAAGGGGGTTTCGGGGGTTAAAACCCCTCATTGGCCTAGGGAAAAAGTTTTTAAATGTTATTTATCATGCACTTAAATAAGAAAAACAAAAAAATTACTTGTAGCAACAATTGTTTTTCTTACTTTATTTTTTTTTTACTTTATTCGCTTTTTATTTACTGTACTACTGTTGGATTGGTGTCAGAAAGAGCATCCGGCCAAGCCATAACACCCCCAAATCACCCGCCCAATCATAAATTCCTGGCTACGCCACTGCCTCATTCACAACGTGAAATATATTAAATAACGAATTGACGACCAAAATAAAATGACTTAAGATGCTAACAAATCATAGACGTATATAAGAAAATTGGAAAAGGAACTTATTACATAATTATATGCTACTTATACAGAACTGGACAGCCTCTATTTTTCACAAAAATGACCTCAAATTCTTCGAAAAGGTCGTTTTACATTTTACATCTTATTATCTCACTGTAGGCCTACCTGCATTCAGTGGCTTTGAAATATTATGCGTGGACTTTTTAAATTCTATGGAAATTGATTAATGAAGCTGAACTAAAATAGACTTGGTCTAGATGTGTCACCGGTCGATTCCATCTTCCTTTGTTTGTTCGGGTCTTCTGTATTAGACACCGAAGCGATCTTAGACAGCAGATACCACTCCCTCCCTCTCTACCTCCCTGTAATCCTCCCTCCCTCCCTCACAGTGCCTAAAGTGTGGAAAATAAGTGCCTGGACGCCCCTTACCTCTGCAAAAGAAGTGCATGGACGCCCCTACCCTCTGCAAAAGAAGTGCCTGGACGCCTCTTACCTTTCCAGTCTGTGCTCGCCAATAAGTGGCTGGACGGCGTTCAGATTTTAAAACAAGTGCATGGACGCCGTCCATTACCGTCCAGGCACACTTTAAGCCCTGCTCCCTCAGATCTTTATATAGCTCCTTCTCTCAGTTCGCTCTACGATGCATCTTTCCGCTGTCTCAATAGCCTACCACTTCCTTTTCTTTGAGTGTTTCTCTTCCGAAGCGCTTCTGATTGGGGCGCACTTCGAGAGACCCTTTAGACATATTTAAATATAGAGAGGGTATAAACTATACAAAACGCAGATTACGATAATAATTCTCAAATCGAAAGTACTTCTAAATTGTGGCATTTAGAAATAACGGCTATGGTCAAAGAACGTCGTTGTATCTGTAATCAGTGCCATGGATATACGGGAAATTTTCTGGAAGTATTTTAATGGAAGGTATTTAGGCTTCAAAACGAATGAACATACACTTCTGCTAATCTCTACTGGTTTTATTTCCGTGTGTCTTTGATTCTTGACGATGTCTATGACGTTGCAGTGTCCCAGTGCGTCTTTCCCAAGGACTGGAGAGGCACTTGGTATGAAAACCGATTGGGAGACATCACCATAGGTATGACGAACATCACTCAGAAAGGAACTTGCGAGGAATCGAATCAAAATCACTACCTGCTTGAAAACCGGTAATCAGCATCACGCAAATTAGCCCGCTTGCTAAAATTTAGCCATATGTTTAATAGATGAGCAATGTTTACAGGAAGTCCTATTTGGAATATTGGTAAGCTTTTATTTGACTGGAAAATTTAGGTCTATACGGTTTGTTGAAAAATTTCTTAACTTTAAGCAGTGTACATACTTTAATAGGCTATAGGGTAATCATTTGGAAACTGATTTAAACGTTAATTTTTAAAGCATTCAAAAGCAATTCTGGCAAAGACAACGTCTGCATCTGATGCGAGATATATTCTCTCTTAAGTGGCGTCAACTAATTGGGGGAGAATTAGGCTATATCAGTGGTTCCCAACCTTTTCTGGCTTTCGGGCCACTTTTCTAAGTTGAAGGACACGAGGGCCACTTTTTCTTAGTTGAAGGACATTAGGAGGCGCACGACTAGAATTTAAATAACTAAAGGCATATAAAATGTTTTAATTGAATCAAATTATAATATTTGATGTTATTTATAGACGTCAAAATAGAATAACTTGTAATAGAAAATAATTATGTGTTATAACTTGGCCAAATTGTCAATTTTTTATATAAATTTTGCAAATTCTTTGAAAGATGAGGGCCATTTTTGGAGGCCAGGCGGGCCACTTTTGGCCCGTGGGCCGCGGGTTGGGAACCACGGGGCTATATATAGGGAAGTTTGACGTCTTGAACACAAACTGGGCGATTTTTGCTTTCCGATAATACACCGGCAGTGTAAGTTTGTAGGTTTGTTCTTCCATTATCAATGCATGGAGAGGATGATGGATGCATCTGCTATCTTTTGAATCTCAATGCAATTTTGAAGTGAATTTTATCACTTTGGTATATGCTGTCGTATCATCGTCATATTATATCTGATGGCATCATCTTTTTCTGTGTGAAACTTTCAGTGAACACAGCTGCCACCAATGCCTATTCATCGAACAACGACACTTCAACGTTTTACAGTATCGAGAAAGTAACAGCAACTGATTCAATTTCTACGAATATAATTATGTCCTATATTTCAATTTATTGATAAAAATAGGTGTCTGATAACAGACGCCTAAATTCATAAACAAGTAATGTAATGAATAGTGAGTAAACTGCATGATTTGGCCTAAAAGTTTAACTGTCTCATCCGGACCTGAACCAGTTCAGGCGGGTGCCTGAAATTTCAGATATGCTACCTGAACTCTTCTGAGAGTGTATGTCATATTGGTATTGCTCTTTACACGATATACTACTGAACTATTAGGTATAGCGACAGTGATATCAGTATGATAGTTGTATAAAAATAACATGGGAGGCAGACGTTGATTTATTTGGACTTGGTGAACGCAGTGAGAACTTTACTCTAGGCCTAGGGTCCTAAGAAAGACTGGGGTTGAACCACAACCCACAACACCTGCAATTCTAACCCTGAGTGAAACATTACAGCTAGTGTACATTTTGTGAATATATATTTTTTATATATGTAGGTTTTTGTGTGAGCGAGAATACGTTAGAATTCGTCTGTTCCAAGATCAACATGGAAACTCTACAGTATACTCTAGTCAGGGGTTTGTATATACATATTTTTATACGTGCAAGCGTACGTACGTGCATATGTAATTACTGTGTAACCTATGTAGCCTCTGTGTAATTGTGTATATGCATGCATGTATAATTGTATATGCATTGTGAATCCATGTAAGTAGGCTTATAGTATGTGATCGGTCTAATGTGGAGTGGCGTGATAAACGTAGCTTTCAGTATCCGAGACAATTTGGATACCCGTACTTAGATTGATGAATTTCTTCATCACTGGTAGACAGGAAACTTAGAAATGTCGCCGCAACTGCATGCATGGTGTAAAATAATAAGCAAGGCCGTAGCCAGGATTTGATTTGGGGGCTTCTTCAGTTTCCCTAGCTACGACCTTGTAAATAAGTGCAAATCAGTTAAATAAACAGACGTAAAATGCATCGACTTGATTACTGGTATATATATTTTAACGTTTCGTCAAAATCCATTGTCAATCAGCATTATGCAATTAGTTACAATTCATTATGTCCATGGTAGGCCTAGCAGAAGACAAATCGAGAGATGGCAAATCGGTCACTGAAAATGTGCCAAGGATGTTTTCCTTGAAGGTCATAGGAGGCCCCACCCCTACCAAGCAACAAATTCAGACATTGATGCGCGGGACAGTGCGTGGTCTGTACTTTCCTCAAACCATCCGTTCTATAATCTCCACGCGCTATCTATAGAACACTGTTATCGCGGTGCTAAAATTGTATTCGATGCAAGGAAAGAGATAAGACGTCAGAGGCGAATAGTTGGAACAGCAAAAGATAAGACGTCGGAGGGAAATCGGTGGAACAGCGATGCTGTGATTGGTTATCAGCAACAGCTGACCCTCCGGAAATTGGAAATGATTGGTTCGAAGGAAACAAGGCCACGGCGCATGCGTACTCTAAGCGTGCCTATACATATTTTAGAATGTCGTTCCTGTTTACTACGAGACCTTATTATAGAGACCAGGATTTCCAAGGACCTTTCAATACAAGCACGAGTAAACGCATTGACTGATGCCACCGCCTGCCTTCTTACACCGTTGCTTTGCGATCATACCTCACAGCTGCCTCTGTGTTCCTGCAGTAAAACCTGGTCCGGTGCTGTGTTACGGACATGGTACCGTACCTAGAAGACTTGAAGTATGCTTAGAGCTTTTCTTATTGGATGATATTCGGATCCATAGCTTATCCGCATTTTGCAGCTCATCGTATATTCTAATAATTTTAATGTGAGCTGAAGAAAGTGGCTGTTTGGGAACCAATATACCAGCTGTTATTCTTAGCTCGTAATCGTAATCGTAATCGTCATATCTTAATTTCTAAAGCGCCACTCGAAAGCCAAGCGCGGGCACCAGCTTATTCACGAGCGCTGCGTTGAGTTAGAAGGGTTGTCCGTGAGAGTAGTCCGTGGTGGTCCGGGTCGAGGTACCGTAGGATCAGAGGGGTGGAACAGCTCTGCACGGGAACTTTGAGGGAAAGAAAAGCCGAGGGAGGCAAATAAAAACCTGGATTGACAATATAGCGGAAGATCCGTTTATTGGCCTATCCTGATTCAATGACAGTAATTCAACATCAACTGTCTATTTTAACAACAATAGCATGAGACCGATGGGTGCCAGCTCATGGCTGCCGCAACTTTATTACATTATTATCACAAAACTTTATTTTTACTTCTGTGTATTTTTTACATCTCTGGCCTGTAACCGTGTGCGGCAGTATGTCACCTGGAATTGTCTTTCTTTGAAATTAAACGATTATAGGCTATACTACTGACGGCGCAGAGCATCTGAGCATGGATATGAAGAGGTATAAAGTGGACAACGCCAGGGACAGAGCAAGTAGGATACGTCATGTTGGCGCCTCATCGCCAGGGATGCCACTCTGATTTAAAAAAGGTCAGATCCGGCCGAAAAAAGGCTAGAAAAGATCGGGAAAACCTAAATTATCGACAAAAAAACTCGACAAAAAAACCTAGAAACCTAGATAAGGCCGAAAAAACTAGATCTAGGTGGAAAAAGCTATGAATGGCATCCCTGCGAGTAATCTCTGGCACACGCCTGACGGAACAGAGACCAAGAGGACGATAGCAACTTTCAAGTAAAATGTTAAATCGTGGTCGTGTCTATTTTGTGTAGAGCCGAGCCAACCAGTTGCCTGTCCGTTTTCCGAGGCCTTTCACTTCCAGTATAACAACAACAGTGGTGGCCTCTGTTCCAATCCGGCCTCTTACGTCAAACCGTGTGCCAGTGTCACCCAGCTGCGACTGCACTTTCGCCGGTGCTCAGACGCAGCATACTCTTACGAACGAGGTCAGGTCAAAAGTCATTATTATTTGCTATTGTAGACTTCAAATTTCGAAAGCGTGACACTAAGCTAAGCGCAGGGAATCAGCTTATTCAATAGCGTGTGGCTTATCGTCGAACAATAAATAATAACTAATAAATAATAATTAATAATTAGCAATTAATCAGATACTTAACTATTAACTATTAACTTCTTCATAGTTAATTAACTGATTAATTATTAATTTAAAATTATTAGTTATTAATTATTATTTATTGTTTATTATTTATTATTTATTCACCGATTTGTTCGATTACTCAATTTAGAAAAAAATTGTCACTTTATTATCATTACATAAAATTTATTACGCGCATGGTCACAGCAACATGTGAATCTGAGGCGCGGATACTATAGCCCCCAGCTGATAATTAATTAGTGGTAGATCGAACCAGAACTAGACTCACCATATCTACTACTCCGATCTGTTCAGGCATTCTTAGATTGGTTCAACGTCTGTAGAGCACATCATCCAGATCCTTCGGGTTTTTGTATCGTTCTGGATAAATCACTGTACTAGCGTTTTTTCTTTATGTAAAAATCCACAGTTATTGTAAATAAGGTCCTCCTCCAGACCTCCACTATTATAAAGTTCTTTAAATTTAAATTTGATTTTCGCAGCTTTATCTTTCGGTTTGATATGGAACGAATCCATCTACAGGTTGTTAAACGAATCGATCTACAAGTTAAACGTGCTGCACTTGTTGATATGGTAGTGGTGGAGAGCTACTCGGATATCGATCTTCTTAGTTTGAATGGGTGGATTTGATCATTGTATGGAAAACTCTTTTGTTATCAGATATCGATCTAGAATGTCTGGCGACATGGAAAACTGGACCACATGAGTTCATCTTTGGTCGACAGCGAGGGAAAGAGGTCGTCGACAAGGACAGTCATTACAGATGTTTCGTAAGAATCTCTCTCTCTTTCTTTCTCCGTGTCTCTGTCTCTATCTTTCTGTATCTCTGTCTCTGTCTGTCTGCCTGTCTCTCTGTCTATCTCGCTCGCTCTCTGTCTGTCTCTCTGTCTCTGTCCCTGTCTCTGTTTCTGTTCTTGTCTCTGTCTGTCTGTCTGTCTGTCTATCTCTGTCTCTGTCTCTATCTCTGTTTCTGTCTCTGTCTCTGTCTTGTCTAAGCCTCTGTCTTTGTCTGTGTCTCTCTGTTTTCTATCTGTTGCTATAATTACACTTCATACCCATGGTTGAGTTACGGCTTGCTAAAAAGTCTGCTCATCCTTTGTACCTTCATTTTCACAACACTAGTTTGTTTTAAATGAAACAAAAATCAAATCAAATCAAAATCAGTTTACTCTGAGAAAAGAAAAACAACAAACAAGCAAAGAGCCAAGGCAAACGACAAAGGAAAAATGGTACACATGAAAAGATTAAATAATATCATATGATTGAAACCGTTATCATTTGTCTGGTGTGATGAGAGCTAAGCAATCAGGGGAGAGTGGGGCTGGGGTGTTAAAGGATCGACTACTGATGCTGATGCTGTGACAATAATTCATAATAATTCCCCCACGACTGCGCATGCGTAAATAATCTGCACCATATATATAGATTTCTATATATAATTATATAAAATAGGCTTTTCTGAATGAGCAGCCTGTTGTTCGGCGCTTCGTGAATAATTCAATATCGGTTTGCAATGGTCTTTGATTAATAATTATTATTGCGACTCTGTCGTCGTATATATATATATATATATATATATATATATATATATATATATACGATGATGATCGTTTGTGGTTTAAATTGCGACAAACTAGACTCAGAATGTCAGCATTAGCTAAGGCCACTGCTTTGCGATGGCGCCATTTATACGCAGTGTGCCCTGCAGCGCAATGACCACTCTTATACCATTCAAACTCGATGATGACCACAGCGTTTGTCGCAATTCATATTTCGCTTGCTCTTATAAGTTTTTTGTTCCATTGTATAGCGAGTTGTTGATTATTATTATGACCGCCATGCATGCCGATGACGTCAACCTTCCCATCTAGCTCTCTCTGTCTGTCTATGTGTTTTTGTCGTTTGTATCTTTCTATTTCTTTCTTTCTCTGTTTCGTATTCTCTGCTGGTCTGTCTGTCTTTCTGTCTCTTTGTCTCTGTCTCTGTTTCTTTGTCTCTGTCTCTGTCTTTGTCTGTCTGTCTGACTGTATGTATGTATGTATGTATGTATGTATGTATGTATGTATGTATGTATGTATGTATGTATGTATGTATGTATGTATGTATGTATGTATGTATGTATGTATGTATGTATGTATGTATGTATGTATGTATGTATGTATGTATGTATGTATTTAATTCTGTCTGTCTGTCTGTCTGTCTGTCTGTCTGTCTGTCTGTCTGTCTATGTCTATGTCTGAGTCCCTGTCTCTCTATCTGCATGTCTGTCTGTATGTATGTCTCTCTCTTTCTGCACTCTCTTTATCGTGCTGTATCTGCTGAAATCTTCGTCTCAGTCTGTCTGTCTGTCTGTCTGTCTGTCTGTCTGTCTGTCTGTCTGTCTGTCTGTCTGTCTGTCTGTCTGTCTGTCTGTCTGTCTGTCTGTCTCCATCAAATCGACGCCGCTTGAAGCGTCGTCGTCTGTTAGATGTGTTGACTTCTCTTGATAGGCAATTGATTCATGATCATCTCGAACTCTGTTTACCATCGTGGGGGGGGTGAGGGGGCGAGGGGAAGGGCGACGCTTCACTTGTCATCCAAGATAGCGTTCTATTGTGTCCTCGTCGACAGCGAACTACTTCTCATCGCGCCGGTCTTTGTGTTTGCAGATGTACCGCGTTCTCGGAACCATCGTGTATCTCTCCGCCTCTGCGGACGCCTCCTGCCGTGGACTGCGGTCCCCAAAGGATGGACCACTAGTCATGGAATTCACCCAGGGTATAATTACACGTCAGATGTACAAGCAAGCAAGTAAGTAAGATCTCCTTTATGCAGCTGCTGGCGAGCGCGTATATATATATATATATACGCGCGCTATAAAAAGGATGGGATGACCGTTGTTACAAGCAGAGGACCAGCGTGATTAGCACGGGAACGATCGCCATCTGCATAAAAGACTTCAATCTGTGTTGTCTCTTGAGTCAAACACAAGATGTCACCACGAGTGTATGAAGTGTTGACGTCTTTCGCTATAGATATTCTCGAGCGAGTGTTAAGCCCTTCCTCTGATCTCCCCTCATCACGTGACCGAGTTTACTCCGGGGCGCTTTGTAGCAGAAATCCCGTGGTGTTTTTCTGTCTGTTCGAGATGTAGAACAGTTCCTTTAATCCAGCGAAATGTTCCATTGGTTGTCGGCAGCTTTCAGTTGTTAACCCAATGTCGTACGCATACTAACCGTAAGCAAATAGCAGAGCATTTTTATGCTGTAGTGTATTTGAAGATGGTGGTTTGCTGTTAGACATGATGGAGCTAAACAAATCTAATACATTGGGAGCTGTGTTGTGGTCGTGTTTGCAGTTTAATATTTGCACGCCACTGATCTTAGATCCGTTCATTCATCTGCAAGATTTGCGCTATATACATGTATATATATATATATATATATGTATATATGTATATATATGTATATGTATGTATATATATATATGTATATATATATGTGTATATATGTGTATATATATGTAATTGTATGTGTATATATGTGTGTGTATATGTATATATATAGAGAGAGACTGATGACGCTATCAGTCGCTTCATTCTCTCTCGTGTTTGTATAGCGTCAATAGATCGTGTAACTCATGACAGGACATTAAGCGTCGATGCGAAGCAATTGTGCGACTTGTTCAGCGTCCTTACAGTTACCCCCACACCCCCCCCCCCAGGGAACGCGTTACAAGACGGGCTCTTCTCTAGCAGTGAGCCATGCACCAGTGGACTAGCTGTTCTTATGTAGGATAGACAGTTTGCGTGAAAACTTTGAGTCAACAAATGACCCATCAATTCCTTAGTATTTTTTCTGAACAGCTCTATGTCCTTAACTGTGATGAACACATGACTCGCCAATATGGTACTATTTCCAAGCAAACTGATTTTTCCAATGTTCCATTCAGCAAGGCCCCCAATAAGGTGGTGCTATGGACGCTACAGCACCCGGCCCCGCATTTTTTAGGGGTCCGCACACGGCCGGATTAAAAATGTGGTCTACCTGTTTCTGTTCAGAAAAACTGTGGCCTAACCCCCATAGAATCACAGCAAAAGACACATGAAGCGTATAAATTATTAGCTTTTGTGCTATGTGCATTCTATCGTGACGTCTTTTCTTTGTTCTAAAAGCCCTCTTATTACGTCACTGATTTTACTGGACATGATGACGATGATACATCATCAATTTCGTCGTATTGTGACGTCTGCTCCTTGTTTTTTCTATTTTGTTGAACCACTTCGTCTTGGGCAAGTTGCTATACTACGACAGTACGACAATAACTCTGTACAATTATGACGGCATCACTTTGGACTACAATACTATTGTTACGTCATTGACTATGCATAGTGTTACGTTGCTAGGATAATGGTTAATTCCGTATTATGACGACCTCTCTTTGTTCTCGCAAATACCATTGTTGCGTCATTAGCTTTGTTCATGAGCATATTGCTGACTTGCTGTATAGACGATAGCTTTATCACATGGACCATTGATAAATAATTAGGGCATATAGGCCTAATTATTTTTTCATGTCAGAATATATATTCGGCCGAACTTTGGACTCACTGTAATAAGTACGTGTGGGGTGTGGTGGGTTCTCAGAAGGGAAGGGCATTAGAGGGTAGGCCTAATCACAGCGCCAGGCCGAGCACTATAGCTTTAATGCGGCCCTGCAGCGGGGCACCATAAGTAGCCTAGACCTATTCTGACTGCGGTTACAAATTTTTTTTAACATAATTTTGAAAACATATAAATCAGAAGTGATAGCCTTTATTATTTCGTCATCAGAATTTAAAATTGAAATATGGTTAAATTGGAGAGTGGATTTGGAACAGAAAGAGGAAAATGCACAGAAAAATCACATTTTCAAATATTATTATTTATAATGTTTTCCAATCTGTTTGCATTCTAAATCCTGCTTTTTAAAAGACGCATAAAATGTTGGCTTCCATGTTTTCAATGTGTCGTATACAGATTGATTCGATCAACAATAGCGAAAGAGAAAATAATTATATGTATTTCGTTTATACGAGAAGATTAAGTTGACATAGCCATACCGCAACTTATTACATGAATACAGAAATGAAAAGTGAACTAAACTACCGGTTTCTGCAAAAATTCTAGGCTTGGAAAAGGAATTTTTACTGGTTCATATAGAGCTAACACTGTGAACAATCCTGATCGGAGTAGATCTACTCGCAAGGCCGTAGCTATAGGGGGTGTTTTGGGTGTTTGAACACCCCCGAAATGAAATCATGCAAAATGAAATAATGCATTTTACTAGAATTGCACACCATTAAACATTGAATTGAACTCCAGTGCGTAATGTAAAAAACCCAGAAAATTGTTTTTTACCTCCGTGAACGTATTAGGAGCCAAAAAGGTAAGAAAAGCAGGCGATGACTTCAAAAGGGTCGTCGGAAAAATTTTGCCCCAAAGAAAGAGTCGGGAAAACACCCCCGAAATAAAATTTTGGCTACGGCCTTGAGTACTCGAGAAATGAAAGTAATCTTTTACGGGCAGCGCGAAAAACTAACCTTTCGCGCGTTGCTGTAGACGTGTTTGGTTGGCCGAGGACACAATGCACTTATCCGGCTTGGATAACGCGCAACAGTTGGCGGGACCTGAGTGGACGACATCTCTATCGACCAAACGACATGGGTGACGTCATAGAGCTCAGCTTCCGGCAGACGACCAACTCCAATCCGGAAGTGGACAAGTCGTTTCGATGTTACAGGGTTCTTCCGCAGAATACGACTCAGCACATCGCGGTGGCCGTGTCTTTCCTGCTCTACGGGTGGTAGGAATATAGGAAACAGTTTTCATAATTATCTCTCAGCATGCGTTATAATTATTGTTATTTTGTTTCCACAGGTATCAAATCAAATCAAAATCAAATCGATTTACTGATCCAAGTAATACAAAGTGTCAAACAATAATAGTAATCAACAGGATCCGTTAATCATAGATTAAAAACTACACATTGAAACAAAAGAATATTACGGATTAAATGGGAGCAATATATGCTACCATGCAGAAGGGACAAGTCTCGCTAGTCATGGACCAATTGAGTCTTAAGGTGACTGATGAATATATATACTTCGTTTATTCAAGAAAAACTAAGTTGACACACCGCAACTAATTACATAAAACAAAAACAAAAAGTATTTTAAAGAAGTAAATAGGCTGAAGTAACGATTGTCCACAGAATTCAGGCTGGAAGCGAAAGATAGATTACTTTCTAGTTCTTAGAATTTACACTGCGAACAGTCTTAAAAAGAACACGAGAGATGAAATTAAAGTCATCTAGCATGCATGGTGTGATTCGTCGGAATCTAGAATAGCTTCGGGCAATCCCCTTGTCACCTTTTCTTTTTCCGCAATGGCTTGAAGCCTTTAAGGGGCGCTATATAAATTCTGATTGATTGATTGAACTATGGCAGCCGAGATGCAAGATAATGAGGCATGAGTGCGTGTGATGTGGCATTGTTTATATTATGGGTTTCAGTTATATATTTTGTACAATGCAAAATTTTCGATTTTTGATTCAGCAAAGCCAAGTACCAGTGCATTAAGTTCGTCAAGAGAAAAGACGGAGTTCTTGAAATTCACGAAGGTATCAAGTATTCAATTCTATTGGATAATATAATTATGGGTAGGCATATACGCGCTTACGCTCTATACACACAATAATACTGGGTTTGAAAATATCATCTCTCCAAGCAGGCTTGATCCAATAATGTTCTACATTTCCATTCAATCGCTTTTAAAGGCTTCAGCTATGCTCGTAGCTTTATGCATATCTCTACGTGATAAGCCCTGTATGCACTGGCTTCCTATCACTGTGCGCATTTAGTACAAGATCAAGTCTCTGGTCTCTAAGGCTCAGCTGGGAAATGTCTCCAAATACTTCTCAAACTATATACAAAGCTATTATCCGCATCTTCATCTCGCTCTGCTAATCGTCTTCATCTTTTTCGTGATCAGAACTGCAGCTGTGGCCCAACATCGGGCGTTTGCCCGGGTTGGCCCCTCCGGTGGTGGTGACGATAATGATGTTGTGACGATTGTGATTGAGATGATGACGGTGATGATGATGATGATGATGATGATGATGATGATGATGATGATGATGATGATGATGATGATGATGATGATGATGATGATGATGATGATGATGATGATGATGATGATGATGATGATGATGATGATGATGAAGGTGATGACGACGATGATGTATAAGCGATACTTAAAGTAATAATTACAAGTTCTCGATTATATACAGTGTAATTTAAATCCACGTTTGGTCATCCGTGACTTCATTGCACGTTGACCCTATAAACATGTCGCGACAAATACAAGTCGTAGCGTTTTTATCTCAATATTATATGCTTAGTTGGTGCCATTTAAAGCTCTGCTTTGACTTGATGATGCTCTTCTTTAGGTCTGTACATGGATTATGCAGACGAACATTGTCGAGTGGAAGACATGCTAGACTCCAACAAACGGTTACTCATCGGTCAGTTACAGAAAATATAAATATACTATCGACTTAAATCACTTAAAGTGCAAATGTAGGACTAATAAGTTTGAAAATCATGAAGCACATAATGTTTTATCGTATCTTATCTTATCTGACCATTTGTAAAGCGCCTCTCGCAGCAAGAGCCATTCAGAAGCGCTCCCAGTGCGTTCAACCCCGAGAAAAGGCAAGTTTTTAGACGAGAGAAAGACGAGGATACACAACCAGAGAGGATGGCAGAGCGAACTGATGGGGGAAGTCCATTCCATAGGGAGTGGCCAATGCAGGCAAATGATCTGGATTGAGCCATGGCGATCTTGACTCGAGGGACAAAGAGGTCAAGGCGATCAGAGGACCTAAGAGGACGCAGCGAGGTTGCAGAAAGGGGGCGAAGTATCTGATCACAAAGATACTTCGGAGCAAGACCCAATTGAGACTTAAGGACCAATATCAGGACTTTAAATTATGTCTAATAATACAGTGCGCTTAACTCGGATACACAAGTGTCTTACTTCATTAAGTTATATAACTAGAGACTATGTGCATGATGCCATATTATAGTAAATGCTTTTGAATAGTTACTAGGCCTATTGCCATCAGCGATTTATGCATGTATGTCTTAACGTTCCCAAAGTAAAAAATGCAAAGCAGTCCAACTGAAACTTGACAATGTTTCCGTCTGAACAATAATTTCTAACAATTATAGTTGTCGCATATGTTTTAATGTTTAGGTGACGTAGTTCACGGTCGCGCGTGTCCCTTTCAAGGTCAGCATCTGATCCTCTTACGAGACAGTTCCAAGTGCCCCACCTACTTCCGGTCAGGGTGCAGTCGATCGACGATCATCGACGTAAATGCCGTCTGCGAAACACATCTCGGCAAGTCTACATATTATTAGCTGACACACATAGGCGGAGACCTGGGCGGAGACTTGGGGGGATGGAAAGATTTTTGATGGACGAATATCTGTCTACTGTCGTAGAAAAATTTCCATCTTTTGCCGGTGTAGTGCGATATGCAGTCCGGCAACAAAAACGGTCCGAAACCTTCTGTCATTGGTCCACGTGACATATGACGTCAGAAAGCAACGCTAGACGCCACTGCCTCGTTTTCGTTGACAAATATGGTCCGGGTTGCTTTCTTGCGCAAAACAAGAGGCGGGTTGTTTAGACTTTATAGTATTATTAAAATAATAGTGTTAAATAGCTACCAGAGTTAAGGGTTGGGGGACAAGAGCCGAGAGATTAAGTTGTTTTGAGGATGGATGATCAGATTGGTTAGTTAGTTGTTTCGATTCACAGAACCCGAAGAGACAGATGTAGGCTTTAGTAATATTTGAAGTTCAAGTTCAACGTCACTTTGTTATAACAAAGCTCACAGCGACGCCCTCCTTCTTTCTCCAGACATGAGACTGACATCTGCAGAGTGCAACCAGTGGTGGAGTCAGACAGATGTGTTTGAAATGTATGTTAACAAATTGAAAATTATATCCGTTAGACACCCTGTTTTCTTTTATAAAGTTCCTTAATAATGGATCTTGTTCTCAATTGAAACTTAGGCGTTTAGTCTCACGTTGCTATTCCGATTCAAAAGTTAGGCATAGACAATATAATTATGTCGATTCTGATAAATAATTTAATTTCTTGTCAAGCATAATTTGTTTCACATATTAATTTTTACTCTGAATTACAACAGCAATGGCACTGTTTTATGTGAGCTGCTGACTCTTGCAAGTTGCAATAAGGCCAGTTATTCCATTCACAAGGCTATGAACTAGCCTACATAATATTTTGTAACTGAAATAAAATTACCAAAGTTGGCAGAACTACACCTTTTCATTAGGAGTAACCTAATCGTTGGGCCTATATTTGAATTTCTATAATATATTTGAAAGCGCTAATCGAAAGCCAAACGTAAAATAACTGAGGGGTCAGACGTTGATTTAGGCCTATATGGACTTGTATTCTTAATGGATCAAGATAGAAGATCCAAACGAGCAACGATCTGGACCCCGGAGACAGGACGTGGTAGAGGGATACCAAGGAAGAACTGGGTGGAGACCACGAGAGGATTTGTGATGTCTCGTGATGACGTGGAACGATGTTGTTGAGGTGGTGATATACGGTGTGGAATGCGTTTCCCGAAGTGCACATCCGCACGGGAAGGATTAGGGTCTAAGCTAAGGTAATGGGTTTTAATGAGGACTATACGGGGTCCTAACGGGGGGGGGTTGAACGCCCACAACCCCACAGGCATATCGCCCACTGGCGATACCTTAGTTTTGAGTGGAATGCAAAGGGATTAAGGAAAAGAACAGGTAGTTCAAGAGATGGTAGACTACAGTGTTGGACAGGCCTGAAGACTTGAAACGGGTGTGGACTGTTTTAGTAGGAGAATTACAGAAAAGTAAGAAAAGTAGTCTGGGGCTGACGTTGATTTATAGAGTTTGGGTACAATGAAGAACCTACGGGTTCCAAGAAAGACTTAGGGCTATAAGCCTCACAACCTCTGACAATTCTCACCAGGTTCAAGAAAGTGAGAATAGCATATGATCGTGTAGTGTTACATCAGTTGCAAGGTTATGACAACTCTGGTGGTTTTTCAGTTTAATGTCACTGTGAGATAACAAAGATCATTAGCGGCGCTCTCCTCCTTTATCCAGGCTTGGGACTGGCACTGGCAGAGTGCAACCAGTGGCGGAGTTCTTCGGCAGTTTATTCTTATATAGGTTTGTGAGATCGTGAGAAAACGGTGTTTACGATAAAAGACATGATTTAGTTCGTTAGTGTTGTCATATCTTTAATCCACACACAAACAATCAGACGAAAGCCAACAGTCATACACAGGCAAACACTTTAAAATAAGATGCCTGTGACATAGGACGCATTTAATTTATAAACAATACAATTTTAAATCGGATGCATCAATTAGTTCATTTTTTCAACGCGGATTTCCCATTCTAAAAATAGCATACGCAACGGTACTTAACACCGCTTCGTACCTTGGAATCACGTTTTCTACTAAATATGTTTGCATATTCGTAATGTTACTACCCCACAATAACACTTACATGCGTGAATTACAATGGATTTTGCGCACGGAGTTATTATGCTGGATAAGCAGAATATTAGTATCATTTTAACAAATTGGTCATGCCATTCGGACCGTATTTGTCAACGGATTAGATTTCGCACGTAAGTCGTGCGAGATTGCATCCTAGCAGCGAAGTGGGCGTGGCCGGACCGTTTATGTTGCCCGGACTCTTTATCGCACTACACCGGCCAACAAATTTCTGACGACCGGCGAAATCTCGAAAACAAATTCTATTTTCGCCGCCAAAAAAGTTGATGACCTTTACCGGCGACGAAATCTTTCAAAAATTTTCTATTTTCGCCGCCCAAAAAAGTTGATGACCTTTTTTTAGTCTTGACGCTCAACGATTAGGGGGGACAAATGCATGGGCCGTCCCCCCAACACCTCCGTTGGGGGGACCGTCCCCTCTGTCCCCCTAGGTCTCCGCCCATGCTGACACAGATAGGTAGGCCTATACCCGACGCTCATGATTATATCGGCTAGTTTATAGCTAGCCAATATCGGTTACATCATAATTATATCGGTTAGTTCTTAATAGGGTCGGTTAGTTCATAATTATATCGGTAATATAGCTTAATTACACTGTGTTAACAAAGAGCATTAGTGCCGTCCTTCTCTTTTAACCATGCTTGCATGGGACTGACAAGCAGTGGGGAAGTTACAGACAGACAGACAGACAGACACACACAGACAGACAGACACACAGGCAGACAGACACACAGACACACAGACAGACAGACAGACGCACAGGCAGACAGACACACACAGACAGACACACAAGCAGACAGACAGACAGACATACAGACACGCACAGACACACAGGCAGACAGACAGACATACAGACAAACAGACGGAGACAGACACTCAGACACACAGACAGGCAGACATACAGACAGACAAGCATACAATGTACTTATGCAATGATTCGTTGACGTTTGTCCGTTCTGTGCTGTACGTTTCCTGAACTCAATTGTGGTTGATGCATGCAACAGATTTCCAGTTGGAATGTCTGAAGACATGGAAAGAGAAGCGGAAGCTCTACCTCGTAGCCCGGATGTCGTCCACCTCAGCAACAAAATTGTCTACTGTTCATAGCGCTACAAAACCTCAAGGAGAAGCCAACTGTTTCGTGAGTATATATAATATAATATAATATAATATAATATAATATAATATAATAAATATAATATAATATAATATAATATACTATTGTATAGTATGGTATGGTATGGTATAGTATAGTATAGTATAGTATAGTATAGTATAGTATAGTATAGTATAGTATAGTATAGTATAGTATAGTATAGTATAGTATAGTATAGTATAGTATAGTATAGTATAGTATAGTATAGTATAGTATAGTATAGTATAGTATAGTATAGTATAGTATAGTATAGTATAGTATAGTATAGTATAGTATAGTATAGTATAGTATAGTATAGTATAGTATAGTATAGTATAGTATAGTATAGTATAGTATAGTATAGTATAGTATAGTATAGTATAGTATACACCGTGTCTCAATAAAAAAAGGTGCAAAATTGTTTTTGTCATAACTTTGTCAAATTTCCACCAATCTTATTAACTTTTGGTAGGTAGACGGCAAAATGGCCGAAATTTCATGCTATATAGAAATTTTCCACCTCACCTGACTCATTTCACCGCATTACCTTGTTAAACACATATGTACCAATTTTTTATATAACGCTTACATTTTAATACTTCCAACAAACTATCTGACGTCTGAATTAGCACGCAATAAAGTAAATAGCAGAGTTTCTTAATTGTTATGACAGATCTGCTTAAAAGTGTTAGAATTGGTGCTCGAAATGTGCCCCGCATGCACGGACACAAGCGCTAAGACGGCGACGCCACTGGTCGATAGCACCATCAACAATCGACTGGTCAAAGCGCGCCCACTCGTCGATCAGACGCGTTTTGAGTTCGTCGACACTGGCTATTCTGGACCGGTAAACCTTCTCCTGCAGCACACTCCATATGCTATAGTCGACTGGGTTAAGATCTGGTGAATTCGGTGGCCACAGTGTTGGAAAGATGAAGTCGGGCGTCTCTCGCTTCAGGAAAGAGACAAGTGTCGCGCGCTTGATGCGCCGGGGCGCCATCCTGTTGAAAGACAATAAACTCGCCCTGGGATATCCGGCGTTTGTCTAACCGTATCATCTGGGCAAGAAGGTTGTCGCGATATTAGGCCTATGCCCCATTCACTTTGACATCCGGCTCGATGCAATGGATTTCAGTGCAGCCAAGCTTCGAGACGCCGTTATATGACAAATTGGTACATCTGTGTTTAACAAGGTAGTGCGGTGAAATGAGTCAGGTGAAGTGGAAAATTTCTATATAGCATGAAATTTCGGCCATTTTGCCGTCTACCTACCAAAAGTTATTAAGATTGGTGGAAATTTGACAAAGTTATGACAAAAACAATTCTGCACCTTTTTTATTGAGACACGGTGTAGTATAGTACAGTACAATACAATATAATATACTATGGTATGGTATGGCATGGCATGGCATGGCATGGCATATCATAACATAACATAACATAACATAATCTAATATAATATAATATAATATAATATATTAGTAATCCACGTGCAGTAGTGCTTGACAGTGGCCAACTGGTTAGCGGATTAGGACTGTCGACTAAGGGATCGAAGGTTCAAAGTCCCTTGCAAAACCACCTGTCCCCTAACCAACTCAACTATGATGAGTACATCGACTGCACATTGTCAGTGGGAGGATAAGACGGTGAAGGAGAGGACTGGCGACAAATACTATGTCACCGTCACCATCATCATCATCATCATCATCATCATCATCATCATCATCATCATCATCATCAGCAGCAGCAGCAGCAGCAGCAGCAGCAGCAGCAGTAGCAGCATCAACAGCATCATCGTCATCATCATCATCATAACCATCATCATCATCAGCAGCAGCAGCAGCAGCAGCAGCAACAGCACCATCAACAGCATCATCATCATCGTCATCGTCATCGTCATCGTCATCGTCATCGTCGTCATCATCATCATCATCATCATCATCATCATCATCATCATCATCATCATCATCATCATCCTTCTCTCGGAAGCGATGCCATTTCCACAACATTCAGCTGTCTCCGGGGTCTCCGGCCTTGTCCCATTTCCAGGCTGTGTGCAGCAAAAGGTTGAGTGGACTCGTGTCTGCTTCCACCGTACTTGTCCATATTCTTCTGGGATGCCCAACATGACTTTTCCATCAGCATTACCTGCTACGTCAGCACAATCATCTTGATCATAATCTTCAACTCCTTCGTCATCAACAACAATAGCAACCATTTCCTCTGCATCTTTCAAATTCCTGTTTTCTTTTCATTTTATTCTGTTTATTCTGAAACATTTAACATATTACTGAACTGAAATAATATAAGCATTTAATTTCCGTTGGATTTAAATTGTAGAGTTTTCGACGATTGGGAGAGATGCTCGAATTCGCCTTTGAACCGACCTGTGACGTCGGCTCCGTTAGTCACGTGAACGATCACGTCATGTACGTCATGGCTCTGCGATCAGGTGACCAGTGACGTGGGCATTTACGTCTTGTTTACGTCAATTGTTCATTGGGTCAATAGATGATTCATTATGAGAAATGATGTTGAACGACTATCAAAGAACTCCGCCACTGGTTGCACTCTGCCAGTGCCAGTCCCAAGCCTGGATAAAGGAGGAGGGCGTCGCTAATGGTCTTTGTTACCACACAGTGACGTTAAACTGCAAATACCACCACAACCATAAAAGAATTTTTTTTTAAACTGCAGCTAGAATTTTTTGAGTGTCTCACAAAAAATTTAATATTCTCATCAATAAATAAATCATTCACGGATCCAGGGCAATTTAATTTGACATTGCAGACAAAGAAAATGGTACAGCTACCCGGGTTACAAAAACTTACCCAGGAAGGAGTACCTATTAGTTAAATAGGGTAACCTATTTGTTTACAAGCAGTAGGCCTAAACTGACACCACAACATCGCCATGAAGCGAATATCCATGCTTGATCTCAATGTAACCTAATAGGCTATTAGGAAACGGTGGAACCAGAGACTGAGGAACATAATCATTGCGTCCGTTACCCGAGTACAATGACAATAGGCCTACAAGAATTCGAAAGAACAAAGGAAGGAACTTGAACAAATTAATCCCATATAAGAATTCTTTTATATGACTTTGCACTGTGTGTAACACGTAATGTATTCGATCATGTATTGTAGCCTACTTTTGTATCGTTATTATCAAAGTGACGTCAACTTACAAACATGCAGTTATCAACACACTGCCAATAATTACCGAGCGCCTTGAAGGTGAATGTATTAGGACAGATGGCAGTCTCATTAGCTTTAATTATACTTCTGCATATCAATTGTCTTATTAATCAAAAGGTACAACAGGTACAACATGTTGTTTAAAACTGTTCAGCGATGCAATATATTGTATGAGTTTGAATCGTAGCGAGTTATTGCTTTGTTATAGCGCAAAAAGTCACTGTTACATTGGAGAAGTGTAATGCGATGCATAAATCTAACTCAGGTATATGGGGGCTATGGAATGGTCTCCCTCTTGAGCCTGTTCCATGCATCACTCTCTCTGACCAATTCTATAAGCACTTGAAAGCTGTTCTTTTTGACCGTGCTGGAGTCGGGGAGCTCCTCTGAGTAGTTTCCTTGAGGAAGTACTATAGATACTTGAATGAATGAATGAATGAATGAATGAATAAATGAATGAACTCTATGTCTTGCTGAGTTGCTCGATATCGAAGTTGTGACACCTTGCATTGCATTTCACGGTATTGTATTCATTGTATTGATCTGCATTCATTTATTAAATCAATCGAAAACAATCCACAATAAACTCTCTCCATCCCTGTCCCGCTCTTTTACAGCCTACTATAATTGAAATTTTTTATCCGACAGTTGCATGTGATGCTCATCATCAGTCCAAGACCTTGCTTCCGGTCGATGCCATCGGCTCAGCATCAGCAGCCTCAGCAGCCGGACCAGGCACCGACGGTTCCATCGAAGACTACGAAGACGCAGAGGGTCCTACCGATCATCATCACTCCGGAGGTCCCTACAGACACGTCTACATCGACGATCCGGGTCAGTCGGATGACCTCAATTTCCCCAACGAATCACAGAGCAACGGCGGAGGAGTTAGTTCACGGCGCTGTCCACAGATGGCGGACGTTTTATTACAAACTGAAGCCGTCATGCTACTCGTGTGCTATCTTACTTGTTTATAAGCAAGTAAGATAAGGTAAGAGGAGATAAGGTGTCTGTGATTGAAATTGAGCTGAAAGCATAGTACGTGTGAGTGTGAGTGTCTATTATCAGCAACACATGTGTTGGTCTAATGTTGTCTGAGGATGAAGGGTATGTCAGTTGGACAGGATGTTACTAGCAGACGTAGGGTTAAAGCTGGAAGGAAGGGAGTCATGAAAATCGGACGTTCACCCGGAAAATCACCGGGAGCAAGAGTAGGCCTACGAGGGAGGCCGAGGATGGGATGGTTTGTCAACATCGGAGCATGGATGGGAACATCTTTCGATCGGACTCTGACGGAGACAATAGATAGGAGGAGATGGAGAAAACTAGTTCATGAAGCGACCAACCCTCGGATCGAGGATGGTTGACGACAAGACAAGACCAAGACCCTGAAAATCGGATCTTCACAGCGCTCGTGAATAAGCCGGTGCCTCGCGCTTGGCTTTCCAGTGGCGCTTTAGAAATCACGAGATTACGATTACGATTACGATTACGAGCAACAGCTGTTAAAAAAAATAATGTGCTCGTAGTCAAAAGGTGTACAGTAAGTACAGTGTTATCAAAAGGTGCATGTACCAGTAACAGTAAGTACCGTGTTGGTTTATCGTCTAAAACTGGAAGAGGGTGAGGTGTCCATGATTGAAATTGAACTGAAAGTATAATATGTGTGAGTGTGAGTGTCTATTATCAACAACACTGGTGTCTGTAATCAAAGACTGAACTTGATGTAAGATGTCAATTATGGAAAATATGAAAAGCTGCGGTTTTCATAATGTGTCCCGGTTGGACTTTGGGCAAGTTCATCATAATCAAGAGCTTGACGAAAGTAAGGCCAGCGTCTAACGAATCATTGAGTATAGAAGCACAGAAAGGAAGCTGGGTGTCAGCGTAATTATAATTATTAATAGCGTCGTGCCTTTTCGATGATGAGCCGAGAACCAACAGATTTATAGTGCTTAAACGCGACTATTCTTAAGGATGTCTGGACATCAAAAATTGCTGAAAAGGGATTCTTAAAAACCAGCTGTGTAGCCTACATGCGAGGCATGAATTACGGTTGAAACGTTGACTTTTGCTTCCGATACTTTCTGTTCAGTGATAAACAATTCATTTGTGAAGAAGAATCAGAGCTTCTGTTACTCTTTTTTGTGCTACGTCGGCCTACCAGGCGTTCAATTAGCCGCATCATACCATACCATACCACACATTATACCATACCATACCATAAAATGCCATACCATACCATGCCATACCATACCATACAATACCATACCATACCATGACCATCGGCATTGACCATCGGCACTCAGTGTTTAATCAAGTCCCCCCTGCTTTATGGATGGGGGAGAATTCGGGTTTGGGGGTAGGGGCGGAGAAAAGTCCGTTTTAGGCAATAGCGACACCATGTGATCGTTTTTTTTTCTGACGACCATTTTTGTGTCCTTTCGGTCCAAATCTCTAAAAAAAATACCATTTTCGCAATGTATGCATGTATGTATGCCTACATATACGATGTATTTATGTATTCATGTACCTATATTTATGCATGATACACGCTCATGCATTTATCCGGCTATATAATATATATATATATATATAAATTAGTCTAAGAAACTTCCAAGAACTCTAAGCTGGCACCTGCTCCTCAGAGCTCACCAAGATTGCACATGTGAAAAATGTTTGTATTACATTTATATGTTCATGTGGACATCTATTTCTTTTTGTTTATGGTATATGAATATATTCTTCAATTTATATTGCACGGTGTATTCTAGGAAAATTTCGACCAAACGACTAAAAAAAGGTCGTCAGAATTTTTGAAGATCCGCAAAAGAATTTCCCGAATAGGCCTAGGGCCCCACATTTCTTAATCCGGCCCTGGTCATAAAAACTTCAAACACTATTGCTTAGTCTATGTGAAGTTATGTCTCACCATCATGTTGTTATAGCAAATAGATTCCATTGCTATTAGCAATGGAATCTGTTAAGGATTTGTTCGTTTTCTACGAACTTCAATCATTGGTTGGACTCAGAAGTTTTAGTATTTGCTCCTAATTTTTAGAGGCACTCTGTTCCACAAGTCTATATATAAACAAGTGAGGAATGACTTTGAGAGCAAGCTATAAAAATAAATAGGATGATGCAGAAACGAGAACCAGAAAGGCAATCATCCATTTAACTCCTTTACTTCCTGAATGAACGTCACTGTATGTGTGTATTTATGCATACATGTACATTGTATGTAATAGTTGATGCAGCTTTGAGACTAGACATGATGAGCATCTAAGATATACAATGGGTGGGAAACCATGGTTCTGATCACCCGCCTACGATATCCTAAAGTCAGACAGTCAAACTGAATATTTGATGCTGCTTAGCAATTCTGAATCTGAATTCGGAGTAGTATGAATCAGCGACCATTGACCGCTGGAGGACTGGAAATTGCAATTATCCAGGGTGGCTCAATAAATAATGTCCCACCGGAAAAATGCAATTTCTCCGCAAATAATTTGAGATTTTTCCACGAAATGTCACGATCTACAGAGGAGAGTTTTTCCGACAAACCTTGATTTTTTCGCAGTGAACCTTTCATTTTTGCAAACGTTGCAGCTGTTCAAACATATAATTTCGGTTTTTAAAATTTTCAGTGTAAAAATTAACTTCGATTGTAGATTTCCATGTAAAATCAAGCCGCTTTTTACTACGAACTAAGAATTCTGTTTTACAGTTTATCTTAAAGTACGATGGGAGAGTTCACTCCCTGCTTTAACGCAGGCACGAATTATTTTTGTGAAGCTCAGTATGGCCTTGTTGATCGAGTCCTGCGGCTACTGTTCCCACATTAGCAGCAAGACTCCTTGCAGCTCGCCAATGTTCGCCAACTTGGGAAGAATTACCTTGCAGCGTTCCAGCATAGATCCTCAGACGTGATAATCAAGAGGGTTAAGGTCTGGCCAATTTGTTGGCCATTCATATTTGACAACCAATTTACTGCAGTTGATGGCAATAAGCTAGCGTGATCAGAATCAACTTTGCCGTGCGAGCAAGCAGGCGCACCATCCTGCTGGAAAATAAAACCAGATGTTAGAACATGCATGCAATAAGTCTGGGTAACAGAGTTCGACGTAAAATTTTAAGTTTACTGTCTGGGATGAGATTCAATCTTTCCTGACCGCCGTAGCACATGCCAGCAAAACTTAGAAGCAGAAACCATGATGTGCCTTGCAAACTTGACCATACCGACTACCAGGCGACTTTCGTGAACACCGCGCCTTTTGCGGTCATGCCAAACGATCTATTCCTGCCTCACTTCCGACTTCTGACCCCGTTGCGTCAATACGTTTGCAGATAACCTTCATTGTGCTCAGGCTCCACTTTTCACTGAGTATTTCGCTATGTTCACGCGATGTCCCAGTTGCTGTTCACGCAACGTCCGAGTTTCAACTTTATTATCCGCTGAAACTTTGCCAATGACGTTCAGTAACGGAATAACAAATTGAGACCTTAATACATAAAATATCTCAAAATATTAACAGCTAGATTCGTAAACAGCTTCTTTGCAGCTTGTAGTGAGGTCGTGTCATTATTTGAGTGAAATAATATGTAAAAGAAAACCTTAAATAAATAAAAGTATTAGAATGTTCTTCTCTGCCAAGGATATTTGAAAAAAGCTGTAGGCCTAACTTTGAATTAAAGAACATTCCTTAATGCAGTTTCATGACTCATGAGGATTGTTAATAAATCTTTCTTCTTTAAAATTATACCATTTTCATAGAAGAATCTAAGATGGTTGCGGAGAAACGCATTTTTACCTGTTGGACATTTCTTATTGAGCCACCCTGCCAATTTCGAGTGTCTACCACGTGCCATCATGTTTAATCGTTCCGTGTTTTATTATGCAGTAGTTCATTTCCGCATGCCTGAGAATTGTTTTCAGCCAGCAACGCAGCCACAAAAAGCAAAAGCTACAAATGTCATCTCTATAAATGCTTGACCGAGTCACTGCTCGCGTCAAGCATTGGCGTAGTCATTCGCTTCGAGTCTAACGGCGCGCCGAACTGCTACCGAGTGACAACAGTAGCAGCTGCAGGGTAGGTTTTAAATAATAAGAGATCAGCGTTGTTTCGTCAAGAGTGACCGAATAAATTTGAATGAAATGTGTCGAGTTGTGTCGTTGGCTGTTGTCTTTCTGTTGACTTGCGAAATTCTCAAGGATACAGAAGGATATCTGATATCAAGAAAAGAAATCTGCAACGACTGCATGACTACCATCCGCGGTTTCTGCGCTCAGCGTAAGTTATTTTTGCCGTAGCAGAGATCTGTTTCGTAGGCTATTAACTATAGTAGGCTGTATGCATGAAATAAAACTCTTTAAGATCTATAACAAGTCAAATGGGAAAGACAGACAAAAATGTTCACTTTGACTTTAATTTGTTTTCTTTTGTGCAATCCTCACCTTCTTCCTTCTTTAATATTCTGTCCTTATATAGACAGGTACAGGATCAACAACCATTCTTGTCTATTCTATACCTTTTCCTTGATTTTTTACACCCTCGTCCCTTTTCTTTGTCCATCAACCAATTCATTATCATCTTTCGTGGTCGTCCTGGTGGTATCTTTCCCTCCATTCTTATAATAGACTATAATCATAGGATTAGCAAAATGGAATGGCCTTCCGTTGGCCTTGTCAATGATGCCTTCGCTAAACTCGGCTGTTTTTTTTATTAGTCGCTCAAATGGTAGGCCTATACTCTTTTAGCTGTGGCTTGACTGGGAACTCTGGATAGGTCTCTTGAAGAGGCGCAATATAAATTCTTGGAATGAATGAATGAATAGGAATAACAAAATTGTCAGTGCCGATCCAAACAGGTTTTCAACCGGAAATCACTTTTTCTCCCATACCGACTCTCACAGTATAGGCCTAAACTTAATGCTCCTGAATAGATCAACTCCAGCAACTCCATGTGATTTTCATAGTGGGACCGCCTCCAATTTCGTAAGAGTTATGGTCGTAGCAGGGGGCCTTTCAATTGAGGATTCATGTGTAGACCTAATTCACACCATCATTCATTCTGGCGGCCTCTCCCCCAGAAGCCTGAATTTCGCCCCCTCAAAGCAGGTGACTAGATTAAACACTGTGTGGTGGTCCAATCTGCCTTACGAGACATGTTCTCTTTATGCCTATTTTGTTTATCTGGCTGTAAAAATAGTATCTTCATTCACTTTCGCTTGAGTTCTTCTGTGTCACTGAATGGCTCAACGACTCTGCTATACAAGCAGATGAATTTCAGGTCAATTCCTCCCGCTCAGCGCTCAGTCTTCTCCCCAACCTCCACAGATCAGATCACCGGCAAGCTATAGAGCTATAGGTCTTTTATTTCAAGGTATTTTCATTTGCTCACTTTCACTCACTTTATGTTCCTTATTTCAAGAAATCCGAAACGCAGACATAATTATAATGACTAAAAAAGCCATGTAAATAATTAACTGCATGTTCCATTCAGATATTTTCCGATCTCACTCGCCTGTCATCCGTTAAAATGATTTAAGATCAGAAAATAGAAATAACATACATAGGCCTACATGCATACATACATACATACATACATACATACATACATACATACATACATACATACATACATACATACATACATACATACATACATACATACAGCATGGTTAATATAAGAATTCTTTCGGTTCTAAACTCAGGTCATCAGAAAGGACGACGTTCGGGATTTGACGTCAGTCCAACGATTGATGGAGAAGGCATACCAGGAAGAGGGATGAGGATCTGCAATCAGGATGTGGAATGTCATGAAAGAGAACCGTCGTCGTCGACCTTCGATGACCTTGTCGGCAATGCTCGGATGAAGAGACAGCTCCGACCTGGTGGAGAGACTCTCTGGGTCCTCTGCGATGTTTGCTGCAAGTTCTCGTGCACTTATGAACAGCTGCGAATCGCGTGTCCTCACTAACCGGACCAGCGATCGCATCGCTCTGTCATTCCTGTCGTTGTCTGCGGTGCCAATAAATTTTATTGTCTTTGATGCCATTATTATCGTTTTTCTATCATTGAGAGTATTAGTGTTTTCTTGTTGCTACTTTGTTCATCTTCTCCCTCAGGTCGGAATACAGTAATTATAATTATATTGTGTTTGTTTATTGTTATGTGTGCCAACTTTTCGTTTATTTCTTGTTCTCTTACTTCCTCCAATTTTCCTGAAGCTGCTGATGATCTTGTTCTTTTGCTGTGACTACTGCCATTAGGTCTACTACCACTGCCACCACCACTACTACTATCATTAGCACCACTACTATCATTACTGCTGCTGCTGTTACTGCTACTGCTACTGCTGCTACTGCTACTGCTACTACTACTGCTACTACTACTACTACTACTACTACTACTACTACTACTACTACTACTACTACTACTACTACTACTACTACTACTACTACTACTACTAATAATAATAATAATAATAATAATAATAATACTAACACTACTACTGAGTTATCTTTGTCGCTGCTGATATTACTGCATGCCACCACTACCATTGCTACCACTACTACTACTACTGCTGCTGTTGCTGCTGCTGCTGCTACTACTACTACTACTACTACTACTACTACTACTACTACTACTACTACTACCGCTGCTGCTGCTGCTGCTGCTGCTGCTGCTGCTACTACTACTACTACTACTACTACTACTACCACTACTACTACTACTATTACTACTGCGACTATTAAGGCTACTACCATCACCACCATCACTACTACTACTACTGCTACCAACACTATCATTATTACTACTGCTACCACTACCACCACCACTACCACCACCACCACCACCACCACTGTAATTTATATTAGTTCGTACTTCCATGTATCCTTCGCAATTTCCTCTAATTCTATTTCTTCCTTATTATCTTTATTGCTTCCTTCGTCCTCGTTGCTTCACCTAATCTAAAAATCCAGTGTGTCTGGAATTGAATTCCGTCAAGGACATCAAGTTCCAGGTTATGCTGAAGTCACGCGACGATTGAAGAATACAAATATATCCGACCGCATCTAACAGATCTTTTGTTATTGGTGCATGTCTTTCTGTAAATAATATCCAAAGCAACTTCAGCAGATCAATTTAATCAAGTACATTGGTCATTGTTACATAACACAGCATAACTTGGTTTCAACAAGCCATTAAATTAATGCATCATCATCATCAAAATCCTTGGGCTAAATGCCCGTAGGGGTCCGACGCCATTCTCTGGCTGAGTCTGTCTCGCGTCATGCTGCCCAGCTTCAACTGGTCCGGTCAGCAGGTTAAATCAATGCAGCGGGAGATAAAAAAAAACAGGATGGATACTAGAAAGGCTATTACTCTCCGAGATCATGATGACTGACGACTAAAAAAAGGTCATCAACTATTTTGGCGGTTAAAATTTTTCTTGGAAATTGGACGAATGGCTTAAAAAGTCATCAGATTTTTCGGCGGCCAAGACTAAATTTTTCCTGTCCCAAGACCGAACATTTTGGCCCCCCTCGAAAATGTCTATTTCCGCCCTTGAACATAGCATAACATTTTATTCGGCAACCAATTCATAACTTTTCGTAATTAGATCTACATCATAGTAGCAAACAAGTTGGCATACCCAGAAGACCCAAAAAGGGGCCGAAGGTCCCGCTAGCCAGGGCCACCTGAGAGCGTTGGGAGAAACAAATGTAATACGGCTGAATTTGAAATGAATAACATAAAAATAACAACTTAACTAGTATACATATATATATAAAAAAAAACGAAAAGTGAGTGAGTCATGGGCGGAGTTTGGTTTCCGTTCTTGGAGGGGCTGACTTATGTGTCTGCGCCTTCTTAGGGGGCTAAGCCCAGGAAAAGATACCGTTCATATGGTAAAAAACTGAATCTGGGTCTTCCTGGGGGGGGCTTAGCCCTCCCTAGCCCCTGATAAACTCCGCCCATGGAGTGAGTTAGAAATAATATAGTACAAAATATTTAGTTACATACTCGAACACGAGTGCACACTCCCATATTAAACTGATCACATTTCCCAGAAAATTTGATTTATTCTCCTTGTTGGAAATGAACAGAAAACTCACGTTTGAATAGATGAAAATATATATTAATTATATATATCAATTATAATATATTAGTTATATATTAAGATATTAAGAGGAATACTGTTCCAGGTTCTTGGTCCGATAGATGTAGCCTAAGCTTAGTAGGCTACTATAGTACGGGCAAATGGAGTACAAAAAAGGTTAGCATTTCTCAAGCAACGATCTTGAGCATTAGTATTAAGTTGGAAATAGTCTCTAAAGGTTACTGGTAGCCTAATTGATTATGAATATAACGGTACATAAATGTCCCTATTTGCGATCGCCTTATCTGATCTGGCTTTAGTATTTTTAGCCATAGGCGTAACGTTCTATTGTGACGGTGGTGTCCAGTCACCACCACTTTTAAAAGTGGTGGTGACAGTCACCACCACTTTTTGGTCCGACAAGGAAATATTTTTTTAGAAGCATGAAACCATTTGGCTGTCTAATAAGGGCTATTATGATTAACATCGCAATGGCGCCAATGCTGATAGCCTAGAGACCTCCACTGTCCACACTCCACAGCGTGTTCGTTGTCCACAGTCGTGGCTTAAATCGTAAGAAGGGAAGAGAAGGAATTCCCTACCACTTTAAATTTGGGGAGGAAACGTGAAGCAATTCTCTCCCACAAATATGTTTTGTCTCCGAGGCAGTGCATGGCATGCCAACAGCCTCACAAAATCTTCTGGAAACATTGTTATCAAAATAGCATTGAAGGCACCTACGTACCTTTACCCTCCTTCTCCCAATGTTGGCTCAGACTTCAGGAAGGGTGAGCAAGAATAGAAGTGGAAGATTCTGGATTAAACTTTGCGAAAGAGCTGTTTTTAAAAATTGATTTAGTTATCCTTGAGTGGAAAGATCGTGGAGTTCACCAGCGAGAGAGACAAACGGGTAAAGAGTGAGAATGGAGAAGGGAGTGAGAGAGTTCTCACCAGAGTTCATACTAAATTTGTATCTTGGGAAGGGTACAGCGCAGGGGTTCTCAAACTGTGCACATGAGGTAGGCCTACGCCAAGCGACGGTTAGAGGTATAGGTCTAGGCGAAAAAAATTCAGAAATATAATTTTTGTGTTTATGGACTTTGCGTCCATCTTTCTTTGATTAGCAAAGATTTTTAACGTTGCAACATACTGTATAACAGCATCATCATTATTTTATTTCTTTCACAACATATATAGCGTATAGTTAGACTCACATACTATATAGGCCTAACGCACGCAAGAAATTTTTGTTTAGGCATATAATTATAATTTTTGAATCAAATAGTGTTTAAATGTGAGTCAGAAATTCTCAGCGTAGGCCTATAGCCCAGAGCTCAAAATAGGGGAAAGCTGTATAATATTGGCCTAAGAATTAATTTCTGGTCGAGCTTAAAATGTTTTGATTCCTTTCAGCACGTCAAATCTGTGTGAACTGGCTATAAAACTCTTCTTCCTGTCAAAGATAAATATGGCCTAAAATTAGGCCTACGTTTGAATTTGACAAATATTAAACCAGATATTTTAAATCTGCGTTAGTAAAAACAAGTCCACAACACCACAACGCTATAGCCTAGGTTCGCTCTTTCTATCAGGGGTTATAGACCAATAATATTATTTTGCTTTCGTTAATATGATTACATGATTAAAACTATACATATATTTTAAATTTTGCTCCTTAACACGACTCTAATACACGAGGTGTGGGCAATAAAAATGAAGTTTGAGAACCGCTGGGGTACAGGAAGCCGAGGAAAGAATTGCACTGAAAATTTGTGTGCCAAGGAATAGTCACTACCACTTTTACGGGGAATGTTACGCCCATGTTTTTAGCCTAGGTATACTGCTTTTGTGTGGGTTCCATCAGGTATTTTAGCCACAAATCGTAAAGCTCGTTTTTGGAGCACTACGAGTTTATCTAGATTTGACATACGCAGAGGCCCACATACTATATTGCAGTAAGATAAGTATGGATGCATGAGTGTATAGTAGAGACTGTAGAGTGTACGCCCATAAAGAAATGATTTAGAAGTTTTGATCTGCGGTGAGAGATTCTGGATATGCGAGAGAGAATGCCTAGGTTTTTGGCTATTTTTGTTGAGATGTTGGATATGTGTTCTTTCCAGGACAAGGGCTGGTCGACGTAGACTCCTAAAAATTTTGCTGATTGCACTTGAGTGATAGGGGTTGCAAATGCGTACATGTTCCACAAATTAGTCTACATTTTGTTATTATTTATTTGAAGTTCCAAGTTTGCAGTCCACTGTTTCAAGAAATTTTAATTTCAATCAATGAGTCAAACAATCAATCAAAATGATTGATTTCTGCAACCAAATCAAAGAAGTCAAGTTTACATAGATTGTCACACGGCAGCAAACAGAGAGCCCTGAATGGATAAAGAATAACGCTAATATAGGGAACCAAATTACCGATTAAATACTTGATAGGCCTACGCGGTGGCCTCAAGTAAAGTTTACCATTGCAAAACATTAAGTGATAAACGAAAAAGTGACAGAGCAAAAACATAAATGAAGCAACATGAATTGAGAAGAAGAAACAGGGAAATGACGCTGTAACGCGGAACACTGCATGTTGTGTACGGTATATAAAAATGATGATTTAGAATTTAAAAAATTACATAATCTGCTGAGGGATTATAATAATTAGATGTTACAATGCACATACATGTATAACTTATGTATAATTGCGTGTTTCATATATATATATATATATATATATATATAAACAGAAATGAAGCACCATCAACTATATATATGTATAGGTGTGTATATATAAAATATATAGGCCTGGGGTCTAAAGAGCGAAAGGTGCAAGTCAGACAAGACCGGGTAGCTTCTATAGGTATAGGCTATGCGCGCAATTTATTTGAATGCTATAGACGCTGGTTAATAATTTCTTGTAGGCCTAATTGATATGCTCGGAAATCAGGTGTTTCGCGAACATCAGCATGATTGCATACACTGCTTTTTCTGTTTGTAAACCTGTATTTACTTAGTATACGTACATCATAGATGAACTGTATCACGAAGACCAAAATGCAATGTTTAGATGCCCTTTGTACATTTCCATTCATTAAATTTAACTGATTACAAGCAACATAGGCATTCTTAGCCTAAGGTGAAAAGATGAATGTGATCACAGATCTGCAGGTGAAGAAGAAAAACATAGGGAAAAGCAAGAATAGGAAGAAGAAAAAGGAAATGAAGAATCCACGCAATCTTTGATGCATAATAATTATCTGAGGTTATGCTACGAAGGTGAAAATCTTATCATTCTGATTGCGAACCAGATCTGAAGAGGAATGAGAAAAACGAAGTGTATGCTATTATAGATTGAGAAATGGATCTATATAAATAGAAACAAATCCGAAGTTACACAAGACAACGTTTAAATATTTAGAGAGATTTGTAGAAATTTTTAAGAAGAATATAGATGAATTGATAAACGCGCAAACACAGAAGAGTGAGCGAGAGAGAGAGAAAGACAGACAGGCATACAGACAGAGAGAGAGAGAGAGGGACAGAGACAGAGACAGAGAGACAGACATACAGAAACAGAAGACAGACAGACAGAAAATCAGATCATTCTGACAACGACCCAGATAAACAGACAAACAGACAGACAGGCAGACAGAGACAGAAGACAGACAGACAGAAAATCAGATTATTCTGATTGCGACCCAGATAAACAGAGAGACACAGACAGAGAGACAGAGAGAAGGAGAGACAGAGAGACAGAGACCGACAGAGAGAGATATAGAGGGAGGGACGGAGGAAGGAGGAGGGAGAGAGACAGAGACAGAGGTCATCATGACTGAGAGATTACCTGCGAATTAAAGCAACTATAGTGAAAGAGAATATATATATATATATATATATATATTAGGGTGGCCCTTAGCATACAGCCAAAAAATTAAAATCGTAAAATTTTGTGCGGCACCCTTTCAATCCATGCCAATTATAGAAATAACATTATGCTGAAAAGGATTTTGGAATTGCAAAACATTTAGGGGTGCCCCTCGAGCGTCGAAATTTATTCTTTAATACAAATTTTATCAATTGAATCATACAATTTCAACCAAACTATATTCAACACACTGTCACTCAGAATTTTACAGAGATGACTAAAATACACTCTAGTTATGCAACAATGCCAGTGAAACAAGTGTTTACTGTTCAATTATAATTCAGTTATTGTTCACTGTTCAGCTGGTCACAGAAGTAAAATTAATGATCAGTAAAGGACAATAAAATGCAAGAATCACTGCTTTATACTAATTTGACACGAGATTTCTTTTTATACAGTCAGGGAACTGTCGTCGATGCTCACTGACAACCTGCAGGAGAAATTGAAGCTGATCCTCATCTTTTGTTAGCTTTTTATTTAAGTCCTGGATGGGTGCCACGCCTCGTTCAGCTCTATCATTGACGACAGCCAACCCTTTGAGTAGCCTACTGCTTGTGCTTCTAGAAATGCTTCATGCTCTTCCCAAAGAGCAGGATCTTTGGAAAGCATCATCTCAGATAGTCCATGCAGACCAAGCACCTGGAACAGTTTCTTGGAGTTGGTTGTACAGAATTGTTCCAGACCGCCGGTGCCAAGAAATGCATCTGACTTCACACTGGGTCGTTTAGGCGGATGATCTGGGGCTACTTCCTCTATGGCAGCAATCATTAGCTTCTTGGAGTCATTGGGTACCCTTGAATCAAAAAGAGCAAGCCCAATAAGCTCTTCAGACAAATACCAGAGATGAAGCCCTAGCTTATTGCTTGTAGCAGAAGAAATTGTAGTATGTGGAAATGTGAGAAGGTTTGCCATGAGAGTGAAGTCATTCAGAGGAGCCTCTGCGGCAATTGGCGCAGTTATCCAGGTTTTCAGGTAGACAACAACTGAAAAGATAGCAATATCACGAATGCTGCGTTCTTCTGCAGCAGTCTTCTTGAACTGAGCACGAAAGAGCCACATCTTTATGGTATAGATGACTTTTGACATCCATCGTGCCCGGTGAATAGCGCCAGGTATTCGAAACCGAATACCACGAGAAGGAACACCTCCAAGAAAGACAGCTGAGAGATCGAGAAATTCCCTGTAATCGTCTCGTGGCTGTGCAGTTGCTAAATGTCTATGAGCAAACTCCAAGATATCACAACGGTGTGGGGCCACCAATGATTCCACCAAAGAATCTGACGAGGCTACCTGAAATTTGTCGCTTTCAATGAATTTCCAGTGGTCTCGAAACCTCTTGAAAAGAAGAACATCAAGTCCAGTAGAAGTTCCAATGGAAGTTTTTTCGAATGTAGCCCCAACAATTAGTTCCATAACATGGTGTCGACATGCCAGGAAAAGGAGATCTTTATTCAATTCTTGCTCTATTAGGAAACATGCACCTGAGCGATGACCTGTGTTGCCGGCTGTGGTGTCAAAGCACAAAGCAACAAGCTGATCTTGAACACTCCATTCTCTCAAACACGTACTGGACGACTGCAGATGCTTGAGGTGAGCCTGTTCCTGAGGATAATTTTGGAATGCCCAGTAACTGTTCAATTTCTACACCTGAGATCGGAACTGGAAGACGGTCAACATGTTCGCGTGATGTCAAATCTCCCAGAAACGTGCCGTCCCAATGAACGGTTAAATGAACTAAGGCGAAAAATTCGGATTGAAGGCTGTTTGATTTGGTGGTTCTGTTTCTCGCCCTGGCTCGTTGAATGGAATTTCGGTTGATATTCAAAGTCTTGACGTCACAGCCAAGGCTGGAAGCCACTTTGCTAAGAACGAATGTAGCATTTCTTGACGAAATCTTTGTTCTGTCCAAAGCCGATGTCAGACCAGGAGACAGTATATTGATTCTGGCTCGTTTGGGCGCAGTTGCTTCATTTTTACTAGTGTTAGTACCGCAGGTTTTGTTTCCTTTACATCAAACATCAGGCCCACCACTTTCATCACTTGATTCTTCATCACTTGAACAGGAATCGGTACCCAGTACTAACTGACATGTACACGCCGCGAGCTCTTCGTGTGCTCTTTTTTTTGCGCATCTGTTCCACTTCCTTCCGTTCCTGTGCACGCTGTCTTCGACGCATATCCACCATGTCAGCTGCACCAACTGGACCTGGACGTCCCTTCTGCCTTTAAGAGAGTAGAAAGTCTCTGTCTTCAGGAATGGAAATCATTGTGAGAGCGTCTGCATGTGCAATATCAAACAGGTCATCTAGTCTCTCAATAAATTTCTTCTCCTTAAGCTTGTGACCTGTAGGTGCTCGGTGTCTATGTTTTTGAAGTCCTTTCCATTCCACGAACACCGACTCCAACTTGTCAATACAATGCTTTTTACCTCTTACAGGTATACCAGCTCGGTTCCAAAAATAGAGTGGCTTTTGTATAGCCTGTTGACTGGATAACGGACTGTCTGCTTGCCAACTTTGAGTAGATGCATGAAGTATCCAAAAGTTTGACGATACGATGGCGCCTTTGCTCCAAGAATTTCAGGCTCACAAGAGCCAAGTAGATAGATACTTGTTTTCCCTCGAGTTTGCATAATTAATTAAGAATATTTATTTGTAATATTTCGTATTTACTATGTCTGACAATGTAGGCGTATGTTAAACTATGTTTCCGATAGTAGACTAAAATCAAATGTCTTTCCTTGTATTAAACAACTCTTCATAAAATATTGCCACCTTTTTTCAACCAGACAACAAACGTTAATCAAACATATATTTGAAATTGTACAGTGACTAAAATTTTAAAGCTCACGTAATTTTAATAAGTAAGTACTAAATATTAAATGTTGATGCATTGCAAACATTAGTAGGCCAACAGAATGTACTAAGGCACTGAAAATTTCAGTTTGCCATTCCAATTATAATTTGAAAGTTCACTCGTACATTATTGAAACTTGAGAGCTCGGGGGGCACCCCTAAATATTGCCCTATTGCAAAGATTTTTTGCACAAATTATTTTCTTCATAATTGAAATAGATTGGAGGGGTGCCAGTAGATTATTTTTAACTTTCATTTTTAAGGGCCACCCTAATATATATATATATATATATATATGTGACACAATCCATGAAAAGGTACCAAGTCTTAGTTCACAGTTTCGTCAGAAAACAGCCTAAAAGGACGTTGGGGTCTATTTTTTACCTTTCGTAACGATTAATTCATATGTCGTGTGAATCCTGATATCTTCGGGAAATGAGAAGATATTAACTTAATTTTTTTTTTATTCTGTCCAGTAATAATTAACCTATGTTGTGGTAGCTCTAACTCCATTACTAAGACTTGGTACCTTTCATGGATTATTGTTCTATGGGTTTCAAATATAATTTTACTTTTTTTAACGATTAATTCATATGTCGTGTGAATCCTGATATCTTTGGGAAATGAGAAGATATTAACTTCAATTTTGTTTTTATTCTGTCCAGTAATAATTAACCTATGTCATGGTAGCTCTAACTCCATTACTAAGACTTGGTACCTTTTCATGGATTGTGTCACATATATATATATATATATATATATATATATTATTGAATGTATTTCATCAAGATAACGCAACTCGTGTGACCATTGAAAATAGCTTAAACCGTGCATATAAAAATATTATAGGCATATGGCCGAACCTTTACAAAGCAGATGAACACGAGGACCGAGAGCAGCTATCCTACCATGATGTACAATGTACATGTGGGCGTGTTGCAATAATTCCTTCGTGGATGATTAATCTTCGGAGCTGTTTAATGCACATATTATTACTAAGACAAGACACGATTTCCTTCTCGATGTGACATTGTCGCAACGGGGTGCATTTCGCAATAGGTGTTTAATAATTTTCCCTATAGTATGATCTTGCTACCGCTTGATAAATAGAAAAACAGGAATGCATAGACCTATCTTTGACCTCGATGAGCAGTAATGAGCATGCAATATTGCGGTCTTTATTTATGATGATGATCATGACGACGACGATGATGATTATTATTGATTATGATAATGAAACTAATTATTGTTTTATTGAGAATGCATCCGATCGTCAAAACGCTACAGTTAACAAGCGTCAAGATAGCAGCAGCAGCAGCAGCAGCAGCAGCAGCAGCAGCAGCAGCAGCAGCAGCAGCAGCAGCAGCAGCAGATGATGATGATGATGATGGTGATGGTGATGGTGATGATGATGATGATGATGATGATGATGATGATGATGATGATGATGATGATGATGATGATGATGATGATGATGATGATGATGATGATGATGATGATGATGATGATGATGATGATGATGATGATGAGGACACTTTATACTATTATAGCAATGATAGCATTCTTCATAATAAAATAATAAACCATAGAATTGTTTATAAAGGATAATACTGCAAGAATAATAATGATAATAATAATAATAATAATAATAATGATAATAATAATAATAATAATAATAATAATAATAATAATAATAATAATAATGATAATAATAATAATAATGATAATAATAATAATAATAATAATAATAATAATAATAATAATAATGATAATAATAATAATAATAATAATAATAATAATAATAATAATAATAATAATAATGATAATAATAATAATAATAATAATAATAATAATAATAATAATAATAATAATAATAATAATAATAATAATGATAATAATAATAATAATAATAATAATAATAATAATAATAATAATAATAATAATAATAATAATAATAATGATAATAATAATAATAATAATAACAATAATAATAATAATAATAATAATAATAACAATAATGATAATAATAACAACTACAGCAACTGCAGCAGCAGCAGCAAAAATAATAAGAATAATAATAATTGCAATAATGATAATGTTGCTCTTATGATTTCAAAGTCTCTGGGGGATCGAGTAGGCTACCTTAGCCTAAGGCAAAATATAAATGACAATAATAATAGAATAATAATACCGTGACCTTCCATGGTAGGCTACTTTTGTCCATCTTATAAGCTCTCTCATAACTGTTCATTTTGACTGCAGATTGTTTTCATTGCCATTTCTTGCATACTTACTCTATACAAAAGCAGTCTACGTTCTAATTGGTTATATCGACAACGCTACCTTTGCTAAACGAACACTCGGCTGCGTTCTATCAGATAATTATGCTGAAGGTAGGCCTAGGCCTAATGTTTGGAAAGGTATGAACCCGCCGATTAAATTACCTGGAGTGCATAATTATCTTTAAGAAGAAGAATGGCGGATTTATCGGATTCAACAAATTAATTGGATGCTTATCATTTCTTTTCATCGGATGTACCGGTACGTTTAGTTGGGTGTTGTCAGTTAAGTTATGCTAATAGGGCCTAATGGTCTGTTGATTGCTCTAATTCGTGCATATTAGGCCTATTGCATATATATATATATATATTGTTGGGTTCACTTGCTCTAGTCTAGAAGATGATGAGTAATACTCAGGTCCGTAATGTAAAATAACATCGATTTATTCAATAACAGAGCAGTCTGACAAGGAGTAGGTTAACGTTACCCAAAGCTGACATGAAGTACGACCGATACAGCTGATTCGACAGAGCTGACGTGAAGACACACCAGGCTAACGGAGCCCAAAGGAAGACGGATGTAGGCCAGTTCACCAACGAGGTGGGACGGCAATCGAAGAAGACAAACGTCGTAGAACACGAACCACACGCCACGCTCAACAGGAGTCGAACACACACCACAGAGTAGACCCACGACAAGAAGCAAGCCCCCACAGTAGTAGCCCTTTAAATAGGCCCTGCCCTTCCCTCAACTCCCACATAGTCAAGGAGAGTCCAAGTAAGGAAGCCCAGAGGGGTAATAGGTAGCTAACACTCACATACCCCCCCACCAGAACATGAGGAGTCCAACGGGGACGACGAACTATACGAACAATGCTACGCCTAAATGCAAAATCACTCAGTACAAGCCATTACACGTACTAAGCAATTCAGCAAGACTTAACTAAATAATGCATCGCACTCATAAATAACGTAAGAGTCCGATATAATCATGATCTGAATACACAAACTTCATATAACCCAAATCATCAGTTCACACGTAATCACGATATATATACATACACATCAATAGTTCAAATGTCCAAAAAACTATATCTGAAACACAAGAAAAAATTTGGACACCAACTGGTGTATCAAAAATGAACCAAAATGTATAATGGTCATCGGCACAAGCCACCCTACACTACAGACACACTGAAGAGTTCATTGCCGAAGAATTCCGTGCTTTCCTTCTATGACAGAACGTTCCATTGAAACTGTTTCTGGACAGTGTTTGACTTTTCATGACAGAATGTTCCATTGAAACTGTTTCTGGACAGTGTTTGACTTTTCATGACAGAATGTTCCATTGAAACTGTTTCTGGACAGTGTTTGACTTTTCATGACAGAATGTTCCATTGACATACGACGAGGATAGACGTACCAGAGAGCATCTCTAGCACGCCCGACGACTCCGCTGTGAGGAGACAAGTGGAGACACTGATTGACGTGTGCCCTCACCCGCTCCCACTCACATTACGCAGATGGACGACTCAGAATGTCCGGCAGAACATTCCATTCGCCTGGACGATGTCTAATGTCCAAGTTGTACTGTTCAAGCTCCAAACTCCATCGCAAGAGCTTCATATTTTTGTTCGCCATCTGATGGATGAACTGCAAAGGTTTATGATCGGTGAACACCAGGACGACTGCGGATCCAAAGTAGACACTAAAGGCCCGCAAGGCGACCATCAGTGCCAGCGCTTCCTTCTCTATGGTCGAATAGCGAATCTCCTGCGGCAGCAGCTTCCGACTCAAATAGCAGATCGGGTGTTCCAATCCATCCTTCATCTGAAACAAGCACGCTCCCAGACAGAATTGAGAAGCATCAACACCCACACAAAACTGTTTAGTAAAGTCAGGAGGTATTAAGATAGGTCTAGAAGCCAGACGAGATTTTAGATCAAGAAAAGCAACCTCCGCTTCCTCATTCCATCTAAAAGGAATCCCTTTCTTTGTCAAAGCCGTGAGCGGCAAAGTAATATCAGAGAAATGAGGCAAGTACCTCTGATAGTATCCCGCTAATCCTAAGAAAGATTGCACCTGTTTTTTAGTAGCAGGCCTAGGAAATTTCAACACCGCTTCCACCTTCTTCAACCTTGGCTGAACTCCGTCAATCCCAATGTGATGACCCAAGAAATCCACAGACGCATTAGCAAAGACACATTTAGCCAGATTCAGAGTTAAACAAGCATCAGCTATTCGAGATAACACTTTTCGCAAATGAACCAAATGATCCGACCATGCTAAGCTGAAAATGATGATGTCGTCTAAATAAGCATCACAAAACTCATTCAATCCATTCAGCACTTTCGTAATTAACCTTGAGAACGAAGCCGGAGCATTCTTCAGGCCAAAACTCATGTATTTCCATTGGTAATGCCCTTTCGGGGTGACAAACGCAGTTAACGGAACTGACTCCGGATGCATCGGGATCTGCCAGTAACCTTTAGTCATATCCAGCTTTGTTATAAACCGTGACTGACCCACTCGATCAATTAACACCTCCACCCGTGGCATAGGAAATGGATCCGGAACAGATAATCCATTCAGTTTCCTGAAATCTGTACAAAGACGATCTGTACCGTTTGGCTTAGGCACCAAGACAATCGGAGCTGCCCACGGACTCTCGGACTCCTCTATTATCCCCGCTTCCAACAACTGATTCACCTCTTTATCCACCCTCGCCATTTTCTCAGGATTTAACCTGTAAGGGTATTGTCGAACAGGGCGAGCACCTTCAACCAAATCAATTCTATGAGACACCATAGATGTTTTACCCGGTACTTCACTAAACACATGTGCAAAGTCATGCAAAACATCCCGCAATTCCGCACGACATTCAGCAGACACTTCACATTGTAAGACCTTATCCTCTAAAGTCACATCATTCATCCTCACATCCGGATTTACCACCAACACAGAAGCCACCACCTCCTCATTCGGTCGCTCATACACCACATCCATACGATCCACATAGCGCTTCATCAGATTCACATGTACCACCCGTTCCGTTTTTCTTCGATCCGGGGTACTCACTAAATAATCGACCGGACCAAGTCGACGTACAACCACATACGGTCCACAATATTTGGTCTGTAAAGGTTTACCCACCAACGGAATCAAGAGTAAAACCTTTTCACCTTCCTCAAAAGACACAGCACGTGACTGCTTATCATACAGTTGCTTCGATTTACTTTTCGCATCAACAGCATTTTCACCAGCAAGTTTCAATCCAACACGCATACGTTCACGTAATTGTAAAACATAGTCAATCACGTTCTTGCCAGACACTTCATGTACAACATCTTTCGCCAACCATTCTTCCTTCATCAATTGCAACATGCCACGCACATCTCTGCCATACATCAAATCAAAAGCAGAAAAGCCAGTACCCTGTACCGGAACCTCTCTATATGCAAACAAGATCCACGGCAACATTGCATCCCAAGAACCCGGATATGTTTCAGCCAACGCCTTCAACATATCTTTCATAGTACGATGAAAGCGTTCGCACGAGCCATTCGTTTGTGGTCTATAAGGACTAGTTTTCAACTGCACAATACCACATTCATGCACAAACACTTGCATCAAATCAGACATGAATTCTGAGCCACAATCAGATAACAATTCTTTCGGAAATCCGAAAAGCGAAAAAACTTCACACAAACATTTAGCCACATCCTGCGCCGTATGATTCTTCAACGGAAACGCAAATGGAAAATGGGAAGCCAAGTCAATGACCGTGAGAATAAACCTATTCCCCGTTCCCTCACATACACTCAATGGGCCTACGATATCCATTGCCAAGCGTTGAAACACTTCCTCCATGACAGGCATACTGACCATGGGCGCCCTATGATTTCTGTTTCCTTTGCCTAAGCGTTGACACACATCACATGAACGACAATACTCACGAACGTCTCGATTCACATGAGGCCACCAGAAATGCTTCGTCAACCGATCCAGTGTCTTTCTAGTACCCAAATGCCCAGCCGCTGGTATATCATGGGCCACATGCAACAACTTCTGTCTTAAGTCACGAGGCACAACTATTTGTACCACACCCATTCCTAATGGTGTACACTTCTCCTCCCATCGACGCACCAAGACCTCGTCCACCAACGCATACGGTTGTACACGCCCACCGACAGACACCGTCTCGTCTACTTGTGCATACAATGGTCTCAATTCAGGACACCGGCGCTGGCGCAATATTAATTCCTGTCGGCTAACATATAGCTCCGATCTTTCTGTCACAACAGATTCTGTCGCTGCAAATAAACTCGATAAGTCGCCTTCATCGAAATTCATTCGTTCAACTTGTCTGTCAATTATTTCACCTGGCGTTCGCTCTTGGTCGGCCGACTCCGTACTTTGACCCACTATCTCCGACTGCTCGGGCGCCGCTTCACTGCACACCGCCGTCTCCCTCTCACTCTGTCTCACTGCATGTGCTCTAGCCTGTGCCCGAGTCGTCACCGCTACCTCCAACACCTGTCCTGCCAGCGCTGTATCATTACCCACAATGCAATGCACCCCAGCCATTGGAAGTGAATTCATTAGACAGCATAACACCTCACCTTGAACAAATGCACAATCAACATTCACTTTCACCAGAGGACATTCCACAATAGAACCAGATATACCTCTGAGTAATCGCGTTTCATTCATGTGTACAAACTCATGCTCATTCAACCATTCATTAGACACCAAAGACTGCAGCGCTCCACTGTCCCTCAAGAATACCGCCTCCTTTCGTGCACCCTCATCATCAATTACACATCCAATCACACAAAATGGTGCATACAGTTTATCAACAGATTCAATTGGCTTCGGAAAACTCTGTGGTTTAACAGGCGCCGAAACAGTCTGAACCAAACCCACAGGTTTCGCACCCCTCCAATTTTCCATTTGAGTCCCCTCCTTTCGTTTTAATTTCCAACAACTGGCCTTCGTATGACCTGGCGCTCTACAAAATGCGCACGTGACCGGTTCCCCAAAACCAGTGACGTCATCATTTTCCCGCACAGGCTTAATAAACCCATACGTTCCTCTTTGAGGCGAACGTCGACCCCAATTTGTATCACGACGCGTACCATCCTTGTACCCCACGCCTTGACGCTCCCATACATCTTTCTTCTCACTTTCATCAGATGAGAATCCTCGTGTACGGTCGAAAAAATCCCTGCGGAACCCCCCAGAATAATGGTTCGGCCCCTGCTTGTATAACACTGCATATTCATCCGCTAAACGTGCAGCACTTGCAACAGTATCAGGACTCTTATCTATCAGCCACCTGTGTACTTCAATAGGTAACGCTTGTACAAACTGCTCCATGAGAATTACCTCTTTAAATTTTGCTAACTCCTCCCACGAGTTTGTACCCTCAATCCATCTCTGAAAAGGACTCTGCAGTCGAAATGCATAATTCGCATACGTTTCCCTCGGTTCTTTTCGCAACCCCCGAAATTTCTTTCGATAAAATTCCGGAATACGTTCGTACGCCGTCAATAGCGCACTTTTCACAATATCATATTGGACGCACTCCTCCAACGATAAAGCCGCAAAAACTTTCGCCGCCTTCCCCGACAACTGTGGCTGTAGGAGGGACGACCATTTTCCCATCGGAATTTGATGCAACGTCATTGCTTGCTCAAACGCCGCAAAATAATGTTCGATATCGGCCGAATCAAATTTTGGCACAAATTTCAGAGCTGCCCCAAAACGCAAATCCTCATTTCCATGCGCTGGTCGTTCGACAGCACCACCTCCTTCTATTCTCCGTCCGTCCATTTCTAATCTCTGCTTCTCCAATTCCATATTCATTCGTTTCTCCTCCATGTCAAATCTCCTTTTCGTCTCCTCTGCTTCAATCCTCAATTTATTCTCCTCTCTCTCTGCTTCAATCCTCAATTTATTCTCCTCTGCTGCAATCTGCATTTTCTTCTCCTCTCTCTCTGCTTCAATTTGCATTTTCTTCTCCTCGAATCTCATTCGCTCCTTCTCTCTCTCCCACTCTCTGTCCTCTTTTAAGTGCAAGCGCTCTAACTCGGCCTCCTCTTTCTTAGCCTGTGCCTTAAGTTTCCAAGCTGCACTACCCAATTTCGGTGACAATGGTTTCATAGCCATTCTCCTCACCTGTGACCTAGACACGTCCTCCACTTCCTCACCATATGTCTCACTCACCAGTCGAAGTGTGTCACTTGGTATGTCTCTGACATCCCCAAATTCAGGAATTAACTCCTCCTCTAACGACGCTATTTTACCTCTACGCCCTGTCGACTATTCGACGTGCAGACCAACGCACAGCGCAAAAATTCACCCACGACAGCTCACTTCAAAACTGTCTCGACCAAATTTACAAAACTCGCAAAACTCAATATCGCAAAACGTCGAAATTTCCCGCACTAATTTTCCCGACCTAATTCTCCAAAAACAACAACCATTGACCTGTCTTCACGGCCAACCACCATATAACACTTTTCCAACGGAATTACCACCGTACTATTCGCTAAATTTCACGGAAACAACGCCCCTTTTTTGACGCAAATTTCAAATTATCGTGAAAAAAATCCCGAGAGGATCTGTTGGGTTCACTTGCTCTAGTCTAGAAGATGATGAGTAATACTCAGGTCCGTAATGTAAAATAACATCGATTTATTCAATAACAGAGCAGTCTGACAAGGAGTAGGTTAACGTTACCCAAAGCTGACATGAAGTACGACCGATACAGCTGATTCGACAGAGCTGACGTGAAGACACACCAGGCTAACGGAGCCCAAAGGAAGACGGATGTAGGCCAGTTCACCAACGAGGTGGGACGGCAATCGAAGAAGACAAACGTCGTAGAACACGAACCACACGCCACGCTCAACAGGAGTCGAACACACACCACAGAGTAGACCCACGACAAGAAGCAAGCCCCCACAGTAGTAGCCCTTTAAATAGGCCCTGCCCTTCCCTCAACTCCCACATAGTCAAGGAGAGTCCAAGTAAGGAAGCCCAGAGGGGTAATAGGTAGCTAACACTCACAATATATATATATATATATATATATATATATATATATATAGAGTTTAATATGAAACTGCATGACACAACGCAGTATAATTTGTGTACAATTCTTTGTTCCCCGCGTCAGGACCGATATATATATATATATATATATATATATATATATATATATATATATATATAGCCTATGGCTAAATCCAGATAATTTACCTGCATTGCCCCCCTACCCATATGGAATGGACTTCCCCCATCATTTCGCTCTGCCAAACTCTCTATACTATAGTAGGCCTAGTCTTTCGTAATCTTCCTGACGTCTCAAAACCTGCCTTAATTATCTCTCGGGGTTGCACGCACTGCGAGTGCTTCGATCTGAAAGGCTTTTGCTGCGAAAAGCGTTTTATAAGTTGTCAGGTAGGCCTACAATATAATTCATAGTATGAACTATTGATCACAAAATATGATCACAAATAGAAGTCGAATGCGAAACGCTCATCACCTCTACCGAATGGAGATTCGAGCTAGGTTGAGTAGTAGCCTAATAACAGCGATGAACCCAATAATGATTTGTGCACCATAATATGAACTTAACTTGCATGATTATAAACTATTCATAAAATTATAGTTAGGCCTATAGGCTATGTAACAGGCTGCGTTCTGTCAGCCTGAAGTTTTGAACAAACAAAATTGAAATGAGTGGACCTTTGGGGGGAGGGTAGGCCTATAGAGGGAGGCGATCACATAGGCCTACCCTTCCGAAAGAGTTTTTACCAATAGGCTACACTAGGCTGAGCCTCCTCCAAGGCAAGACTCGTCCTCAGTAGGCCTAATGATCCCATCGTTTAATAAGCGGGTTCACCATCTCAGTGACCTTTCGCGTGCGCGTGCGCAGTAGTCAAGGTCAATGCTACAATAGATGTTGAATTAAAATTGTAGCTTAAAGATTACAAATTCGCAATGCGCGAGTCATTAATTTTCCGAACTTTTGGTATATACACCATCTATTGTAGCATTGACCTTGACCACTGCGCACGCGCGCACGAAAGGTCACTGAGATGGTGAACTCGCTTAATATCTAATACTAATTAATTAATTAATTAATTAATTAATTAGTATCATTAATGCTTTAATTTGTGTATAGAAATTGGTTAAAAACCTAGAATTAGTAGGTTGAAATATGGGTGCCAATTTCAGGGGAGGGCAAATGACCCATCTTGCCCCTATGTGCGGGCGCTCATGCTGGCTTTCTGTTATCACTCGTATCCAATAATTTGAGGCGATGCTCTTTGTCTCAAGAACTTAAAGGGACAAGCTCCTAAATAGCCTACCTTTCTGACCTGACGGCAATGCATGAGGCACAACCCCTCCTCTCTCCGCTGTCTCTTCCTGCGAGTGGCGCATCTACCCCACTGCTTGCTGTCATCTTCGGTCTGGTGATCGACTTGGTTCCTCTGGCAAGGACTGCTATAATTTTATGGCCCAACACGTAGACGCTTTGTCATTGGGGTTCTTCTATGTGGAATTACCTCCTTCCCACTATCCGTAGTAAGATCTTATTGGAGGGGCACAGCCCTTCGCTGCTTGAAGTATTTCTCATTTCCTCGAAGCGTCTCCGAATAGCTAGTAGCCTACTTCAAGAGGCGCTTTATGAGTACGATACGATAGATGTTCAAAGTATACTAGCCGTAGTCCACTAGCGAAACCATGCGATCAGCTCTGATAATTTATTCGAGGCTGTCATTTTACTTTATAAATATCATGGGAAGTGGCCAACTAAGTCCACTTTTTCAAAATAAGCTATATAAACTTAAAGCGAAGTAAAATCTGAGTATTACAAGTTTCAGCGAGTATTGTTAAAATACGAAATAATAAGTGGCCTCTATCGTGAAGCGTGAAGACTCCTTGAATATGAATCATCTGTGGTTTCAGGTTTCTCTAAGTTTACTTCCGGTTATAATCGGATGACTATTTTCGCTTCTACGGCAATTATGGCAACACCGGCTGCAGCAGCAGAGAAAAGGAAACCGTAAGAGATAAACAGAAGATGAACTTACACTGACCTTTGATCATTTGTTCTGACGATTGAAAGCGGTCGCTTTCTGTTCTGACTGATATCTGTATATCTACTTTCGCTTGGAGCCTTTAAGTATTGATCACCGTCAATGGTGGTGAATACGTGTTTGTTTACAAGTGTGATGACGCCCCCATGATCCACTGTCCACACGTAGAGAGAGTTGTTCCGTGACTCTGTCGACACGCCTCTGTCAATTAATTTTCCATTTACGGCCTTTAACTTTCAAGTGAAACTCGCTCATGCACCGCACGAATTTAGTTCCGGTTGCAGGTGTGAAATGGGGCGTAGCGGATTAAAATACAGAATCGCTTTCTATTAATAGAGCATGAAGGGTATTTATTTCCTTGTTATGTGAAGTCCGCTGAAGAGGACTTTTAAGTGATGAATATGGGCTTCATTGTTTATTGTTGTGATAATGTGAACATGCAGATCTAAGCAGATCTGTGATTTGCTGAATAAACTGGGAAGATTTAAATTCTTAAGCAGCCTAAGAATAATATGAAAATGATTTAAGTTGCCTTTTTCTGGTTGTTTACAGAGATTTGAAAGTTGTGATACTTGGCGCAGCAAGTATAGGAAAGACAACGTTAGTTCATCGATACACAGAAAGGCAATTCCAAGAATCGATAACTGTAAGAAAATATTATCTACAGCTTCTGAAAACTCTAATGATGATATGTATTATAAATTGATGGGTTTTTTACAATGAATTCGCAATTATGTTTGTTCAATAATTTGTTTTTGGAGTGTTTATTATAACAGAGACTATTTAAAAATTATTACTGCTTGATTTGTTTTTTAAAATTCTGCAGGTAATATTATAACTTTTTGACTGGCTTCCATAGGTTCAGAGATTAATAGTGCCTTTGAAATAAGGTAAGCTGGGGAAGGTCTACAATATATAAATGCATGTCAATCAATCAATATACTTTATTGATCAACCTAATACATGCAAGCAAGCAATTTGAACATTCATGTACAGGGGCATTAATGGGTAGACCCAAAGAATCATACAGCTATTCATATAAAGATATTTATAATATAAAAGCATTAGCTTTATATTCTATGTGTCAATGCATAAACATATTTATCATGAAATTATTTATGTTTAATTGATTTTCATATTTAGCATGCTTTCTTTTGCATGTTTGTGCTAGCAGTGATTTTTTTAGTCCTATGTTGCATTTTGTGTGCCATAAATATTTATTCCATGAGAACAATATTCTGAGCTTTTCAGCTTGCCAAAAGTACTATGATTTCTTTAGATAGTATTTTCATTTTTTAGACTCTAGGTGCATCATTTTCCTTGAAACACTGGAAGAATTTTAACATAGCGATATGGGTGAGTGCATACTTTTACCATTTAAGAACAGGTATTATAATTCAACCTTTCTGCATCACTGCCAGTTTTGAATAACGAAAAATCTGCTGTATTTCCAGTAACAAGCTTTGTTGAGTCTGTGAGAGAGGCACCTACACTAAAATTGTAAATGAGATTATCAAATTAGATTATACAAGGCAGCATAAGATAATTTAGAGTTCATGTTCTTGGAGGCTTTTATGATTTATAGATAAATACTCTTCCTAACTACTGCATTAGTGTAGCAGAAAACTGGCCAAGATCCTTGTTGAGATGTGTGCTACAAGTTCCGCAGGCTTTTACAAGATTTGGTGACTGTTTCTTCTTTGTCTTGGAACCCACTGCATGGAACAGACATCCTTGATCATGTGAAGAATGCACCATCTCTGGTGTGATTTAAATCAAGACTCAAAACCTATCTTTTTAAACAATCATGTGACTGCCATTAACTTTTTGAACTCACTACCAAGTGCCCTTTCCTTCGGCCTCGGCTGGGCTGGGGCACTATGCAAATCGTCTTTATTATTTTCATTATTATTATTATTGTTTCTATTATTATTATTTTTCAATCCCCAGAGGTATTTAGGATCCATCAGGGATTTAAATATTAATTTAGAACCGATTGGAAACATCTGGAATGGCATCTAATCATTGTTGTTGTTATTATTATTATTATTATTATCATCATCATCATTATTGATTCAGCCACATATTGCAACAATTTCCAAACATAGCAAGTATGTGGGAATATTCTCTATTAGATATTTTTAATATTCTCTGTTAGATATTATTGTGCAACAAAAGGCCACAGCGTTATATCGCTGAATGGTCATCAAAAGTCTATTATATATTATTTATTTATTTATTATATTTATATTATTATTATTATTATTATTACTAAGAGCATCTGCTCATGCTAAAAATACAGGTTGGGGTTTTTCGAAGGGGCTAAGTAAACTTCATGTTGATTTGAAATCGATGTTAAAGTTGCTCTACAAATTTCACCATATCAGTTTTTCTGTCATAGAGTTTATGAAAAGTCAGAATGCGACAAAATGTTCCTCACCTAATAGACGTTTGAATGCAATGCTGTCTGTTACATCGAAACGGTTTTTGATTTGTAGGACACGGCAGGCGAAGAAAAATTCCGAGGGCTTAGCAATTTTTATTGTCGGGGAGCAGGCGCAGCGATTCTGGCTTTCGATCTGACGGACGAAGACTCGTTTCATTCCCTCCGGTGAGTTACGGTCATTTGCAGCATTTCTTACTAGACATTTTGCCTCTTCTTATAGGTGTACTGATGGTTTTTGCGATTGTACGAGCAGTGGTTAAAGTGGTTTGGGCAGGGTTTTTTTAACGTGCAGTTGTACACAAAATGTGCAGTTCTAAATGGATTTGTGCAGTTGTGGAAGCACTTCTTTATAGTTTAAACTAGCAAAAAATTGTCCTCCGATTGGAAGTAATTTACCATGGAGGATGGGATGGAAAAGAAGGAGTTGTGCAGACTTTCTAAAAATTTCTTAAAAACAGCCCTGGGTTGGGGTGAGCAGTGGAAATGATGAAGATGAGTTTCATTGTAACGCAACATGGGTTTCCAAGGTTCCATGCATAATTAGAATGCATGCAGAGAGTTTCGGGAGCATTGGGAAGGCTGTTCCTACACGTTCCCTTTCACTTTAAACCCGGTACATTAGATTTTTCGAATGTACCAAGTTGCAGCATGTCCTCAGTAAATGAATATTGTATTGTGTTGTATATAACTTGTATTGTATATGATTCAACCGTGATGTGTGTGTTTCTGCTTTCATCGCAGAGCTGTTTTTGTTCCGCTACTCGTATCTGCACAAGACGAATGTTACTGCGTTGTCGTTGGAACAAAGAAGGATCTTATCCCAACGTCCGGTCGGTCCGTAGCCGAGGAAGACGGCATCAGACTTGCGGAAGAGGTGAACAAAACGCATCCTACCCAACCACCGTACTTCGAGACGTCCAGTCTGACAGGAGAGAACATCGACGAGGTGTTCGAATATCTGTTCAATTGGTGCACACCGAAGATGGCTGCCGGCCGACCGAACGACACTTTTCCAGCGGAAAAGGAAAAGCAAGCGACGAAAGGCGGATGCGGGTGTTGAAAGTGATAATTCCCGGAAAAGGATTGCAGTTCATCTGTCCGCCTTATTTTCAATCGCAATTCGTGTCGTTGCTTCAGAGACGTTGGTGAATGATTTGGTGAAAATGAGAACTTTGGCTGTATTATTATTATTATTTACTCATTTTGATTCGAATGATCGCAGAGCAGCCGTATTATTTATTTTTTTAAAGCTGTTACTAACTGGTTTATTTAATTTTATTTTGATATTCTAAAGTATGTGTTAGAAATTGTGGTAGTCTAATTGGGGTGTCTATTGGGGCGCTGCGTCAAATTTTTTTCGTCTGATTGGCGGTGATGTTTTAAAGCATCGCAGACTTCTGCCTTATGTAAAGAGAGCAATTTTATATAGAATTTTTTAAAATTCATTAGGAAAGTAATCGACGTATTGAACTGTGTCCCGTTTGCTAAGATTCCCACTAGATTTATTTATCCAATTTGTTGTGATTTATTAGTGGAACTCGTCTATGAGAATGCGACATTTGTGTAATCATGAATGAAATTATCATTTCTCATAGAACATGTTGGACAAAAATGCCAGTTCACAGATTGGTCCTCATCATATCTATGATCATGGGCGGAGTTTGGTTTCCGTTCTTGGAGGGGCTAAAGCCTTCTTGGGGGACTAAGCCTGGGAAAAGATATCATTTACACGATGAAAACAATAAATTTGGGTCTTCATGGGGAGGCTTAGCCTCCCCTAAACTCCGCCCATGTCTATGGTAATTGCATGCATATTTCTGTAATTGCGAGGGTGTGGTGGTGGGGGTAGTCAAGTATTGGGATGAGGTCTGATGAGTATCTTTCGAATTTAAGAATCCTTTGCCATTTTTATATGGTACGCAATGTGCCTGTTGAACCTTCCAAGAATTTCACTGTCTGTAAAGCTGTGGTTATCATTGGCAAACATGGTAAATTGTAAGTGGCTACCAAACGTGGCAATGTATTAATCTGAATTATTTGCCACTGCGTGGGTTTTTATCGTTGGTCAAATACAGGTTGTATTGACGAAAAGAATTCTTGCTGATTACTAGAAGTTGGATGGATGAAAATACTAAATTGGGCAGATAATTTAAAACGATAGATTATCGAAAACGTAACTTGGTGCAGCAGGTGGTGTAACAAGCAGTGCCGCAACTTATTTCTCGTCTGCTATGGTGTGTGATTGCACAGCATCGTATGTTCACTGTTTGGAACTTTGATTGTTCGGGTTACAGAAGTTGGAACACATATTCTCTGCTTTTTGTTTCTGCCATTTACAGATGTCTGACTCCTTTGGCTTTCCCTCTTGAGGTGCAGCTCCAAGGTTGAACATGCATGTAACAAAGTTAGCAGAGCTTTTAACAAATTTTACCTTTCTTTAATCATTTACCCGTTTGCCCCGAGAATATCCGCTTAAAATGGGCTTAACGGGAAAAAATGAACGGGTTAATAAACAAAAAATGCATGGTGGCTGGATTTTTTGCATCCAGTTTTCAGATGACCATTTTTTTCTATTCAATTTTTTTATTAATACTTTTTCTTCAGCATAACTCTACCTTCGTCTATCATTAAAATTCAGCAGTTGAACCTGTAGACGTCCGTTAAATATGATCCTATAATCCTAAATATATGCTGTGCATTGTACATAAACATTAAACCGTTGTTTTGCGTTTTTCATTGTCTTGTTCGGCGCCTGTGAAATACTAGTCACAAGCATGTTCTCTTTACCTCTTTGGTAATGGTTAAGGCACTAATGAACAATGACACTTTGTTGTACATATCATTGTTTTGCGATTCCAGTGTCTCATAATCCATCATTTCTGGGAGTTGACCGGAAGAGGAGTGGCAGCGACATCTTCCTTGGCACCAGCGGTGGTGGTGCCATCGCTGGCACCGGTGGCACCACCAGCGTCCTTCTCTTTGGCACCGTGCTTCAGCGTCCGAACAAAGTCGACGTACTGGAACTGACCGGAGTCGACATGTGTCGTCTGGAAAAGCTCGTCGACCATGTCGTCTGTCCATCGATCGCCCATTGTCGTCATCACCTCGCGTAGTCGGTCCTCGGTTATGACACCTGCAGTGCACGCAGTACGAGAACATTGTGGGGGTTGAGTGGGAGCGCTCCTGAGTAGTAACATTGAAGAGGTGCTACAGTGTATGAGAATTGTGGGGGTTGAGTGGGGAGTGCTACTGAGTGGTAACGTTGAAGGGTGCTACAGTGTATGAGAATTGTGGAGGTTGAGTGGGGAGCGGTCGTGAGTAGTAGCCTTTAAGGGTGCTACATTATGAGAATTGTGGGGGTTGAGTGGGGAGCGCTAGTGAGTAGTAACCTTGAAGGGGTGCTACAGTGTATGAGAATTGTGGGGGTTGAGTGGGGAGCACTACTGAGTAGTAACCTTGAAGGGTGCTACAGTGTATTAGAATTGTGGGGGTTGAGTGGGGAGTGCTCCTGAGTAGTTTGAAGGGGCATTACAGTATAAGAATTGCATAAAAATGACTCCGACGTTGATTCATGTGGAATTGGGGTATGTGCATTGTGCAACGAAGACTTTACAATGGGATCCGAAGAAAGACTAGGGAGGGATTGGACCCCTCAACCCTTGGCAGTTCTCACCCTGCAGGCCGCACGGTCATTATGTCCGCGCTGAGGTTGGGAGCGCCTCTGAGTAGACCCTTGAAGAAGCGCTATATAAATGCACATAATGAATTAATATAATGAATTATTACAAGAATTGCAGGAAAGGTTTCTTAGATCGCTTGGCTCACTCAGCCTCACTGGGGTTGGGGGTTGAGTAAAGGTGAGACTGTGTTCCACATTGAGATGGGGTGTGCAAAGAAGACTAATGTGCAGGGTGAGAATTGCCATGGGATAGAGAGTTCAGCCCATAGTCTTAGGAGGACCAGGGCTTAATGTGTGCCTATACAATCATGGACGGCGTCCATGCACTTATTTTAAAATCTGAACGCCGTCCAGCCACTTATTGGCCAGCAATGACTGGAAAGGTAAGGGGCGTCCAGGCACTTCTTTTGGAAATGTAAGGGGCGTCCAGGCACTTATTTTCCCACACTTTTAGCACTGCTTAGGACTGTACAGTAAGGGCTTCACTACACTCCCAAACGCCCACATAAGTCAACGTCTGACCTCATTTATTTTTCTACAGTCCTCATATTTACCATGAGGCCGTGAGGAAGAGTAGGGGATTGAAAATGGGCGCTAAATAAATTTATAAATAGAATACAATAAAATGCAATTCAAATACGATACAGTACGATACAATGCAATACAATTCAATGCAATACAATGCAATACAAAACAATACAATATACTTGCCTGATCGTTTGTCGTCAAAGCATGCGAATGCGTTGAGGATGACCTCTTCGGGGTCGGTTCCATTGAGCTTCTCTCCGAACAGAGTGAGGAACATCGTGAAGTTGATCGGTCCCGGCGCCTCGCTGATCATCGTCTCCAGAAAGTCGTCTGCTGGGTTCTTGCCCAGTGACGTCATCATTTCGATGAGGTCATCTTTGTCGATGAAACCGTCGCGGTTCTGGTCGATCACGTTGAAGGCCTCCTAAAAATTCACGAACAGCTCTTCAAATGAGTTTGTAGACCTTGTATGCAAGGCTGCATTAAGGCTAGTGTCGGCCCGGGTGCTGTGATTACCCTCCAATGGCATCATCTGATAACCCACCTATCTATCAAGCCAACTCTGAGCATAAGCGCAACCACCCTATGGGACCCACGGGACGCGTCCCCTCCAACTTTTGAGTGGTCCCCTAACTTTATTATTATGGCCCCCAACTTTTAGGACGTGATTCATTATGGCCCCCTCAACTTTTAGGACGTGATTGCGCCTATGACTCTGAGAACCTCTGAGTAGGCCTAGGCCCTAGGCCTACCCACCGGTCCACCATGCACATATTTGCAGTTGCATGTCCCTCAAAACTGCGGGCGCCCTAGTGCTGCAGCACATTTTAGCACCCACCTAACAGTGGGCCTGCTTGTAGGCCAATGCATGCACATGTAAATCATGTGAGCCTATGTAGGCCTAGGTCTATATATGAAAAGTCACCATTGGTTCAGGAAAAAAAATTAAATCACTGGTTCACAGCATTGTAGTTAGCCTACAATCAAGATAACTCTTGTAGCTGAATCATCCAACAAACAAAACTTGTTAACAAACGACGATATCGATAGACTATCATTAATGGCATTTGATCAGTTGACGAAATTAAAAATTGGAAGTGACCAGAAAGTTTAACGACCAAAAGAATTCAGAATAAAAAATCTAAAGGCAGGGTAAGAATTTCCGGTATTGTGGGGTTTCAAACTTTTTAAGTCTCTTGGGACTCAACTCAACTCAACTCAAGCTTGTTTATTCAAGTTTGCTGTAGGTGACACAGTCACCTACAGCAAAGTTTCACCCCAATTTACACGAATCAAAGATTACTCCCTCCTAGTAATTCGTTTACGCAATTCTGAAGGTCTAAACATCATTTCCGGTCTAGTGGATTGGGTTAGACAAACTATAGTTCTCTAGGATAATTTCAGGATGAATTTGCGAGGTGTTTGAGATGTGTTTACTTTGAATTCTTGTATCTGTGGTTGGTTGAACATGGAGAAGACATTTGATGTGTATCTATGCGTCTTCTGTCGCCCTGGCTTCTTCTTCAGCGACTTCACTGATGACGTCATCTTCCGGTCGTCTGCTCTCTAATGGCGGCAGTAGCAACATGAAAACATGCAAAGTATAAATGTAAGCTTAAATAGCTTATCAAAATAATATTCAAGACCATTTGCGGCCTCCCTTGGATGATTAGCACATTTAAGTTAACTACAGTTACTGATCTATACCGTATAATGGGAGGGGTGTATTCAGATGGGCTACAGCGGTTAGGCATAAGTCGTAGAGATGACATTTCAGATTAGGGGAGAGAGAGAGACAGACAGACAGACAGAAAGACAGAGACACAGAGATATAGGAAGTAAGAAAGAGTGAGAGAGAGGAAGAGAGAGGAAGAAATAGTGTGTGCGCACGCGCGCGTGCGTGTGCGTGTGTGTGCGCGTGCGTATGTGAAGCGAGCCAGACAGAGAAGGAGGGGAAGGAGGGGAAAGGGAGAACAGAGAGACTGAAAGAGATAGAGAGAGACAACGAAAGACATAGATAGCATAGGAGAGAGGGATAGAGACAGTGACAGAGAGTAAAGCCTGCGCATAGCAAGATAAGAAGAAAGTAGTCGTTGAGGAAATATGATTATAAGCGGCCACTAATTTAGGGAATGAGTCCAACACATAGCTAGGCTACGACGGAATGCATTAATCACGAATGACAGATTGTAGAAAATCGCAGGAGAATTGGTTCTCAATCAACTTTTGGTCGGAGTCACAATCGGGAATTGGATATTTAAGATGAAAGAATTGACAATTAAAGGACCAGATGGGCAGAAGCAGCTTCAAAAACCAACGCACGCTCTGCCGAACAATGCTTGGATGCTTTGGAGGGACGTATACATTCGTACAATGTAGCAGGCCCCAAAAACTTTTTAAATGCCCTATTCTTACCTGTGTAGTTTCGAGGTAGAAAAAAGACTCTTTGTGATTCGATCAGCTACAGGGAACTTTTCCTCTGCCTATGCAAGATGTACAACCAGGCGGTTAGTCAATACGGTGCAATAATGGTCCAACGTCAAACCTGATTACCAGACGTCTAGGCTGACTGGTTGCTTGTCTGTTGAGCTCCACGTTAATCTGGATCACTATAAACAACAAAAGTTGAACATTCACAGCTTAAACTTCAAATGATGACCAACCGTCTGAATAGACAGAATACAGAGTTCCTGCGTTCTATACGGTCTACGATCGAACCAGACACTTCGATAGTCTGTATACCACGATAATGTGGTATACGTACATGTATACGAGTACTGTACGCAGCCTATGAGTCACGAAAATCTTTCCTGCAGGCCGAGGTGTCTTTCCCCGGCTCTTCGTAGGTCTATACAACTATCTCCATCGTGCATTCCATGTGTAAGCAATGCTTAATCTCGTTGCCTAGAAATCCCTGCCTGCCTATAAGGCGGTGCACAAACCTCCGTTAGCTCTGTGTGTGGAGTCTGCGCTTGTGGCTGAACACCACTGCTGGCATTTTGCTGTGGCGTCTTCAGCAGACAAGCCAACTGATGCAGCTATAGCTTGCCAGCAACTGTGCGTGTGGATAGGGTGTTCCAAGTAGCACATATTTTCCTTCCTATACGTGTGAAAAAAAGTTGAACATTCACAGCTTAAACTTCAGTATGCCTATGCATAATGACGAATGCAGCACTGTCGATGTAGAACTTTAAGACGAAGCTTGCAGTTGATCTGTTTAGACATCTTACTCATCATGTACGTCTAGCTACTGGAAAATTTCCCAACTGACTTCAAATTGCTATGCACAGCTAGCAGCAGATTCGTTGTCTAGAGGCCCAATGTCTGTACATGTATAGGCCTAGGCCTAAGTATTGTCGTCCGTTCTCATAGTCCAGCGTAGACCTACGCAGCAGACAATAGGGGGCCTTTAGGGGCAACTCTTTACGTCGAATTGCCGGTACTTTTTTTTACTATGCTGTGGTTTGTTACATCTGACAAATCAAACTTCGTTTAATAAATTCCACAAGTCTTTTTTCTTTGGCTCCGGCTCAGCTGCGAGCGCTACTTCTCAACAGATTTCCTAAAGGGCGCTATACAACTTCATAGACTAAATGAATGAATGCATAAATAAATGGATGGATGGATGAATGAATGGATGAATGGATGAATGAATGAATGAAAAAAATGAATGAATGAATGAATGGATGGATGAATGAATGAATCAATGAATTTCTTGATGGATGAATGAATGAATGAACGCATGAATGAACGCATGAATGTACGGATGAATGAATGAATGAATGAATGAATGAATGAATGAATGAAGGTGATTTGCGTCTTCCACCTTAATCCAGCATTTGGACTGGCACGGCAGAAATAATATATGACATTGGCGGAATTCCTTTTAACAGACTAAGAACGATTGTTGCTGTTGAACGATACTGCCACTTAAAAGATGATTAGTGTCGCCCTCCTTTTTTATTCAGGCTTGGGACTGGCACTGGCAGAATGCAACCAGTGGCGGAATTTACTAAGACCGTATACAAATCAATTTTTTCATGTCTGCGGGTTTTCGACTGCAACTTCCCGTCCCTCGGGAAGAGAGAATGGTTTTATATGGTGCTTTCCATGCTGCTTTCCATGAGTCTCCATGCAGCGCTTCCGTTTTTTTCTATCGTTTATCTTTGCTGCGCTTATCTGTTCGTCCGGCAATCGATCTTTTCGTTATATCTCCAACCTAAACTTAAGAACCTATAGGCCTACTAGAGTCTGCGCCACGTTGGAACTATAGGCATAAATTATGTAAAAATATTTGAAGCGAAGTGCGTCGCTTTATCATATGCTTCAGTCTGTCTGTCTGTAAGTCTTTCTTTCTGTATCTCTGTCTGTCCGTCCATCCGTCCGTCCGTCTGTCTGGTTGTCTGTCTGTCCGTCCGTTTATCTGTCTGTCTGGGTCTGTCTCTCTGTTTATCTGTCTGTCTGTGTCTGTCTGTCTGTTTGTCTGTCTGTCCGTCCGTTTATCTGTCTGTCTGGGTCTGTCTCTCTGTTTATCTGTCTGTCTGTGTCTGTATGTCTGTTTGTCTGTCTGCTTGTCTATCTGTCTGTGTGTCTTGTCACATCTGTTTCTGCAGCCGTCCCTTGAATCCCTTCATATATACGCGATTTCCTCATCTCTGCTTCCATGCCACTCTGTCTCTGTCTTTGCCTCTGTCTCTGTCTTTGCCTCTGTCTCTGTCTTTACCTTTGTCTCTGTCTGTCTCAGACACGTTGACGCACCCAGACGCACACACGAGCACATGCACAAGCACACAAGCAAAGACAAACACACACACAAACAGACAGACACACACGCAGACACACACACAAACATCCACACACCCACGCATCCAAGCAGGCTGTTCCAGCTGATTCGTCCTGTATCGTGTCCTCCTCAGTCTGGCATTTGATCAGAAAATATTGCGTCGTTCGTGGCTTCTGCTGTTTGTTTGTTTGTTTGTTTCTACCATCGCATGAGTTACGGATGAATTCTGCCCGATAAACTTCCCATGTCTAATCCTTAATCAACCTTTAGACATGCAGTCGTTAACTATAGCACTATCTGACACGCAGGGGCGGATCCAGGGGGACCAATCCGACCCTCCTTTTAGAAATATCCTTATTTTTGACCAGCTATTCTGGCTCGGAAAGTTGACGTCTTGGTCGCCGAAAAAGCTGATGACCCATGAGTAAATCCGTAGGCCTTCCCAACACCCACGGCACACCCGAGGTCCTTACGACTAAAAAAGGTCATCAACTTTTTTGGCGGACAAAATGGAATATTTTTCTCAGGAATTGGAGACAAATGACTAAAAAATGGGTCATCAGCTTTTTCGGCGACCAAGACGAAAATTTTTCCCTGCTTCAAGACCGAAAATTTTGCAGAGACGATTGTTGACCGTAGTCTTCCAGTTTGGTGGCGAGCGGTGCTACGTGAGCGGCAGGCTAAATCTTCGGGGGACTTTAGCTTTAGTTACAGCGTAGCACGTGGGTTATCGTTCAACTTCAATCGCACAGAGAATTAACCCGAAACAGTTTTCAATCTTTTCTTGCTGGTTAATTGATCATCGGTTTATAATATTTACATTGTATTTATAACGATTCACTTGTCATAATCTATTCTTCGTTTCTTGTTCTCTCCAGGCCCTTATCTTTTTAGGCCTGTCGTTCGCAACCGATCCCTTCGCCTCGCTGCGGCCAATGCTCTCCCGTCCACGATCCTCGGCGAATGATCCCTCCTTTCGTGTGGCCTCTCTTCTTAACCGCATTTCTTCCATCTGCCAATCATCCCTTCAGACCCTGCGTGGCACCAATTGCCCGCCCATTGCATCTCTCTGTCTCTCTCTGTCTCTTTCTCCCTCTCTCTCCTCTTTATATATTGGTAATGACTAATAGGCTAAGTGTTCACAGAAAATGATCTAGGCCTATAATTATGATCATTAGGCCAACAATTAATCAAATAAGAGTCATAAAACATAAAAACAATACATAGTTATAAGCATCATCGCCGACTACTCCCTCACTACATCATCACACTTTCTTTAGCTGATGGCACAAGAATTGTGTCAACAGCACGTCGTGTAGGTGACTCTTGAAGGAGAGTTCGTCACGGGTCGACGAGGTTTTTACAAGAGCACAGGCAATCGTCGCACGGCAATTATCTTAATGTCTTTTCCGTGACGTCGCCAGGCTGGCTATCACATGAATCCCTAAGTGATTTAATCTATAACATAAAGCAGAAACACAAAAAACGAGTAATATCTGTGAGATAAACATCCCTATATATCAATCATTCGCTCGTTTTCCCAAAAACCCAAAGGCTTTATGCAGACACCGTAAGTAAAGTAAGTACGACGTAACACAAACAATATGAGCGTTTTACAACACTGGTTGTTAGTGAATTAGCGCAATAGTCCATCTGCCATAGAGTCGTGCATCCCCTCCCCTTTTGTCTATGTAGCTTAGCGTTTCGTTAATTGCTTGGCAGGGTTCGCTTACACGTAGCCTATGTCGTACAATTGTAACTCGTCGTTTTCTTGTCCTTCGTCGTCTCTAATGTCTGGCGCCTTATAATGAACTTTGTGCGGTTGGGCTGTCTGGATCACATGCGCTTTGAAAGTCTGTGTATTTGATTCTTTGGCGTGCCATTGTCTCAATGGATTTATATGGTAGGATCTTGGTCGTTTGTCTGTGCTTTGTCGCAGAAGTACCTGTTGACCTGGCTGTAGTGATCTGTTGGTTGATTCATTGCCATAATAGACCTTTTCAGGTGGTCTTCGCCATTTCCCTTCACCAATGCCTCGATTCCCCGCCCAAGTGTCATCATGGGCCATCTCTAACATCTTTGATCGGTACCCTGTCGGTAGAATTAATTGCTTTCGTCCACCTCCTCCTTCATCATCTGCTTGGCTCGGTTTTCCTCTCCGAAACAAGAAGTCGTTCTCGATTAAATATCTGCTGTCTCCCTCCCTCGCTAGTTTCCACGATTCGTATAAGGTAGGGTCATCATGCTGTGCTTTCTTGAAGTTATCTGATTCGTCTGTCGTCACAGTGCTTCTGTCTTCGGTCTGCTCCCGATCAGAGACCCATTCATCGGCTGCCGTCTCCGTCGGAGATTTATGACCAGGCGTCGTGTGCGCCCCATTTGCTGCGGTGATTACCTCCTCCTCTTTCTCCTCTTCCTCCTCTTCGTGGGCCGTGTCTTTATGGTTTGCCGGCCTAGCCCCTTCATTAGAGATGGCGCCTCCCAACTCATCACCTGCCTTTTCATCGTAGCATCGGTTACTGAAATCCTCTGGTCGATCATCTGGATAATCTTTGACGGTATATCCGGCTACGGGGCATCTGTTGCTTGTTGAAGGCGTTTGAAGTGACTGACCAGGCGTGCTTATCAATTCTCCCGAGGAGTCGTTAATTGGTCTGAAGTCGGTGGGCGGGCCACCGTCTCCCGTTCCATCGGTCACCGAAGACCTCCCGTTGATCGGCTGGAGCGTTTGAGAGGGTTTTATGACCCCGGTGCTTTGTCGATTAGGCGGTGGGTCATTTTCTGGTAGTCGCCTTTCGTCAGGTGCGATTAAATGACTCTGTCCATCTCGGTCGTCAACTTTGTTGATATCATTAGTGTCTTTTAAGTCCGATTCTATTCCTCCTTTCAAAGCCGGTCGCTCGCAAGGCGTCGCTACAGTCTCGTTCTCCGCCTGTCGTCCGTCGGTCGTCTCTATACCGCCCCCAGGTGTTTTCGGTTCACCGAGCGCTTTGGTCTTGTCGGCTGTCTGCTTGTCCTTCTGACTGTCACTGTCTGTCTTACCGTCATAGTCACGCCGTCTAGCGGTCGGAATTGTCTGGCCAACGTCTTCTGGCCGCCCGACGCTAGGCATGTTAACCGTGTCCGTCAGGTCTGCGTTATCTGCGAATACATCATTGCCAATTATCACAGACACTGGGAGGTGCGGGACAACACATGCCCTCACCTTTATCTTCCTGTCCGTTCCAAATTCATGGGACGACATCTCAATTTCACAAACCGAAAAACACCTTATCGTGCCAAATGCACATTGTAAGCTTATCATTGCTGGATCTTCTATGGCAGATGTCTTATGTGACGCTATTTCAGAATTCACAAGAGTGACCTGGGCACATGTGTCTCTAAACCCTTGCACGTCGCAACCATTTACACATATTGGTATAAGAAAACGCTTTTGATACTCAACGACCTTATCGAGAGTTGACTTAGGTTTCACAAACTGCACTTGCGCATGCGCTTGACCTTGGGCTTGGGATCTATTATCATGACGATTGAACGTCTGGTGTTGGTAGCTTGTCCTGCCCCCTTGCCCTGAATGCATTTGTCTTGCATCCCACCGCCTATCATTGGTGCTATCTGCAAATGACTCTGTGTCTCTGCCCGTGGACCTTCTTTCCCAAGGGTTTACCTTGTGTTCAGAATTTGGCGTTCTGAAGTTGTGATTCTGTCCCTGATCACCCTGGCTCGATTTGCGCCCTTCCATTGTGCATTCGAAGTGTAAATCTGCAAATTCAGCGACTTCTGCAGCCCTTTTAGGCTTTCTTGCTTCAATAAAATAGCGACAATCATTCGCAAGAGAGTCTCTTAATCTCTCCATGATAATGTCGTCCCTTAAGGATTCAAAATCATTTATCTCTTTGCATTCAAGATAATTATCGAACACATCATTCAACTCGCCTAAAAATTGCATATAAGACTGTTTCCCTGCACTGTGCATGCATTTAAATTTATCCAAATAAAATTTTGCATTGTGCCTACATGCTTGGAGAAGTGCACGTTTTGTTTCCCTGTAGTTGGAACAGGTGTCGAAGGAAAGTCTATTATAATGCACTCTCATTGTCGAGTTAAGCAAAGCCGGAAGTAGCTTAGCCCACTTGCTCTCCTCAATTCCTTGCAGAATGGCAATTTTCTCGAAAACATGGAAATAAGACACTATATCTTCGCTTTCGTGCATGGTTGGCAGCTTGGAATACACCGACGGACCAACGGGGTCACCAACAGAAAATGAAGGGTTTGGCTGTAGTAAACCCAAATTCGCTTTCTCTCGCAAGAGGGCCAATTCCGCCGCCATCTTTTCCCTTTCCGCCATCAACCGCCTCTCTTCTGCAAGCGAGCGTTTTTCTTCTGCCTGAAGTAGTTCAAGCCTCGTCTGGCTTTCGCTAACGCTAGCCTGGTCTGCATCCTCGTATTCATCCAATCCATCGTCACCACCTGATTGAGCCTCATTTTCCCTCAACTTTTCGATCATGGCCCTTTTATCTAGGCCTTCACAATCTATGCCTCTCTGTCGACACTCTTCCTGCAACTCTGCTTTCTTCATTCTCTCAAACATTTTAAGCAGAAGAACCAAAGTACAACAATAAAACTAGTTCAAAAACACACGAGGTTCAATTAACCTTCAAAACGCTACTACACAAAACAATAAATTCAAAAGCAGTCTTTCTCGCAGAACGGGTTATTTTCAATCACCCCTTTCGTTCATCAATAACAAACACAACAAGTTCATCAGTTAGCATGCAGACTCCGCTCGCAATAAAATGAGCTCCAGAGCGCTTCACATAAATCAGTAATTCGCACCTTTCGTGCTTTACAACCACATTCTCTAATAAATCAATTACTGACTCTGCAGTACAAACAATTCTCCCGCAAACACCATTCAGACTATAAACATTAACAGCACCAAGTGACTATGAGCAGTCAAACAAAATGGCTCGTGCTCACCAGGTGTCTCGGATGTGTCGTTCTTTTCGACCTTTCTACACGACTGCAGCATGTAAAGATCTCGCAGAGCTCCAAGTTGTCCCGCGTCACTTGATGTCCCGTCAGAATCCTTGCTCCAGCGAATCAGCGATCGTCGAATCCTTTGTTCCAGCGATCGTCCGAATCCTTTGTTCCAGCGATCGTCCGAATCCTTTGTTCCGGTGATCAGACTGCGTCGGTTGTCGCCCTCCTGTCACCAATCTCTCCGGACGTGTAGTTCCAAAGAATCCGCCGCGTCCAATGAGATCAGTCCTCGTGGAGTCCGACTGAATCGTCCGCCGTCAAACGTCGCTTTCTCGTCTGCTTCTCCGTTTGTCTGGAATCGTTGTTCCGCTTCGTCTCTTTGTCAATCGTTGCTGTCGTCGCACAAAGTCTCTGCTCCGTTAAAAATTGTCTGAGATCCGCAGCGTTGAAGTTCTGCTTTCTCGAACAAAATCCCAGCTGGCACAATGTACTGGAAGAGACGATTGTTGACCGTAGTCTTCCAGTTTGGTGGCGAGCGGTGCTACGTGAGCGGCAGGCTAAATCTTCGGGGGACTTTAGCTTTAGTTACAGCGTAGCACGTGGGTTATCGTTCAACTTCAATCGCACAGAGAATTAACCCGAAACAGTTTTCAATCTTTTCTTGCTGGTTAATTGATCATCGGTTTATAATATTTACATTGTATTTATAACGATTCACTTGTCATAATCTATTCTTCGTTTCTTGTTCTCTCCAGGCCCTTATCTTTTTAGGCCTGTCGTTCGCGACCGATCCCTTCGCCTCGCTGCGGCCAATGCTCTCCCGTCCACGATCCTCGGCGAATGATCCCTCCTTTCGTGTGGCCTCTCTTCTTAACCGCATTTCTTCCATCTGCCAATCATCCCTTCAGACCCTGCGTGGCACCAATTGCCCGCCCATTGCATCTCTCTGTCTCTCTCTGTCTCTTTCTCCCTCTCTCTCCTCTTTATATATTGGTAATGACTAATAGGCTAAGTGTTCACAGAAAATGATCTAGGCCTATAATTATGATCATTAGGCCAACAATTAATCAAATAAGAGTCATAAAACATAAAAACAATACATAGTTATAAGCATCATCGCCGACTACTCCCTCACTACACCCCTCTTTTGAAAATTCCTGTATCCGCCCTTGCTGACACGTACGTTGCCTAGATCCGAGGCTGTGCCCACAGTTAGTGCAAGGTCTTTGCATGGCTAACGCTCCTCGATCGGGTCTTCGTTTGCGGATTCGTGTAGAGTTGTAGACCATCCCACAAGAGCAAATTAAAGAGCCGATGAATGGATATAATGAAGATCGAGGTCCATGATTTTTTTCTCGTAGTAAGTAAGTAAGTAAGCAAGTAAGTAAGTAAGTAAGTAAGTAAGTAAGTAAGTAAGTAAGTAAGTAAGTAACTAGGCTAAGCAAGTAAGTAAGTAGGTAAGTAAGTAAGTATATAAGTAAGTAAGTAAGTAAGTAAGTAAGTAAGTAAGTAGACCTAAGTAAGTTTTTTCCTTGTTACTCCACTTGCAAACACGCACAGTGGGACTTAAAACATCGTTATGGCCTAGTACAGCGTTGTAAAGAAAATTGATAATAAAAAGTGCGAATTAAATCACAATTAAGTTGAATTAAATGACTAAAATATTATTATCTGCACTTGACTGCAATGCATTACGAAATGTCAGTCAAATATCTCTGCAGCTTCCCATTTAGGCCTAACGCATTTCTTCTCTTTATTTTATCTCTTCCAAACAACCGTTGCCTTTTAAAATATACTTAGAACAGAGTCCAAGTGTAATTAATGGAGAGCACGCGCAAGCCTAAGCGCGTGTATAACCTACTTAGGCCTACATAGCCTATAACATTTATTATATACATAATATTATGTAATATATATTATATATAACCTATACTTAGGCCTATATATAATATTTCATTTATATAATTTATATATGTATATATAGTGCGGTCATTGATCTGCAATGCTCTAAAAGATTCATTGTGGTGTCTTCTGCTGTCCAACTGTATATTCAAACCAATCTCCTCTTCTTCACCTCGTCTCTTTCCATCAGTCGTCGCCATGCTTCTCCGGCACACACGGGAATTCTAAAAGCAACTATTATTCAGTCGCAAGATGGCCATAGGTTCGTCGTACTGGTCAGCGTACGCAAAGGGTATGCTCTACACAGACAAAGACAAGTCTAAACATTTTTTATGCGACTTGTAAGACCACCAGACTTCACAGCAACCAGTGGCGGCGCCAGGGGGGGGCTGGAGGGGGCTAAGCCCCCCCCTAAATGCGGCTCAGCCCCCCCAAAGCAAAATGCGGAAAATGTCTATAACGGCTTATTTCGTAATAAGAAAACTAGACAATGATCAATGGCATCGAAATCTACTATGAGAATGAAGTTAGCGACTTCATTTCTTGGCCTCAGTCTATGAAAACGGGTGACAAGTTTGCACCCTTACCTTTTGACCATACAACGGGACAGGGTTGTAGAAATTGTCGAAGAAACAACATGGCTCTTAGACACCTCGTTTCAGATTGAAATCCTTTTATAAATATTAGACGTATAGAAACAATATCGAAATTGCCTAGTCCTTCAAAAAGTGATGCAAAGCTTTATTTTCTCTTGATTTTTCGCATATTTCACAAAATTAATCATCGTCACAAAAGAATGTTTAGGATTTTCTCCCTCCTGCAATCACCTATTTAATCATAGCGTAGATGCTTGCGCCAGTGGCGGTGTCAGAGGGCTAGGGGTTATAGCCTCTAAATGCGGCTCAGCCCCCCCCAAAAAAATCAAAAAGCAGAAAATATCCATAACCTCTTATTTCGTAATAAGAAAGCTAGACAATGGTCAGTGGCCATCAAAACCAACTATATAATTTATTATATATAATATACATATTCTATATAAATATATAATTAAGCTTATATACACCGTGAGGCATAAAAAAGGAAGCCCCAAGAAAAATCGTTATTATTTTAACAATATTCAAACAATGTCAATGAAATTCAGGAAAGTCATAGCTAAATAGCAGGCAATGTAAAAAAGTTTACAGTTTTTACTCAAACTGTCCGCCTTTAGCTTCTACGCATGCGCGAAGACGCTTGCGCCATTCACGCACAACCGAGTCAATAATTCGTTGGTCACGATCGTTCCAAGCTTGCATTATTCGCTTACGAAGGTCTTCAACATCACGGACCTTTGTTTTGTATACCATCTCCTGCATGCATCCTATATATTTTATAATCGACGAGATTCAGATCTGGGCTGTTAGAGGACCATAGTGTAGGAATTATGAATTCAGAAGTTTCATTCGTCAGAAGTGCAACCGTTTCTCGAACTCTGTGCGCTGGAGCACCGTCTTGCTGGAAAATGTAAAAGTCAGCGAGTTCGCGAATTTCAGGTAGAAGGCCTTCTATGAGTAAAACATCTCTGTAGTATTGGACGTTGATTTTTACCCCCGGTTCAACAAAGTGAATTGACGTGCGCCCCAGAGAAGAGACACCGGTTGATACCATAATTATGGGATTTGCTAACGTTGAACGTGTGCGTAAAGGGCGGTCGGCTTCAATATCTCTCTTTCGAGTTCCAACTGCTACATAAAGACGATCATTTTGAGTATTGCTACGAGAAGCAAGAATTGGTGTACAAAACAAAAGGTCTGTGATGTTGAAGATCTTCGTAAGAGAATAATTCAAGCTTGGAACGATCGTGACCAGCGAATTATTGACTCGGCGGTGCTCGAATGGCGCAAGCGTCTTCGCGCATGCGTAGAAGCTAAAGGCGGACAGTTTGAGCACAAACTATAAATGTTTTTACATTGTCTGCTATTTAGCTATTACTTTCCTGAATTTCATTGAAATTGTTTGAATATTGTTAAAATAATAACGATTTTTCTTGGGGCTTCCTTTTTTATGCCTCACGGTGTATATTAAGTTTTATATGTCATTTCATTCATTGTATTGCAAATGCTACACATTTAGTGAACCAGTTTTGTTGCATTTAGTAGCTGCCTACTGTAAACCGTTTCTTCTTTATTGAATGGAATTCTTTATTGAATGGAAGCTGTCAGCCCTACCAAAAGTGAGCTGAACTATTTAGAGTACACTTACAGCTCTGCAGTATGTGAAATTTTTACAGTCTCCCATAGTAGTGTTGCATCTGTACTGCACTCCATGCATGAAAATAATATTACAGACTGCTGATTATCCAGAAGATTGCGTTTTATCCAGAAATGCTTTTGACACAACAATGTAGTTGTCAGATTTGCGTCATGTTTCTCTTACACACCTCAAATGTGTGCGCTTTTGTAATTTTCGGTATAATAATTATTATATTCTTGTTGTGTATACCACCACTGTCTGGGAATGCAGGCCTACGTTTGATATAATGGTCAAATAAGAAGTCCTAGTGCTATTAGCATATATGTTTAAAACATTTGTGTGCAGATAATTATAACTATAAAATAATTGTGTGCATATATCTAAGCATGCAAATTTTTGTATTAAGGAAACTTTAACTGTTTTCTGTCATTAGTAATATGCAGGCAGATAATTATAATAGTGTCCTGTGAATGATGTTGGACACCTTTATTGTGATTTATTTTTATTTGTGATTATTTAAATTGAATGTTCAGGGTAACGGCCTCTGTTGTCATAGACCCTGGTCAAATCGGATCCATCCATTATTGTGATTACGTTTTTATTGTAAAATTTATGAGTATTAAAACCGTGTTGGACACCTTTTATTGTGATAAATTTGATCTCGAGTCTGTGTCCATGGTTGACTTTTTATACGATAGTACTGAATTGCACACCAATGTATTCTGGATTTTCTAAATATTAATGCTGTGTTGAACACCTTTTATTGTGACAACTTGGATCTCGAGTCTGTGTCCATGGTCGACTTTTTATACAATTGCACTGAATTGCACACCATTTTATTGTACAATTTCTAAATATTAATGCTGTGTTGGACACCTTTTATTGTGAGAACTTGGATCCGAGACTGTGTCCATGGTTTACTTTTTCTACGATAATACTGAATTGCACACCATTGTTTTTGTGGAATTTCTGAATATTAATGCGGTGTTGGACACCTCTTATTGTGATAACTTGGAACTCTAGTCAACGTGGTTTTTGAGTGCTTGCATATCGGTATATGAAAGACAATAGGGACTTTACATTACCTCACTGTCTGCACCGCATAGCTACTCGGGCTGCTATGTGCACACGCACTGTATATAATGCATTACCTTTCGGCTCAGATGACTGAAATTCGGGGTATTGTACCGCGCTGGCACGGCATAGACATTACGCGGACGCGTTTGAAGATCTCCCATTTTGTTTTACTAGCTTAGTTGGACACCTTTGTTTATGATAATTCGGAACTTAATCTAGGTTTGCGGTCGGATACATTAAAAATCAAAAACCTCAACAATTCTGACTTCGTTTAAATAACCCACTCAATCTCCAACTACATCTTGCAATGGAATATTTATGTGGAGCGCGTTTGTGCCAGTGCACAATTTCTTGCAAAACCCTTCGCACGATTGCAATATGACCGCCCTGGGAAGAAAATGTTCTAGTTGCGTCTCTGGGAGGGAGGAAGGCTTGGGGCTTCAGCCCCCCCAAACCTGAAATCCTGGCGCCGCCACTGACAGCAACGAGGCTGGGAGTTTACGAACTAGTTCCTAGAAATGTACATCTAAGAAAACTACTATTAATGACGGGAAATGACTGCCTGTGAATAAGCTGGTTCCCTCGACTGTCGCATTTGTATCTGTGTATGTATGTATGTATGCAGTGCTTAAAGTGTGGAAAAGAAGTGCCGGGACGTCCCTTATCTTCCAAAAGAAGTGCCTGGACGCCCTTTTCAGGCTGTGTTGGCCAATAATTAAGTGGCAGGACGGTGTTCATATTTTAAGATTAGTGCATGGACGCCGTCCATGACCGTCCAGCACCTTTAAGCCCTTATGTACACCTATGTGCACTTGTTATAGCACCCTCAAGATTCAACCCAGAAGCGCTCCCGACTACAGCGCGGACACTGAATCGGAGTTTCACGCCGAAGCGCATGAGCAATAATTGCAAGTGAAGGACTTGCCGAAGGTCCCTACGAGGCTACGAGGCTTCAAACTCTGGTCTTTCTTAGAGCCCTATATAAAAGTTAAAACTGTTTTTCACACCTCAATTCCATGTGGATCATTGTTAAACCCCCGCCCCAGTTATTTTTCCACCATCCTCACACTGACGACCCCCAGGATAATTCAAACCTCCAACAGTGGCGGAATTCAGGATTTCAGTTTGAGGACTGAATTTTTTTAGTCATCTGGTCGAAATCTCGTGCATATGATATGGTTTCAGTTTTTAGGGGGGCTGATCATGGAAATGTTTCATTTTTACATGTAAAAAAACCGGATGGCCTTTGGGGGGCTTAGCTCCCCTAGCCCCCTAGCGCCGCTACTGCACTCCATGCCCCACATTTGACCTTGCGGCTGGGGTGGGAAGTAAAAAGCCGAAATTGCCGAGCAACGCCGGTTACCTCAAGCAGATAGCGATAACAAAAATAAAGCGAACTTTGCAAAGTCTCGAAAATCGCATACCATGCAAACCTCGATTTGCTGGAAAGTAGAGCATCAATCTATTCGTACCCAACGCAGACACCAGGCATTGACTGTAATGAGGGCCTTAGGGGAAAACCCTTGAACCAAAGAATGGACTCAGAATCTCTTCTGGTAGGCGATTCCGATCAAGTGCGCATGCATCTGTCAAGCCAAGGAACCGATGCACTCATGAGTCGCTTCCGCGGTGGCGGAGTAATCTCATCCGCTGAAGACGCTGCGAGTGGTTTCGCGCAGTGGTGCGTAAAATACCGAAGCCAGAGACGAAGCCGTATCGCAAGTACAGTGTACACTGTCTAGGTCGGATACAGAAATTTTCTAAGGGGGGGCCTGGTGGGATAGGGGAAAATTTGATGACTTTTTGTCATTCGTCCAATTTTTCAGGAAAAAGATACCAATTCAGCCGCCAAATAGTTGATGACTTTTTTTCTTTTTTTTCTTTCTTTTTTAGTCGTCGGTCATCATAGTCGGGAGTGTGGTAAATCAAATGGGGGGGGGGGGGTCACGTCCCATGCGATTTCTTTAATGGGGGGGCCTGGTATCCTGTTTTTCTATCCAGTTGCATTTATTTAATGGTTTGTTGAAACCAAATGGGGGCCACATCCCATGCAATTTTTAAATGGGGGCCATGGCCATTTTGGCCCCCTGGATCCGCCCCTGTACACTGTACAAGTGTACATGCAGTTCAACATCAGATATCATACCGTCCGAAGATGTAGATGAGTTGCATAACTAACGTAAAGTAAATGCATTGAATCATTCATGTGTTTATTATAGAGCAGCTGGGTGGTTCAATTTATTGCCTTGGACAAGCCATGACAATTGGTCAAACCACCCCTCTGTATGAATATCTGACATCAGCGAGCAACGTCACAGAGGAATTATTATTATTCACCAAGTCTTGACCAATGACACGATCTGGTTTGACAACAGAATCGAAAAACAGAAACTTGTTTGCTTGGTGCACAACTGCACATGTATTGTGGGTGAAAGACCTTTTAAACAGTCACAGTTGACACTCCAATGGACTGTGATATTATTGTGAACCATGGGCGCACGCATAAATTTTTGCAGGAGGGGCAAAACACGATAATAATAATAACAATAATAATAATAATAATAATAATAATAATAATAATAATAATAATAATAATTATTATTATCGAAAGCTGCTTTTCGGGGGCACCCTCATCGCTCTCTCAAAGAAAAGTGGGGGCCTCAGACCCATTGTGATTGGCTATGTCTGGAGGAGATTGGCAGCCAAGTGTGCTAATAAATATGCGGTGGATAAGCTAGCATCATTTTTCAATCCTCTCCAGGTTGGCATTGCCACGGCAGGTGGCTGTGAGGCAGCAGTACATGCAGCCAGAGGCTACTTAACAAGCATGCCTCAGGACCAGGTTTTTGTCAAGCTGGATTTTGCAAATGCATTCAATACCCTGCACAGAGATGTAATGCTTCAAGAGGTCCACAGCATCGTACCTGAGCTTTATGCATTTACCTATCAAGCTTATGCAGCTGAATCCATGCTTCAGTTTGGTCCGCACGTGGTCCGGTCTCAAATGGGCCCGCAGCAGGGTGATCCTATGGGCGCTCTACTCTTTTGCCTTCCACTTCAGCCAGCACTTCGCTCTTTGGACTCAGACTTTCGCCTTGGATATCTGGACGACCTGTCATTGGGAGGGGGATTGGAAGAAGTTCAACATGACCTGCATGCCATAATTGCTGATCTGGAGTTAACTCTTGGTCTTCGACTTAACCGCCTCAAGTGCGAATATTACTCAGCAGCAGAACGGACAGAGCAGACTTTCAAAGATTTTCAGCGTGTGGACCGTGGGTCACTGCTCCTACTTGGTGCTCCAATTTTCAAGGGGAGTGCATTGGTCAGCGTACTTCAGGGTCATTCTGACATACTCGGACAGGCAATACAGGACATGTCAGGCCTTCAGGCACAAAGTGCCCTGACATTGTTGCGGTCTTGCTTTGGAGCGGCCAAGCTGACCTTTGTGCTGCGCACTACCCCGTGCTGGGATGACCCACTACTGGAGAAAATGGACAAACAGCTGAGGTGCGGGCTGGAACAAATCCTCAATGTTGAACTGGATGACATACAGTGGACACAAGCTACTCTTCCAATCAGAGATGGAGGTCTGGAGGTGAGACAGGTGTCGATGCTGGCTTCTTCTGCATATTTAGCATCAGCTGCATTCACCAGGTCACTCGGGTCGACCATTCTCGGGAGGGAGGACTGGACTGACTACTACAAGAACCAGATCCTGGAAGCACGCAGTCTGACCCTGCCCGTGGGTGAACTGGCGGCAATAACCAAGCAGAGTGCTTGGGACAGACCTCTGATCGAACAGGACAAGGCAGCGGTCTGGATGGCATACACTGATCCATGTAGCAGGGCAAGACTAGTGGCAGTGTCCTCACCTCATTCTGGAGACTGGCTGCTGACCCTGCCAATTTCATCTTGTGGCCTGTGTCTCGACAATGAAGCCTTCCGTGTGGCAGTCGGCTTTCGTCTCGGCCTTAAGCTTTGTGCGCCACACCAATGCCAGTGTGGTGTAACAGTTGATCCAGGAGGACACCATGGGCTGGTATGCAAACTGTCAAGTGGTCGTGCAACTCGACACTCTGCAATCAATGATATAGTATGGAGAGCTATGCTAAAGGCAGAGATTCCCAGTTCAAAGGAACCATCTGGGCTTCTTCGCAGCGATGGAAAGCGACCAGATGGGGCCACGCTGGTTCCATGGGCAGCAGGAAAATACATCACCTGGGATGTGACCAATGTCCATACTTGTGCTGCATCATATCTCCATCGAACTTCGACAATGGCCGGGGGAGCGGCTGAGATGGCCGCTGTTCGTAAACAGGCAAAATACTCAGGCCTCCCTTCATCGCACACATTTGTGCCCATTGCCATTGAGTCACTGGGACCAATCAATCAGTCAGGTCTTGATTTTATCACTGAGGTGGGAAGCCGTATAACAGCAATTTCTGGTGACCCACTCGAGAAAAACCACCTTTTCCAACGCTTTTCCATTTGCACCCAACGTTTTAATGCCGTGGCCTTCAGAGGCACATTTGTGGACTCCAGTGGGGACGAGGCTCGGTAGTTCCAGAATTTTAATCTTAGGATAGCTTTTAAAAACCTGAGGGATCATATGTACCTCGGGTAAAAAAAAATAATAATAATAATAATAAACTATTGAGGACTTCAGTGGGGACGAGGCTCGGTAGTTCCAGAATTTTAATCCTAGGATAGCTTTTAAAAACCTGAGGGATCATAATTATGTACCTCGGGTAAAAAATAATAATAATAGTAGTAGACTGTGTGGCACATTAATATTAGTAGCCTAGACATTAGGGTGGTTCGAATGTATTGGACAAAAAACTTTTTCTTGAATAGTAATCAGGCCCGGCCTTAGGGCAAGGCGAGCGAGGCAGTCGCCTTGGGCCCCGCGCTTCCAGGGCCCCGCGATAATTATTGGCTATAATATTTTCTTTTCTAAATTGACAATCGCATAATAACAGTTACTAAGCTTGCAGTCAATTTGCCAAGTGAATGTGACAGGGTGATTTTGATAGAAGGAAACGTCCTCACAGCTACCCTACTTTTTAGCCTAGGCCTGCATGCAGAATTTACTCCAGAAAACAGTAAGTAGCTCATTTTGCTTCAAATTTGCAGATGGACGTCCGCATACATTTTTGCAGGAGTGGACACAACACAAAGATAATGGTGACATTTTTAGCGAGAGCTTAGAAAATGCAAAGCAAGAAATTTGGATCATGGATATTTTCAAAGAAGTGTCTAAAATAATGTAAATTTACTTCGTGAATAATTAGCATCAATAGTGCTTTGGCGCAAAGAAATTTGTGAAAAACCAAAACATAGGCTTCAGTTGAAAAAAATTCTCAATTTTTCGGGGCTTGTCCCTAAGTGCGGGCGCTGATGATTTTGCATTACTTAGAGATGGGCCTAGGCCTACACAACGTAGTAGGGAAAGCCACCTAAGATGGACGATTCATAAGATGGGACACGCCTTTGCTACCGCTCTACGCAGAGGAAGCCACTGTCAAGAGTTGCCAATAAAACATATCACGTATATTACATGTAATTAATTAGACTCTACTAGCAACTATATTTAATACTTACGGTGCTGCTGTCTTGATTTGATTGATAATTAAAATTGTTAATGTTCGCTTATAATTTTCACATTAATGAATTTTCCCAATTTGACATTATGGAAATACTTGTAATTATTATTGTCCTATCTTATGGCTATAGTTGCTTAGGTTGGGACATAATTATAGTTGCCGCGTAGGGACCTTGGGCAAGTCCTTCACTCGCAATTGCTTAGCACTTCGGCGTGCCGATGCAGTGTCCGCTCTGTAGTCGGGAGCGCCTCTGAGTAGGGAATCCTGAAGGGGCGCTATAACAAGTGCAATACAAGCAAATAGTAATTGCCTTTAATGACAATAATATCGTTTTTTGATAGCTATTCTTTTACATGCATCAGTTGAAAGACAAATATGTATAGGCCACATCAGTGTGGCTTATTATAAAATAGTGCTATTAGCTAAAAAGAAATTTGGGAAATAACGTTAAGTGTCCCATCTTAGGTGACTCTCCCCCACCAGTGCCGTACTGCCAGAAAATCAGCTGCGTAAATTTATGCTTGAGGACCCGATGCTGCCTTGGGCCCCGCAAACCCTAGGGCCGGGCCTTATAATAATAATAATAATAATAATAATAATAATAATAATAATAATAATAATAATAATAATAATAATAATAATAACAATAATAATAATAATAATAATAATAATAATAATAATAATAATAATAATAATAATAATAATAATAATAATAATAATAATAATAACAATAATAGTAATAATAATAATAATAATAATAATAAAATAAAATAAAAATAATAATAATAATAGTAATTATAATAATGATGATAATAAA
>OX457052.1:15195667-15533167 GCA_949752735.1 Lumbricus terrestris | reverse complement strand
GAACTACTGTAATGTAATGTAATTCAGAAAATTTGTACATAGAATCGTCAATAGTAAGCCACTTCTAGGATGCTTTACACGCATATTGGCAACTGTCAGAGTAAATGTAATGAGCTCGAGAGCAAGTGCAGCTACAATTGTTTTTTAAAAGTTGGTTCAATCTTGAAGCAGTCTGTGTAGGTCTATCCTGTGTACTTTGCGGCCACGGAAACCACTCTAATAAATGGAACGCTCCACCCATTTTTTATGGCTACGCTACTTCCTGTATGCACAAAACATTGTGTAAATGCATGCATTTTTTATGTTTGCATCCTGCATATGTGTGTGTATATGTATATGCATGTAAGCATATGCTTAGGCCGACTTATAGGTATATGTGCGTGCCCAAGCCTACAGGGTGGGCCCAAAAAAGTAATCCCCTGCGAGTTTTTGCCAATATCTTGGTCAAACATATGAATTTTTAAATGACTGCACGCCCACATGATTTAGGCCTACCTTGCACAATGTAAATGTTGAATTAATGAAAATCAAAGAAGTTAAAGATCGTATTTATCATTATTATTATATTATTTTTTATTTTTTTTAAATTTTAAAATTATTATTATTATTATTACCGTTATTATTATTATTACCGTTATTATTATGGCGCATTTCTACTCCGCTAAAATTTATGTTGCGTTCTTAATAGATCTATTCCATTTATTCAGTGTCCTTTAACGATGTCTCGGACGAAATTCGAACCCGTATACTATCGGCTTTGCAGGATATATCCGCTCTAACCATTTAGCCATCGTGTCCACCACCGAGCCATCTTCCTTCAAACTGTTATATGGATCCATAACTGCTAGGTTTTAATCGACTCACGATTGTTGATTATTCGCTATTAACCCGCTCACCCAACCATGGACAGCCTACAGTATGGACAGCGCCTAGCAATAATAATAAGTAAGTATATACCTACTTACTTATTATTATTATTGCTAGGCGATGTCCATACTGTAGGCTGTATAGATCTATATATCGTGCCGAGATTTTTCGCATCCTTCTCCGAAACGCTGAGGTGCCAGATGGTGTTGCGCCCGCGGCTTGCCAAACGAATGATTCTGGGAAACGCAAAAAATCCTGGCGAATTGCATAATGAAGAGCGTCAGCTGACCGGAAACGGTCAGACACGTGACTCGGCATGAGGCGATACATTTGCATACCATACAGTCCATCAGATTCTTTTGCGCCACATGTGGGTTTTGAGACTTCTTATTGAGACGGTTGAGTCGTCATCGACAGCTGCTACTAATATAATAGGCTGTGGTGATTGACATCTGACTTTCTGCCATAGGAGATATTGTGTAAGCGGGGAGTCAAATAAGCTTAAAATAAAATTCTGAACTATTATAATAGGTCGGCCAGTTTTAAGCTTGAGCATTTCGTCATCAACTTCTCATAGCCTACAGTAGGCCTAGGCCTACAGACTTATTGGACTAAGCGCCCTAAAGGTGAAAATAAATACACATTGCCACATATGCATGGTGGACTGTTACGAAATAGCCGCCAATGTGAAACTCTTTTTTGCCACGGAAAAGGTTATAGATTGGACCAGGGCTTAAAGTGTGGCTGGACGGTCATGGACGGCGTCCATGCACTTATTTTAAAAACTGAACGCCGTCCTGCCACTTATTGGCCAGCACAGCCTGGAAAGGTTAGGGGCGTCCAGGCACTTATTTTCCCACACTTTAAGCACTGGATTGGACTCTTACACGCTGCAGTGACGGTGGCATAAGTCGCTTCCCCCAAAATGAATAGGCCCCCATTAAATAAGACTTAGAGGTTCCGTGTTCATGAACACTTCTTGACCACCTCCGTTTCGGACTCAAACCAGCTTCTCTAACGAATTATGATTTGACTGAGATTTCACCTGAATTATAGGCGACCCATCGACTTACGCTTTCCGATTACAATGCATGCATTTTTAATTTGTCATCTTCTGCTACTCTATATAGATCTACATGTACACGTATATACGTATGCATGTACACGTATATATGTATGCATGTACAGTTGTACACCCGATCCAGATCTAAATAAATGATACAGCGCCTTAAGGTACTTTCTCGTTTCGCCTCACACAGCCTTCCATATACATACATATTGTCGGTGATCGTTGCGCTCCTCGGACCATGGAGACATGCAGGTGTTACTTTGTCGCACTTCCGCTAGAGTCCATCGTCCCTTCTCGTGGGTTGGACTGTCATCAGATAATTATAGTCTGACAATGAACTTACGTACTGTTGCCTTTCATTCAGCTTACATGCATACATGCACGCATACGTACATACATACATACAATGTCATACATACATACATACATACATACATACATACATACATACATACATACATACATACATACATACATACATACATACATACATACATACATACATACATACAAACATACATACATACATACATACAATACAATACATTCATACATACATACATACATACATACATACATACATACATACATACATACATACATACATACAAACATACATACATATATACATACATACACACGTACAGACATGCTATCTCTCTATTTTTCCGCTCTCTGTCTCTGTCTTGTCTTTGTCTCTGTCTGTATGTCTTTCTTTCTGTTCGTCTTCTCGTCTGTCTTCTTGTCCACCATCTTGATTCCACTTGACCTTAAAGGGCTTTTTAGAGTGATGGTCATGCCTCTCATCCAACGTTTTTTACCACCTAACTAATCTTATACCTACCTACCTTGTTTTTTCACTTTCCTTTTCTTCTCGTTCTCTTTCTTTCTCTCTCTCTCTTCCTTTCTTTCTCTCTCTCTCTCTCTCTCTCTCTCTCTCTCTCTCTCTCTCTCTCTCTCTGTCTCTTTGTCTCTCCAGCTTCCTCCTTGCCTCCATCTTTTCCTCATTTTCCGTCTATTTGCCACTGCTTTAATTCCACTTGACCCAAAAGGACCATTGAAGGCATGAGTTGATGTGCGCCTGCAGCTAAGGCGGGTGTTCCGTGGGCCAGAATCTGGACCAAGCCAATTATCGTGCAGAGAAAGCATTTCAAATTCTAAGCTACATAATGTATCGCTCGTTATTACCAAGAAGCAGCGACTTGGAATCGAATAAAAATAATTGCATTGTGTTTGTATAGAGGAATCACAGGAACGTGTTGGCCTGATGTGATTGCCCTGTGATATTCTGTTGACATAATTACATCTTCCGTTTGCAGCAATTAATTTGTTATTCTAAACGACAGCTGTTAAGACAACAAGCGTTTGGCATGATGCCAGTTTAAGACCCTATATAAACTGCTGCCATGACAATCAATATCAAACAACGATGCACTTTTATTTCACGACCATTTACATAGCCACCGCTGAAGATCAATTTTTGATTTTTATTTATATTTTTATAACAAGATATCTTAGTTATCAAGTTATCTTTTATTTATATTTTTATTTATGTATATGCAGCGGAATCATCGTGATTTAATTAAACAAACATAATAATAAATATGAAATTGGTTTGCAGTAGTGGTTACAGTGGCATATTTGTTTGTTTGTATGCACTTGTTAGAGCGTCCCTTCAAGCTCCTTACTCAGAGGCGCTCCCGACTACAGAGCGGACACTGGATCGGGGTTTCACACCGAAGCGCTGAGCAATTGCGAGTGAAGGACTTGCCCAAGGTCCCTACGCTGTAACTTGAGGTGGATTCGAACCTGCAACCTTTCGGCTGCAAGGCGACGAACATAATTGCAAAGCTGTCTGTTCTGTTAGTAGTTAAGTTTAATTAAGATTACTGCATAACTTGTAAATGTAAAGCGCAGTGCGTTTGCAGGCGTTGAATTAAAGAGAAAAAGTTATTATTATTATTATACCCACTACACCACCGCGCCCAACATATTGTAGAACTTATACCTTCAGCCGCGACATGCACGACATTGCACTTATACGTGGCTATAGCCTACCTAAACGATTCTAGAGGCAGATTCGACAACTTAAGTTACAGCAGCCTTAACAGAATTCGCTCCGCTAATGGAAAAACGTTGGCGAGGTCACTCCAGTTGGAGTGACTGGAGCTGGAGCATGTATAGGACCATTGCAGGGTAAATGGAGTAGTAGTAAATGTTGGCTTATGGTCAGTCGTTGGATGGCGGTTGTGTAGACATAGATGGCGCCACTGTAGCTAATGCGTGCGTCAACGCTAGCATAGGTTGGAAATCATTGTTTAGAATCTGTAATTGGGGCTGTGTGTATTCGAAAGGGTTGTGTGTATTCGAAAGGGCTGTGGGGTACATGTGTGAAGGTGTGTGATGAGGATAATGCATGTAATGAGCAGGAGCGGATCGGGGGGACCAATCCGGCCATGCCCCCATTTAAAAAAGTGCATAGGACGTGGCCCCAACCCGTTTGGTTTCAACAAGCATTAAATCAGTGCAGCGGGAGAGACAAGTAGGATACGACGACTAGAGAGAGAGGAGACCATAGTATATTATTGCTTGCAGAGATTACGTCGACCAGATGACTAATGATTGAAAAAGGTCATCAGATTTTTTCTGGCAAAGATCACCGAAAATTTTGCCCCCCTCGAAAATTTCTGTATCCGCCCCAGTGTAAGAGTAGGCTATGATGTATTGGTGAAACGCATTTCACTGCAGGTATGTGAAGCTTCGCTCTTTCCCCACACAACGTGCACTGTGGGGCGCGGTGGCGTAGTGGGTATGTTCGTTGCCTTGTAGCCGGAGGGTTGCAGGTTCGAATCCACCTCAAGCCGCTTCGTAGGGTCCTTGGGCAATTCTTTCTCTCGCAGATGTTCAGTGCTTCGGCGTGAAACTCCGATTCAGTGTCCGCACTGTAGTCTGGAGCGCTTCTGAGTAGTTTGTATGTATGTATGTATGTATGTATGTATGTATGTATGTATGTATGTATGTATGTATGTATGTATGTATGTATGTATGTATGTATGTATGTATGTACGTACGTATGCATGTATGTATGCATGCATGTATGTATGTATGTATGCAACCGTATGTATGAATGTAGCCCATGTATGTATGATTGTTTGCATGTATGCATGTATGCATGCATGCATGTACTACGAATGTGTACGTACGTATGTATGTTTGTATGCATGTATGTATGTATATTGCATAAAAATGCTACAATAAGTGTGGTGCATAATTTTTTTTGGCCGCCTCGGTGGACCTAATCAAATTTGACACAGTTCGGGAAAGTAATTGGTCGTTAATGCAAGACTGCCTGCATGATGACGTGTCGCAAATGCAAATAAACACGGCTTTCTGTAAACATGTTATGATCTGTTAAACTATTTCATGTAATCTTGTGCATTATACTTGTCAGTTTCAAATAACAAATATTGGAAGAATTGGTGTGAATTAAATGTGCTGAGAGACGGTATCGTATTGGTGGCTAAAATTGCATCAAATTGCTAAGTTGTTAAAAGGCTAAAAACTCTTAATTTGTCACAGAATCTTTTCACATAATATAAACAGGCGATTAGTCTCGTCGTTATTCTCAAACATCCGCTGAAAACGAAATCACTCAATTATCCGATGAGCAGGAGTGCTTTATCCTCTTTGAACAAATGTCCTAAAAGTGGACGATGCAATTAAGTTCATTGCTCTAAACACACTGAAGTGACAAACGTCGAAACTCGAAAACATGCAGCGACGGATTTTCTTATAGGACGCGTGGCACAGTATATTGACAGCAGCATGTGATCCAGGGATTTACGGTATAGCTCTAGGGAGGCCGATAACACGAAAACAAGTCTTCAGTGGAGCTTATAAACAGACAGCTGACTTGTTTTGTACAAAATGGTTTTTTTGCTACCAGACAATCAAAGACAAGACAATTTTTAAACAGTTGAAAACAACAAATCTGATAAAAGAAACTGATCATTATTAATAGCTGCATATCAACGCGTTGGGCTTCACTTGTGTGCGCAAATTTCGCTGAGAAGTCAAAAGTTAGCACCAAGTGGTGGGTGGCGCAATTGTGATTGTTGATGCTAATTGTGTTATTTTTTCAGTTGATATGTCTGAACAGTATGTTTTCAGCTTCAACTTAGTAGGCTACTGGTGCAAAGGTGACCCTACCTAGCGGGACTCTGGTCCCCTTAGGTCCTCCGTTTGCATCCCAACTGACTTGACTAACTTGAAATTTTATGATGTTGTGGTTTTCGGAGCAATAAAAAACCTAGGGAGACGAGCTGCAGCATTGATGAAATGACCGCCTGAAGCATCTCTTAAATATCGCTCTTAAGTGAAACCATGTTTTTATGCATGACACTTAATAGATCTATAGCGCTTTTTGTTGACTCACGAAGACGTTGGTTAGGCGCGCCTACATGTGACAGGCACGTCATAAGAAGAAACTGCAGAGGGCGATATCGAAAAACGACATCACGGCATCGGTTATTACTCAGACGATCATTCGTGACTTCTTGTCTCAAAGACAGACGATTTTTTTGGTGAGCGGCGAACGAATGAAGAAAAGGTTGAACGAAAGTGATACAAGGTGAAGATCTCGCGAATTATTATAAGAAAGAAGAATTGAAACGAAATGGATTCAAGACGAAGGTCTTGTGAATTATTATAACAAAGAAGAATCGGAAACGAAATGGATTCAAGACGAAGGTCTTGTGCATTATTATAACAAAAAAGAATCGGGAACGAAATGGATTCAAGACGAAAGTCTTGTGAATTATTATAACAAAGAAGAATCGGGAACGAAATGGATTCAAGACGAAAGTCTTGTGAATTATTATAACAAAGAGGAATCGGAAACGAATGGATTCAAGACGAAAGTCTTGTGAATTATTATGACAAAGAGGAATCGGAAACGAATGGATTCAAGACGAAAGTCTTGTGAATTATTATAACAAAGAAGAATTGGGAACGAAATAAATTCAAGACGAAGGTCTTGTGAATTATTATAACAAAGAAGAATCGGAAACGAAATGGATTCAAGACGAAGGTCTTGTGAATTATTATAACAAAGAAGAATCGGAAAAAATGGATTCTAGACGAAGGTCTTGTGAATTATTTTAATGAAGAACTCGCGAATGAAGAATGTACACAGAGCTCTGTGGAGGTGTGAGGGTATCAGCACCTGCCTTAGGGCGCTGTTAGCCGTCCCTTTCTTGTCCTCCGCCTTGTATTGTGCAGTTACTAAAATAAGCTTCCATTTTCTGATTTAATTTGATGCAACCCTTTCTATTTTAGCCACATTATTACGATCTTCGTCATTCTTACGAATTTCATCACTCTCTTCTTTCCTATTCGTGTTCATAACAATCTGCATGCTCGGCTTAGAATTTAATTTTCCTCTACGTTTTGAAATAGTGTCCGCTATCCTATGATGTTTATATTTCTTATAATCCAATCCTTTATCGATTCGTCATGTCGTTATCTTCATCCACTTCTTCCTAATGTATGTGTCTGATCTTCTCCACCTGGATGTCGCCCATCGGTTCTTTTCCTAACCGCTTCTCCTCCCACTTCTTAGCATCTTCTTTTCATATGTTTCCATCCTGATTCATTTCAGTATTTTCCTTCCAATCGTTTAATCTGCAAACTTTGTCGTCTCTCTCCTCCTTCTCCTCCTCCTCCTCCTCCTCCTCCTCATCCTCCATCTCAAAACGATTCTTATCTTTGCTTTATTCTCATAGAAAGGAAGCTCTATTAATGAAGTTCCAGAGTTGTGGTGATAACATAATTATATATATATATATATATATATATACATATATTGAGCAATAAAAACTGTGATTATGGTTATGGTTATATATAAGCCGACATCGTCTGGATCTCTAATGTCAAAGGTTGCAAATGATGTCGACTATGTGCGCAGCTCCAACTGCAGGCGTCTGCCGACATGCCGACATGACTCGCGTGCATGTATGTCAAAAATGGAAAGGTCTAAGCTGATTCCACACTCTAGATTCTTCAATTACATATTAAATTATCTAGGCTGTGCCTGTGTCACGAAATAGAGTATCCCCCGTATTAATTGTATCCCCCCCAAATTTAAAAAAGTCGATAAAACCGCTTCCGCGTGTATTTTTTTTTGCAAATTCATCTGCTTTGTTTTGAACAATGACACTAACAGGTATGTTTATTCCTACTAGATAATTTGTTTTGCCCTGTTTTTAGAGCACTTAAAACATTTAAAACACTTAAGAGCACTCAGAGTCACTAAATAAATTCGAGTTGCCTTTATCTGAGCATTGCTTAGGACACTTAAAACAATTAGAGTCACTCTAAATTTTGATTACAGCATAAACAATTTTATTATGCGCATTTTTTAAAAATGGGGATATAATGGTTTATACCCCCGGATAGTATAGACCGGTTAATTCCATCCGGGGGGATAGATTAATTGATCCCCCCGGATAGCTTTCAGGGGGGATAGGCCTACTCCGTTTCGTGTCACCTGCAATGATAAGCGTCAACAGAAATGACACAGTATACAGATTAACTTACATGTATCTGAACACTACTTGACAAAATATTTTATTAATTGGATGCTCTTAATGAGATTTTGGATCAATTGGCTAAGTTCTCTTGAAACGACGCATTACATCCATTGTAACACATTGCAGCACCATCCATTGCATGCAAAACCATCCATTGCATACAAAACCATCCATTGCATGCAAAACCATCCATTGCATGCAAAACCATCCATTGCATGCAAAACCATCCATTGCATGCAACACCATCCATTGCATGCAAAACCATCCATTGCATGCAAAACCATCCATTGCATGCAAAACCATCCATTGCATGCAACACCATCCATTGCATGCAAAACCATCCATTGCATGCAAAACCATCCATTGCATGCAACACCATCCATTGCATGCAAAACCATCCATTGCATGCAAAACCATCCATTGCATGCAAAACCATCCATTGCATGCAAAACCATCCATTGCATGCAAAACCATCCATTGCATGCAAAACCATCCATTGCATGCAAAACCATCCATTGCATGCAAAACCATCCATTGCATGCAAAACCATCCATTGCATGCAACACCATCCATTGCATGCAACACCATTCATTGCATGCAACACCATCCATTGCATGCAAAACCATCTGCTCTGTGTAATCTCCGGTCAATTTTAAATCCTAGAAGATTATCGCTACCTTGGGCAAAACAATTGAAAAACGTTTCGGTCATAATTTTAGTCCATGAACGGAAAAGATGGTCTAAAAACTCTAAATATAAAATTGAAGCCGGGACTTGCGGGCCATGACCATCTCCAACCAAAACCCTACCCAAGTCTTGTCCTATACCGGAAACCACAATCAACTGAAATATTCTAGTCGTTTTGAGTACTTTTGACCATCGCAAACCTCTTTTTTCACCTTTAAAACCAAAAAGTAATGCAGCCGAATGAATAAATAAAAAACGAGAATGTTTACTACTGGTCGTTTGTCGGGGTCTGCAGCGCGTCCTCGTTTAACCTGCAGGCCCATCTGGTCGCTAGCTCTGCGGGCGGACAGACGATGACAGGGGCGGTGGTGGAGGCCGGAGACGGGTCGATGGTGGAGGCCAGAGACGAGTCGGTGGTGGAGGCCGGAGACGGGTCTTATGCATCGTGAATGGAAAGCACTTAATCCACATCTCTGACCAGCAAGCATCCGGGTCGGATTTAAAGCTCCGGCTGCTGAAATCCCCGGCCTTTGTTCCAGAGGTCCTTTCTTAATTCTTACTAACTAACTCCGTCGCTGTCAGGCTGTCTGAGCGTGTACCTGCCAATGTATTTCTCTTTGTCACTGTCGATTGATGTCTGCATTTGCTTTGGTGCGCTTTAGTCCGTCTGTGTATGACTGGGCATGTCTGTGATTGTTTTTCTCAGTTGTTCATCTGCGTCAGTTCTCTATGTCTACTGTATAGTGTGTATTCACATTTTCAGTTTGTAGGCTACATGTCTTTCTTTATTTAGCAATGCCTACCTACCTTATGCAACGGTCCTTCTCTTTCTTTTCCCACTCATTTATTTGTCTGTTATAAGACTCTTCCTGGTACTGTCACATTTATAAAGTTATGTGATATCTTAGTCGATGACCATCTCTTTCTTTTCAGCTGCTCACATTTGAGTTGCTCTGGTTAGTCTATACACCATTTTCTATCTCAGCCTTTCAATAAGTAGGCTACTTGCCTTTATTCCAGCCTTCTTATGTCTCTGATTTTCACTTGACCATAATATCCCATCGTTGCAAGATGTTAACCTGTCTCTGTCTCTGTCTCTGTCTCTTGCTGTGCCTCTCTTGATCTGCATGTTTCGCTCTCCAAATTTGTTTCATGCTCTCTGCGTGCTTTCTCTCGTCTGTCTATATCTTCTTGGCAACGTTACTCTGTCTGTCTGTCTGTCTGTCTCTGTTTCAGACTGTTTGTATATCTGTCTGTCTGTCTGTCTGTCTGTCTGTCTGTCTGTCTCCCTCCCTATCTTTTTCTTTTTCTCTCTCTGTCTCTATGTCTCTCTCTGTCTCTCTCTGTATCCTCTCTCTGTCGTTCTCTGTCTCCTCGGTCTCTCACTCCTCTCTGTCTGTCTGTCTACTTGTCTCTCTCTCTTTCTCTAATCTGTATCTATGCTTTTCCTCTGCTCTCCGTTTCGTGCATAATAGCACAGTCGGCGTCTTTGCAACGCTGTGCAACGCGTGATGCACTGACCAACGACGCGGTTCGAACATCCGGTGGCAGAACCGTATAGTTAAAAATTAATACTGGAGCCTAATGCCTCCGACCATATGGCCACCGTCACCGCCCCAGCCGCCGCCTGTTGGTTGGTCGGTGGTGGTGTCAGCTGCAAGGCGCTTTCACCCCTCTACACTTCGCTTCGTCCATCTTCCCCCTTTTCTTCTCTTTCCTCTCCTTCATCTCCCATCTTCACATTCGTTTCATCCTCTCTTACTCATCGTCATCAGTTTTCTTTTTCCTCCATTCGTCTTTTTCTATATTCGTCCTCATCCTTTATTCTTTCTCTTCGCATTCGCAACCAAACTCTTCTGAATTCCTTTTCCGGCGTGAAATGATGTATGTCGATGTTGTCTCTCTATACAAATGATGAGCTGTTACTCTGCCTGTTCGTCATAGCTGTGGGGCGCCGTGGTACAGGGTCATCTTCGTTGCCTTTGAGCCGGAAAATTGTGGGTTCGAATCCATCTCAAGTCGCCGCGTAGAGACCCTAATCAAGTCCTTAACTCGCAATTGCTCGTGCTCTTCGGCGTGAATCAGTGATTCAGTGTCCGCGCTGTAGTCGGGAGCGCCTCTGCGTAGAATCCTGAAGGGACGCTGTAACAATTGCTCATGCACACATAATAATACAATTACCTGGGTGTTTTTTGTCAACTCCACAACGTCGTAAAACTATGCGAACATTAATTCTAAAGCAGTATGTATATAATATTCGTGACTATAGCGCAGCATGAAGCATCGTCTACCCCTTCCCCCCGCCCCCCACGCGTCTCTGTATTGGTCACCACGACTCGTCTCTCATCTTGCCCATTTATCGATATGCAGACGCTTTGTAGAGCACTCAGCAATCTTTGGCTATCATGGTCGTAGCAAGTACATGTAGATCCTGTGTCAAGTTATGAATCATGTGATTAAATCGTTGCATTGGAATTCTGATGAATCATAGAGGACCAATGCAAATTTAGGCTAACAGTTTAAAGCGTTTAAAAGCAGTGACTTTTCATTTCAATGTTCAGTCAGTCAGTCAGTCAGTCAGTCAACCAGTCACTCTGTCGGTCAGCCAGTCAATCAGTCTGTCTGTCAGTCAGTCAGTCAGTCAGTCAGTCAGTAAATGAGTCAGTCAGTCAGTCAGTCAGTCACTCTGTCGGTCAGCCAGTCAATCAGTCTGTCTGTCAGTCAGTCAGTCAGTCAGTCAGTCAGTCAGTAAATGAGTCAGTCAGTCAGTCAGTCAGTCAGTCACTCTGTCGGTCAGCCAGTCAATCAGTCTGTCTGTCAGTCAGTCAGTCAGTCAGTCAGTAAATGAGTCAGTCAGTCAGGCACTCTGTCGGTCAGCCAGTCAATCAGTCAGTCAGTCAGTCAGTCAGTCAGTAAATGAGTCAGTCAGGCAGTCACTCTGTCGGTCAGCCAGTCAATCAGTCAGTCAGTCAGTCAGTCAACAAGCAGGTAAGTCAGTCAGTCAGCCTCTTCTTCTTTGCTTTCGTTAGAAAAGGATCCGCATTTGAGGGAATTGCAGCGAAGAAGTCGATAGCCGACGACGATTTGAATCATTAGACGACGATTTGAAGGAAAAACTGGAAGGAGACTTTAGTCGCTAGATTATAATTGCGACCAGCGGAACGAAGGAGACGAGGAGAGGAAGAATGACCTGGAAGATAGATGGAAGAAGAGGAAAGGACAGCAGGGGAGGGAGTTGGAAGAGAAGAGCGCGAGGAGGAAAAGATTGCATAGCACAGCACAGGTGAGGGTAAGGATGGAAATGTGAAGGGTAGGAATCATCACCCGGCAAATAGGATAAAAGATAGATCTGTCTGTGTGTGCGTGCGTGTGTGTGTATGTGTGGAGGGGAATGAGAAAGACAGAGAGATAGAGAGGGAGATAGTATTGGGAATGAGATAAAGTATGAGTAAGGAATGATGGTGACGCAATAAGAAAAATTGATCCTGAATTTGAGCGGAAACGAAGGAGAATAAACCAACGATTAAGAGGAGAAAGAAGAGTAATTAGCGATGAAGAGAATGAGAGAGGGAGATAAAGCTAGCGATAAGAGAATAAAATTGACAATGAGGGCATGAGAATTGGGGTGAGTGATAGGCAGAAATACAGAGATGGAGAATGAAGAGGAATGCGGTGCATTACTGCAGTGAATTCATATTTGTTTCTTTCGACGCGGCTGACTGGCGCTTTGGTTTACGATGCGCTTTTGGAAAACGGCTGAAAATATGCATAGCTGAGTAATATCACGAGAGGAGGAAGAGACAAGGCTTAAAGTGTGCCTGGACGGTCATGGACGTCGTCTATGCACTTGTTTTAAATTCTGAACGCCGTCCAGCCACCTATTGGCGAGCACAGACTGGAAAGGTAAGGGACGTCCAGGCACTTCTTTTGGAGTGGTAAGGGGCGTCCAGGTACTTCTTTTGGAGTGGTAAGGGGCGTCCAGGCACTTATTTTCCACACTTTAGGCACTGGGAAGATGTCTTAAAGGCACAGCCAAACAGGTGAACAGATGTGTAATCTTTATGTTCGGATTGATACATTATATCGCCTATAGGCATGCACCGCAGGACAAATATTACATTAAGGCTCAGCAGTTATCTTGAATCTGCAGCCTGCGACTCGGATTTGCACGCTCGGGTCTTTATAAGACACTGATGATGATAATAATTTCTACCTGTATCATCCCCACTTTAATTAACCGCAATCTCACACGGCGCGTCGAGAGATAACTGGATCTCCAATCTTTGATGTCTTCGCAGAAAAGCTCTCGCAGCTCAGAGGCCCAAAGGTGACGTCTACCATTTGCTCGCGATCTCCCTTTTGTTCAACCACCACTTCCTCTAATAAAATATCATCCGCTTTTCTTCTCTCTTTCGTCGCTTTCTTTAATATACTTTCTTTGATACTTATGGCAGCAACGACCTGCGCCATTCGCAGTCTAATAGCCTACCTTCATCATTTCGTCATTCTTCCATGTTTCGTGTTCGTTCCGATTTTCCGACTGATATAGACTAACTGCGCTTGCGTCTCGTTCGTTCGAGAGAATTTTTCGATTCAGAAGAATCTTCTAAGCCGATTCTTTGATATTTAGCGCACTTAGACTCAACACGAATTTCTATTAGAATTATTGTCAAGACATTTAACGAACTGGTCTACAGCTGCAGACTTGCATGACTTCTGGTCGTGTGCGCGAGTTGCAATTTTTTAATGTCTGTTACTAGAACCGAATCAGCTTTGTATAGTAAAATTAATTGTTGCTAATCACACTTTGATTTTTAGTAAGTGAAAACAAGTCGTGAACCTGCTTCTGTAGTCAACTGTTGAAGCCACAATAAGCATTCATTACAAAGGGCAGAAGGAGCAAAGAGGTTTTTGCTAGCACATTATGTGGGCCTCTAATATAATAGATCTATAATTATTACTTTAGCTGGCTAACCTATTTTTTAATGTCTGGTGGTACTCTGTCACGAGTAAGGTCTAGACTCTATATTTCAATATCTTCTATCTAATTTCATCTGGTTTTATAATATCGTGTTTGATCAAACTGTACTTTAGACTGTTAAAATGTGATTCGATGCGATCTCATATTAGTACTAAATGGTGCAACCTAAGTAACGTGTCTAATTATATAGCAGTCTTCAAGTACATCACTCAATGAGATTCAAGTGTATGGACAGCTGATTCGACATGACACATAATTATCCGATTTAGCATCTAAGGTATTTGGTGTCTACACTGACTAGTCATCAAACGTATTAAGAATTCTGTAATTAATTAATCTACAGGTAATGTCCAGAGCGGTTAATGATCATACAATGCATCGAACGATTGCACATCAAAACTAAGCAGTACATGATTATATAGAGCTTCAGTCGACAAGGACAGACTATAGAGAGGAAATGTTGACTTCATTACTGGCATGCTCCGTGCCACTTCGGCATGCGTAGTAGGAGTCGGACTAGGCCTATACTTGATACACTAACCAATAGCTCGAAGGTTGTCTACTGCATTTGTGTTTTGGACTTGATATCCTTTTGAAGAGATAAGCTTGCATAGTATTAGGCCATCATCATTCGTTTCTTTTTATCCAGGCTCCCAATTAAATAAAATCAATTGTCCAACGGCCTTCTCTAACCGAAGAGCGGCGAAGACCTACCAAACGCGCGGTGGTGTAGTGGGGGCGTAGTGGTGGCGTCGTTGCCTTGAAGCCGGAAGGTTCGAGGTTCGAATCCACCTCAAGTCGCTGCGTATAGGGACCTTGGGCAAGTCCTTCACTCGCAATTGCTCAGCGCTTCGGCGTGAACTCCGATGCAGTGTCCGCTCTGCATTCGGGAGCGCCTCTGAGTAGAGAGAGCTTGAAGGGGCGCTATAACAAGTGCACGTACAAGCAAACAAGCAAAAACATACTGAATCAGGTACCATGAACAATGTTCATGGTATACATATACACCAAATGTGGGCCTTAATAATAATTATAAGATCTTTTTATGTATAGACCTACAAGTTTCACTATACATGTATATTATGCAATGTACATTGTCATGATCACCTCACACAGGAGCAAGAGGGATATTTCCCCTGGAAAATTGACACCCTTTTTAAAACTATAGGGTTCACTACTTTCTTTGAAGCAAAATTCTTCGCACGGAAGCACTAATGATGCTAATCATGCAAAGGTGAAACTGAGAAATTTGCATTAATTTAGAAACATTACTTCTCTGAAAAAACCTCAGCGTTCACAATTTCCTGCTTTGCAATTTTCAAGCTCCTGCCAAATTTTTTACCGGAGATTATTGTGTTTTGCCATTCCTACAAAAGCGTCTGCGGGCGCCCACGTATAGCCTACATAATAACAATTACATATTTAATAATTGCGTAGATAATTATTAGGTGTATGTGCGGGCGCAACTATAATAGTGTCTATTATAATAATGGGGAAATGGGCCACATGCTATTACACGTATAATATTGGCACATCAACTCAATCGTAAATCTCACTTCATTTTGTCTCATTTTGTAGTCTCGTCCTCGTCACTGCAGTACCTTCGAGACGCGCGTCAAATCGGTGCAATACAAATTGCTGTTTAATACTAAATCTTTAAGTGATCTGCTTTTTCGTTGCATTCATCCTTTCCCTCTTTCCTTCCGTCATCGTCGTCGTCGTCGTCATCTTTTGTGTACGGTTTCCATCCTACTGCTGTCGGTGTCAACGTCGGTTTTCGACTCTGCTATTTATATATAATTATATATATATTATATATATATATATATATCAGAGTCGAAAACCGAAATATATATAGAGAGAATTATATATATATATATATTATATAGTCTATACATATATATATATATATATATATATATTCTACCGTCGCCATATCGCACCATTACCTGAAAGCTGTCTGGCTTTTGCTGCTGCCGCTGCTGCTGAAGGTGATGATGATGATGACGATGATGATGCCATCTCTTTAAGACCGTCATCTCTTTATTCAGTGCTTCGTCAGCAGCAGCTGTCATCGCCGCTGTCTACAACGAAACCTAATTATTATGCAGCGTTTGCAGTGATACATGTGTTCTGTAATAACGTGAGTTGTAATTATTGTGGATGGACGACAGCAAATGACCTCTTTTACACACACGAACTTACACACCAACACACACCTACACACAGCGTCACACACGCATATACACACATACAATGTCATACACACACACACACATACACACAAGCCTACACACGCATACACACACACACACACACACACACACACACCAAAGACGCGTCCGTCTAAGCTTCTTTATACTTTACAACCTAGTTTCTGATTTGTGTATACTATAATTATGCAGTCATCATTTTCGCCGTTGGGTAGAGAGACCTTGAGGGACGCTACGTAAAATTTCTACTGATTGGCTATTTATATTTCCTTCAGGCTGGAATTAATTATAGAAATACAATAGAACCACAATTACAATAGCTTCTCAAATGCAGAATAATTAATTGTTAAATCTGACAACGATTTTGGCCATATCGATCATTGCTTGATGTCTTTAGATTCAGGCTGCATGCAGTATCAGGCTATACACGAGATTATAGAAACGCTTGAAAGGCGGTACGGTAATCCAAGTAATCTAGATCCGATAAATTATTACAGGCCTACCATCAACCTGGGATAAATTGACTCAAAAGCTTTCTAAACGGTTTCCTGCTCTTTTCTGATCCAGAATCCGACAAAATCCGACCATGGGATCACCACCAAAAATGGCTTTGAAAATACATGTTTTCGGTAAATATATAGGCCCCATGCATTAGCGGGATCACTTTATTGCTCCCTAAAATACGCAGTGATGCACACTGTATTATCATAATTGCCAAGTATAATTAATTACTCTGTGTGTACTAATTGTGAATGCATCATTGTCTAGTTTTGTTTGTGGGGATCGATGTACAAATCGAATTGAATTGAATTTAAAAATAAAACGGCTTTTCGTATTTTCATTGAACATCGGATTGCTGACGACGACCTCAATGTGCTAGAAAGTGTTGTCATCTAAGAACCATGTTTAATTGTTTATAGATGTCTTTCTTTGTTGTCGCTTTCATGGTATTAATAAGTAACTTTTAAAAATTATAATAGGGCCTGGGGGCCGGGGCACGTGCTCCAATAAATGATGTTATAAGCAAAATACAAAATATATGTATATTCGCTTAATTGAAAACAAAACCAGGGAAACGCTGCATAGGTTACGTTAGCACGATTGACAGTAAGGCTGCATAGTTCTCAAGGTTGAGTTAGGACAAGTTTTTATCTAACATTTTTGCGATAAAGTTATGAAATCAAATGACGATTTATTGCATACAGATGATGTAATACAAACTCAAAGATTTACGAGTTTCTGCAAGAAGTGCTGCTGTTCATCACAGGTCTAACCGCAAATTCCCTGGACTGCGGTTCTAGTAAATATTAGACAGCGTCATAAGGTGGTTCTGGTGTACTTTGCGACTTCATCTCAGTCGTACGTACCTGGTGGCATATCTGCACTGCACAGCCTCGGCGATGTCTTAGCCTTCGCTTCACGACTCAATCACTTGCGGTTGCTGTGTCATCTTTCCGTCATCATCGTCTAGAAGACTCCATTAGTCAGATTCGATCGATAAGAAAAACGTTTGTATTAATTACAAGCGCCGTTGTGGCCCGTTGGACTAATCGATGCTTGCAGAATTTCTTCGTAATTGCTTTTAAGTCTGTCGTTTATTTTTGAGGTTCTGACTCAACCAGTAATTGCTTGCGATCACCTCATTACATCACACCAGTTATATAAGGCAGGTGCATGCACTGCACTGCATGCGACCACGCAGTGTTCTATCGTCAGCCGTTTAACCATCTCATCCATCTGAATCTTTGTATTGCTGCGATTCTTCACTCAGTGATCGCGCAGTTAAAATAATAGTACTGAATATATTTTATATTGTACATATTTTAGTCAGCAAATTCCCGTATAAGTCTTATTCTATTTATTTAATATGGCCGTGAAACTGACACAACAGGTACAAGTTTTTGTGCAGCTTTAATTAACCGTGCTTTCTCGGTGGACTCTCAACCTGGAATGGCCTTCCTCTGACCCTCCGCTCTATACCCCGCAGTCGATCGAGTCGGGGGCTACGATCGACTTGGCTCGTGCGACGATCGACTCGATCGACTTCGTCGACTCGCCGACCTCTCGACGACTCGATCGACTTGGCTCGTGCGACGATCGACTCGATCGACTTCGTCGACTCGCCGACCTCTCGACGACTCGATCGACTTGGCTCGTGCGACGATCGACTCGATCGACTTCGTCGACTCGCCGACCTCTCGACGACTCGATCGACTTGGCTCGTGCGACGATCGACTCGATCGACTTCGTCGACTCGCCGACCTCTCGACGACTCGATCGACTTGGCTCGGTCGACGATCGACTCGATCGACTTCGCGTCGACTTGACCTAGTTTTTGTCTATTGTTCGCCATCTGCAGTTATATGATTTTAAAATGAAATTATACGATAGTAGATCTGTGTCATAAATCTGTGTGACGTAACAATAAGCCTAATTTCGTATTCTCAGTGAATTTATAGATTTGCACTGTAATTGTAGTGACGTCACAATAGGCCTCGTTTTAGATTTTGTAAATGAATCTCAATAATCATTACGGTAGATCTGTGTAATAATCGAAGTTAGTCATACTTTCAAAACGTACTTCTATAGACCTAATAACAGATCATTATCATAATCGAAGTTAGCCACAATATTGCTATTTCATTCTCAAAATGGACTTCTTTAATAGTAGGTCTGTATCATGATCGAAGTGACGTCACAATGGGTCTAGTTTTATATTCTCATACCAGACGTGTAATAATAGATTTGTGTCATAATCACAGCGATGTTGCATTTAAACAGCCCCAGTTTTTTTATTATGAAAATGAAATAATTATGACATAGTACATCTGTATCATAATCGAAATGACGCCATGCACAATAGACCTAATTTCGGTTTTTTCAGTGAACTTATTTAATAGTAGAATTGTATTATAATAGAAGTGACGTGACTGACGTCATAAAAGGCTCCGTTTTATATTCGCAAAATGAACATAATATACTGGTAGATCTGTATAATAATCGAAGTGACGTCACAATAGACCTTGTTTATATTCTTAATATGCACTTCTATAATAGTACATTAGTCTCATAATCGAAGTACGTGACGTCACACTAGACCTTGCTTACATTCTCAAAATGCACTTCCATAATAGGCCTAGTACATTTGTAACATAATCAATGTGACGTCACAATAGGCGCTGTTTTTTTAATTCTCGATGTGAACTTGTATCATAATCAGAGTGACGTTACAATAGTCAATAGGCATAGGCCTTGTTCTGTATTCTCAACATTAATGAAATAATATGACAGCAGATTGGTGTCCTGATCGAAGTGACGTGACAATAGGTCTAATTTCGTTTTCTCAGTGAACTTAATTTATTTAGTTGTAGAATTGTATCATAATCGAAGTGACTTCATAAAAGGTCCCGTTTTATATTATCAAAATTAACATCTACATGACTTGCATATACAGGCATATAATAGTAGATCTGTATCATGCTCATTCAGGAGCGGATCCAAGGAAAGGGCCAATCCGGCCATGCCCCACCCCATTCAGAGAATCGCATATGGCGTGGTTCCTCCCTCCATCAGGTTTCAAGAAGCTGTAAATCAACGCAACGGGAACAGGAAGGTGGGAGAGAAAGTATAATTATAATATATAGGCCCAGTACATGACTAATAAAGTCATCAGATTTAAAATAACCGGAGCAGCCACGGGTTTTTAGAAGTTTTTTGGGCGAAAGACTAACAAAATTCTTACGGCGGAAGACCAACGAAAATATTTTCGGCCCTATAGACCACAAATTTTGTCCACCCCCTTCCAAAATTTCGTTATCCGCCCCTATATTCGTTCAACTCAAATCGAAAACGTATACGTCTATATAGTCGACTTTCACAGGTCCACTTCCACTAACACGAAATCGCCAGCTGCCAAAAGGCTCGTTAGCTGAACTTGTGTGCAAAATCTGAATTACGTATGTAGGTCACTTTTAGACTTCAAAAAATAGTAGGCCCAAGTAAAATATTTCTAAATCGAGTCGAGTAGATGAAACAGAGATCGACTCGACTTAGCAAGACTCACGATCGACTCGACTTGCAAGTCGACGATATTTCGATCGACTCGACTTGGCAGGGCTCACGATCGACTCGACTTGCAAGTCGATCGAGTCGACGATTTTTCGATCGACTCGACTTGGCAAGACTCACGATCGACTCGACTTGCAAGTCGATCGAGTCGACGATTTTTCGATCGACTCGACTTGGCCGAGTTATGATCGACTCGATCGATCAACTCGATCGACTGCGGGGTATACTCCGCTCTCTTTGTAAAAATCCTTCTCAGGCTTTTCTCTCTCATCTTAAAACAGTTTTATTTGGCCGCGCTGAGGTTGGGAGCGCCTCTGAGTAGTTCCCTTGAAGAGACGCTATATAAATGCATATAATGAATGAATGAATGAAAGTTATTTCAGGTCTAGTAATAGCTTTGTTATGGCCAGTCGTCAGTATATAGAACTTATCTCTCGAGGGTTTCAACAGGCATGTGTACATACCTGCTCCTTTTGTGATTATCTTACCTTCGTGTTTCATGCCTATTGGAATATAGATGTAGCCGTCGCAATAGCTCTTCTATACCTACAGGATATAATTATAGTATCCACTACTATGGTAGTTGCCATTATGTCAATTCATCACGCACAGCTATAGTTATTCAGCGCTCTCGACATGTAGCACTTTTTTTACTGTGCAGTTCTACACAAAAAATGACTAAAGTTCTAGATGAACCTTGTGCAGCTGCAAGAGCATTTTTGAGCAGCTAAAAATATTGAAGAAATGTTCACTGCTATCCGAATGTGTATATATATAATCCAGCGTCTATACCACAGGGGATGGGAACATTTGGAAGGGAGAGGAAGGGTTGCTAAAATTCTTGAAGTCTCGATGTTCTGTCGTAAGGTCGGTCAGCTTTGGAAGGATGACAATATCAGAATACATGCAGCAGCATTGTATTGTATTGCTATATTGTATTGTATTGCTATGTTGTATTGTATAGTATTGCTATGTTGTATTGTATTGCTGTGTTGTATTGTATTGTGTTGCTAGGTTGTATTGTATTGTATTGTATTGTATTGTTGTATTGTATTGTATTGTATTGCTATATTGTATTGTATTGTATTGTATTGTATTGTATTGTATTGTATTGCTATGCGATGGTCAATAGCTCAAGCGATGCAATTCTGCCATTCATTGCGTTGGGAACCGACTGGCTGTATGCGACAGTTTCGCCACAGATGGCTGAGCTATGTACACTTCTCCTGGGGTCTACGATACAGCAGTGGAGAAGAATATAACTCATATACTTAATACAATTTTGCCTTTATATTTTATTCCTTCTCTTATTATCTTTATTATCTGTCTGGTTCTGCTAGCAAATTTATACGTCATTCCGGTGCGTCACATCTGGGAACTTTTTAAGGCACATTTTAGCAGCTCATTCTTAGATCGGCTAAATACTTATCATAGCGCCTTTCTACGGCTATTTAAAAGGCGCTTTATAACCACCCAGACATGCTATGCATGCATTATTCGCCATTACGAATAGTATACTGCAGACTATCGGGTCTAAATGATTGGTAGTTAATGAGATAAATTCAGAAGGAATCACACGGCTCACTATTATGTTATAAGCCGTATAATGGTGTAAGGCGGAAAAGCTAATCAGCCCCAGGTTCCTTTCTTTGCCTGAGTGAACCGTCCTTCTGGATCATACTGATGTGATTAGCCGACAGTTTTTCGCCGCCTTTCGTTCATGAATTGTGCAATGGACACTGGCGCTATAAAAATTGACAATTAGCGATCGTTAATTGTGGGGCGCATGGCCGGAGTTTTGTTTCCGTTTTCGGGGGGAGGGGCTAAAAAACTTGGTCCAGAACGAGCGGCGCCGACAATATTTTTTCGTGTCGGCCCAAAAAGTTGACCTTTTTTAGTCGTCAAGTTCAAATCTCATGAAATTGACTACGGTATATATTTTCCGACCGAAAAAGTTGATGACCTTTTTTAGTCATTTGTTTGGAAGTTCTTGGGGGGCTAGGTCCGAAAATGGATACCACTTGCACGGTGAAAAACATGAATCTGGGGCTTCCTGGGAGCCCTATCCCCCTAGCCCCTGATAAACTCCGCCCATGGTGGGGCGCGGTGGAGTAACCAACGGGGAATGCCAACCTCAAGTCGCCGCGTATACGGACCTTGGGCAAGTCCTTTACTCGCAATATCTCAGCGCTTCGGCGTGAAACTCCGATGCAGTGTCCGCGCTGCAGTCGGGAGCGCCTCTGAGTAGTGAGCTTGAAGGGGCGCTAAAACAAGTGCACATACAAACAAACAAACAAACGACGTCATACAAGCGCAATCCATGTCAAAAGTCAAAGGTCAAAGGTGAAAGGTCAGAGGTCAAAGGTCAAAGGGTGTCGTCGTCGTCGTCGGTGTCTGCTTGACCGGTTGTCGTTGTAATCGCAATCGTAATCTCGTGACTTCTACAGCGCTCACAAACTCCAAGTCGCGGGACCCAGCTTATTCACAGGCGCTTAATCAAAACAAAATTGATAGGCAGCCGGTCAAGATCCGGAGAGTGAGGCAGGTAGACGGACGGACGGTTAAGGTGGGTGATGTTTAGAGTTGAAGTGACGAGGGATGTGAGGAGAAGATCGGGGAGGAATAAGGATATATGCTTTGTGAAAAAGCAATGTTTTTATAGTGTTGAGTGAAAGACCTGTGGGTAGATAACGAAAGGTGGAGTTTCTTTTCCCCAACCAGAAACCTGAATTCCCTCCCCATGCACAAAAGCAGAGGGACTAGACTAAACACTGCGTGTTGATCCTTTGAACAGGAAACTTACACCAGGTGTCAGACGATCCGCATCGGACACCCACAGGCGGACAGGGTCATCGAAGGATCAATGCGGGGTCACACGCAACCATGCCCTGCACGCTGCAGGGACGATCAAGTCGGCTCAGCACAGACCACAGGGACGCGACATCCAATCGCTTTGAAGATGGAAATGTCATTCCAAGCTATTGGTCTTCGCCGGAAACAGACGTGGATAAAGAAGAGGATGAGGATCCCAACGTTGGAGGAGAGCAGGGTGGAACTGCGCCGGATGTTCGGCTAGTATGGCTGAAGGACGGGAAGCCGGTTTCAGTGGACGGGGCGAGGTCAGAACAAGACCCGACGAACATGGCCCTCACAGTTCGATACGCAACGAAGAACGACTCTGGAACCTACATGTGTGCGTACGTGGAAGCAAGTACCGGAGTAACCATGACAACGGGAAATGCCATTCAGCTCATCGTGGAAGGTAAGTACCTATTTGTTTAACATGGCCGTGAAACTAAATGAACAGGTACAAGTTAGTCGTATACCAATTATTATCTACAACCAGTTCACTTCGGGTCAAGCAGTTGCTTTGTTTTGACCAATTTGCTATCAGTTCATTGTGGAAGGTAGGCCTGCGATTTGTAGCTATTTCCTTCCAGTTCATCTTGGAGGGCGAGTACCTGTTTCTGTACAATTCATTTTAGAAGGTACGTCCTTGTTCCATCTAAATTCATAATGGAAGGTAGCCTAAGTAGGCCTATACCTGCTTTCTTTCAGCTCATTGCATTGTTTTGTATTGATGGTAATGCATAATATGTAAATTTATAAAGCGCTTCTCACAGTGAACACCAACCACAGGCGCACATGTGCGGGTTTGTCTAAGACACTCTTTGATTAAGTAGTCGATAAAGGAACGACCCTCACAAAGAATCAACTACAGTAAGTGATAATACAGCGGAAAGAAGATCGAAGGGTTGATACAACGCGGCCGTTTATATAATAAATAGGCTGATAGAAATTAGAGGTGTCCGGAGAGGCATTGAAGACATCGCAAAATGTCTCACTTTCGATTAATAACAATAATAATAATAATAATAATAATAATAATAATAATAATAATAATAATAATAATAATAATAATAATAATAATAATAATAATAGTAATAATACTACTACTATTAATAATTTAAAAAATAATAATAGCAATAATAATAATAAAATAAACTTTAAAAAAATAAAATAAAAAATAATACTACTAATAATAATAATAATAAATAATAATAATAATCGTTTAATTTCATACTGACACAACGCAGAACGACTACAATTATTCATGCTACGACGGAACGACGGATGATCACAAGTTATTACATGCGGAAGTTGAATTTAACTGTTTGGCAGCCATGCAAGGCGTCCATCACTTCCTGCTGCTCAGATCACCAAGGCCATCTGCCGAATGGAAAGTTGAGTGGATCTTTAGGAGGGTACCCATTACTCTAAACCACCACAATCATCGCGTAGAAGTCTCGACGAACTTAACAGTGGCGGCGCCAGGGTTTCAGTTTGGGGGGGGCGCTGAAGTCTCCCGGGACCTTTTTTATTATTTTATTTATTTATTTTTTGTCATCCAGCCAAAATGTCATGAAAACTTTCGATTTTCATCGCGGAAATATTTCAGTATGGATGTAAAGAAAAACCCGAATGGCCTTTTTTTAGGGGGGGCTTAGCCTCTTATAGGGGGGGTCCTGGCCCCCCCACCCTCCTAGCGCCGCCACTGGACCTTAATGCTTATCATGGAATGGATAGAGACAGCCTTGAATGCATGGGAAGATGCCTAGCTTTCAATTTTTCAACCCTCCCTTGCCTAACCTCTTAGCGGGAAATAATCCGCGGCATACGGCGACACTTGGACTGCAGCAGGGAGACAGCGCATGGAAGAAGCCATCCGTCTATCTTCTTTCGTAGATGGAGTCGCCGATATATAGCGACAAATTCCTAAATTGGAAAATCCATACATACATCGTTCCCGAGGGAAAATCGCCGGACATGCACAAGCGTCGCCTGTCGGTCACTGTTTCGACTTTTCCTTGCCACACAATATGATGATTATTTCTCATCTGCTGGCATAATGGAGACGCTAATACGTCGCTGCCGCAGCATGTGTGGGTTTTGCGGCTTACTCCCTCCGCTCTTCTTTTATTGGTATCGCCTCCCGTCGTCGCACGCACCGGAGGCGCTTTCATAATTCATAATGTTAGAATCGTCTCTGCCTTCGAAACGAATTATTCATATCAGCAGCGACTATATCAACAGCGATCCAATATCAGCACTCTGGTCTTCTCTTTTCCCCCCCCATCCTCTCCTCTCGCCTACTCTCCTCTCTTACCCTCTCCACTCCACACTTATCTTAACCCCCCTCCAACCCTATCCTATCCTCTCCGATCTATCCGCTCCGATCCTATCCTCTGCATACCTTTTCTCCCCAATTATTATCCATAATATACTAGCTTTTCCAGGTGTCTCTCCTTTCCAAACCTCACCTCTCCAAACTTTCTAAACCTCTCCTCTGATCGTCCCTCCTCTCCTCTTGGTTCCTCTCTAATCCAAACCTCCCTCCAACCCTACCCTCTCCTCTTAAAACCTCTGCCCTCCCATTCTCTCCAATACTCTCCTCTCCAAACCTCTCCTCTCCAAACCTCGCCTCTCCAAACCTCACTTCTCCAAACCTCTCCTCTCCAAACCTCTCCTCACCAAACCTCTCCTCTCCAAACCTCTCCTCTCCAAACCTCTCCTCTCCAAACCTCTCCTCTCCAAACCTCACCACTTAACCTCTCTCCCCTCGGTTCCTCTCCAAACCACTCCTATATGCTCTCCTCTCATCTCCAATCCTCTACACCCTCCAAAACCATTTCAAAATCGCCTATACCATAGATCAGCATGCGGTGGTCCACATAGTCGAAGTGGTATAACTCTCCCATCATGCATATAATATGATCTGTTATATGTGTCACTGGGTATAATGGTATGCAGCGAATTAACTATGTATACACCAGCATGGTTGGTCCACCGTCGAGCCGTAGAGCGGTCCTTAAAAACAGACAGACACAGACGTCGTGCGACAAAGCAGGTCATCATCATCATCTGTGAGACGACCGCTTTACTGTCGTCTGCAGCGCACTTCGTTGGCGAAGGCGGATGGATACACGACGGCAATCACACGCCTTTCGACATGCGATGGCGACAAGTAGGTCGTCGTCGACTGCTATGAGGAAGAGAAGCTGGAGAAGAAAGATGATGGGGCGGTATATGGTGGAGAAGAGAAGGAGAGATAGGTGGAAGAGAAGACGAAGGTGGAGAAGAAAGATGGTGGGGTGGTATATGGTGGTGGAGAAAAGAAGGAGGAAGAGAAGGCAAAGGTGGAGAAGAAAGACGGAAGGGCGGTATATGGTGGACAAGAGAAGGAGGAAGAGAAGGTGAAGGTGGAGAAGAAGGAAGGTGGGGCGGTGCGTGATGGAGAAGAGAAGGAGAGGTAGGAGGAAGAGAAAGGGAAGGTGGAGAAGAAAGACGGAAGGTGGTAGGGTGGAGAAGAGAAGGAGAGATAGGAGGAAGAGAAAGGGAAGGTGGAGAATAAAGACGGAAGGTGGTAGGGTGGAGAAGAGAAGGAGAGATAGGAGAAAGAGAAGGCGGAGAAGTAAGAAGGAAGGGCGTTGCGTGATGGAGAAGAGAAAGAGCGATAGGTGGAAGAGAATTAAGTCGGTGAGAAGTGAGGGAAGGAGCAGGAGGAGAATGAAGTGGAGTGGGGAAGATAAGTAAGAGGAGGAGGAGGAGAAGAGAGGGGAAGATGAGAAGACGAAGGAGAGACAGAACAGAAAAAAAGAAAATGGAGAAAACGTCAGAAGATGGCCAAAGGTAAATGAGGTCAATGAGGATAAAACCGCGGTGAGCAGCCTTAGGATGAAAACGAGGTCAGAAAGGATAAAAAATGAGGCCAATGAGGAAAAAGAGGAGAAAGAGAAGAAGGAGGAGAAAGAGAAGAAGGAGGAGAAGAAGGAGAAGAAGGAGAAGGAGGAGAAGGAGGAGAAGGAGGAGAAGAAGGAGAAGGATTTCGGGGATGATGAAAAGTAAGTCAAAGAGGAGAATGAGATTGGCGAAAAGGTGAAGGAAGAAGAAAAGGCGGGCGATGGTAGATGGGCAGGCGAAAGAGGAAGTGGAGGAGAAAGGGATGATCGGGTGCTGGAGACGATGGAGGGATGGAAGCCGATGGAGAAACCGGAGAAAGACATGGAAAGAAAGGCTTGACGTTTGAGGACTGAAGATTAACGAGAAGAAGAGAACCTGAAGAGGAGGAGGAGGAGGAAGAGAAGGAGAAAAAGAAGGAGGAAGAAGAGGAGAAGGAGGAGGACAAAGTGGAGGAGAAGGAGGAGGAGGAGGAAGAGAAGGAGAACGAGGAGGAAGAGGAACAAAAGGAGGAAGAGGAGGAGAAGGAGAATGACGAGAATGAAGAGGAGAAAAGCAAAGAGAAGTAGAGGAATGAAAGTAGAAAAATGACTCCGAGGTGAAGCAGGTAAAAGAGGAGAGAAGGAGTCTGGACGAGGAAAAATTTTGCAAAGAAAAATGAGAAATCGAGGTTGAAAAAAGACAGACGTCAAGATGGAAAGAGATTTATATAACGATGTCGATAAGAGGAAGAAGAAAATGAGGAGGAGAAGGAAGGAGAAGAAGAGGAAGATGAAGAAAAAAGGAGGAAGAGGAGGAGGAAGAAGGAGTGGAGGAGGAGGAAGAGGAGGAGGATGAAGAAGCAAAGGAGGTCGAAGAGGCAGAAAAGGAGAAGGAGGTACATTGTAGGATAGGAAGTGGAAGAGGAAAAAGAGGAAAAGCAGGAGGACGAAAAGGACAAGTAGGATGAGGAGGAAGAAACGAAGGAAGAGGTGGATGAGGGAAGGAGACGGAGGAGGAAGAGGAATAAAAGAGGCAATCGAGGAGGGAGAGGAGAGGAGGAGGAATAAAAAGTCAGAGGAGGAGGCAGAGGAGGAGGAGGAAAGGGAGGAATAAAAAAGGCAAATGAGGAGGAAGAGGAGATGAGGAGGAATAAAAAAGGCAAAGGAGGACGAGGAGGAGGAAGAGGAGATGAGGAGGAATGAAAAAGGCAAAGGAGGACGAGGAGGAGGAAGAGGAGATGAGGAGGAATGAAAAAGGCAAAGGAGGACGAGGAGGAGGAAGAGGAGATGAGGAGGAATAAAAAAAGGTAAAGGAGGACGAGGAGGAGGAAGAGGAGGAGGAATAAAAAATGCAAAGGAGGACGAGGAGGAGGAAGAGGAGGAGGAATAAAAAAAATGCAAAGGAGGACGAGGAGGAGGAAGAGGAGGAGGAGGAGGTAGGAGAGGTGAGAAGAATGGTCGGATGAAATCGAGCGTTGATCATTTCTAGTGCTGTGCCATTTCTTAGACTCTATGCGTTGATACGTCGTCACCGACATCGCACTAAATCAAACGCAGTCGCTGCCCATCATTTCCAGTCGCCGCATCAGTTTCTGCAGCAGCAGCAGCAGCAGCAGCAGCATCCTTTGTGACGGTGCCAGAGGCAATGCCAGTTGGCGAAGCCGCAAAGGTGCGGCGGTGATTAACGCCACGGATGAAAACGATGCTGAGGCGATGACAGCTGCTGCTGAAACTTCAGCTGATGTTGATGATGATGATGACGACGATGATGACGACGACGACGACGACGACGATGATGATGATGATGATGATGATGATGATGATGATGATGATGATGATGATGATGACGATGACGAGGACGAGGACGAGGACGAGGACGAGGACGACGACGACGACGACGATGACGATGACGATGACGATGATGGTGGTGGTGGTGGCGGTGGTAGTGATGATGATGATGGTGGTGGTGGTGGTGGTGGTGGTGGTGGTGGTGGTGGTGGTGGTGGTGGTGGTGGTGGTGCTGCTGCTGCTGCTGATGCTGATGATGATGATTATGATCTGTCTAAAGTAGTTAAAGATGGGGATTCAGACGGCTGCTTGTTGGAGATGGAGAATTGATATAATGGAATCAGCCAGTGGATCTATATCAACGCCAGCAATGCATATCTGTAGGCATTTCAGATAAGAATCATATATATATATATATTTATATATTATGTAAGTATAAAATATTATATATACATAAATTACATATATATAATTATGTGAATAATGTGATTCTTATCGGAAATGCCTACAGACATGCATTGCTACCATCGACATAGATCCACTGGCTGATTTTATTATATAGATATATATATATATATAATTATATACAAAATATAGCTCCTAGACATAGGCCTACACTCTTATATACATTATATAGTATATACGGATATATATATATGTATATGCGTGTCTCATTATGAGAATAATATTGTGTCAAATTATTAGCTTCATAATGTGTATTATGGCAAGAATGCGCTAAACGCTCAAAATCCAGGTTCCATAGAGTTCAACTCTGAGAGGCGTTGGTCCATAGATGAAGCCGCGTTGAGTATTGCATTTGCATATATGTAGATTTATATAGCGCCTCCTCTTACAGTGCACGTGCATCAATCAGAGGCGATAGTAAAGTAGTGAAGGAATGCAAGTCGATTACGCGTACGTTCACGTAGGCCTACGTAACCACATGTCATGTCATAATCAGAGCATAGTGATGCAGTTCCTAAAATTGTGTTTGTTTATAATTATGTGCACTTGTTATAGCGCCCCTTCAAGCTCTCCTACTCAGAGGCGCTCCCGACTTCAGCGCGGACACTGCATCGGAGTTTCACGCCGAAGCGCACGAGCAATTGCGAGTGAATGACTTGCCCAAGGTTCATAAAACGCGGCGACTTGAGGTGGATTCGAACCTGCAACCCTTCGGCTGAAAGGCATCGAACATACCCACTACACCACCGCGTTTCGTCGTGCACGAAATGTGCATTTGGCATTATAACAGTTGTCTCGCATGTCTGTAGAGGGCACGCATGCAGTGTAGTGTGAATTTCCGAGATTGCATTGCAGCCGAAGTCGGGTCAAACACGAGTCTACAACAATGCCTGAAATTATTGTACTCGTCTATCCAAGTGGAGTTTGACATTTTGAGGAAGCGTTTGGGCAGTTGGCATTTCTGAGTATTCTATGTATTTTAGACACAACAGTAAATCGCATGTGAAAACAATACGCAGCTGGTTTCACTGTTGTTGACCTTTTCCGTTTTGCACATTCCCATTTTCAAGGGCTTGTTGCTGTTTAACGACCCTATGTCATATCATGGATGTGTCGCCCTCCTCCTTTGTCCTGTCTTGGGACTGGTACTCTGAGAGTACGATCAATGGGGGAGTTGTCATTTAAGCGATAATCACAGCCGAGCTATATGAACGTCAACTGTTATATGCAACGCGGTAATGAACTCAGTGCACACCTTTGTCATCAATAGAGTAGAATTGTGATTCCCGTTCAATGCGTCGAGTAAATTGTCAGCGGGTTCGTAGAATCATCATATTCTAGTCTGTCCATCATACCACCATGCACAGTTGCACACGTGGTCCTCCTGTGCAGGCAAAGCGTATGGTGCATGGACTAGACGAGTTCTTTCCAGGATATAATTATAAATGCCCAAGTGACGAAGAGTAAAATGGACGGATAATGGAAGACATCAACGCATGTGGAGATGGTATCTATTTAAAAACACCGGGGGGGGAGGAAACAGGAACCCACATCCCTATTTTTTCCAAGAAATATGAAGACGACAAAACTAATAAGAAAAGGGACGAAGCTATAAAGAAATCAAGGAAAGAACACAGAATATAGACAAGAATGGTGTCGTTGAAATCTTGGACGACCTGCCTAAAGGCAGACCACTAAAGAAGAAGAAGGAGAGTCTGCATGTCACAATATATTGTACTATATTGTATCTACCCATGCCAAAATATATTGTATTGTATCTAACCATGTCACAATGTATTGTAATGTATCTAACCATGTCACAATATACTGTATTGTATCCAAGCATGTCACAATATATTGTACTGCATTGTATCCAACCACATCACAATATATCGTATTGTATTGTATTGTATTGTATCCAACCATGTCACAATATATTGTATCGTACTGTATCTACCCATGCCACAATATATTGTATTGTAGTGTAGTGCATTGTATCTAACCATGTCACAATATATTGTATTGTATTGTATATAACCATGTCACAATATATTGTATTGTATTGTATCTAACCATGTCACAATATATTGTATTGTATCCAGCCATGCCACAATATATTGTATTGTATCCAACCATGTCACAATATATTGTACTGCATTGTATCCAACCATATCACAATATATCATATTGTATTGTATCCAACCATGTCACAATATATTGTATCGTACTGTATCTAACCATGCCACAATATATTGTATTGTAGTGTAGTGTATTGTATCTAACCATGTCACAATATATTGTATTGTATTGTATTGTATCTAACCACGCCACAATATATAAACCAGTTTCTCAGTTATCAGTCATCGCAGGATAAAATATTAACGTGCAGCTGAGCCGCCAATGTCACTGGCTCGAAAGTAACCAGCACGAACAAAAACGTCTTAAAGTCACACATGTCGACCGGGTACAAAGGCTGAAACCTGACCACCACAACAATACTCAACGTGCGGATAATCAGCAGGTGGCCAGTGATAATATGATCGTGCTTAATGACAGACACACGGACTGCACGTAACGCAGAGCGCAACGCAGTGAGCTACATCAAAGTTTGAAGTATGAAGAATGAATATGATGTCGACAGAGAGGGATAGCCAGGTCGAAAGGCACATTCGTTTTCTTCATTCATCTGTGTGCTTCAGGTGTAGAAGAAACGTCTTATGTGTTGTCTGGAGTGTGCGTATTGATCATGACTTCCTCCTACTTTTGCTGAACCGGTTTTTTCGTCGGTGGTCTCACGTTTAAACTTAACCATCGTAATCGTCGCGTCCGGCTTTTCTATAGCGTCTAAAAAGTTAGGTCGCGTAGAAATTATAGCTCTGAATTAAACGAAAAACAGCATGAGTCCTGCTTTGAAGATCAAACGAATAGCGTATCAAGCACACTGAGCGAAACATAGAAGCACATGATTTCAAAACAACTGGTCCTTTGACAGTTTGAACCTATTAAACGCATTGAGATGACTGTCTATCAATGGCAAACGCCTTTTCATCACACACACACACACATACACGCACGCACACACGGTCTGTTAGTTATCATAAGGTCGGTGTTCAATCTGTGACGGCCCGATCTACCATTTAAGCAGTTAGTATTAGGGTCATGGGAGTTACTCGTCAGATCAACTATATTGAATGTAGAGAAGGCATTAACAATTTCAAAGAACTTTGGGCAGCTCACACGGCAGGTCAAAAGTAAAATAGGCAGTTCAAGTGGTCTTCAATGTTCAATGTATTGCTCAACTTCTAGCCCACTCAGCTAAGTAACTTCAAGGACCTTGGTCCTTGGGGTCGGTCTCGACAGCAGGCCAGATCTTTCACATGCAACATTATTAATATTTATTTGATTTGAATTGGGTTCGCGCTATGCAGTAGTTGAAAATATATAACTCTACCACTTTATTCATAAACTCTGGATAGCCGCACTTCTTGCAATGGTCTTGACTTGAGTGTCTGGTATTATCACCCCACCTTCCCCTATATATGAATTCATATTCCCTCTCCATCTCCTATTCAAACACACCTACCTACATACCCCTCCTTCCCCTCTCTCCTGTTACTGACTCTCCCAACCTTGTGCATGCATTATCATTTTGTTTCGGTGTCTTTTCTACCTCTTAGCATTTCCGTTCAGCTGTATCTGGTTGCGCGTCAAAAAGTCGTCGCCATAGAAACGACATAAATGACGGAATCTGTGGGCGTGGTTAGGTGGCGCTAGGCAGGCGATGCCTTGGGAGCACGAATGGAATATCATCCGCACAGAACAGATTTTTGTTTTCAGACAGCACACGATTCTTATAAGAAAAACTATTTAATGTCTACGCCGATGTGATTATGGAACCATAATTACTTGTCTCTCACAGATGTTAGAATCTTCTATAGATCTATATACATTTATTCATTTATTCGTTTCTTTCGTTCTATGCGCCTATATAGCGATCCTTCAAGAAAGCTACTCAGGAGCGCTCCCAGCCCCTCGTTCCAGCCCCAACCCCAGCCCAGCCACTGCAAAGAAAAGACTTGAGAGATTAATGGAACTAAGTTTGATTATTTCATTTTTCGATGTAATAAGCGCAGACAGAATCGTCAGGTGAAAATAAATTGTTGGCTCGAACTTTGTTCTTCTGCCATTTCCGTACATACATGTAAAATATACGCTTGGTTGTAAAGACTGTTCGGCTGGTAAATAGGTTGGTAGTTGCACCAGTTAGTAAGCAAACAGGCTGGTCAGTGAATGTGTAAGTAAGCACGTAAGTAAGTAAATAGCGTTTTCGCATCTATGTACTCAGCAGACGCAGCAATTACAGCAGTCCAGTTGTTTACGACCGAGTCGATAATAGCAGAGGACGGTGGACACGGCACGCAAGTCTCGCATATATACCGGTATATAATAAAAGCGTGGCGATTCACTGTCTGGAAAAACAACTGAGTTGTCAGAGACATGGTAGCACGAATGCACGCATACTAACATATGCGCAGATAAGTATGGGCATACATGTACGCCTATACACATACAGTGACATACAATATAGGTATGCACGCGTTGATAGTAATTTTGCACCCGCACAGATATATCTAGTCATCTAGACACTCCTGCAAAATGTTAATGATTATTATTAATGACAGTTAAAATTTGTTGCGGCTGCTTCTGCTGCAGCTGCTGCTACTTCTACTACTACTGCTACTACTGCTGCTGCTGCTGCTGCTGCTGCTGCTGCTGCTGCTACTACTACTACTACTACTACTGCTGCTGCTGCTGTTGCTGCTGCTATTACTGCCACCACTACCACTGCTACCACTACTACTGTTGCTGAACTCCGCCACTGGTCGCACTCTGCCAGTGCCAGTCCCAAGCCTGGATAAAGGAGGAGGGCGTCACTAATGGTCTTTGTTACCACACAGTGACGTTAAACTGCAACTACACACACTACTGTTGTTGCTGCTGCTGCTACTACTACCACTGTTGCTATTACTAATAATATTACTACTACTAAACTTAGATTCAATGTCCACTCAAATCGGTGGTTTGTCCATGCAATTGAAAGGCCATTATATTTTAGGAATGCCATAATGCTTATAGTGTCTTAGTGTATATCCTACCTACCCTACAAATAGCTGATCGTTATAAAAAAAACGTACATAAATAGAATTTAGGATTACGTGTGTTATCCTAAACCATCTGACTTTTGTTTGGCTATAAAGATGATGAACGTTTTTCACCAGATATGTAGCATAACAATGCGGATAGTAATTGGTCAGCTGACGAATATTCTTATATCGTCTTATTCATTCATTCCTTTAAGTATTTATATAGCGCCTCTTCAAAGAAACTATTCAGTGGCGCTCCCGAGCAAAAGTTGTTTATCCTACCAGGTAGTATATAATTAATTATGCTTACATTACATTGCAATCTAGATGTCCCTGAAGCTCCAATCGACGTCGAATGGTCAGTCTGTGATGGTCGAGTCGTTCAGCTCCAGTGGTCACAGCCACCGGACAACCACTCTACCGTGACGGAGTACATCGTCGAGCAGAGCAGTTTCTTCAACCCTGGAGTCTGGCGCCTGGCCAAGTCCCAGCTTCCGAGTCGCCGCCGGAACATCCTCCGACTGTCTCTGTCGCCCTGGGGCAACTACTCGTTCCGGGTGACCGCGCGCAACCACATCGGTCACAGTCGACCGAGTCGACCGACGAGGCCCTGTTCAACACCCCCGGAAGTGCCTCACATCAACCCCAGGGACGTCTGTACCATCAACGTCAGACCCCACACCCTGGTCGTCACTTGGAAGGTGACTTTAAAGTTTAAGTCATGGTATAATGAAATGTAAATGTAATTTAGGGGCCAGGTTGATATAAGCTTTTAGCTTTTTCAGGGCTTCCTGTTGCTCAGAGACCGTTTCTGTATCTACTAATTGTACACATGTTCTTTTTGTTTCTGTTTCTTTGGCAATAAATAAATAAATAAATAAATAATTGTTTGTTGATTCAAGCGTCATTGTTGACGCGCCACTCGTGTTCGATCTCAGATGCTGCCATTATGATCACCAGCATCAGCAGCAGTGTCATCAGTATCATCATCAGAAGCATCATTATTGTTATCATATGATTATCAGAAGCATCATCATTGTTATCATATCATTATCAGAAGCATCATCATTGTTATCATGCCATTATCAGAAGCATCATGTTATCATATCATTATCAGAAGCATCGTCATTAGGGTGATTCAGAAAAAATTATTTTTGAAATCTAATGAGCATAGTTGCTAATTTTGTTCCTTTTGGGTTCAGATTAAATAATGTACAAGAAATTTCGAAATAAAATGCATTTTAGGTTATGCTCAATGAGCACAAAGTTTACATATAGTTGTATTCAAAGTTACAAATTGAGATTATGGCCATGTGATATAGCACACACTAAATAAAGTTGAATGATACAAATAATTGAGTTTTTAGTAACTCAAAGTTAAGATGAGAACTCAGATATTCATTCACTATTACAAATTAACTTAGAAAAGTCCACAATTCAACAGGAATCCTATATATGCTGCCTGATCGACTTGTAGCCTTGTACAACTACAAGTCATTCACTCATATGCCACCGGACCAGCTATCCATGCTCTCCCGTTTACACATGTATGTAGATCTTGAAAATACATTAAATTTAGCGGAAATTCTTCTCTCAGAGTCTGTCAATTGAAATTGAATTTTCTGATGCTACAAGTCCTGAAACAATAGATTACTTTTGTCTTTCATGCAACCAGATGCACCTTTTTTCCTGAAATGACAAACTTCATCACCAGCTGTCTCTTCTTGAATCAGTAGGCACAATTCCGTCACATTCTTCTCTTGCTGACAATTGATAGCATCTGATGATCAGTTTAAAATGATATAGAGCTTTCGTCTGCATTTTAACAATTTGCTTAAATTGCAGTGGTAACTGCCAAGATAGTGAACTTCCTGTCTGACTAGTTTATGTGATCCAATGCGGATCCTGCTTTGAAGAATGAATGGTTTATCGCTGCTGTATCTTCCTGTTAACCTTCAGGAAGAGTAGATTATTCAAATGTTTTTGTGGTACATTGAGATCTTGACATCCTTAATCATAGTTATCAGTGTTCTCCATCGTCATCGTATTCGTCACTATCATCTTCGTCATCTATCAAGTCACTACTCTTGTAGTCTCTAGTTGCCTGGTTACTCGAATAAGATCCTTTAGCTGATTTTCTTATCATTTTTATCTTATACCTGGCTTTTATTGTCTCATCTTTTGCTCTGCAACTCTCTCATGACTCCTAATTGACAACAGTCATGCTCATTTTTCATGATTCTTACTGATCTGCTAAAAAACTGCTTGTACTTATCAATTTTGATAACTTGCTCACCTTACTTAATGCAATATCAAAAGCAAGATGTACTTTCAACAAAAACGTCTCACTTTTTTGTGACTCCGAGTCTTTGCTTCTGTTACCTTTATCTCTAAACTCTTTCGTATGACATTTTATAGATAATAGACTGAACTGCTTTATGGATTCGTGCCTTATTCCAAATTCAGATTGACTTGATTACACGGCCTTCTTCAAAAATTGCAATGATGAAAAAGTAGAAAATTAAGGTCTGTAGTGTGTGGCCTCTTGTAGGCAATACATTAATATAGGAAGTGTAACTTCTGGTTTTCCAATCAACCAAAGTTCTGTTTTCAAACTTGCTGCAGTAGTGAAAAAGACTCTTCCACTTAAAATTAAGAAAAATGGCATTTTCACAAAAAACACTCATGGAATGAAAATTTTAAAAACTTTAATTTAAGAATAGTGTATAAAAATGCATTTAGCTATCCTTCTCTCACTGCCAAGAACAATGCATAGACAGCCAAAAAATATGCAGTTGCACTTTTCATAGACATATGGAAACTTATTCCTGCTTTATAACAATGATTTTTCTATCTTTTTATCTACTTTTAATATATATAAAAATTCAGCAGGTTTCTTTATTATAAACAACAAAGTAAGACTTGATTGTTTATGTATGGCCTTTGACTGTGTACATAAGTCTTACTCAAAGCATTGCAGCTTGATCTAATAAGAATTGCTGTATTACAGGTCTCGTCAATGGCAGGTGCGTTGCTGTATTCCCATGCAATATTTCAGGGGCATTGAGCACCCAGTAAACATTAATATATTACAGTGAAATTTGGTTGCAGTGTTGAATAAGATCAAAGGAACAAAATTATCTACTATGTCAGTCAAAAATAAAAAATATATTTTTCCCCTTTGTGACGTGAATCACCCTAATCGTCATTGTTATCATATCGTTATCAGAAGCATCATCATTGTCATCATATCATTATCAGAAGCATCATCATTGTTATCATATCATTATCAGAAACATCATCATTGTTATCATATCATTATCAGAAGCATCATCATTGTTATCATATCATTATCAGAAGCATCATCATTGTTATCATATCATTATCAGAAACATCATCATTGTTATCACATCATTATCAGAAGCATCATCATTGTCATCAGTATCGTTATCAGAAGCATCATCATTGTTATCATATCATTATCAGAAGCATCATCATTGTTATCACATCATTATCAGAAGCATCATCATTGTTATCACATCATTATCAGAAGCATCATCATTGTTATCACATCATTATCAGAAGCATCATCATTGTTATCACATCATTATCAGAAGCATCATCATTGTCATCAGTATCGTTATCAGAAGCATCATCATTGTCATCAGTATCGTTATCAGAAGCATCATCATTGTCATCAGTATCGTTATCAGAAGCATCATCATTGTTATCATATCATTATCAGAAGCATCATCATTGTTATCACATCATTATCAGAAGCATCATCATTGTTATCATATCATTATCAGAAGCATCATCATTGTTATCACATCATTATCAGAAGCATCATCATTGTCATCATTCATCATTATCAGAAGCATCATCATTGTTATCATATCATTATCAGAAGCATCATCATTGTTATCGTATCATTATCAGAAGCATCATCATTGTTATCGTATCATTATCAGAAGCATCATCATTGTTATTATATCATTATCAGAAGCATCATCATTGTTATCATATCATTATCAGAAACATCATCATTGTTATCACATCATTATCAGAAGCATCATCATTGTTATCACATCATTATCAGAAGCATCATCATTGTTATCACATCATTATCAGAAGCATCATCATTGTTATCACATCATTATCAGAAGCATCATCATTGTTATCATATCATTATCAGAAGCATCATCATTGTTATCACATCATTATCAGAAGCATCATCATTGTTATCACATCATTATCAGAAGCATCATCATTGTTATCACATCATTATCAGAAGCATCATCATTGTTATCACATCATTATCAGAAGCATCATCATTGTTATCACATCATTATCAGAAGCATCATCATTGTTATTATATCATTATCAGAAGCATCATCATTGTTATCATATCATTATCAGAAGCATCATCATTGTTATTATATCATTATCAGAAGCATCATCATTGTTATCACATCATTATCAGAAGCATCATCATTGTTATCATATCATTATCAGAAGCATCATCATTGTCATCAGTATCGTTATCAGAAGCATCATCATTGTTATCATATCATTATCAGAAGCATCATCATTGTCATCAGTATCGTTATCAGAAGCATCATCATTGTTATCATTCGTCATAATCGTCATCGTCGTAAATAAATCTAATCGTATCTAAACCAATCAAATAATTGATTGATTGATACACTTAATCAAATCATAATTTAAAATCTAATCCTCGTTTTTTAAACCATTCTAGATGCCACAACGCAGACAGGTACATATACATATACAGTTGTACACTTGTACAGGTTATATAAAGCAACATTGCAATTTGTTGCAATCATTGTTACATCAGAAATGTTTGTTTCCTATTTTCTATATGGAACCTATGATAGACACCGTGGTTTATTAAAGGATGCGCCAAACTGTTTTTCATATAATTTTATCTCTAATGCCTGATAGTAAAAAATTAATCATTCTAAAATTTTCCAAATTTATAGAGAATTGAACCAACAAAATGATTCCAACATTTTCATGTCATAAATTTGAAAGGATAGCTAGAAAGATGTGAGTCTTTCAATTTAATCTGCCGAAATTGAAGTTTACGGGCAATTGTCTTTGGATTTTGTAACAAAGTACTTCATATATGAAAAACGGTTTGGCTTACTTTTTTTAGCCACGGTGTAAAGGTTTTGTTGTATTTCGCTAGAAGCATATAGACTCATGTAGTGTATACATGTACACTGTGTCCGGAAAAAAAGGGACCCATTTTGTAAATATGAAAATAAATAGTAAATATTGACCGATTTTTAAAATTCATAAACCGTTTTTATCGTAACATATTTGACCAACAATTGTGAAAATATAAAAGTTCCAGTCTCAATAATGACGTCATAATGACGTCATTTGCATCAAAATTCAAATTTTAGAGACAAGTGCACAAAATTAGCTAAAATTTCAATTTTTTAAGATGTTATTTATCAATAATAAATGTTATTTTATTTTTATTTTTACATCTGAATTATATCATACTGCAATTTGTGCTCAAAGTGTCCATCTTCGACCTCAAAGCAACCTTCACAACGGTCGCGCTAATAGCCAACAGCAGCATCGATAATTAACCAGCTTATCAAAATTTTCCCAGTCATTAACAATTCGCTCACGGAGTTCTTCGATGTATCTTTTCCTTGTCTTGTACACCATCTCCTGCTATAGTCTTCAACTGTTATAATCAACTGGATTTAAGTTCGGGCCGTTTGGTGGTCAAAGATTATAGGAGGAATGATACATGGAGTCTCCTTAGTCAACAGTTCAACAGTTTAACGATCTCAGTGAGCTGGATTGCCATTTTTTTGAATTGTTCATAAAATCAGAGTATTCCCGGATATCAGGCATCAATTTTATATCGAGCAGACAATTCCTGTAATGAGCTGCATTTATTTTCAATCCTGGTTCAATTAAATGGATTTCCGTTTTACCAAGGGCCAATATACCAGCCGAAACCATGCATACTGGCCGGCTAAATGAACTTTAATGCAAATGACGTCATTTTGACGTCATCATTGTGACTGGAACTTATATATTTTCACCAATATTAGATAAATATGTCAGAATTAAAATGTTGCTTGAATTGTAAAAATCGATGAATGTTTACTATTTATTTTCATATTTACAAAATGGGTCCCTTTTTTTCCGGACACAGTGTATATATATATATAATTATATTATATATATAAAATATATATAGGGGCTGTCAACCGCAGGAACCATGCTGTCATAAACCGTCTACACTATCATCTGTATGATGTAGCCTGTCCTCTGTGTCAAGTATTGACCAACAACTGGTGAACGACATATTGGCTTTTGGTCATTGTATGTCGTAGAACAGAGGAAGCCTATACATAGTTAGCGTTCGTCTATGTATCACCATAAAACACATTCAGTTCTGCAGCTGCTATTCCGGTATCCGTGGGATCCACTCCCTTCCTCTTCAGAAGTTCATTGGCCTCACTCCGATGGGTCTTGCACTCTTGCATAGCCTATCCATCCCCCACCGGTTGTGGATGAACGTTCCGCAGGTGTGCTCTGTTAGTTCTTCCGATATAATAATTATCATAATTATACACTTATACAGGTCTATTTGTCACGCCAAGGTAGCAGTAAACAGCTTCTTCAATTTGATATCCAGAGTATAGTTAAAATAAGTGTTTTGTTAACACAATGTAACACAATGAGAGTTCTTTTCTAAATGAACAGCGCTCGGTGGTCACAGAATATCATCAGACGGAAGCTTTAAAAAACGATTCAACGACCACAGCTGCTTTATGTTTTCCCATACATTTTAATACACGTTGGACGTTGGTCGTTAGAGGGTTAACGATCTAAGAAGCCACAGTTGGAAAGGACAATGGACGGAAACAATCAGCAGCATACTGTAGTGCAAAGGAGACAATGCGAAACATGATAAGTTTAACATAAAGTAGTCCATTATAAGTAGGTCAACATGAGTAGTTTAACATGAGCAGTTTAACATAAAGTAGTCTAATACAAAGTAGTCTAATATGAGTAGTTTAACAAGAGCAGCTTAACATAAAGTAATCCATTATAAGTATTTCAACGTGAGCAGTTTAACATGAGCAGTTTAACATAAAGTAGTCCATTATAAGTAGCTCAACATGAACAGTTTAACATAAATTAGTCTAATATAAAGTAGTCTAATATGAGTAGTTTAACATAGGTCGTTTGACATGAGCAGCATTACATAACCAGTTCAACGTGAATAGTATGACATAAGCAGTTTAACCAACAGTAACTTAACATAAGTTGTTGTTCGGCATCGGTTTCAATAAGTCGCTAACGTCGTCAAAGTTACCATCATAATATCTACATGTAGCTGTTCGTGACGTCATCGTCGTCAGCCTGGTCACGTGACCGCTCTAATCTCGCGCCACCTTCATCGCCACCGCGGCCACCGCGGCCACCGCCACCGACTTCCCCCAGCTCGTCTCATAATTGCCTTTCTCACCACCGTGCCCCGTCTTCCCCCATATTTTTACAGCGATCGCTGCATACATAATCTGCATAGCGAATTGGTCGTCACTCGTCTAATAGAGACAACCTTGACAGTGGAGCAGCTGCTTTCGACCATCAGACAACCAGTGCAGTAGCAGTATCTCACAGTCGCCGCCGCATAAAAATGCAAGCGCACGTCGCCGTCGCCGGCAGCGTTTGTTCACCTGTGTCAGAAGCTAATTACGAAAAGACAGATGCAATTATCTGCAGCAACGACATCTACAGTATACGAAGATGTTAGAGATAATTGCCCGAGAACGAGATCCGGTGTTTTTTTTATATAATCGACCATACGCGTGCGCCAACGAGGACAGACCGACTGATACTGGTACTGGTGCTGGGGGGGGGGGGTACTGATTCCCAATGACATCGAAAAAATCTGAATCTGCTGCTCTCACTAGAAAAATCCTTTTCATATTGACCGCTGACGACTTTATATGTCATGGGGTGCGCGGTGATATATCTCTGCTCTTCTACAAAGATAACGTTTGATGACGAGGACGATGAGGAAGAGGAGGAGGAGGGGGAGGAGGGGAAGGAGGACGAGGATGAAGACGAAAATGAGGGGAAGGAGGGGAGGAGGGGTAGGGTTGGTACATTCCTGGATCGGCTGAACAAGGCGTATGATTCATGTAGCTCATTTTATATTTACTATATTCATTTATTAAGCGCCATTGTCTAACCGCCAAGCACCACTCAATGGCACTGATGGGCAATCGGGAGTACTTGCATACTCAATGTGCCTACGGAAGTACTTGCATACTCAATGTGCCTGTAGAAGTACTTGCATACTCAATGTGCCTATGGAAGTGAAGTACTTGCATACTCAATGCGCCTATGAAAGTGAAGTACTTGCATACTCAATGTGCCTTCGGAAGTGAAGTACTTGCATACAGAATGTACCTACGGAAGTGAAGTAGTTGCATACTCAATGTGCCTATGGAAGGGAAGTACTTACTTACATGATAAAGGTGCCTACGGAAGGACTAGCATACTCAAGGTGCCTACATTGTAGCCGTCTCCGAGTTATGGTGAGAATCGCCGGTGGGTTGGAATAGTTCACCCCACTATACTCTTTCTTAAGGCCCGCTGTAAAGATATGATTGCAACTCTATAGCCCCACATAAACCAAAGTCTGACCCCTCATTTTTTCTACAATTCTCATAATACTGCTCACAGGAGGCTCAAGTTTGTACTATACCTCTGGCATTTACTTCTTCAAACGCTAGATGCGCACAATCGAAATGGTGTTAGGGATAATTGCGAACGCAAAGGAAGAAATATTGGAGCGGTTTTTAAAAATCTGAATAGCTGTTCATATTTATGTTCATCGGGTTATAAATCTTTCACTGGGCATTGTACCACGTTGTATATTTTTACGATTTTCGGAGATCGCTTATGTAGTCTTCCTTGGTCGTTTCTCGCATAAAATATAACGAACTATTTGAATTTCTAGCCGGCCTATACTTCGCATTTAGCACAGTTTACAAGTACTGACCACTTCTAGTCTTCTACCATCTAAGCGAACTTAGACAATTACACTAGAACTTTGTCAAACTACCGCACCGATGTTGCAATACTACAATCTGAAACTATTCTCGATTAAATGTTCTGGTCCTCCGATATGGTATGTTAGGCATGATATGGAATAATCTTCCAAAGCATGTTACGTGTGCAACCACCATTAACCTGCTTAAAAAATAACAGATGACGTAATCGTAACCTCCAAAATTCTAAAGCGCAACTCGAAACCAAGCGTAGGGCACCAGCTTATTGAAGAGCGTTGCGTCTAGTCAGAGGTTTCTCCAATAAGAGAAGTCCGAGGTAGTGGTCCGGTTACCAAGGACTCAGAGATGAGCAGACGGACCAAACGTAAGCGATTAACGGCTACTTAGCAACTCTCTAATCATCAGAAACCTGTATGCTCTAAGCTGCGCCTAGTATATTTCGAAATAATTAATTTGTCTGCTTAATATATAATGAGCAGAGTCGATCGTCGGCCATGCCAAGTCTTCTATAATTGTTACCCTACATCTCCTTGAGGTTGTCCTGGTTCTTCACGGTTCCACATCATGTTGTTCCGTTGATGTCTGTGGTTCCAGCTGATGCCGCTGGAGGAACAGAACGCACCTGGGTTCTACTATCTGGTTCGGTGGCGTCGTCAGGAGCTGAACCAATCGAAGGACTACGAGGAGCAGGCGGTGGATGCGAGCACGAACAACCTGACGATCGTCGGTCAACCGATCTACAAAGTCTATGAGATCTTCGTGCTTGCCATAAACGAGATCGGAGAGGCAGCGTCGGAACCCCGGCTGGTCGTTGGATACTCCGCCGAAGCAGGTGGGTGTGTACGAACCGCGCGCACACACACACGCACACACGTGCACACACACACACACACGCACATACACTCACTGACTCACACATATGCATACACACAAACTCACACCTACACACACTCTCTCTCACTAACGCACACGTAAACACACAAACGTACACACACTCACTCACACACACACAAACACACACACATGTACGCACACTCGCACACACCCACACCAACCCACCCACACACACGCACACACACACACACACACACACACGCACACACACACGCACACATAATATGCACTCACGCTGGCATCCCACGCATATTATCATATGCGCCAAACTCAATTATGCAATTTATGAACCATTAATGCTAAGCTTGCATATAAAATACTAAGCACATTAGTGGAAATCGGTTGGGATGCACGTGTGTGCGGGAGTCCGGTGGAGATGGCTGGCTCTAATTTCTCTCTTCTTAACACTGTCAGTTTACTCGTGAACTGTTTCTTCGTCAACATGACACGACTTTAAGATCGCTAAGACGAGCTTGGGTGGCGTTTCTAAATATGAGGTAAGTTAATTAAACTGCGTTGTGGCATAAAATCATCTGCAGGCTGACTAAGAGACTAAGAGACTAACTAACTTGTCTACGAACTAACACTAGTCTCGTATAATGAAGAACGCATAAGAGCAGGGACGCCACTCTGAATTTTTTAAAAAGGTCAGATCCTGCCGAAAAAAGGCTAGAAAAGGCTAGATTGAGAATTTCTGAGAAAATACATGGATTTTTCGATTTTTCGCGCTTGAAATTTAAATTTCTAAGGAACTTTTTTAGTCATCCGACCAAAATTTGCTTCTTTTCCCGAAATTTTTTATGACCCTATTTTTTAGTCTTTCGCTACAAAACCTGCAACTTTTGGGGTCTGTATTCACAATAGTTTCGATTTTTTCACGTCTTTTGTGCATTTTCACCTAAAACGGGTCATTTTATGTGTAAAAAGTCGGAAAAACCGACGTGAAAAAAGGCTAGAATCTGACACAAAAAAACATAGAAACCTAGATAAGACCGAAAAACCTAGATCTAGGTGGAAAAAGCTATGAGTGGCATCCCTATGTATAAGAGGGTTGAAGTTGAGCCTTGCAGATCAGCGGCGCGGAAGATGCGCGCTGATTCGACCTGGAATTATTTATGAGTGAGGCTGCAACGTATACACTCTGAGGGTCGTCGATCTCAAGATTCTGGCCACCGGCAGCGATACAAGGCAGAATGAAATGCTGGATTATTTATTAGGTCCAACTTCTCACCAGATCTGTCTTGTCCAATGTCCATCATTGGGTTCGTGAGCGTTGTCTTAGGTCAGCGAAGGAAATTGTTAAAACAAAATAACAGTTTAAAAAACAGGAATCAATTTTTATACAGAGTGGCAAGTACCCCTCTCTTGCTCCTATTTGCGAGCGACCATGCCTGGAGAAAGCCGCCCAGGTATTCGTAAACGCATTGAATTGGAGAGAATTATTGCCGAGAACCATTTCCAGGAACATCCAGCAGATTATCTTAATCACAACATAATATATGTATTGTGTATATATATATGGCCATTAATACAGTAATGTCATTGCGCTTCGCATTATTAACGCTGGTCAATCGAAATGATTTTAAGAAAATAGCATTGGATATAAAGAACATGGAAAACTGAAGACAGTCCTTTTCCACGAATCCTATACATAAGCTGCGACAGTTAACAGCAGATTTTAAAGTCACTGATGCATCGATAAATATGACTGAAAATGGTACTGACGATGATAAAGAAACTTGATTTTACTAGAGGCAACATGAAAACGGATGGCAGTAAACGCTTGTCGTCAGCGAAACCTAATTGGGGAGCCACTACAAATGATTCTGCCCAGGACCGGATTAAGGCATGTTCAACATGTTCGGCCGAACAGGGGCCCACACTTTAGGGGGCCCACACATGCGTGAAAAAATTCCGAAAATGTTTAGATTTTAGCAAATTTCAACTAAACGACTAAAAAAGTCATCAACTTTTTGGGAGGGGAATAATCGGAAGATTCTACGAAATTTTCAACCAAACGACTAATAAAGGCCATCAGAATTTTCGGTCGAAGATCCGCAAAAATTTCCCGAACAGTGCCCCCACATTTCTCAATCCGGCCCTGATTCTGCCTATTGAGGAATTGAGGCGTGATATCGGGATCAAGGGTTCTTCACCCCACTTCCTTACATACATTGTACACACGGACATAATATGTGGCTGAACGAGTGGCTGATGTATGTGGTCGCTTCAGTACAATATTCTTTTTTGGCTCTAAGTCTTTGAATTTGCGTTGTTTTCAGTTCCTTTGATAAAACCGAGCAGTTTTAGACTGGATCCACACAAGGAAGTGGGGGCCACGACCGCAGACTTCCTCTGGGACGCTGTTGATGTGTCGCCCCAGCAGATCCAGGGATATTTCAAGGGATACAAGGTATTGCCGACAGATCTGATTTCTTATTATTAATATTAATATTATTATTATTACTTTTATTATCACTCCAACTATTACTATTATATTATTATTATTATTATTATTATTATTATTATTATTATTATTATTATTACTTATTATTATTATTTTTTTTAAATTTATTTTTATTTTTATAATGACCCGCCGGATTCCAATGCCACCGCCACGAAGGCATGGGTTCGAGTGACTGCGGCGTACTTTGATCTTTTGGCGACGGCTGCCTGGTTTGCGGCCTCACCGGCTCCTGCTGATGTTGCTGTCAGATGCGATGCTGCAAATTATTATTATTATTATTATTATTATTATTATTATTATTATTATTATTATTATTATTATTATTATTATTATTATTACTACTACTACTAATAATAATAATAAAACTATTAGCCTATTTCGCATCTATTATGCACTACATCCTCTTTACTGACGTCCTGGCGATTGAAGTCATGTAAAGCATGACCTGCTGCTTTCGGTCCAAGCCGCGTCTAACCACCTGCTCCTACATGTACATGTATATACGGATCCACAGCCGCACAATCGACCGGCAGATGGTATGGCGAGGAAAACTTTCATCATTAGTATGATTTATTGGACTTGGATGATATGCGGGATTTTAGGGTATTAGACTGTCTTGACGGCTGCTTTTTCAACTTTATGAATTACCGTTAAACGACGGTAAAATAGTACATCAAGGACCCGCGTCTGCTTCTGCTTTTTTGTTCCTATTCATATATTATCCACTGTTACGAGTCTACGCTATATATATGATGATGTGTATAAGTAATTATGTATGTATACATGAACATTTATATAGCGCCTTGAAATAACCTCATGAAAGCGCTTAACGTAGCTACCGGACAGTTCTAAATAGGACAGTGCGACTTATTTTACTTCGAGAATCTTTCATGAGATACAATCATGCAATGTAGTATCGCGAATTGTTAATGGAAGACTATTTCAGTATGAAAGTCCAATGCATGGTGGGCGCGCATTGCTGTACGGCAGCGTGGGACTATCAAGACTACGGGGACTGTGTCTATATGGGATGACGACTATAGCATTAATGAATAAAGAGAATAATTTCTATAAATAATTATTAATTGATCTATAAAGCGAGCGAACATGCCATAATGATGGCATAATCCATAGGTGTACAAATATCACATGATCGTTCGGTACAATATTATAAGCCTACTGTCCGTGTGTTTATCGAAAGCTAATAAAGCCTATATACTATTATACTTCCTTAAAATGCATGCGCTTATCGCCGTAGACCTATAATATTTCCCACGCATACGGCTTCCTTTCAATTACCATAGTCCTGCCAACCCTCCTTCCTTTCCATCCATATACTGCATAAATCCAAAGCTGATAGCCTGACTCTCACAGCATTTATTGTTAGGATGCTATATTTAGGCTTATCATTTTTTTAGAATGCTATTTGTATATTATTATGGGCCTACAGTTTAGCTCTCCGTATTAGATGGTTGCGTGCAAACGTACGATTATCCCTTGGTTAATAAAGCAAATACATGCTTACTTACTTAGATCCAGTTCTGGCGGACCAGCTCAGAAGTCTCAGATTTTCGAGAGCATACGATTCTCTACCACGAACCGGACTTCTGTGGACCGAACCCGGACCCAGTGAGCTCGAGAGGAGTGGGTTCGACGCACGTCTACAACCTTTGGCCATTCGCCAACATCACGGCTCATATCATGGTCTTAAACGGGAAATACGCTGGACCACCGAGCACACCGATCACCTTTCAGACAGACGATGGAGGTTAGAAAGGGTTTGAACTTTTGCACAAAATAACCTGCCTAAATGTACTTGCTTACCTGCTTAGATCTAGATCAGTGGTTCCCAACCCTTGGCCCGCGGGCCTAAAGGGGTCCGCCAGGTCTCCAAAAATGGCCCTCATCTCTCAAAGTTCTAATTAACATAAATATTTTAAAAAATTGACAATTTGGACAGGATATTATTACACATAATAATTTTCCATTACGTTATTTTATTTTGAAGTCTATGAATAACATCAAACATTATAATTTGATTCATTTACATCTAGGCCTATAGCCATTTTATATGCTTTAAATTAATTAAATTCTAGCCTTGTGGCCACTTAATGTCCTTCAATTAAGAAAAGTGGCCCTCGAGTGTTTCAACTTAGAAGAAGTGGCCCGAAAGTCAAAAAAGGTTGGGAACCACTGATCTGGATCGACCTGATGAAATGTATAAGAGCCAACGAAATCATCTACACTGACTTTGGCAAACAATTGCAAAACAACTGCAAACAATTGCAAAGCTCTTAAGTGCTGTAATATGCCGAGCAAATTTCTGTCCCGGGTAACGACCTCTGTTGTCATAGACCCTGGTCAAATCGGATCCATCCATCCAATATACTGACTTTCTAAGTTGCCTATATACATAGACCACGGGAAAATTTGTCTAATCATTCATTCATAGAGAAGCCTTATATAGCACTTCTTCACAGCACTTCTTCACAGCACACATCTACCCAGAGGCGCTCCCAGACCAACTCCAGTGATTGAAGAACAATTTGAAATTCCTGTAGAGAGCGTAGTCTATGTATACAGCCCCTATATAATTAGAAGAACGCGCATGTTCTTGTTGCACGTTTAACGACACTGCCATATCAAAGATGATTAGTGTCGCCCTCCTCCTTTAGCCAGGCTTGGGACTGGCACTGGCAGAGAACAACCAGTGACCGAGTTAACGCGCATGTTCTTTGGCTTGAATATTTTGTAGTAATCGGCAGTAATGTGCACACAAATAAATGTACTCGCGTGGAACTATGTAGGTCTATATTCTGTGGGATTAGTAAACAAATATGGAAGCAAATAACACGCAACTAAACAATGTAGGCGACAGTATACTCTATATCAGTACTTAAGTGCTTCACCTGTGTCTATATCATAACGACTATCGTACAGTGTTGATCTACTTATAGACCTAATTCTACTTTATTCTCTGTATACCGTTGATTAATCGTTGCGCGTCACCGTTGATTGGATTTATAGGCTTAAGCTGATGAGTAGGTCAAGTCCTTTGTGGCATCGATGATGACAGGAGAATTCGGGGCAGCAACCTTTCTGATTTATTGGCTAGACGGGATTGAAGTGCAACTATTATTAGTACGGTAATAATTCTGTTGGGCGTATCTGGAATCGCCTTATTGTGCGTTGATCAGGCGATAGGAGATCATACCATATATATAAATCATATATATATTATGTTCATATGTATAATATGCATATATATTATAATATATGTAATAATGTATATATATATATATATATTATATATACAAATTATACATATACCATAAATTAAACAGTCTGCATGGTGGCAGCTGTAATATTACAGTTTAGGAGAATCAGAGGTTTGGATGTACGTGTTTGTGCGTGTGTGTGCGTGGTTAGAAGTGAAACTTCCCATTTGCCGTTTTATAGACCTACCAATCATTGCGAAACTCCAGCAATCTCAATGTAGAACTTTCAGACAACACTGAAGACGACCCATCTCAAAATTTCTAGCATGATTCCTTTCCTCTCCCCCCCCCCCAACCTCTAGAATAACTCGTCACCCAATTCCGAACACCGTCGATCGTAGTATATGACCGTGCCTGACCTCCGAATCCTGACGGGGAAAAGGATCCGAAATAGACTACCTGTCTATTGACTTTTTTGACTGAGCGCCTGCGCATAAGCTGTTCCCGCGACATAACTGTGTGGGCGCTGCAAAAATATCGAGATTACGCGTGCGATTATTTAAAAGACGAAGCAACTTTAAGCTTAGGTGCGAGAAACTCCTACAGGAAATTCCCAGAAGGTACTTTTTGACCACCTCATGTCAAACTGATCCTGGAAGGTACTTCGTGAATGTCAAACGTCTAGAGATTCCGAAAAGGACCTTTCCAAATGGAAAAATAAAATTACATACATGCATGCATGAATACATGCATACATACATACATACATACATACATACATACATACATACATACATACATACATACATACATACATACATACATACATACATACATACATACATACATACATACATTACATACATACATACATGCATACATGCATACATGCATACATGCATACATGCATACATGCATACATGCATACATGCATACATGCATACATACATACATACATACATACATACATACATACATACATACATACATACATACATACATACATACATACACCATACATACATACATACATACATACATACATACATACATACATACATACATACATACATACATGCATACATACATCACAGGAATATGTTTTTACCCGTCGACCAGAGATCTGCTTTCAATTACTTATAGTTCCAGAATCTCCTGAAGGGTTTCGGGTGGACAGGCGGATGTCCACAGAACTCTACGTTACATGGCGAAAGCCGAGTCTGACGAACGGCGTCTTGATTGGATATACACTGCTCTACACAGGTAACAACACCAACCATGGATAGCTAGTCCATCAGGCAATCAAGTTGATGGCGGCGATGGGGCGATAGGGCTTTTTTGCGATATTTCCTTGCTAAGATTTTTCGTGTTGGCATTCTCTCTTTCTCGGGATTAATTTTGAGAGATTGCACGACCTGCAGACGCCTTTTCTTTGGGCATCTCCGTTATCTTCCAGCAGCGGAAAAATTATCCATTCCATCTTTGTCTGTGGGCTGAAATTCTGTAGAAGCCGATAGTTTGGTGATAAGCATTAAATGATGAGCGGAAGGGAAAAGGGGGGAAAGAGGAAAAGAAGAAATACCGGAGAGGAGTAAGAAGAAGCGGTTGAGGAAGCTGATGGCGGTGGTGGTGTGGTGGTGGTGGTGGTGGGTGGTGGTTGTGATGGTGGTGGGTGGTGGTTGTGATGGTTGAGGAAGCTGATGGCGGTGGTGGTGGTGGGGGTGGGGGTGGTGGTGGTGGTGGTGGTGGGTGGTGGTGTGGACGACGACGGCGATGACGGCTATGATGATGATGACAACGACGACGACGATGAACATGATGATGACGATGTTGAATATGAATATGAATGTGATGATGATATGATAATTATTATGATAATGATAATTATGATGATAATGATGCTGCTAATGATGATGATGACGATGGCGACGAAGTATATGAAGAAGAAGGATTATTATGGTAAAGCAAAATAAAAGTAATAGTAATAGAATAGTTATAGTAATAGAATAGTTATAGTAATAGAATAGTAATAGTAATAGAATAGTTATAGTAATAGAATAGTAATAGAAGGCGGATTCACGGCTTCGTCTTCGGCTTTTTCCCTCAATTATTATTATTATTATTTTAAAAAAATATTATTATTATTATTATTAATATTAGATTTTTATTATTCGTGGTATGCGATTATCTAAAAATTTATTTATTCATTTTCTTTGTTTTACGTGTCTCGTTCTTTGTACATGTATGCATTTAATTGTCCCTGGCGTCACATGAAGTGAGCACCTACATGTAGGAACAGTCATTCTGCTAGAGGCGTTATAGGCCTACAAATCTATGTACACGATGTTTAGAAAGTGCATTGCATGTATATATATATATATATATATATATATATATATTCGTTTAATGAGAAAAACCAAGTGACACACCGCACATGGCTACATAAAGAGATATAGAAAGTAATATAAAAAAGTGTTGAAATTGTCTTATTTTTCTCGACGACAGCGCTGAAGTACCTGCGAATCTCGTCCGACCATCGAGAAGATAACGAGGCATCGATGGTCGACTCCCTTGATGCCTGGAAGGAGATATCGATCGACGATCCGACTACCGTGACCTTCCGTCTGACACGTCTCCAGCCGAACACCGTCTACCGATTCAGCCTCGCCGCCAGAACGAAAGCAGGGAGGGGTCGATCGACAACGATAGACGCGCAGACGCTGCCAAACGGACGTATGTAATTTAGCGTAATCGTAACTGTAAACATTACTATGTAATAGCGTAATCGTAACTGTAAACATTACTATGTAATACCGTAGTCGTAACTGTAAACATTACTATGTAATTTAACGTAATCGTAGCTGTAAACATTATTATGTAATAAACGTAATCGTAACTGTAAACATTATTGTGTAATAACGTAATCGTAACTGTAAACTTTATTATGTAATAACGTAATCGTAACTGTAAACATTGTTATGTAATAGCGTAATCGTAACTGTAAACATTATTATGTAATAGCGTAATCGTAACTATAAACATTATTATGTAACAACGTAATCGTAACTGTAAACATTATTGTGTAATAACGTAATCGTAACTGTAAACATTATTATGTAATAACGTAATGGTAACAGTAAGCATTATTACCTTTACCTAAATCCCTAATTTTCCTCAATGTTCGTTCATTCATTCATTCTAAGAATTTATATAACGCCTCCTTAGGATACCTGTAGCTACTCAGAGGCGCTCTCTGCGCTTGCCTGTAATGTGATGTTAGGCCTAAATGTCATTACAAGGAATAATTGCGTTGGCTCGCAGAATAATGCACAATGAGTTAGAAGAGTAACCATTGGCTGCTTAATATCATTGGTATCAGACATTATTTTTGTAGCACCATTCTATGGATGCCCGCAGATAGTGTTGCAGGGGGGAGGTAAAAAAAACAATGGTGAAGTTACATTTCTAGCAAGAGCTTGAAAAATCAAGGTAGGAAATTCAAAACGTAGGTATAGGCAGCTGTTCATGGATGTTCCTAAATGTAAATTTCTCAGTTTCATCATGTGTACGACCATTGTCATTGGAGTTGTAGTGCGAAAAGTTTGGTTAAAAACCACAGTAGTAGTTTTAAAATGGGTGTCAATTTGTGCTCCCTCTTGACCCCACGCACCATTTCATGTGAAAACTGAACAAGTCGGTCTGTGCGCTAGGATAGATGACGTCAGAGATCACTAAGAAAAAAAGTTCACTAGTTGGCGGTTTGCAAAAGTTGTTTAGTTGACTAAAAGTTGTCAATGGCAGGTTTTCACATTTCTGTCAAGTTCAGAGGAGAATTCGTTAAAATAATTAACAAATAATTTTCGTGGTTGAACCCGTAAGTCCCCTTAATATGCCCATGCAAATAGACTACCTATATGGATGTTACACAGGTCACAATGATCTATGCTTTTTAGTCTATTGTCATTTAGTCTATGGCTCCGAATAGATCTATGCGCCACTGAATAATTATGTTATGTCGGTCGAGTCTATCCGACTCACGCGTTGTTTCGCTCCGTTTCTTTAGCTTCGGTGGCTCCAAATTTTACGACAGTAAACGTCAGCAGGCGAGTCTTGAACGTAACTTGGTATCCACGAAATTCCTTAGACGACGAAAATTCGCACGACACGGTCTTCATGGTTCAGTACAGGAAGCTAGGTGAGAGATTAATTGCTCCAAGGTCTGACAAAACACCCAACTAGACCTTCAAGTTCTTGGTTAGCGTCCAAGTCTCAGCTCCATGCAATGGGAAAGGCAGAACATGTATGTTTGGCTTTAAAATGATGTTTCTCAACTAGATCATGCGCATTGGTTTCTCCTGTCTATGATCAGCCTAATTATAAGTGTGCTTTTGTTTGCTTGTAAGTTCTGTCTGGTTTTTTAAAACTTGTATGTTGCTAACGTCTGTTCTATAATTTCCTTCTCGTCATACGTTAGCTAAGAATTTATTTCTCCAAGTTATTCTCCTAATTATTTACATCGTTGGCCGTGATGCATTTTTCTCAATTAGATCGTCGCAGATCGCCCTGGCTTGCGGGACCTCTGGCCCATTTTGGGTCTCCTGTGTAAACCGACAAATTTCTAGAAAGAGATTGATGTGATTGCTACCTGAAAATTATGTTGTTTACAAACTAAAACATGCTGTGTTAGGCTAAAACACCAGCATGGTTCCGTGTATTCTAAGACATGCAGGTGCATAATAATAATTCATTTATACGCTGCGGTGCAGAACGTAGGCTACGTCCGGTAGCTACGCTTGGCGCCTTCGTGAGGTTATTGTAAGGCGCTATATAAATGTTCATATACATACATACATACATACATACATACATACATACATACATACATACATACATACATACATACATACATACATACATACATACATACATACATACATACATACATACATACATACATACATACATACATACATACATACATACATACATACATACATACATACATACATACATACATACATACATACATACATACATACATACATACATACATACATACATACATACATACATACATACATACATACATACATACATACATACATACATACATACATACATACATACATACATACATACATACGTGGCTGTTTGGCGTTATGCAGGTGACAAAGTCTGGACGATGTCTGAGATGGAGAGGAGACGGAGCTGGATGGTCATCGAGGGTCTGTCCCCGGAGGTCATCTACGAGATGCGAGTGATAGCAAGGAGTGACGGCACTGAAGCAGGACATGGCCGCGAGGTGATGACGGGCATCCAGACTGTTCGCATCAGCATGAAACGAGGTCAGAGAGGGCGTGACTAGCAATGCTGCAGGAATCAACTAAATAATAAATAAATAAATAAATAAATAAATAAAATAAAATAAATGAATAAAAATAAATAAATAATAAATAAATAATAAATAAATAATAAATAAATAATAAATAAATAAAATAAATAATAAAGAAATAATAAAGAAATAATAAAGAAATAAATAATATAGAAATAAGAAATAATAAATAAATAAATAAATCTATATAAATAAAAATGTAAAAAGTTACCGTTTGTTACATCGGTTCTCGGAGAGTTCTGAACCGATTGCTTTGAAAATTTTCGCAAACCGTTCCATTCGAACACCTCCGGGTTCTTTTTATGCCTTTTGGGGAAAAGCGCAATCTTTTCGACCAAAATACACAACTTTTAATTCCACTTTCACGCGTCCGTCCATTTGCATTCCAATGAGGCCGCGCCGTCCATTTGCATTCCAAGGCCGTGCATACCGTCAAGTCAACTCCCCGTCAAGTGTTTCTGTAGCGCATTTATATGTAACTGTCGGTTTTCAAATTTTCAAACAATGTTCGAACGGACGGGTTTTATATGCTTTTTTGGAAAAAACACAACGCGTGTATGCGTATGTGTGTGTTTTTTTTATCCGCGCGTGTTCTTATATAGCGCATATATCTATGTAGCTGTAGGGAACGGAGGGGTGAGGGAGGAAGGGAGGGAGGGAGGGAGGGAGGGAGGGAGGGAGGGAGGGAGGGAGGGAGGGAGGGAGGGAGGGAGGGAGGGAGGGAGGGAGGGAGGGAGGGAGGGAGGGAGGAAAGGAGCGGGAGAGAGGGAGGGACGGAGGGAGGGACGGAGGGAGGGAGGCAGGTAGGGGAAGGGAGGTAGGGAGGGAGGGATGGACGGTCTTTTCAGCCACAGCAACGCGTGGCCGGGTACAGCTAGTAAATAAATAAATAATAAATAAATAATATGTTTTGCTGGGTTTAGTTCAAAGTGATGCGTGGATAGTCACGTTGTTGTATTGTATTGTATTGTATATGTAAATTTATATATCGCCTATCGTAGTGCGTACCAATCAGAGGCGCTCCCAGTGCGTGAGACCAACAGAGAGAAAAAGTGGTCTTGAGACAGCGAAAAGAGGCACTAGTCTTCAATATCTGCGCTTTGTAGATTGTCTATAGATGATGATGGTGATGATGATGATGATGATGATGATGATGATGATGATGATGATGATGATGATGGTAATGATGATGATGATGATGATGATGATGATGATGATGATGATGATGATGATGATGATGATGATGATGAAGATGACGATGATGATGATGATGATGATGATGATGATGATGATGATGATGATGATGATGATGATGATGATGATGATGATGATGATGATGATGATGATGATGATGAAGATGACGATGATGATGATGATGATGATGATGACGATGACCATGACGATGACGATGACGATGACGATGACGATGACGTTGACGTTGACGATGACGATGACGATGACGTTGACGTTGACGCTGACGATGACGATGACGATGACGATGACGATGATGATGATTGTATCGTTCATTTATTTAGCGCCACTGTATAATGCTGAGGCATCAGTAATAGGGCTCTGAGACAAATCAATCAACCAATCAATCAATCAGTCAGTCACCAATCGATCGATCGATCAATCAATCAATTGCCGATCAATTAATCAACCAATCAGCAATAATTCACGCATAATCAGCACTCATGAATAATCATCACTGATGAATATTCATTATCCTTGCCTTTGCATTGAACAGACTTGACGCAGCCATCCTTTAAGATCGTCGTCGTCGACAAGTCAACATTTGGAGTGAAACTAGCCGACCAAATGCAAGTCGTTTCATCATTCTACGTGCAATACAGGCAGACAGGTGCGTGCTACAATGCTACATGATCTGTACGAAAGCTCAACCACACACACGATTTTGTCCCAGATGTTATCATGTTGATCCACACAGCTTGGCCGTGTGTATTAAAATATAATTTTATTGCAACGTGGTGTCTAATAGGCCTTTTGACTATATTCTTTTACCGTGTCTTTAGTATACTTTATTTTATATAGATTTTAGTATTACTTTCAGCCTCCTCGCATCACCCACTTGCTCTTCAGACAGACATGATCGTCTAGTACTCTATAGTTCATTTGCCTCAACTGGTCCCTCTCTTTGGTATTTATTTATTTATTTATTTATTTATTTATTTATTTTAATTTATTTATTTATTGCCAAAGAAACAAAAGAACATGTGTACAAGTAGTAGATACAGAAACGGTCTCTATAATACCGGTACGCCTCTTTCAGCTACTCGATCTCAAATTCCAGCGGGTAATCCCGCCTCCTCGTTTTCTTTACTCAAAACCTATTTCCTTTCTTGTGACTCCGCGCATTGAAACGGTTCACCTTACCAGAGGCGCTATATAAAATCAATGTTTTGATACAATATAATATAATATTCCTACCTGACGTAAACTTGTCGGTTTTTGACAGGCCTGATCATCTGGCGGAACACGACCCAATTCCCAGCGACGCAATGGGGCGTCGTTCGAGGACTCGAACCCGGAAGACAATACGAGATTCGAGTTGTAACGAGAGGAGAAGTTGGTGACCACATCAGCAGCACACAGGTCATCACCGCTGGACTCGATCCAGGTACAATGTACAGGATATGTATAGGTACAGTACATGTACAGGTACAATACATGAACAGGTACAGTACATGAACAGGTATGGTACATGTACAGGTACAGTATATGTACAGGTACAGTACATGTACATGTACAGGTACCATACATGCACAGGTACAGTATAGCCTATGTACAGGTACAATACATGTACATGTGGAGGTACAGCACACGTGCGCAAATAAAATTCTCATCTGCAATGAAACTATATTTAAGTGTTTCCACATGGAATGCATCGAGACGATCGAATCCCGCGTTTCTGCAGCTGAGTCGGCTGAGATAAAAAAAAAAAAAAACGCTTGAGAGCCGTGATAATGTTTACAATCTCAACCCATTTTAGTAGCTAATGGATGAGATGATTCTGCAACGATATTTCTGTCTTATATATTTGTTAAACGTCGCGACCTGTCAATTTGATGGCAAGAATAAACGAAAATCGATTGATTGATCGATTGATCGATCGATCGATTGATCATAAGAGTAGTCCGAAGGAGATAGCAGTCCGCTTTCTACAGAGATAATTTCTTATTCAGTTGCTGCAGTAATTACGATTTAAAGTGTATTAATTCTAACCGCAATGTTTAGTTCTTAACTGTTTATTTGATGATGATTATTTTTGATGTTTTTTTCTCTCGTTGGTAGTTGCAGATGTTCCCAAGTCTGTAGCAATGATAAGTACGTCTTCTTCGGCCAACCGCAGGCAAAACAGTTACCTCCGATGTCATCACGTCTTACAAACAGTCACCTTGCTGTTAACAGTACTGTTGCCGTGAGCATGTAGTGTTAACAGCCGTATGAATAACAGTGACGCTTGAGAGTATTACTAACCATGGGCCTTATTCTACTTTGGGCGTAGACCCATCAAACAGCATAGGCTCGTCGTTACAGCAGCAGTATTCAGGCCAAAGGTTTCGGCGCATTCTGGGTGAGAATTGCCGGGGTCGTGGGGGTTCAACCCCTAGTCTTTCTTAGGACCCCACAGGAAAGTCTTCATTGCAGCCCTAAGCCCACACAGGTCAACGTCTAAACCTAGTTATTTTTTACAATTCTCATACTGGGTGCGTCGGACAGCTAAAAGGTTGTCAAAAAAGACTGATAACCGTATACGGAACAACGTGTAATGAACCGCCGTCGTCGTGGTGGGAGACCTGGGCGAAGACTTGGGGGGGGGGGGGGGGACGGAAAGACGCGAGATTTTTTGACGGACGAATGGCTGAGTGTCGCCGAAAAATATGTTGTCGGCAAAAATTTCTGATGACCTTTTTTCAGTCATCCGGCGAAATCTCGACGAAATTTTCTATTTTCGTCGCCAAAAAAGTTGATGACCTTTTTTTAGTCGTGACGCTCAACGATTGGGGGGAGGGACAAATGCATGGGTCGTCCTCCCAACACCTCCATTGGGAGGGACCGTCCCCCTGTCCCCCCTAGGTCTCCGCCCATGGTATTTATTCGATTCGGAAACTGCTCTACTGATGACTTGAAGCAGAAACGACAACGCAGAGAAAGATTTCGATTGGCACAAATTTTTTTACAAAGCGCTTGAACTGCTTGGCGAGTGAATGCTAAGCGGAGTTTGGATTTCGCAGTTCAATATTTTCTATAAGACGACGATAGCAGCTGTGTTGCTACAGACATCCTTCTTATGATTTTGTGTGTGTTTGTTTGATCCCAAAAAATACAAGACCTTCATGTTTCACAAGACAATTAACAACAGCTTAAGAAACAACAAATGTGAAAAACATGAAAAACTGATCAATGTTGCAGACAGTGCATGGGAACACAGAGTACATCTGAAAGAAATAAAATCCCGCTATAGGTATGGGTCCTAAGTGCAAGATAATCCCTGTAAGATGCTGGGAGATCAACGATTAGTTGTTGGAAGAACAGTAAAGAACAGTGTAATAAAAAATGAAGCAACAATTAATTTCTTTAATACTAGATCTGATTATTTGCTCTGTGTGCTCGGATTAACCACTAGGCCTATGTAGGCCTATAGGCTACCAGGAGTCCTCTTAATGGAAAACGATTGCTTGCTTGTCCTAGCCATATTTCTTTGATCAGCAGTACGAGTAAGTAAATAAGTAAGTAGGAAAGGAATAAGCTGGCGTACACGCACGCATTTGTGTGTGCAAATCGACTACGTCACTACGTGCGTGTCTGTGCGTGCGTGCGTGCGTGTGCGCAGGTATATGCTAAAATAGATTAAAGGTTGACAAGATGCGAGAAGATAGTCTCAAACACGAACGTGAAAAATCTCATGACTTTTTTATTAGTCATCCGCCCAAAATTTCTAACGAGGTTAGATGGTCAGTACTTAGTCGTTGCACAGATCCTCTGAAGGAAGAACTTAGCGGGGCAGGTGATGCAAGTGAAACCCAACGTATTGGTAGGCTATACGTGCTTAAACTGTTATCAAGGTGTCATGCACTTAATTCATCGTCACGTGAAAACTGTAACCCACTCTGCAATCCATTCTTTTAATACCTTTGTTAAAAAGGAGTTTGACATCTGGAGAGTTGGAAGTGAAGGTTAAATATCAGATGGAAAAAGATAATTATATGAAAAATAATAATATATTTGGTCGTGCGGTGAAGATAAGAATGAGATTGTTAGCCTAATTGAGGCAAATCAACATGCCAAGTATAGAACTAAAGGCCTAAAGGATAGAAGTAGAAATGGCAAACTAACAATTTCATAATTCATTTTTGAGACTTCAAACCACAAAACGGATAACTTTGAGTGGACACACGCGGCACATTTCAAGTTGCACGAAAAATTGAACAATGTTGCCAGTATAAACATCAATTTTGCTATTATAACAATCATATACGCAACTATAAACTGCAGGATGCTAAACGTACTTAATTAAACAAATGTTCCAATGGCCTAATAATGTCTTTCTGTAGAAACGAAAACCTATCAAATAGTTTGGCATAACTCGAACAAAATTCCGAGGGAGCAAGACCTAGTCAAACGGGTATATCTACCAGCAGCTGGCAACAGAAAGTCAACAATCAAACTGATAACTCAGATATATAAAACTACGGACATCAACCAAACTAATAGTTTTGTCAGATATAATAATAATAATTATATAAAAGTTCTGCAGAACTCGAGAGATGCAGTTTTCATCAGTTGTTGAATGGGTAAAGATTTTCATAGCTGGGCGGAATCGGAATTTCCGAACACTTGAGGCTGTCGTATGTGATGGAAGGAATCTGCTTCGACTTCAATTCCACTTTGCGACAATACTGCCAAGAAAACAAGCGACATGGCTGAGTAAAAATAATTACAATGCAATACAATTAGATATTGTGGGTCGCGGTGGTGTAGTGGTGGCGTAGTTGCCTTGAAACCGGAAGCAGGCCCGCCGAGAGGGGGGTAGGGGGGGGCAAATGCCCAGGGGCCCGGCGACTTTTAGGGGCCCGGAGGGGGCCCGGGGCTACAGTGATTGTAATATGTTTCATATGTTGATTACGGGCGGCGGGCCCAACCTATAATCACTTATATTACTTATCCCATTGTTTGTGATTTGTGTTGTTTAAATAGAGCCTAATAATTGTTTATTACTGTTACACTACTACAACTGTTTAAGTTTCAAACAACTGTCCATTATCTTAGTTATCAATGTTTTGCCAAAGAACACGCTCATCTCCGTTTCAGAACGTTCTTTTACTAAATAATGCGTTGTTAGATTTCAATCGCAAGTGAACAAATCTAAATGATGAATTTCTCTCGCAACGATGGAATATTTTATAAACACAAATCTGGAGCACAAAACCAAAAAGAAAAAGCTAATAAGTTCGAAAAGGCAAAAATTGGTAAGCTTATAATACAGCAGCACGCTATTTCAATTCAGAATATCAAAAGAAGCAACTAGAGCCAGTAATTAGGCCTACTACTACATCGGTTATTTCTAGTGAATTAAATGTGTCTGCATGATGATCGTATAATAGCCTAACTGAATGGATGAAAATGAAGTTTGTGGTGTTAATATCTTAATTTCAAATGAAACATCATAAATAAGAATAATGAAAATGCTGAAATTATGGAAACTGTAAAGAGGCATTGTTTTGATGTTGGCATTCTATCTGCCCCAGGGCCCGCGTTTAGGCCTATGCACAAACGATTGAGGCGATAAATATTATAGCCTGCTATTAAGCTTATCAGAAACGGTACTACAAGAAATTCGAACAATTTTTTATGCGATGAAGAAAGAGCATTTCCGAAGTGCATTTTTTAGATTCACATTCACAGACAAGATAGAGAACTACCAGAATATTATAAGAGCTATTGTTGCAGTTAAATCAAGAAAGGTTGCTTGCTGATTACCATATTATTTATTAATTCTTAACATTAGGAACTGACTAAAACCATAAATGTAAGCATTAGCACACATTCATACCCACACTATTGTTATTTTTTATTGGTTTGTGTGTAAATTTGCTCAAAAAGTCTAAAGATAGTTTGGGGCCCGTGACTGCTCAGCCCAGGGGCCCGGAATTTCTGTCGGCGGGCCTGACCGGAAGGTTCGAGGTTCGGAGTTTCACGCCGAAGCGCTGAGCAATTGCGAATGAAGGACTTGCCCAAGGTGCCTACGCGGCGACTTGGGGAGGATTCGGACCAGCAACTCTCCGGCTGCAAGTCAACGAACGTACCCACTACACTCAACTCAAGACTTTTATTGGCACCAGCATTAACAGAGCATCACAGGCTCACAGCATCAATAGATTAAAGCAGTTTTATAGAAATAAAAAACAGAACCAAAACAAACAAACAAACACAGTGTCTACATCACTGCGTCGTTAAGATTGATGTTAACTGTACACGGTAACCGGCTGCGGGGAGTTACGATGAATAGCATGTAGGCCTACTTACCCCAGGTTTCTTGTCAGGAAGTGTGCACGCCTGTCCTTCATCGGCCATTAGTGGAACGTATATGTTGACAGTGGCTGTCCGACCGTTGGGTAGCTTTGCATCGAACGAATCTTTCGGTCGGTAGTACAAAACCCTGTAATTTTGCACAAAACTCTGTAATTTTGTGCAAAACACTGTAATTTTGTGCAAAACCCTGTAATCTTGTACAAAGCCCTGTAATTTTGTAAAAAAAACACTGTAATTTTGCACAAAACCCTGTAATTTTGCACAAAACGCTGTAATTTTGTGCAAAACACTGTAATTTTGTGCAAAACCCTGTAATCTTGTACAAAGCCCTGTAATTTTGTAAAAAAAACCTGTAATTTTGCACAAAACCCTGTAATTTTGTACAAGACCCTGTAATTTTTTTTACAAAACCCTGTAATTGTGTACGACATCGTATCAATTTATTGTAACAACCCCATTCCATTTAAAGTGAGTAGGCATAGTTGTTGACCCAACGTTGTTTTATATTGTTTCAACGTTGTTCAATATTCATCAATTCATTACGTGGATTTATATAACGCCTTTTGAAACTTAAATTCCTATGAACGGAAAGATTTGTTCGGTGCTAATTAATATTACTTACTTACTAATGGATGATGAAAGATGGTAATTATCAGAGGCTGAAAATGAAAGCGCAGAACAGAGATGAATGGAGACGTCAAACATTCGAACCTGCCTAATGGCAGAGCACGGAAAAGAAAAGAAGACTTACTAACAGTCAGCATCCACGTTAGAATAATGTTATAAGACGGTGGATACTGTGTGCGTGTGCGTGGGTATGTGTGTGTACTGGCTGGGTTATATGACAAATAGAAGACAATGCAGCTAAACGGTTAAACCATCAATATAAAGATTTATATAAATAATATTATTTATTACCGAGAGCCGCCATCTGTCGAGAACTGCTTGACCGGATACTCCGCCCCGCCACGACCATAGCGTGACGTCAGATCCTCGTCACCATTCTCAACGAAATATTGCGGCGGATACTGCGAGCTCTGGCAGTGCACGATGCCACACACCCTACGTAATAATAATAGCCGTTGAAATGAAAAGAAGCTGGTTAATATGCTTTATAGGATGTACTGTAGGCCAAAGGTGAGGCAATTCCAAACAGGGAGACTAACAATCGAGATAGCCCTATCCTATCCTACGGTTGTGCGACGTGTGCGTGCATGTGGAACCACAGAGTCGCTTCTACAGAGACCGAGCGCAGATTACTTTGTGGTAAAAGTACTTAATCACAACGGGCTCAACATTTAAACTGTTGCTTCAGCGCAGTTTCAACTCCGCTCCTATAGTTTGTTTGTATGTGTACTTGTTATAGCGCCCCTTCAAGCTCTCTCTACTCAGAGGCGCTCCCGAATGCAGAGCGGACACTGCATCGGAGTTTCACGCCGAAGCGCTGAGCAATAATTGTGAGTGAAGGACTTGCCCAAGGTCCTTACGCGGCGAGGTGGATTCGAACCTCGAACCTTCCGGCTTCAAGGCAACGACGCCACTACTACACCACCGCGCCCCACACCCTACGTTAACTATCAAAAACTAAATTAGGAGCTATATAATTATACAGATCGATGATATTTAACTCACCCATCACCCTCGCCTGGACTATATTCCTCGTACTCTATCGTGTCGCTGTTATCCTCAGTCAAGAAAAACCCTCCCGCATTGTAGTTTTGCGATGATTGACCGGCGTTTTTACTCTGAACGCTTCTCACGGTGTCAGCTGCATTTCACACATTAAATGAATAGAATAATTGTAGACCCTCAGCGTCGAAGATTGATAAAGGCAAAATGTAGCTCAACTATGTCAGTACACTCCTTAGGTATACGGTAGGTTGTTATGTATGCATCTATATCAGTATGCATGACCATACTGTATATATAGTTCCCTATATTTTAGCATATTATAGGCCTATAGGCTGTATACAGCGTTTCTGAATTGACTCAGAAATTTATATTTCGCTAATTAATCACCAATAGGCCCTTATCGATGTTACCATAGTATAATTATTACAGCCCAAAGTCAAACGGCAAAAGTTAATTCACAAGAAAATATTCGAATATAATATAAGCTTACACACATGGGCGGAGTTTGGTTTCCGCTCTTGGAGGGGCTAAATTTTGTTGGGACTGACACTCGGTCCAGAACGAGCGGCGCCGACAAATATTTTCTCGGACCCAAAAAGTTGATGACTTTTTTAATCATTCGCAAGATTCGCGTTTCGATAAAATTTCTGAGTCTGTGCCTTCTGAATTGGGGGTGGGCTGAGTCGAAAAATTCGAGAAAGGATAGCATTCACACTGTAAAAAATGACTCTGAGTCTTCTTGGGGTCTTAGCCCTCCCTAGCCCCTGATAAACTCCGCCCATGCTTACACATCATTCTCATGTGAGATTAGATCTGTTATCATAAGAGCGCCATGCATGGCACATGCGTGGATTCAATCGATTATAATTGCGCAGCATAAGAACAGAATGTGCGCCAGACCATATATTTAACAGTTTAACGGCGGGAATGAAGGCCTACTAATGGCGTCTGAGGAGCTAATTCAGCTCGCATATAAAGTTTAAGTAGGCTATAGGTCCTATCAAGAAAACACATTTTCTGTGTAAATGTACAAAGCCGGTATTTATAAGTCGAAACTCACATAACCAGAAATGAGCTGCGCAGGTTGATGACAACGTCCGACAGTCGCCATCGAAACAGACTTCATCTGTACTTTCTGCTGAGCAAAACTTGAAGTCGCTGGCTTTACCCCACTGTCCATCGCACTGTGAGTAAATGATGATGTGTTAAAAAAACAGACTCGCAACAGAAAATGTTCCCCAATCCATTAAAATATGCTTATTAAATTGTTATATATTAGGAGTTATGGACGATAGAGTTTGGATAAAATTAAATAGATGGAAACATACGAGGAACAATAAAACTGGCCAAATGATTGGTAAATTGGTATAGGGTCGAAGCCATAGAGCCGCTATAAAACCACATGGCCTACATTTACAATTTCGTCATAAACAGTCCAATCTTATCTGGATGCGGAGTGAGGTCTAGAATTGTCAATAGGCGAAGAATGCCGAAGATACTATAGGCCTATACTACTAGGCCTACTACTACTGCTACTGCGACTGCTATTGCTACTGTTACCAAAGGTAAAATTCTAATATCTTTGCTGTTACTGTAACTACTACTACTGCTACTGTAACTACTGCTACTGTAACTACTACTACTGCTGATGCTGCTGCTACTGCTACTGCTACTGCTACTGCTACTGCTACTACTACTACAGCTGCTGCTGCTGCTGCTGCTACTACTACTACTAATACTACTACTACTACTATTACCCTCGCTTGCGACATTGCTGGAATAGGCCTAATAATAAAATAATAACTTGTATTGATATTTTGTATTGATATTTGTATTAATATTTGTATTGATATTTGTATTAATATTTGTGTTGATATTTGTATCGATATTTATATTGGTATTTGTATCGATATTTGTATCGATATTTTGTATTGATATTTGTTTTGATATTTGTATTCATATTTGTATTGATATTTCCATACTTCCAACAGTTCAGATGCGCACAAGCTACCATACATCAGAACAACGATGGAGCAGATCAGTTATGAAGGAATGACTTGAGTCTCAAGGTCCCTACACAGCAGCAGCTGCCTCAGACGAGGATCGAACCCGTACTTTCATCGTTACAGGCCGACCTCTCTAACCAAGCGACCAACGTGCCTTACACGTGAAGTTGTAAGAATTATAATCTGGAACGACGAAACACTATACTCACATCCGTAGTTTTACCATCGCACATTCCGCATCCGGCTCCAATGCAAGACATGTTCTGCGGTCTCAGCTGAGCATTGAACAGAAAGAAAATTTCATAGATGTAAAAAACGATGAAAATAAAATAAAAAAAACGGAAAAAACGTCGTTTTTTCGAAATAATAAAAAACGACAAAAAACGATAAAAAACGGAAACGGAAAATATTTTGCTTTTGTTACATCTGAAATTTCATTTCCAGCTTACAAACCTTGCTTATGCAATTTTATCAAGAAACTGCAAATAACACAACTTTATTATTAGGCCAAAATAATTGGTATAGGCCTAAGTAACATTAATCTACCACAGTTGTTATTTTCTTATAACTTTGGTTTAATAAGAAATTCGGACAAATTAAAGGTAATGAAATCTTTTCAAATTTAAATTGTAGACATAAGTCCACATTATAAGTTTATGCTGATCGACATAACACAATTAAAATCTAACCAGAAGCAAAAACCACAGATGTTTACTAAATTATATATTGTACATTTGTACTTAAAATTGTTACTTATAAATATTAATTATAGGCCCAAGAATTTTATATCAAAATAGGCCTAACTCTTACAAATTTCATTTCTTGTAGGGATCTACTGCATGTATTTCTCAAAATTATAGCTTAAACAGTTACACAAAGTTAGTTGAATCCTTGAGAGCACGGTGAAAACGTATGGAATATCAGACACAAATTAAATTAAGGAAACTAATATTAGACAGTAGGCTAAATAATTAAATAAAGTAACATAAAAATGGAAAAAACGATAAAAGACGATGAGAAAAATAAAAAACCAAAAAAACGAGGTTTTTTGGAAGAGAATAAAAACAAAAAACGGTTTTTACAACTATGGAAAATTTAATGCAAATCGTATTGAGCTACAGGATTCGAATCGTTTGTATGGTCATGCTTCTGCTTCAAGAATATCAAATTTTGACGTACAAAAGTAATAATATGTGTTTTTAAAACACATTATGCCTCTCAGGGCGAAGAACAACTGACAAAATAAGAAGATATATGAAATGTTAAACTTGGTAATAATTAATAATGATAGAGCTGCCGAAAGCTCAAGTGAGTGCATGAGAACAGCCGCTGGGGAGAAGCAGACAGAACGGAAAGTCTGTTCGCCGATTGATGATAGTTCTATGACTCCAAATAAACGTACAGTAGGCTACTTAATATTGCGCCTCTTCAACGCAGGCTAAGCAGAAGCGCTCCCGACCCAATCTTGGTTAAACAGAACAGTATTGAGAGTCCTAAGGAACCTGGAGTGATCTTTGGACAATAAGCGTGGCGTAGTCTAACAGAGAGGCCATTTTAGGTTGGTGGACACTGGACAGCTATCGAGAATGAACGGCGCATCTTTATGGCATTCTGAAACTGCATGGTTATTTCTGTTTGGGTACATAGACTTAGATGTAGTCAATTGAAAGTACTGGACTCTCGAATAAAGCTTTCTGTGGGACTGACAAATGTTGGGAATAATTTAAATTTACAGGCATTGCCAAAGCTAAAATTCGCACGTTTCTGTATGGTGGGCTTTTTCGTCTGGGAGTATTCACTATGAGATAGTTGTACTGGAATCATTAGCCATGGGCCGATTGTTCTTCGGGACGTTATTTTCTAACGGTTATTGACCGGAGCTGTTTTCCAGGAACTTCGTGATACACAGTGACAGAGTTTTGAGATATCAAGCTGACGGATGTTAGTAATCAGACAAACAAAACAAGTAAGTAAGATGTAAGATATAGTCAGTGCTTCTGCACTTATCAATATCTTACTTAGATTGGCGTTACGGGAAAAGTTGCCACTCCCGCTGACAAGACAGTGTGCCTTGGGACTAAGTAACTTGTTGGCGATTCACATCAGTGCCCGTACAAAATAGTACAGGGGCAGCTTCCAGATATGAACTACTCACACGCAGAACGCTATGCTAATGTACCTTTATCATTGGACTAACAGATGGATTGAAGGTAGGCCTACTTATGCGCCAACAGCAATTAATGCTAGTTATCATGAAGTAGGCTATACCATTCGGAATCATGCATGCCGATTCACTTCTGTGAACGCCCAAACGTCAGTATATTATATAATGATTGAAAAGACTTCACAGAATTGTTTTAGTTTGAAATCTTGCTTAATTCTTTTAGATCTGGATATATAGATATTATTTATTTCTGTTAAATCAATCTTTGCGCACCTGCAGAATTATATGCACATTTCTGTAACGTTCAATCTATCTTATTGGACAAGGAAGTAAAACTGTCGAAATTTAGATGTTTGAAGAACGCACCTTAATGTGGCGAAAGGACAGAGTGTACCTATGCACCATAAGCAATTAATGCTAAATTATCATTAAATGCCAGAGCATTACATTAATTGCTCATAATTATGAGGGCAGTAGTCTACATACGGCCGTATCAGAACCTCTCAGGTGCGATAATGGATAAACGAGCATCAATTCCGACGTCATTAGTCCCTGCTGCGTCAGTGACTAACAATTTACGTCACACTAAATCACTACAACAACATGACGTCATAAATAGCGGACGTCTTCAAAGATCTATGTACATGTAAATAAAGAGAAAGTTCTGTTTGTGTGTGTGTGTTTAACCGGAATGCATTTCCACAGTTTTTGAGCTTTTCACTCCAAACGCAATATACAAGTTAAACATTAGCTAATTATTGAGTTCTTCGCACATGCATGTCGAGTTCCTTGGCTAAAGAGAACGGTTTGTGACAATTGCGAATATTTTGATAATAAATATGGTCATCCTTAGACACTGCTCATAATAAATATATGAACATGGGCGGAGTTTATCAGGGGTAGGGGGGCTAAGCCCCTCCAAAAGACCCAGATTAATCTTTTTAACCGTGCAAATGGTTTCTTTTTCCGGGTTTAGCCCTCCAAAAATAAGGCTTTAGCCCCTCCAAGAACGGAAACCAAACTCCGCTATGGTCATAACTCTAGAGCTATACATAGCAACTTGGTAGAATCATCAGCAACGAGAAAACAAATATGGAATATCGTATGGAAAATCATAACAGAAGAAATTATGATCACCACAAGAACAAAATATATAGAAATATATACAAAGGCGTGGACGATATATTATAGAGTGATGGTGTAGTGACGATCATAATGATGGTGCACCGTATACGACCAACAGTTTTGGACCATAACGCAATGATCTAAGTCATGAAATTAATTAGATCTAATCTCTACTAAAGATAGATGAATGGAGACATTACCTTGCATGTCGTAATTTCGCAACATTCGCATTGCTGCAATAAAATTACATCCATTAATAATTAGGACATATTTTCTTATTTCCATCTCTGCGGTCAAAGTTGTGATTCGTCATTCTAATTCATCACAAATTCTGCTACAGGTTTACATTTCATTCATTCATTTAATTAATTTGTATAGCGCCTCTTAAAGGGCACTAATAAGAGGCGCTCCCAACCTCAGCGCGGCCAAATGAAACTGTCTTAGGATGAAAGAGATTTACCTGAAATGGATCTTTAGAAAGGGAGTGGAGGGTGAAAGGTAGGCCATTCCAGGTCGAGAGTCCTACCACCGAGAAGGTACGCTTCTTCATAGTTGTTACCGTTCGTAATTGATTAGGCAGAACTTTTACCCCGGCACTGACTGAAGATTAAGCGTTAAGTATTTTAGAAACATATGAAGCGCTCAGAGACCTGCAGTTCGAATTGTAAAGAGTCACTTTAAAAATAGATTCATCAATTATTGTGTTTACGAACCGATACAGTGAAATCACTGTCAAATTAATATTGCTGGTTTCGTGCACTTTGAACTCTCAAGTAGCCTAACCATAGAACGTTAGTTATAATGAAAGGCAGCGAACCCTCAAGTAGCCTAACAATAGAACGTTAGTTGTAATGAAAGGCAGCGAACCCTCAAGTAGCCTAACAATAGAACGTACGTTAGTTGTAATGAAAGGCAGCGAACCCTCAAGTAGCCTAACAATAGAACGTACGTTAGTTGTAATGAAAGGCAGCGAACCCTCAGGTAGCCTAACAATAGAACGTTAGTTGTAATGAAAGGCAGCGAACCCTCAGGTAGCCTAACAATAGAACGTACGTTAGTTGTAATGAAAGGCAGCGAACCCTCAGGTAGCCTAACAATAGAACGTTAGTTGTAATGAAAGGCAGCGAACCCTAGGTCCACAGTCGCAGTCCTCTCCGGGATCCACTCTTCCATCGCCACATCTTGACGTCTACAAAATCAAAACTAATCTTAACAAATTGCATTTGTATTTCAAACTGTACACGCAGTAATTTTTCAGTCATTCGAGTGCAACGCAGACCATAGGCTACTTATGCTCGTTAGCCTACTTTGTACCTTCTAAGATCTACTAGATAGCAGATGGCCGATGGCAAAGACGTTTAGACATTATCTAGAGATAGCCTATACCGTACAAACATTGACAAAAACAAACAATATTTTGCGCAAGAGTTCACAATTAAACAAATGATTTGCAATCGGTCTACCTGGTTTAAATTATGGATTTGTATTTTAATTGCGTTATAGTGTATCTCATGTAGAACTTTGGCAAAATTATTTTTTTAGCTTTGAAGGCATTCCACATTGTTCCGTTTGAATATCGTTATCAGTTTGATGTCTACCGATGTGAACTTCATTGTATGTAAAATTTATAGGTTTTAGACCTTATTGGTCAATAAAATTAACTATAGTTTACTTGCTACTGCAGCTACTGCTGCTGCTACCGCATTATTTTACAAAGCTGCGAAACCGATTAAATGATAAAATAGCACAATTTCTTTAGCTTACCTTTCTTTCGAAGGTCGGTTCGGCTTTCTGAAACGAAATTTTAAAAATCAGTCATGCCTATTATTTATTAACTATAGACAACATGGCCTGCTCAGTGTGCGTTATATATTATGATATGTAAAGACAATTCAACCGATTGAGTTCTCCAGGTTTGCAGGTTAATTTATAGTATAGGCTAGCCGCTATGATCAGGCATATGATCCCCTGGTCTGTCAGGCATGCCTATCGTTTACGCTTACTGCTCACAAGGGGAAACCATTATTAGGCCTATATTTCATCTACAGCATATGTTCGTATCAGCAGCAACGTGTATAAATATGAAGGTATAGGCCTACCATTTGCGTGATGACAGGCGATTTCGGAAGGCATTCTCCGGCAAAACATGCGCTGTCCTCAGCACACTTCGTTCCGTCCTCCACCATCATCGTTCCAGACAGACCAAGTAGAGCCCGCTCCACTTCCAGGTACCGTCCAGTCCTACAGTACACAAACAAACGTAAAGGTAAGCCCACTTACGTAGGGCTGCCAGCTGCATATGGATATACAAAGGTGGAGCCGGAAAGGAGGACAAAAAAGGATGAGGCGTTAAATTTTTCACGTAGGACTCCGTAGGGCCTAGTAGCCTAAGTGGGTCTCCGAAGTAACCAAAAATGGAATTCATAATTATAGAGAGCTGCACTTTGACCACAGAGCGCCATAGAGTATACACAACGCATGAAAACATTATTTGCAGCATTACTCAGATCATGAACTTGAAACGTTGCAAGACATATAGAGCTACAATTTAACAATATTAAGAAAACAAGTCTAGTCTATAGATTAGACAGAAAGCCTGACAGGGGAACTTAGGGGGATAACTTGTGCATGCAAACTGAGAAATGCTCGTTCCAGAAAACAGTTAGGCCTATAGTCTTTGGCGATTTACATTAATTTTGTTGTCGCCGCCATGAAGAGAATTTCTGAATCTACACCCGATGTTAGCCATCTGACATGTAGACTTCGGGTGTTCTGTACTCACAAACATTCGTCTTTGTCCAAGTAGGTTCGCTGTGGGTTTCTGCCCGGATGCAGTCCATCGTTGTTGCCATTGCCGCTGCAGACTAGAGTCTGACACATCGGATGAAGTGTCGTTGTTCTAAAACCAAAAGAAATCGGTGCGATTAGAAACTTAACAAGCTATAGGCCTATGATATTAAAATGCAGAATTTGCTTTAAAAAGTGCCCCAAAGATGCGTAGCCTATCCAAACAGAAATTCCTCGTGTTATAATAGGCAAAAGCGATCCATGTCAACTTTGCCACAATAAGTATAATTGAATCAAATTGATGATTGCCGATTGAAAATGGATGGTTATGAATTAGGACGGTTTTAACAAAATATGCAGTTCTACATGGATTAGTGTAGTTGTGGAAGCACTTCTCAGCATGCACAGTTAAAAATAGTAAAAAAGGTTATTGTCATCCGATTGGGAGTAATTTACCACCAAGGATGGGAAGGGGAAAAGGGTTATGCAGTTCTAAAAACATTTTTTAAAGCCCTGTCATGAATTTGGCATCTTTTTCGAAGCCAAACTAACACATGAATAATGTAATAATATGATATAATTTATGTACTAACGAATTTTCATGTTTGTTGATCGCATCGATGCTGCTATTAAAGCAAGACTTCGAAGCTGCTTTGTAGTCTACAACGTGCATACAGAGCAATTATATTTTTCTCACACATAGTATACGGTGCACTTTACACTTCCACATCAAAGTAGAAACGTCCATAATGCCATTGTGTAAAGCCTACTTGTTGTATATTGGTCTGATGAAAGAGACACGTATTATTTGTGGCGCGACACACCTAAGCCAGTATTGAGGGGATTTGACTGCATATTCAGTTTGGTGTATCAACCGAAGACAGGAGAGGATGGAGAAGAATTGTCCAAAATGCGACCAACCCTCGTGTCGAGGATGGTTGAAGGCAAGGCAAGGCAGGTATCATTAATTTAAAAGGTCTTGGATAAAGCTTTAAAATGACACAAATTATGATGCTCAAACCTTATTCTAACTCAAGGCAACAAGTGTTTGAATAAAATTGCTTAATTAGTTAGTTAACTTAATAAAACCAAACAATATGCACAATTATCAAGAGCATCAAAATAGCTTCAACGACTTTCATTTTAGCAAAATAAAAGAAACGAATTTGAAACATATTTTAAAATGAACTTCTGTTCAAATATCGAAAGACACAAGCATACAATTTAATTAGGCCTAATTGTCTCTGTAATTTTCGACATAATACCGATTTTGGTCTTGACCGCCACATTTGTGCACTGACAGTTGCATTTTAATAGGAAATTTTAAAGGACATTTTAAAAGGAAGTTTTAATCGGAAATTTCAATGGGAAATTTTACTAGGAAATTTTACTAGGAAATTGTCAAATGACAGTAAGAAGTAGGCCTAAATGGTGTTATTTAAAATTTTAGACCTACCTTTGTCCCATACAAAACGACACTGAATGTTGATAGTGTTGCAGAAACCTTCTTTGCAGTAGCCAGTCTAATGAGGAATGAACAGCAGTTATTGCATTGAAATCAAAACAACAGCGCAACTGTCTAATAAAAATAATCACTAAAAACCGGATTTATAATAGCCTACCCTAGCAAAGATATGCTTGCTTTATGCATTTCTTATGTTGCCTAAATGCTGACAATGTCAACCAACAACAGCCTATACACACTTGATTTATTTCATCATTCCACGTAGATATATCAAATAATGGTGTTTTATAAGCGTGATTCCATTGTCGGGAGTCAATAATGAGCAATGAGTTGATTTCAGAACTATACACTATCTCAAGGGCAAAGTGACTTTCATGCTTCCTCAGATGATGAAACGCTGAAGCGAGAAGGAAACAACACAAAGAATTTGAAAGAAAGACTTCCCTATTTATCCAGACCCCTTCTAATTTAATCAGAATTTATAGAATTTTAGACATTTTAACAGTGCATGAAAGGTTAATCAACAGATAAAGAGGTTTACCTGTGTGAATGTCACTTACATCTTTGTCGAAGTCTGTGCAGTCAGACCAGTCTGGTTTATAAAAATTTGTGCACTAAAACAACAAAAGTCGTTGATTTAATAATTGGACCTGATCGCTTCTTGCCGTTTAAATACATCGTAATCGTAATCGTAATCTCCTAATTTCTAAAGCGCCACTGGAAAGCCAAGCGCGGGGCACCGGCTTATTCACGAGCGCTGTGTTGAGTTAGGAGGGTTGTCCGTGAGAGTAGTCCGTGGTGGTCCGGGTCGAGTTACCATAGGATCAGGATCAAATGCGTTGAGTCAAAAGGGTTGTCCGTAAGAGTAGTCCATGGTGGTCCGGGTCGAGGTACCGTATGATCAGAGGTGTGGAACAGCTACTAAGGTGGGTGTCGTCTGAGCCGGGAATTGGAGGGTGGGGGATCAGGTGAAACAGGATAAGAGTTCTTGAACAGGAGTGTCTTTAGTTTCGAGTGAAAGGCCCGAGGTGTGATGGATAGAGGAGCCTGAGGAAGGTGATGGTGTGTGATTAGTAATACAACAGCGCTACAACTGTTACAGAGGTCATCAAAGTAGAATCAATTAATTAACGAGTTATAATATGGACAGATAATTAGCGCCTTTAGAGATACTCTATAAAGAAACTCTGTAGGGTCTTCTCGCCAGCTCTGAACGTAGCCTACTCTCATACGGGTCCACCTAGTTTCATAGGTCTATAAAAGTCCCAAGTCGACATTGTATTGTATCAATATTGCACATTGCATTTGCAAATTTACATAGCGCCTCTGGAAAAAGACTAAGAACCAATCATTCAGGTCTGAGATTGAATAAAGTATCAATTTTTTAATTTCCCATACATTAGGGAACATCGTCTTGACATTACTTGAAATGCTTAAGATATATGAGTCTGCTTGTGCCAAAGGAACACTAGGATAAAAGTCAGTGACAGAATATTATTTGTCGTCAACAGGAATGTGCCTCTGAGTAGGTACCTTGAAGGGGCACTGTATAAATTCTGATTAATTGATTGATTGATTGATTGATTGATTGATTGATTGATTGACTGATTGATTGATTGATTGATTGATTGATTGATTGACTGACTGACTGATTGATTGATTGATCGATTGATTGATTGATTGATTGATTGATTGATTGATTGATTGATTGATTGATTGATTGATTGATTGATTGATTGATTGATTGATCGACTGATATACCTCGCTGTCGTTTCCAGAGCAAAAGTCATCGTCGTCACAAGCTTCATCGCGACTTCGACGGCAGAGTTGCGTGGCATCGAAGAACTGACAATTTTCATTAGCAAGTCTATCATCATTCACGCATTACAAATTGCAATGCATTGTATTCAAACACAATTATACAAAGCGCTCCTATAGTAGTAGGGTGGACGGTTTGGGGCAGGTTTTTTTAACGTGCAGTTGTATACACAAAATGTGCAGTTCTAAATGGATTTGTGCTGTTGTAGAAGCACTTCTGTACAGTTAAAACTAGAAAAAAGGTCCGATTGGAAGTAATTTACCATGGAAGATTGGAAAGGAAAGAAGGAGTTGTGCAGTTCTAAAAATTCCTTAAAAACAGCCCTGGTTTTGGGGTGTTTTCTGTGCGCAAGGCCTCGCAAGTGGAAGTGGATTTTGAGAAAAGCAAAGGAGGAAGAGGAGGAGAGATTACCAGCTAGAGCTTGAGAGACAAAGAGAGTATTCCAAAGAGAGGGGCCATTTGAAGCAAAGGGTCAGGACTGAGTCACAGCTGTTCAAGTGTGAGTAGCTAGAAGAATAAGTCTGTTTGAAGAGCAAAGTGGTCATTACGACAGGCTGAAAGAGACCGAAGTATCACATCAGTGACATCACATCAGTTAGATCTATACAGGTCTTTTGGGGATAGATCACGCGTAAATGCTGCTGTTCGTGCGACAGAATAAGCATATAAATTATATATAGGGCCTATAATGTACATAATATTAGACCTATATATGCGGGACTGCTTGCTGCGATTTGCGAATACAGGCCATAATTATTGCGCAAATCTAACAAGGGAAAACGTGAAAGGTTTTGACTGTACCTTGCATCTTGGAGTATCGCAACACATTCCCGCGGCACACTGAGCACCTTGAGCAAGTTTGCAATTTACGCAACATCTGCTGCATCCCGTTGGTAGATCCGACTATTTAACAACAATAAAATAGCATGGCGTTTTGCATACGTCAGGGCCTATCTAGCTCTCTGTGACAGGCCGTGACAAGAATTTCGCACAGTTTAGAAAACAATAATATTGACAAAACATATTATATTAAACCTATGGGTTGTCAAACTATCACTAATTTCAGCCTTTTTTAAATGATATGGATGCTTAAAAGCCGGTATACTGCGTGTATTCATAAGAAGCCTTCATCGTCTACTTTGCTGTTTATAAATATTTTGATATTTAATATAAAAAAAACTCTTGTAACGTACAGTCAATACGAAAAATCTCTATTTGATTCAATGGATTGGTCGGGATTAACTAAAATTTAAAAAATAGGAATGAAATAGAATAGGATCAGATAAAGACCATTACAATGCACCTATACTGTGCTAGTCGATGGAAGGCTAATACGCCTAACACTGATGATTATCTTATTACCGTATTATTCTGCATCCGCTGGAAAATATATAGTTCTTGGTATACGTCTTGTCTTTGGCAGGCGTTCGTTCACATTTGCTGGTCCCTTCATTTGGAACGTATACTCTCTCTCCGTCCTCATGTTCGTAATTCTCTTAGCGAGGCTACATGTAGGCCTACATGTCTTTCGCTGTAAACAATTGTTTTCCTTTTCCAGGCTACCTAGGCTATAGCTAGTTTTTAATGGTTGTCAAATTTCAATGTGCACTTCTGAGCTTTGTATGGAGAGAATTATCAAATTACAGTTGCACTGTATTATATTGCATTGTATTATATTGTATTGTACTGTATGTATTGTATTGTATTGTATTTGTAATGTATTGTATTGTATCGTATCGTATCGTATTTTAATGTATTGTGTTGCATTGCATTGTATTGTAATGTATTGTATTGTATTGCATTGTATTGTATTGTAATGTATTGTTTTGCATTGCATTGCATTGTATTGTATTGTGTTGTATTGTAATGTATTGTATTGCACTGTACTGTATTGTATTGTATTATCTTGAAAACGTACCGGTCCACAGTCACACTCTTCACCCTCGTCAACGACCCCATTGCCACAGCCGACACCACGGAACTGTGCAGCCTGGCAAACAGTCAATCACAGCAGAGTAGGCCTACAACATCACGTGGATTAGAAGGCCAACTCCTTTCAAACACAGTGCCAACCTTATCGATAAAGATAGTGCTTGACATTAACGTATATCAATAAGCTTATACGCCATGCATGAACATCTATTTTTTATTCTTCCTTGTCTTCTTCGTCTTCTTCTTCTCCTCCTCCTCCTTCTCCTCCTCCTCCTTCTTTGTCTTGTGCTGTCCGCCTCATATAGGCAGGCTCAAAATGTCCTAAGTCGCCATTCCTCTCGTTGCTGGGCCTCTTCCTGGAGCTTTCAATATCCATTTGTCATCATCCAGAACAACATCATCTGTAGTGGTCTTCCTCTTGTCGACCTTATTCTTCACTTTTCCTTCGACGACCGTTCTTAGCAGTGAATCCATTTTCAGCGCGTGTCCCTTCCACTTCCTTTGCCTCTTTCTTCTCCAATTAAGTGAGAAGAATTCCCTGACATATCGTTCTATAATATTTTAATTAAACTACTTACTTTTTGGCGCGTAAACATAAAATGGTCAGGGAATGCATTTAATTTTAAAAAGCCAGAACCTCTTTACAACAAGCTTTTTGCTTTCACAAGAGCTTTTGCAAACAGTGCCATCGAAGTCAGTAATAATTTTTCTTGTTGCTGTTTAATGACACCATGCCATTATACCAGACACTGTGTCAGTATACCAGACACTGTGCCATTATACCAGACACTGTGTCATTATACTAGCCACTGTGCCATTATACCAGACACTGTGTCATTATACCAGACACTGTGCAATTATACCAAACACTGTGTAATTATACCAGACACTGTGTCAATATACCAGACACTGTGTTATTACCAACGATGATTAGTGTGACCAATACACTATCTTTCTTTCCGCAGGTTTGAGGCCGACACTGCAAGTAGCCTACAAGCCGCGGCGCATAGTTAGGCTATTTGTGCATGCATGTACAATGTATGTATGAGCACGTGTTATAGAGCCTCTTCAAGGTCCTTCCACTCAGAGGTGCTCCCGACTACAGTGCGGACACTGCATCGGAGTTTCACGCCGAAGCGTATGAGCAACTGCGAATGAATGACTTGCTCAAGGCCCTGCGCGACGGCTTGAATGAATTTGAAATCGCAACTTTTCGGCACCAAGGCACCAAACATATCGTTGGCTACCTTTAGTCCTCTACACCACCGCGCCCTACAATTTTTATAGATAGAACACACGTACCGACTCTGCGGTTGGTTTTCGAATGGTGAGGCCGTTCGGTGAGTTCGCCCATGTCTTAAATTGATCCTTCGAACAGTCAGAATAAATGGGATTCGAAGCGCTCGACAGAATGCTGAAATGAAGACAAGACAAATATTATAGCAATGTATTATGTAGGATGTGCAATGACTGTTAATGTCTTATCAAGTAACGTAGCGTATGTTCATGCATGTTCTGTCCGAGCTTCAAATGTATGAGCATTATTTTTCTTATTTCAATAATAGACAAACAACGAAGATACAAACAAATAAACTGTTAAAAAACCAAAATATAGATATTTCGGGTTGGCTTTGAGTCGTCATTGACTAAATAGTCTCGTCTAAACTCAGATAAATTATAACATAAAAACAATGATATAGCCTCTATTAGACTATACCGTACATAGTTTGAGCTTCGAATTCAAGAAGTTCAGCCATGTATTGAGCCAATAATTGTTATGTTATAGCCTACAGTGAAATACAATAAACTGCGCTTGATAGGCTAATTACTGCTCTCCTTCTTACATGTAAGTTCAAGTAGGATATACACACACGGTTAGATTATACGACAGAGCATTCTCGAGGGTCTATGTCTACAATAGGTAAAAGAACATGATTATGTATTTCGTAAAAGGACACAACGTGGCTTGAACTCGTGCGCTCTACATTACAAGCCGACTATACTATACAACAAATCATGCAAAACGTGAAAGATTTATTAACCATTGTTCAACACTACGGTATCTCTATACCAGTAATCCAGTATACATGTAGTTTACTAACCTTGCCGGATTCATCAAGCAGTTACCTGGGCCATTCGCACAAGCACAACCTAAAACGTAATTCAGGTATTTCAATGTTAACCAGCAGAAAACAGAAAATTATCGTATCTATCAATAATCCGTCAGATCATCTCATTGACTAGCAGCCGAGTTACACAATGAACAGGCTATTGCAATCTATACTTGGTATGTATGTATGTGCACATGCTATAGCGCCCCTTCAAGATCTACTCAGAAGCGCTCCCGACTACAGCGCGGACACTGAATCAAAATTTCACGCTGAAGCGCTGAGCAATTGCGAGTGAAGGACGTGCCCATGCAAGGTCCCTGATCTATGCCTATTCATGGAGTAGCGCCTAATAAACGCGTAGCCTAGAAGTAGTACTGATGCTACATTTCTTGAGTCGCACGACGAGTCGATCAGATTTCAATGCATGCCTAATCTCATTAATCATCATCTTTTATGAGCTAAAATCCCAACAGAGTCTCGAATTAGGCGTGGTAAGCTCCTTCACCTAGAAGCAAAGGAGACAATTGTGGGTGAGTAACTTGCCCAAGGCAGCAAAACAGTTGTTTGTTTGTTAGTTTGTGCACTTGTTATAGCGCCCATTCCAGCTCCCTATTCACAGGCGCTCCCGACTACAGTGCGGACACTGCATCGGAGTTTCACGCCGAAGCGCTGAGCAATTGCGAGTGAAGGACTTGTCCAAGGTCCCTACGCGGCGACTTGAGGTGGATTCAACTCCTTCTTGCAAGTCGAATTGACGCTCTATCTCAAGATCTTCATCTGTGGATGTCTTCCAATCGTCTTTCTTTGAACTCTTCCAAAACCCAGTTGATTTGGTTTGGCACTCCTAAGCAGCTTCAAAAACTCGACTACACACTGCTCTCTAAAACGTTTCTTCACTTTAACTTCTCCTCCAGTGTTCGAGACCTAGGTGTCACCTTTGATAGTTCTCTTACCTTCACTGAGCACATTGCCAATCTTACTCGCTCTTCCTACTTCCAGCTAAGGCGTCTCAGGGCTATTCATAAATCTGTCTCATCATCGATCTTTACCTCAATTGTGCATGCCTTTAATTGTATGTTCTCGGATCGACTATTGCAATTCTGTCCTTATTGGCCTGCCTAAGGTTCGCCTAGCTCCTCTGCAATCTGTACTCAATGCCGCTGCTAGGCTCATTGCCCGTCTTCCTCGATTCTCCCACATTTCTACATTCATGACTGAACAACTTCACTGGCTTCCACTCTCGGCCCGTATTCAATTTAAAGTCCGAATTTTGGCCCTTAAGTCTCAATTGGGTCTTGCTCCAAAGTATTTGTGCGATCAGATACATCGCCTCCCTTCTGCCACTTCACTGCGTCCTCTTAGGTCCTCTGATCGGTTTGACCTCTTTGTCCCCCGAGTCAGGACTGCCATGGCTCAATCCAGATCATTTGCCTGCATTGGTCCCTCCCTATGGAATGGGCTTCCCCCATCAGTTCGCTCTGCCATCTTCTCTGGTAGTGTATCCTCGTCTTTCTCTCGTCTAAAAACTTGCCTTTTTTCTCGGAGTTAAACGCACTGGGAGCGCTTCTGAAAGGCTCTTGCTGCGAGAAACGCTTTACAAATGGTCAGATAAAATAAGAAGATTCGAACCTCGAACTTTCCGGCTTCAACGCAACGGCGCCACCACAGCGCCCCACAATTGCAGAAGATATACTTACTGCCCGTATCGTGTTGCACACCAAATGCGTGCGCCAATTCGTGTGCGGTGCTTGCCGGCAGAAACGCTATAGGGCCTGTCCTGTCGGAAACGCCGACGACACCCCAGCATCTCGAGTTGCTTATACATGACGGTATGTTCATGCCAATGACATTCGCCTGTCCGTTGTACATCAGTGGCATTCCGCTAAAAAAAATTAGTTACATAGCACACGATAGATTGTTTGTATGTATGTGCACTTGTTATAGCGCCCCTTCAAGCTACCTACTCAGAGGCGCTCCCGGCTACAGAGCGGACACTGCATCGGAGTTTCACGCCGAAGCGCTGAGCAATTGCGAGTGAAGGACTTGCTCAGGGTTCCTACGTGGCGGCTTGAGGTGGATTCGAACCTGGAACGCTCCGGCTCCAAGGCACCGAATCAACCACTACGACACCACCGCGCCTCACAATTTAGCGATCATTAAGTTTGATTAGGTTAGATTTGCCTAGCTGCTTTGCCATAATACTGGCTAGAAGTCTCTGTATACAAGTGAAACCGAAATTAAAATAGAGGAGGAGGAAGAGGGATGGATAAGAATGAGGAGGAAGAGGAGGAGAAGAATAAGGTGGTGGAGGAGGGTAGGACGCGGGGAGGAGGAGGAAGAAGAGTATAGGAGGAAGAGGAGGATGAGAAGGAGAAAGGTAGGCAGGTAGGTTGGTTGGTTTGTTGAGCGATTCACAAGCCTTTCTGACAGTAAAAGTAAGGCGGACTCGCGATACAGACTATACTCACGTGAATAGGATGAGTTCATCGAAGAATATTTTCTCCAGATAGATGTCTATCTGACGACCAATCCACGCGATCTGCCCATTGAACTCCTGAGGTTTCGGGTAACTCGTCCAATTCGTCCAACCGTGTTTGTCCCAGATCTCCAAACCAACGAGATTGATTTCCAAGTTCAGTTGACGCATGATCTGCAAGAACGCTCTAACCACTGCTTAATATTCTATGCACAGAATCGCTATGCATTGTGCTATATATTGCGTGTACGAACCCTTGTTATGGCGCCCCTTCAAGATTGATACTCAGAGGCGCTCCCGACTACAGCGCGGACACTGAATCGGAGTTTCACACCGAAGCGCATGAGCAATTGCGAGGGAAGGACTCTACGCGGCGGCTTGAGGCGGATTCGAACCCGCAACCTTCCGGCTCCAAGGCACCCAGCATATCCCATGCACCACCGCGCCCCGCATATTATAATGTTCCCGGTATGTAAGTAGTCTGAGCTCTGAATGCCGCTGGACTACACAGTATCTTATAATAATTGCTTTCAAAACGCCTTGCAGTGAATCTATGTATTTTTAAAAAAAGCGACACTGAATTGTAAGTACATTCGTTTCAGTTATAAGAGTAATGTGCTTATAATTATATGCAGGGCAACAGAAACGTGGCCAGCATTTGTAAAGTGGTGTGCTATGAAAGATTATGATGACTGTTTAGCAGTCTAGGTCATTATTGCTCGACTTCATCCCCCCCCCTCCCCCCACACATACATGTACCCGAATGAAGACTCAACGGATTTGAATAGATTGTGGGATTCGTATTTTCGGAGTGATGTGCATGGTTCAAACCACCACAAAAATCTCGTGTCACGCCACTGCTTATGTGCGTAGCAGGCTATCACCATACGTGCTGAAAAGAATTTATATAGGACCTCTACATGTGATCTGGTTATATACAAATCAAGATAAACAGCTGCGAGTGAGAAAGATTGATACAAATGGACACCCTTGATTCCAAACAGAGAATATTATAGCTTTTTACCCGGCTGGTTTTATCCATGATATCAGCAATCGTTCGATTAGGCGAAGATAGAGCTCTCGCCTAAAGCAACAAAGCATGAACAACAGCAGCTACATTATCGTCTATAATAGCAGATGTTGTGAACATGTATCGTTCAATGGCAAATCAGGCTGAAACGATAGTCACTCGACTGTGACAAACTATATATATATACACTGTATATACTACTATAATATATACTAGATATACTACTTAATCAATCAATCGTAATTTATATAGCGCCCCTTCAAGGTACCTACTCAGAGGCGCTCCCGGCCGAGATCAAGCGAACAAAAGAACTTCAGCAGTTTGTGAAATTTAGAACAGCTTGGAGGTGTCGCATAGTCAACTAACTGACTATGTCAAGGGAAGTCCATTCCAGGTTGTTGGACAAATATATATATATATATATATAATTTATATACTTTTGGTTTGTACATGATGCTTAGAAGTTAAAATCGATTTCGAGTTTGCGGAGTCTCTGGAAACTAGCTGACTGTCATCAGACTATGACGCTTTTGTGGTAAAAACATCCGGAGATGGCGCTAGCGAAAAAGTAAATTTCTTTAAAATTTGGTCTACATGAATAATTAATTATTATTAGGTCCCATGGCGTCCATGTGCAAAGCGTATATAGGCCTATATCAACGGAATTATCAAATGGTAGCTTATAAGCATGACAACATGAACAAATTCAAAGGAAAGTATGGCCTACTGAGCTAACTATAGTAATAGTGTAGCCCACTCCTGTCCTTTAATTCGATAGGAGTGGGGCCTATAGGCCTATATGCGTAACCCCTGACCTTCGAACAGAGTAATAAGCGTGCCATAAAAACTAAGCCTTAAAATGTAAAAATTGACCCAATGCTGGACATTCTCCCCTAAAGATAATGTTGATCAAGTAATAATTTTATTACACAACATACTTTTAGACTTAATTAATTAACCTCGCTACTTCAGAAACAACATGTTTAAACTTACGCAGTAATAATCGCAGATTGCAAAGACATCAATGGTGTACTTGATTGGATCTTCCTCCTAAAAGAAATTTTAAAAATGGACGAGTAGTTTAGTGACAAAATGGTGCGAATAGCAATACCGCAGCCTGCCTATAATATATAGCTGGATTATCTCTGATGTTGGGCTATTATAATTATAGACCTACAGTCCTAAATTTAATAGGCCTATAGTTACAATTACAGCGAATTACAGTGTAAATTTGGACTTATCGTCCTGTAGGCCTAAGATAATTTATTCAATGAACTCATCATTGCAGCGCTTATAGACTGATTTTACTATCTTGTTCCTGAGATTACACATGATCGACAAAATTTAACATACCCGATTCACATGATTAAATTTACTGCTAAAATTAATCATTAGATGTAACCAGGGCGGATATTAAACTTGCTCTATAAGATCGGTTTCCATTCCATCCATTGTTCCAATTTAACTGGAATACAGGGGGGATACAGAAATTTTCGAAACAGCCAAAAATCGGTCTTGGAACAGGAGAAAAATTTCGTCTTGGTAACCGAAAAATCTGATGACCTTTTTTTAGTCGTACAATGTTCTTATGCCAATAGGCGTACAAGGCGGGAGTCCAGGGGGGCAAATACCCCCCAAATTTCGGGCAAATGTGTTTTTCGGGCAAAAGAGGCATGGACGGACAAAAAAAATTCGGAGATTTTTTCGGGCAAAACAGGTACGGGAGGATTTTTTGGGCGCGCAGGGGTAAAAAACAGGTCCTCAGATTTTTCGGACGAAAAAATCCTACAAATTTTGGGCGGATGACTAAAAAAAAAGGGTCGTCAGATTTTTCTGGCAAAATTTTTTTTGCCCCCCCACTGCCGAAATTACCGTACGCCTATGCTTAAGCCCCTGTACGGACCTTGTGTACGGACTTCGTAAAGAAATTTCTAAATGAAGGGGCCATGGCCGGAATTCCCCTCCAGGTTCCGCCTCTGCTGGAATAAGTCAATAAAAATTACACTGACTCAATCATTTTATTCTGTGCATGGAGATGTAGTCGAAATAGCTGTCAACTAAACACAGATCTCAGAACTTTCTTAAACATACATGTAATTGTGCATCGTTGGCAGGCTTTCCCCTATAGGATAAAACGCTTGACGAGAGGATATTCGCTTAATTCTCTTTTTCACCCTGTTTAAGCACTTGGTAGAATTGAACATTCTCTACTTGGGCAAATTCGAACATTCCCTACTTGGGTAGAATCCAACATTCCCGTACTTGAGCAAAATCAAACATTCCCTATCCCTACTTGGGCAAAATCGAACATTCTATTCTCGGGTAGAATAGAATGTTCGTTTGTCTGCTTTAGTAGAATAGAACATACCCCCCCACTAGAGTAGAATCGAACATTGCCATACTTGCCAGCTCCGACTAAAGGATACTTGACGACGAATGTATCGCTATTAGGCCTAATAAAATGTTTTCTTTATGTTATAGCGATGTCTCGATCTATGGCTAGCGGAGACGAACACCAGAGCACATCCGGATTTTATATGACTTGTAAATCTGGAGTCTGATTCAACAATAGATTAGGCCTAATAGGCCTATTCTGTCACTAATTTCTGCCACGGCATGAACTCTTAGTAGGCTATAGGCTAAATATTAGCATGCATTATTTTCCGTATACAATGTTCCAACTGCATTTCAATCAATACAATGCTATAGGCTATTGGGACAAGTGTTATGGAAAGAAACTGCATGCAACAAGAATTAGGGATTATAGTTTCTTACCCATCCAGGAATGATTGGAACAGAGTCGGATGGTGCCGTGCAAAACGCCAGCATCAAAACAATGGCTAACGGCAGCATCGATGGTTTAGATGGCTTCATCGTGTCTAAAAGCATACAGACATGTTCACAAAATAATAAAATGTAGGCAACACCTAATGTAATGTAAAGTAACAGTCTAGACGTGCAAGAGAAAACTTAAGGGTTTCTCAGAGGTAGTGGATACGCAGCCTAATCAATTATAATCATCTCTCACCTTGCAGCAGGTCTTGAAATTTGACTTAGCGTTCGGTTCTCTTCCTTCGATCTGAAGCGGTTGGTCGTCAGTGACGGAAAATACAGAAGATTGATGATATCTTCGATGCGTGTGATAACATTCATTTAACGATTGATATCTTCGACGGTTACGATAGATATTTATACATTTTACGAATGACTGGAATAGCGGAGGAGGGTTGGGGGTGAACAGAAGGTCAGGGTCTAATAACAGTAAGTCGATTGTTGTTCGTGACGTAGTCTCTTGAAGATTTTGCTCTCGTGAGTAAATTTTATTGATCTTGTTTTCCTGACCCGCAACTGCAGCAAGCGTTCTTGAGAGTAGCCTACGTCATCTGGTGTCGTCACCCCTCTACCATGCATCTACCTTTCCGACACGTCGAACTATAACTGGGTCTGCTACTCCGTTCAAAAACGACTTATAGGTCTGTCATAATTTGATCGTCTAATCCTTTGCCAAATACGATGCCAGAATTTGCAGACACCCTCCACAACATCAGCAATAAAGGGAAAGAAGAGGTCAAAGACCGTTGTTGTCAAAGACTCTTCCGAGCGTGGCCTGGTAAGTCTCTGGTCCCCTTATCAGCTTCGTTTGTGCGTGAGTGTGCGACTGTGCGTGCGTGTGTGTGTGTGTGTTTGTGTGCGCGCGTGTTCTTGCATGACTCAGCATAAGCGTTCAGGATATCGTAGAAATGTGTAGGTTTAGGCCTATATCCAAGATATATCTCCAGTGGAATGATCTTAGTGCATTTCTATTATGCATGGCCGTGTCTTCTCCGTCGCCGGTGTCGCTGGATAATCCATCCCCCTTAAAACTATCCGGGGGATGGAATATACCGGGTACAGAGTATCCGGGGGATAGACCATTCTATCACAATCATTGAAAATGCGTATCACTGACAAATTTATGCTGTAGGCTAATAAAAATTTAAAGTGACTCTAATTGGTTTAAGTGTCCGAAGCAATGTGCAGAGCACTTGGCAGCTAAATTTATTTAGGCTCCTATAGCGACTCAAAGTCTTCTTAGGTGTTCTGAATTTTCCAAGTGCTCTAAAACCAAATCAAACAAAATTATTTAGTAGGAATAAACATGGGCTACCTGTTAGTGTCATTGTCCAAAAACAAAGCAGATGGAAGTTAATTTGCAAAAAATAAATACACGCAGAAATGGCTTTTTTTCAACTTCTCTTCATCTGGGGACACGATTAATACGGGGATACTCTATTTCGTGACACCCACCCAATCAATCTGGAATGTTCACAACACAACCTCTATCGTCCTACGCTATATGCATGAGGTGGGGGTTGTCCTGGGGATAATATCCGTGCGGTATAAAATCCTGGTGGGATCGTGGGATAATGCCAACGATTTATCGTTCAGAGTCCATGAAGTCACGTTTTACTCTAACCTTAAAACGGTTCTCTTAAGCCGGGGTTGGGTCACGAGAGCTTCTGTGTAGACAATGTTGAAGGGGCTCTATGTAAATCTCTTTAATGAATAATTGACTGAAAATAATGTTAGACCTCAGCCTATAAATGTGCACTAAATTCTAAAATCTGAATAAAATTATTCAACAGGGTGATGGCGGCCTACACGTACGGAGCGAATTCGAAACTTCGTGATGTAAAGTTCGCATAATTTTGATTGCCCTGCTTCGACGAAAGCAACACAGAGTTATGGAAGTTGAGCGGTTTGCTGTTAATCTAAATAAGGCGACTGAAAAGTTTATTTAGGCCATTACCGGTACGTGGTTTTCAACCTTTTTCTCTTTTTCTAATGACGGAACCTTTCTCAAAGTGCGTGATCGAGTTGCTCGCGGAACCCTGCGCGTTTCACACGCCCAGTTAAAGATATACATATTCTACAGTTGCTGTAAAATTATGCAATAATTAAATGTACCGGTAGCCTACGTTATTTTCACTTCTGGTGTAGTCAGCTGGCTGTTTATACAGAACAGATCTCGAGCGTCCAAATGGTTTAAAATCAATAATTTATGAAAATGTTTTGTTTGTCTGACTGAAGAGTTGGAAACGTAGACAATCTATAATAGATTCCCATTTGATGCATGTGCCTTCCGAATAACAAGCAGGGCCTATTCGAACGACATAGTTATAGAAAACAACAAAACATTCACGTATAAATGTTATTTTAAGCAACATGATTAAAGGCTGTGAAAGAATCTATTAATTGTTAATACTTTTGTGATTTCAGTTGGACCAGTTGGTGCCGTAAAAAATTTCTATCAAACTGTCGCAACGGGTTCCGCGGAACCCAGGTTGAAAATCACTGACTTAGGCCTATGTGAACTGCAGTGCCGCGTAGCAGAGTGGACACCGATAGGCACTAAATAGCGTAGCGTACCTCGACGATTTCAGCTATGACTATATGGCCGCCAACCGTCTCAAAGATAATTAGTGTCGCCCTCCTACTCCTTTATCCAGGCTTGGGACTGGCACTGGCAAAGTGCGACCAGTGGCGGAGTTCCCTCTGTCCTGCAGCAACCAGAACCTTATAATAAAAGGCTCCTACATAAACTTTTCATTCTATCATCGCCATTCTGGCGAGTGAAGGGCTGAGTTAATCGTCATGGTCGAGCTATAGGTATAGATTACTATCGAAACACTCCTTCTGATGTTCGGGTCAGCGTCTTACGAATCAAACCTACACGTACTTATTATTATAGGCTATCCCAGTACCATGTAGACCTATAGTTGATTCTCTCATGCAAATATATATATATATATAATTAGAAGGAACAAGAAATATATATGTATAATTAGAAGGAACAAGAAAGACGTTTTTAAATACCAGAAGGCGACCAGAGTAACTATGCAGTATGCAGGCCTATGAGTACAACAGTATGAGCGAAGGTCATATAGATCTATGTAGGCTACAACGATCATGGGCCTGCATGCATGTAGCCAAAGATTGCAGATTTCGTTTTTTTGGTTATGCGATGTTAAGGCAGAACTTCGGTTAATATACTGCAGCTCTTATGTCGTGATGAACGACCTGCATGCAGTGATTGCGTACGCACCGATCGACCTCGCTAGCCATGTGGAACTGTTGACTTTACATTCTGTGATCTGGAGCTGCTTAAAACGACATAAGAGCTGCAGTAGGCTATATTTATGAGGCTGCAAGTAACCTGGATAAAGGAGAAGGGCGACACTAATTATCTTTGAAATGGTAGTGTCGTTAAATAGCAACAAGCCATTGCAGGACAGATGGATGCTGTAAGCCTCTGCCTTGAGCAGTGGCGGCGTCAGGATTTCAGTTGTTTTTTTTTGGGGGGGGGGGGGGTCCGAAGCCTCCGAAGGAAATTTCCCATTTTCAAATTTTCATCCGCCAACATTTCTGACGACCTTTTTTTAGTCATCCGGTCGAAAATCATGCCCCTAGCGCCGTCACTGGCCTTGAGTTGAAGAGTTGACTTCCAAAGGTTCAAGTCCAACTAACTTCATTACTAACTAGCTGGGGTACCCGGCGTTGCCCGGGAAATTAAGGATTTGCCCCGCTGCCGGCTAATCTCCTACTTCCCTACCCTCACTTGACCACATCTGCACTCCTACTGCCCACCCACCTTTTTCCCACCCCACCAACCCAACCCCACTCCGACCTCTACTGGTATGCCACACCTAAAATTCGGGCTTTCGGGAAATTTTCCTCCCCATCCCCACCCCCACCCTCCACACCCACCCCATCCCTCCGGCCGAGCCGGGCCTATCGATATAAGAGGCAGACCGCCCAGAACAGAGCATCAATTACATTAGTCCAAGCGTCTGATGATTGTAAAGGGAAGAGAAGCAGAGGAAGACGAAAAAGACATGGTTGAAGAACGTGATGGAGGATCTATAGAAACGCAGGGCATGGACATACGAAGAGCGGTGGATAAGACCAGAGACAGAGCAACTTGGAGACGTCTCGTAAGGGCCTCATCGTCAGCATGCGCTTGACGGAGGAGAAATTAATTGAAGCGTCTGATGACAAAGAAATGGACAAGCTAGTGCAGCAGCATCCTGGGTAGGGAGCGCGAGATGACCCGTTACCCGTAGCAAATTTAATAGTAACAGCCACCTTCGAGTCAGCTGATTGACGAGTGTTAAGAATCCAAGGTCCTCATCCACCTATCCTGCATGGTGCTATGATTATGAAGTTAAGATTGATTGATCGATTGATTTATTGACTAATTGATTGATTGATTGATTGATTGATTGATTGATTGATTCATTCATTGACTGACTGATTCATTGATGGATTGATTGATGGATTGATGGATTGATTGGTTGATTCATTCATTCATTGACTGACTGCATGATTTATTGATTGATTGACTGACTGATTGATTGATTGATGATTAAGAGAAAATCAAATCCACGAAATATCCTAAAAGCACTAGGCCCATATGTGATACTTTCTCGAACTCTGGGACGAGATAACAAGATAAAATGAATGACATGGATCGACCATGCAGGTCATTGCCATATTTAACTGTCGTGATTGTTGCAGGGGCAATTCCCATCTCAAGGGCCCGTCTGAGGTGAAAATTAATGCAAACTCAGGTTTCCTGTTAAACACTGACGGTAGGCCTACATAACGCTGTTGTTGACATTTTCAGCACACATCTTTCTGATTTTGAACAGGAATTCAGTGGGCCAATGCAATCCACAGTTCAATGACGCACGTCATTGGACTAGGTTACAATCGTGTCTGACCTGGTTTCAGACAGCTTAGAGAAACCCTGTACGTTGACTGATACGGTGATTAATCTAATAATTATTAGTTACTACGCGCACTCTATAGGTTGTAATGGTGACCGTATCAGCCTACGCCCTTGCATAATTATGTTTGGCTTTTAGATTTAGCCTTCTGCAGACTTTTGAACTTTTGCTGCGAGACAGGTCATGCTTGAATGACTATAGGTGAAGCTCTGCAAAAGGTTTTCTGCCTTGTTTTGAGAAGTGTGTGCGATGAGCTTCTTATGTTCACCGGGCCATTGGTCAGTTTAATTAAGTAGAGCAGCTGCTGAACGAGGCCTATATTCGAGACTTCGAACTGAACGACCTCGATCCTTAATGCCCTTCTCCTTCTCCTCATCCTCCTTCTCCTCCTCCTCCCCTCCCCTCCCTCTCCCCCTCCCTCCCCCTCCTCTTCCTCTTCTTCTTCCTCTTCTTCTTCTCCTCCTCCTCCTCCTCCTCCTCCTCTTCTTCTTCTTCTTCTTCTTCTTCTTCTTCTTCCTCCTCCTCCTCCTTCTCCTCCTCCTCCTCCTCTTCTTCTTCTTCTTCTTCTTCTTCTTTACTCTCTCTTACGTGAGTCATGTGACGACGATGAGGCTCCCACGTGACTTCTCCAGACTTGTATATTTCTGGCGATATCCTTTGCTCTTGACATACTAATATGCCCATCTCCTTCAGATCAAGTCCATCGTCATCAGTAAGAGTTTCTTGGTCAATTAGCCTACCAGGTGGTGACCAATCCTCTCCTGGTAGGGTAAGGAGGCCGGTGGGTATTCTGGACCTCTTTCGCCCTGAGGTGTTCTTCCAATGCCTGCCGCCTGCGCTGGCCAACTTTTTCAGGGTTCCTGCCCTCCATTCAGGGGCGGATCCAGAGGAGGGTCAATCCGGCCATGGTCCCCTATTTAAAAATTGCATGGACGTGGCCCCCCAATTTGGTTTCAACAAGCCATTAAATAAATGCAGCGGAAGAGAAAAGCAGGACATCAGGCCCCCTATTACAAAATCGCATGGGACGTGGCCCCCGTTTGATCTACCATTACTCTCGACTACAAATGGCGACTAAAAAAAGGTCATCAGTTTTTTCGGCGGTTGGAAAAGGTGAGTGAGGAACTGTGGCATAGCCTATGACTAAAAAGTCATTAAATTTACAATAACCGGCGTTGCCAGGGGTCTTTAGGAATTAATTTTCTTGGGGACAAATACTAAAAAGGAAATCAGATTCAAATAGGTGTAACTGCAGTTAATTGCAACTGTCAATTTTCAAAGGGGCGGGCAAGTTTCCCCTCTTGCGCCTACGTGTGGGCGTCCATGCATGTAATATGTTTTCCAATAACATAACGTACAATAATTTTGTACATCACATAATTTCAATATTCAACAGCAAGCGATATAACACGATTAAAATCGTTTATTTATTTACATCTGCACACAATTAATAAGACATTGCAATTTGACATAACTATCTGCACAATGTAAGGTTCAACAGAACTGTTGTCCCCCAGTCAGAGAATAGGGGGAACATCTCAAGTGTGGAAATCAAGATGTTCTAACCGAGGGAGCAGGGCTTAAAGTGTGGCTGGACGGTCATGGACGGCGTCCATGCACTTATTTTAAAATCTCAGCGCCGTCCTGCCACTTATTGGCCAGTACAGCCAGGAAAGGTAAGGGGCGTCCAGGCACTTCTTTTTGAAGGGTAAGGGGCGTCCAGGCACTTATTTTCCCACACTTTAAGCACTGCGAGGGAGGGAAGCTGCAGTTTCTTCAAAACCATTCATAAACTTCTTAGTTATAAGAACTTCATATGATCAAAACTTAACGATATTAATGAATAAATATGGATTAATGGGCGGGTTTGATAGGGGAGCGAAAGAGCATAGTAGTCATATTAATCTCTTAAAAATTGGATATCATGTGGCATAGTACGCCACGCTGTCTTTCTCTCTGTCTCTCTCTGTCTGTCTGTCTATCTCTAGCCCTTCACTCTATGGATCAATATTGGAATTCTCATCTCCGAGCCAGAAAAGTTATTACGGACTCACCCAGCGTCGAGCTGTTGCAATTGTTGGTCTTCGTAGAACAACCTTTAACCCCAAATTCTCGCCGAGGTATTGAATGGTAGTCTTTTTCTTCAGTCCGCTGCATAAAACCTAGTTGCTCCCTCAGAGTGCGGACGCTGGGAGTACCTCTGAATAGTTACTACTTTCAGCGGCGCTTCATAAATGTCGAAATGCACCAGAATACAATACGAAGAATACAATACGAAGAATACAATACGAAGGGCGAAAGAAATGCCAGCAGGGCAAATCGTATCGTATCGCATCTATAAGCTTATAAAGCGCGTCTCGCATTGCACACCAATCAGAGGCGCTCCCAGCCCGAAAGACCCAGATAAAAAAAGTAGTTTTGAGACAGCATAAAGATGTGCTTGTGGTACCAGCACAACGAATATCGAATATGTCATTGGAGAGAGCCGATTACCGTGTGCAGAACAAACGAGGACAAACTTTGATTTTTTGGCCAAGTTTTCTTAACACTGACAGATACAAACAAGCTCTAAGACAATGGCACGAGACAAACGGAAACCAAGGCACAAAGGGATGCCACAAAATTAAGGGACAATAGCACTGCACAACAAAAGAAGAAGAAGCTGACAGCATACAATTAACAAACAGTTCTTCAAGATTACAACATGGTTATTTTCGTAAGAATATTTTACAATATCAATATTAGTCACTAGATGTAAAACAAAGCAGTTTAAATATACACACACACGTCATTTCAGCTTGCATACTTATCACAATAGTGCATAAATAAATAATTTAGATAAGTTTTAGTAAAAGAAATTTTAAAAAATGTCAAACTCCAGTGCTTGTCATCAACAATCTGCAGCCTTCAAAGATATGATATTGTAGGTCTATTGTCATCTATCTGGCAGCCTTGACCATGCACAAGATGAAAATAAGCAGCCCACCATACACAGACATGATCAAAACAACATGGAGATAATTAATTTGTACCCATCGCCGCCATATGGCTGGCACCAGGAACTGATGATGATGATGATTGTTGGAACCCCATAAGAAATAGCTTTGCCTACATTTATTAATTTAATTTTAATGCTAGAACTGTTTTATTTTCAGGTTGAACAGCCACACATAAACCGAACATATCCTACATATACTGCATCGGTGATAGAACGACGATTCAAATCTGAATATCAATAAAATGGCAAAAAGGGATAGTTAAAAAAAGGAAAATGATTAAGCTATGTTATTAAATAGTTCCTCTTCAGTGCTGAAGCGTATCCATGAGAAGTTCGATCCAACGTTGAAGCCACAGTGTAGACGTGGTCTTGATGTAGGGACTTGATATTCAACTGTGGAGCTAGAGCAGCAAGACAGAAAACGTTGTTAAGTTCAAGCTCACGTGCTGCCAACTCTGCTGAGTAACATGACAAGTTTACTACGGTAAGTCCCCACAAATGCACCATCTATAAGGACAAGTCTTCCTATGGTCAGTGGTGTAGCCAGAAATTTTTGATGGTGGGGGTTGGATTTTTTTGGCCTGGCCGGGAGCCCTTTCTGACACCACCCCAACATTATTACAATAAATAAAAATAAAAAGGGAATAAAGTAACAAAGGGAATAAAGTACCGTAAGAAAAACAATTGTTACTACAAGCAATTGTTTTGTTTTTTCTTATTTAAGTGGATAAATAGTCTTTAAAAAACTTTTTCCCTAGGCCAATGGGGGGGGAGTTTAACCCCAGAAACCCCCCTTGTCTACCCCACTGCCTATGGTTGTGACATCTGTATGGACTTGTCTTGATATGGCAACACCATCTACATAGACTAACCTCCCCCAAGTTCCTACAATTGCACCCCATCTATATCTCTTACACACTGCAATATGAAAGGCAATGATATTAGCAACTTGTTACCTCTACTACTTTGCTTGATCACGGATTAAAATTGAGTCTGAATTTGTAAATGTAGACTTTGCACCAATACATGATAAACTGACAATGTTTAGACAGAAAGTCAGACGTAACTTGTTTTACATCAACCAACGGTCTAACGGCTACACCACGCAATTGCTAGATTTCTAACTCCATTTAGGCTACATGTCTTGGATCTTCACAGTGTTCACGTAATGTGTCTTACAACCAGGATCCTTCCTTACTAAACTTAAGACTGTTCTTTTTGGGCGTGCTGGAGTCGGGAGCGCCTCTGAGTAGTTTTTTTCTTGAAGGAGTGCTATATAAATGTCTGAATGAATGAATGAATAATATATTTCAAGCAGATACCGTACCTAAACACAGTCTTCCTCCAAAAGAGATCTACGAGTGAATAAAGCATGCAAAATTTAAAGAGAACGAACCTTTCTCCAAGTGTTTGTTGATGCTCCTTTCCAGCTGTTGTCTGATGCAGAATGGGAGGCCAGTCAATGTACTACGCAGAGGCCACGAACCAACACCGTGATGATCGGAGCAAAAATCAGCCATGACATGCTCTGTGCCATATGCAGGCTGGCTGCTAGGAATAATAAATGAAAAGTAATTTTATATAACAAAACGTTTCCTAAATAAATACCATCATTTACATAGCACAGGAAATTAGCGCTTTAACAAGGAGCTGCACTGGTCTAGCCATGAAAATAAAATTGGAATAGACAAGACATTCTGAAACATATAACAAGAACTGAGTTCTGTCAATCATTCAGTAAATTGACAAGAACGCTTTCTTAAAGAAGAGTTGTGTGCTGTTAGAAGCAAGCATTTTGGACAAGGATCATTTAGTCAAGTTCCTAATGGTGTAAAATTCATTCAATAATAATAATAATGACGACAATTTCTATGGCGCCATAACACAGCACATGCCGTTACAAGGGCGCCTCTACAAACACAAACACAATCTGTCAGATGTACGCCTTAGAAAAAAGATATGTCTTGAGTCGAGTTTTGAAAGTTTCAACTGAGTTGGCCGAACGAACAGAGGTGCAGGTAAAATAGCATGATGTGTTCCGCATCTAACGTTTATACAGATGGTGTTACTTGGTCACGTGCAGTCCCACAATTGAAACCCATCACTAGTCTGACATAAAATGTTTTCCATATTGCATGCGAAAGCTCGCAATTAATTGAACACTGCATCAACTATAACTTAACGAACGAATGCAAACCTACGAAAAGAGTCACACAATTACTACAAGAATAAAGAGATGAATTTAATTTTCAAAATGCACAATTAATTGAATACCGATACTCTTGTGCATAAATAAAATTTGTCAAAGAAATCAGATCATGAGTCTTTCAAACAGTTGTTCCAACCTACAGCACAGCACATACACCATGATTCAAAAATTGAAAAAATTATTTAAAGTGGCGTTTAAACTATGGTAATCACTAGGCTAATAATATAATAAGATCAATAATAGCAATTCCGAGATATAACTGTGCATAGCATTCAATTAATCATGATTGTGAGTTTTTGCATACAATAGAATCTATTTAATTGCATCCATGGATTTAAGTAAACACCAATTAACCCATTCTTTATCTGCAATATTTAGGAACTGCAACTCACCCTGGTGGACCAGTCGTTGAAGTTTTCAAGTGCAGGCCTGCACCCTGGAGACCAGCAAGGTGGGTCTCACTGGTGTAAAGGTCTTTCAGCTGAAGTGGCTCGTGGTCTAGTTCTTTCGATTCTCTCTGTGACATTGCAGTTATCTGTGCTTCCTTCAGTTTGCTCAGCTCTTCCTGTAATGTAAACAAATATTCATATAGCACCTAATCATGTAAAATAAGTTTGCACACGCATGTCATCTGATTTACTAAAAGCCTCTGTAAATGCAAAGCCTCTCTCAGTTAAGTTCATCATAATGTGCCTTAATAATTTGATCCAAAAATCGTTTCTATCTCACTGGGTATCTCTAAATGTGTATTATGTGCTTCAGACTTTAATGTAAACTCTGATTGAATTTAGTATCGGTTAGTGTATTCATTATGACCAAGTTGTCTAGGGGCGAAGATGGAGCCTAAATATTCTTTAAAAATTCTGCCCCGATATGATTTGAACCCTGAACCTCAGAAATCGACAGTCAACCATGCCAACCATTGGACTACAATGCACCTGCAATATCCTGCATGACAAACAAGATATGATGAAATTTAGTTAAGGTCATGTGCATAGAATCAGATAAGGCACGATAAACACAGTAATATTGCATAAATCCAGGTAAGAAAAGGTACATGAAAGCAGCAAAAAGATTCATGTCATGTCGCATCGCCATTGTCGTTTCACGATGGTTGGCTACGCGAATGAACCATCACTGCCCAAAGTCTCCTGTCATGAGTCACGTTCAATAGTGCCCACAAGTTCAATCCTTTTCAAGATGTTACCAATCCATAAAATTCTTCCTCGTCGTCAAACCCCTTCCATGAGACCCGTCATAAGATTGCTTTCGATGTCATCTTGTGGAATCAAGGCCGTAGTTAGGGGGGCGTTTTGGGTGTTTGAACACCCCCCGAAATAAAAAATGTGAAAAACTACTAAAAACCATGAAATAAAACCATGAAAACACCCCAAAAATGGAAAAAACCACAATGCCAGATGACTAAAAAGGGAAATTGGTGACATTTTTTTAATGACTAAAATAAGTCATCAGTTTTTGTGAAGGGAAATAGGTGGAACACCCCCGAAATCAAATCCTGGCTACGGCCTTGTGTAGAATTATATTACGCTATAGTAAGCCAAGATTGGAACAAAACCGGTTACAATAAATTAACATTATGAACAATGAAATTTAACGAAGAAGTGAATTAACAAACCTGAAGTTGCTTCTCCAAAGTGCTGAATTCGTTTCGAATGGTTCTTGTTCCTCGTTCTCTCATCAGATCGATCTTCTCACACGTATCAGCATGTTCCTGAAGATATTGGTTGATGGCAGCCAATTTGGAATTCAAATCCAGGCGAATTCTAGCTTCGATTTCAGTCAATTGGTCCCCATAGCCATCAGTGCCCATCTGCAATCGATAAGCCATCGCCAGCCACTCAATTATTTATTTATTTTACTCATTTATTTCTCGCATTTGCAATAGCGTCCTTCTACCTCATTACTCAAAGGCGCTCCCGACTACAGCGTGGAAACTACATCGGGGTTTCATGCCAAAGCACCCTAGCAATTGCGGGTGAAGGATTTGCTCAAGGCTCTACGTGGCAGCTTGAGGTGGATTCAAACCTGGAACCCTCTGACCCTTAGGCACCGAAACCACCACTACACCACCGCTGAGTGGGTGTAAAAATTGATCCCAGGTCAAAATCCAAAGCCATTCAATTACCGGTATAGCCTACTTCTTTGCCTTCCATGCTGCCACACAAAATTAATAGTTTCTACGTCTAAATTGTCATTGAAATTTAATACATGACTAAAACCTGCCAGTTTTTATTTCTCACTCTCCTATGACTATTCCTAACCAGGACTAAATTCAAGAAAATTTAAATTTCCTGCATGTTGAAACACTTCTGAAGCTGCCTGTAACACAAGAACCTATGAAAACCTAGAGACTTTCAAATGCAAACCTTGCTCAAGCCCATAACTCTCTCGTATCCTTGTAACTCGTGAACTTTGCTGGCGAGCTGGTCTGACTGATTTCTCAGTTGTTGCATTGGATCGGAATTACCCATTCCCCAATGAGGAGTCTCTGGCTAAAATTAGGAATGACAAATGAATGCATACTGATCCAATTCATAAAAAATCGGTTTGAACCAGTTATTGTTAGAATATTCTACTTTTAAAATTTAGTTATTTATTTCTCGCATTTGCTATAGCGCCCTTTCAAGCTCTCCCCACAGAGGCGCTCCCGACTACAGCGCAGACACTGCATTGGAGATTCATGCCAAAGTGCATGAGCAATTGCAAGTGAAGGACTTGCTCAAGGTCCCAACGTGGCGGCTGGAGGTGTATTCAAACCAAGAACCCCTCCGACTCCAAGGTACCGAACCCATCACTACATCACTGCGCCCAGCAGTGGTGGGTACAATTCTGAAGGGGTCTATTACTAAACTACTCTGTTTAGTTATGTTTGATGGAAGACTGTACATTACACCAATGTGTAATTTGCAATTGGTTAATAAAGAATATACTTACTTACTAACATACTTACTGGTTGGCAAGTTCCCAAGAGATTTCCTTTAATCTGATGACATCTGTTTATGATCACTTAAAGTTAAATCGCAATAGAAGCTATTAATTTAATGGAACAGGCAAAATTAAAATACAATAGATAAGAGATCTTAAAACAACAATTTCAAAAAGACAAGCACATCACACCATAAAATCCACAAACACCAACATGAATCAATACATACACTGGTCACCTGCTTACCATCTCACTGGTATCTAACTCCAAGCATCCCTCAATCACACACAAACAAGTCACTTCACAGCAAGAAACTCTAATGCTAGACACTACAACTATGTAGACATTTTAATGCATTACATAGATAGACATTTTAATGCGTTACATAAAATCTGAGAGTTAAAAAAAATGACCTATGTAAATATAAACATATAAGCATCTATAAAGAATTTAATAACATTAGAGAAAAATACAATGACGGACCAATAGCAAACATATAAAGAAAAAATGATGACTGTAAAGGATTTCAAAGACATGGCCCAGTAACGAGGAAGTGAAAAAAATGTTCAAACCGTTCATATGAACTAAAAGACACCGAATTATAACAAAACACGCAAAAAACAAACAAACCGAAAGAAAATGAATATGAACGAGCAGAGGTGAGTAGGCGAACCGAGGAGAAACCATTGAACGAAACACAGAATGAGAAGAACCAAGTGGTAACTACTACACCCAGAAACCAACAACACACCTGATATATTCTTCCACCCTCTATGGCCTGGAATTTAAACAAATGGAAGACATACAAAAGTTTAAGTCAGGTGAATATAACTACGGTTTGTTAAGGGATGCAGTTGAAGCCTAAATCTTGGAACAATTACTGCCATTGGCCTGGAATCGAACCAGCAATCCACCATGTTTACTGCCATACTATAAAAATGAATTGATTGATTGATAATGCACCGGTATGACAAATAAGATAATACATGATGAAATTAGTTAACATTATGTTGCACAAGTTCTTACCAGACAATGGTTGCCTTCAGAGAAGTAATGTATGTATGACATGCGTGTGTATATGAACATTTATAATAATCTATGATAATCTTCATAATAAGAATGTCATGCTCCATCCACTTTAACTAGATATATATATATGTACACTAAAGTGCGAATAATATGCAGTCCGCATAACAAAACAGAACATGATTATCAATTTTATTTATTTGGAAAGTAATGTTGATGTTAAATCTCATCAGCCTGTATACCTTCAGTTGCATCTTTGCCAACCGCAACTGGGCCTTTAACTTGGCAACTTCTTTTTCCATAGCAGTATTCCTATTAAAATCAAATACTTACGTATAATGATAATAATAATCACAACAATTTATATGGCACCGTAACACACGTAACGGCATGTTACAGGGGCACAAATAAGACTGTCCATAGAGTGCATCGGCAAAAAATTACTGGGCAATGTACAATTTGTACACGATCCCATCGCTAAAACATACATGCAATATGCAGGTGACCTGCACTGGTTCAAGCGGCGCTTAGATAATGGAGCTTACAACAGATAAGCGACTTAATGTATGAGACATTTTTCAACATTTTTCTAGCATTGACTAGCAGCCAAAGTCTTGCACACCAACACAGAGTTGGTCAAAAAATTGAAAGTGATTTTACTCGCTTTTAAAATTGTTTTACTGCTGTAGAACTAGACAAAGGATTATCAATTAATAAATCAATAAATCAATCAATCGGTCGGTCAGTCAATCGATCAACCAATCAATAATTCAAACAAATCACTCATTCATCAATCAATCAATCAATCAAATCACACAATCAATCAATCAATCAGCCAATCATTCATCAATCAATCAATCAATAAGCCACATTTATATAGCACCCCTTTAAGATTCCCACTCAGAGGCACTTTGAACCAGGATAAGTGGAAAAGCAGCAAATGGAACTGAGAACAAGTAATATTAGGGAGATGGATGAGTTTTTGATTGTCTACGGAAAATGGTTCGTCTGCCCTAGACGTGGGAACTTAACAAACATGCCTCAGATACAACTACCTCCTTTAAGACCATTATATTTAAATAGTTCACTGCATGCTGTACACAAATCATGGCTATGGAGTAAGAGTGCTTTACTTACTTCATCTCCGTATCTGATCTGCTCCTCGAATATCCATCGGATCTGGACTTGTGATCCGCATGATCCCCTCTTCTGCGTCGCCTGCCATGTTTGCCAGCAGATGTCGTCTGAAGACGAAAGAGAAATGTTTCGGAATTAAATATCGGAATTAAAGTCTCTCAGTAGGATGCATAAATATGGAGTTTGGCGTTGTACGAAGTAACTAGACACAGAGCACGAGAAAAGAGGATATAGGATGATTGGAGGTTTTTGAGATGCTGGTATGGAGAAGAAAAGAGCAAATCAACCAGACAGAACATAAAACAAATGAAGAACTGATGGAAGAATTGGAGAAAATAGAATGAGACACAAACAATGAGGGAGAGGGAGAGGAAGAGGGAAGGAGACAGACAGACAGACATACAGCAAGACAGTGAGGCAGACAAAAGGAAGACAGACAGATGAGGCCAAACAGAGGCTTTCATCATAGAAGCGTGCTAATCACTTCTTGCCAGAAGTCAATTCCCTACACATGAAATTCGTCTAATTTTTACCGAATTCTTTTCAGTGACCTAGCAACAACCGAGATACCATGTTTTAATACAAAATGAATTTGAGATTAATAGCAATTTTTTAGCATGCAATTTTAAATAGCAAAAACAAAATGAGACATAAAGTAGCAATGGGCATTGTTACATCTGCTAACTCCACCACTGGCTGCAAACTGCCAGTGCCAGTCCCAAGCCTGGATAAAGGAGGAGCGCGACGCTAATGATCTTTGTTATCATACATGTCTACAGTTAAACTGAAATTACTATGGGCTTTGTTCAAAACATATACTCCAAATCTTTTATTGTGCAAGATATAAACTGTACATGTACGTCATTATATATATATATATATATATGTATATATATATATATATGTATATATATATCAATTGATTCATTCATTCATTTCAGGCATTTATATAGCGCCTCTTCAAGAGTATCTACTCAGAAGCGCTCCAGACCCAACCACGGCTAAAGGGAACAGTCTTAAGATCAGAGTAGAACGTAGTCTCAAAGGCTCTCTAGGCATTAGACATAGTTCCACAGGGAGCCCATTCCAGGTTGCAGGGCCAACGACAGAAAAGGTACAGCACTGCGTAATAGAAGTGCGTGACTGGGGGACAAGAAGCTCAGCCTGTTTAGAAGTGCGGAGAGAGTTGATGACACACACAGATCTAGGAGTTATGTCCCTCATGTAAAATCCATTACTTACATCATCAGAACTGCACAGACCATCAGAATGATGACCTTCCAATGTCCTCTACAAAACAATAACAAAAGCACGAATGCATAAATACAATAAAACATTAATTCAAAAAGGAAGAATGTATCAATAGGATTCTAAGTACCTCTGCTCAACGTTTGCTCAAATGAAGGAAATACAATACAATAAACAATTCAACTGAATTTGATATGTAATGTATTGTAAAGTAACTACGGTGATAATTTCCATAGCGACGCTCACATCCGTGACCATTCAGTAGCGCTCCCAGTGCAAACACGCCGAGAGAAAAATAGGTCTTAAGAAGAGAGATAATTACGTAGACAGCAGAGAGAGGAAGCCAGTGTAGATATGATTCTCCTTCCAAAGTTGAGTAGTGCATAATGACTGAACATCAATGGTGCAGAACACTGATGAGGTTCTTACACAATGAGGTTCTACATGATTGTCACAGGCAGAGTACTCTACCAATCAGCTACCATTCCCATTTAAAATCAATATAGAAGAAATACAATTTAAACCATTTTAGGAATTCATACATGAAACATCTAAGCAGCTGCATTCTCATGATACCTCCAACTGGTTTCTGTTAGAGGCACTAAGCACAGCAAAAGTTTCTCTGCATCGCATATAACGCAGTCAAACAAGTTGGTATGTATGGCAGTGCCTACAAAGATAGTGCTTCTCAGTGACTCACCCCTTGATGTGATCCTGACTTAGCAAAGTCTGTCACATTTGGATTCTCTTGCGACAACGCTCTCTCCCTCTCCTGAACATTAAATTAATTATTAATTAATAAAAAATTAGCTAATTATTTTATATGATCAAATTACTTTTTGACTGATAAATTGATATGCAACTGGCCAAGTAACTGACTAACTGACTGACAGGCAGACTGTTTAAACTCCAGATTTTAAGAATAGATGGATAAAATGAACATTAAAGGCAATTATCATTTATTGAAATAAGCCAAATTTATTCAATGTATCTTTTAAAAGCACTAATCCTGATCTGCCCACAAGACTACCATTGCAGAAAATCACAAAATTGTTACGATTTTGCACCAGAATATTTAACTATAAGAAAAACTGAACAATCTATTTGCTTTTGACAACACAACAGAGGCGGCAAATTGGATAAGACACTGGCATGGAAATCAGCGGAGCCGAGTTCAATTCCTGAAGCCCCAGTAGAATAGATGTGCTTTGCAGGCTCCCTGTTCTGTTAGTTAAGATAACTGCATAGCTGTGCACTATAACTGGTTGCGGTCTGTCAAACGGATTGCTGAATAGAAAATTATATATTGTATATAACACAGACCTGTCTTTGTGCCATTTCTTCCTCCGCAACTACGTCCTTGAGTTTTGCATTGTTTTGCTCCAATTGACGCATTGCTAACTGCAATTCTTCTTGCTGTCAATCGAAAGAAATTAACTTTACCTTATGAACTCAAATTTACCAGTGACGTTAAATTCGTAAAACTCTGTCAACAAAAGGACTTTAACAAAATGGGTAAAAAACAAGATAAACTGTAGGAGTGTAGCTGACAACTGGTAAATCTGCAATATAACTGACTTCAATGTTATCCTGAATGTGATTAAAAAACCAGTTAATGAATGAGTTATCAACATAACATAACTTAGTCATAGGAGCAGAGCAGTAATGCAAGTTAGACTTGCATTGATTGGTAATTTGATACGAAATCAAAACCAGACCAGGCATGTAGATTTGTACACATGATGAGCAGCTACGGTGCATTAAGTTTTGTGCATTTACTATAATCATACTTCTTTAAACAATATGATATTATGTATCAACTTGTGCCTAATAAATCTTCATATGATGATGATGATGATGACAATGATAATAATAGTAACAATCATAATAATGATAATCACAATCAAAATAATAATGATAATAATAATAATGATAATAATAGTAATAATAATAATAATGATGATGATGATGATGATGATGATGATAATAAGCACAATAATAAAAATAAAAAATAAAAATAATAATAACAATAATAATATTGATAATCATAATAATAATAATGATAATAATAATAATAATAATAATAATAATAATAATAAAGGAAGCGACCTGCAGCAGATGAGACTGTGTGGCACATTAATATGTCGATAGTAGCCTAGACATTAGGGTTGTTCGAATGTAATGGACAAAAAAACTTTGTCTTGAATAAAATGTATAATAATAATAATAATAATAATAATAATAATAATAATAATAATAATAATAATAATAATAATAATAATAATAATAATACCTTTGTTTTTAATGTTCTGTTACTTTCTGCCAAATCTTTCTCGGTTTTCTGCAGATGACCGCTGAGGTCAGAGACTTTCTTATCCGAAGACAACATCATTGTCTTCGCTTCCTCCAACTCCTGACCCAGTCGGTTAACTTTCTTCAGCAGTTCGTCTCTTTCCAACTGCAGTTCATTCTTCACCTAAAATAAATCACCACATAAACAAAGTATATAGATAGTAAATTATGAACAAAGTGAGTGACAGAAATGTACAGTTAATGTGGTTAAATGGATAGAGTCTGCAGGGTCCCATGCAGGGACCTGGATAGGTTCTTTGTGAAACGTTGCCCAGTACTGATGATGCTCTGGAAGAAAGACAATATCAAATACATTTGTATTGTATCATTGAGTTGCATTGTGTTACCATTATGTCCTGCATTTGTAGTCTATTTTAGTATTCATAATAATAACACTGATAAAGCCAAAATAATAGGAATTAAATTTCAAGGAGAATCGATTGTATCATCGGACGCAACTTTGTCAGTTTTATCATTGGTTAATTAATGTACTAAAGAAAAATAAAATAAAATAAAAATGAAATGAACTAAAGACTAATATCATTTACCCTATCATCTGTATCGAGAGCAAACGTCTTTGACAGGTTTAGTTGCTGCGCTTCCGCTAACTTCTCTCGAGTGCTCTCCAGATCTCTTTCCAACGTTCCCTTTAGATGCTCACTCCACTCCAGCTTGTCCTTCAGCTCTTCAACCTTCTCGGAAAGAGTGTCATTCTTGCTCTGGATTTCATGCAAAGCCTAAAAACAACAAAGGAAAACTCAGATAACAATGGTAGCATGAAATTCAAAAAAGCTCATTCACTGTTTTGACTCAATTTTTTTCAATGCTAGGCCTGCAATTTAATTCAAGATAACTTACATCTAACAGTGTTGCACACAAAATGATACAACATAGAAATGGTAAATTTTTTCATCTCTCTCTCTCTCTCTCTCTCTCTCTCTCTGTTGGCATATTCAATAGTGTAATGTCAAACAAATTTCTTTTAAAAAATTATTATTTATTTTCAAGGCAAAGAAAAAAGACATTTGTAACACAACTTAATCAGCCATCCAAAGTGACTATTAAAAACCCAGAGTTATGCTCCAGATAACTGCTCAAAGACACAGTATTTAAAACATTCATCTGGGTACCTCTGACTTCCTGGAATCAAACACACACAAATTTATAAATTGAAATGACTGTGGCATCAGCTGTAATTAAAATTATTTTAAAAATTGTTTTCCTGGATTTTTACATTTTATAAGCAAGTATCAGTTTGCATAACGTTAGCTTATCTCATTTAGAAGTGGGTCAATCAACTGCAACTATGCCACTGGCTGCACTCTGCCAGTGCTAGTCCCAAGCCTGGAAAAAAAGGAGGGCGTCGCTAATGGTCTTTGTTACCACACAGTGACGTTAAACCGCAAATACCACCACCATCAATCAACTGCACTTACCTTTTCCTGATCACCCTTTCGTCCCGTAATGAGTAAATTGAGCTCCTCTGAGCGCTTTGCTTTCTGCTTCTCGTCGTCCAAACTCCGATTAAGTTTCAGAATTTCATCTTGCAATTTGTTTACTCTGGTCAAAATGTAAAATATATTAATTTAATATTTTCAATATTAAAAATGGATATTTCTAAATTCTAAAACAAGTATCTGATCAGTTTACCAGATTAAACTAGCAACTCACTGCATAACCTCTTACATAAACTGCAACATATCCATGATTTTTATGTATGTTAATTCTAAACAATTTCATGTATACATGTTAATTCTAAGCAATTTTATGTAGGTTAATTCTAAGCAACCTGAACCATTTATTGAACACTGCTCATGAAACAACAAATATTCTTAGACAATATTTGAAACATCTCGACAGGAAAATCAATCACTATTTAGTCCAAATATGAATCGCTCACATCTTAAATTATGACCTCAAATGAAAAATGCTCACTTCTCTTGCAGCGCTTCCAGCTTGACTTGCTGTCGAACATAATCTTCCTGCAAGTGAAAAAACTAGAATAAAGCCCTGGAATAACCAATTCATTGAAAAACTCCAAAGTAAAGTTCTAAAGTAACTGTTTCCCTTCCAACGGCATATCAGTAAATTTAATCTGTTATATCCAACCAATGAGCTGATTTATGTCTATGGTATTACCATACACGGCTTTTTTTAACGTGCAGTTGTACACAAAATGTGCAGTTGTAGACGCACTTCTGCACAGTTAAAACTAGCAAAAAGGTCATTGTCCTCCGATTGGAATTTACCATGGATGATGAGAAAGGAAAGAAGGAGTTGTGCAGTTCTAAACATTCCTTAAAAACAGCCCTGTTACCATAGATACTAGAGCTTTTCTAGCAATGCAAAAGCAAATAAAAGTAATCATTTATTTGTCATAGTTAGAGTTCATTGGCTACGCAAGCTATATAAGCATTTTATTGCCTATATCGCTCCATCCAAATGCCCAGTTTCCATCTGAAAGCAATAATGCTTGCTTCAGATGCCATTTCCTTTTGTAGATTGTTCCAGTGCTCCACAATTCTAAATAGCCAGGGCTTAAAGTGTGGCTGGACGGTCATGGATGGCGTCCATGCACTTATTTTAAAATCTGATCGCCGTCCTACCACTTATTGGCCAGCACAGTCTGGAAATGTAAGGGGCGTCCAGGTACTTCTTTTGGAAAGGAAGGGGTGTCCAGGCACTTATTTGTCCACACTTTAAACACTTTAAATAGCTAAATCCTATCAACTGTATGTGTAAAGAATTTCTATCAAGGATTGAAAGATTAGTTAGTGCAGAGAGTGCCTCTGAGTAGATATCTTGAAGAGGTGCTATATAAATTCTCAGACTGAATGAATGAATGAATGAAAGACACATGTACAATGAACGCATTCATCAACAGTAGGTTTTTCTTAAGCAGTGCATTATTTACTGTGCAGACCTGCACAAAGGAGGCAGTATTCTAAATTGACTTGTGCAGCAGGAAAAAGCATTTCTGTGCATTAAAAAATAGTTTTGAAATGTTCATTTACACCTGATTGGGAATAATTTACCATTGAGGATGGATAGGAAGGGAAGAGGTAGTGCAATGCTAAAAATCCCTTAACCCTTAGAACCCGACTGGCTGGTTTTCCCACCCGTTGTCCATAGCGTTACAGGAGCTCTGGGTTCAAAGGGTTAAAATAAGCCATGCAAGTTTAAGCTAGGCTAAGAGTGTGTAGTAAAGCGTATTTACTTTCTGCTGCTTGTTAAGATCCTGCAGCGTGTTTTGACCTGACTGTTGCTTTTCCAATTCATCGCGAACCTTTGACAACTCCTTGATCTTATCCTGTAGATCATGACTAACCGAACCCAGCTGCAATTTTAAACATATGCACATTTAAAACCAAGTACACAAATAAAAACAATTGCATGGATGATGAACGCGATGGAAGACCCAAAGACACAGCACATGGACATGGACACTTGGTCATGCTGGGGTTGGGAGCACCTCTGAGTAGTCTTCTTGAAGTGGCACCTAATGAATTAATGAATGAGAGAAGCCAATGATAGAACCAGGAACAGAGCGATTTGGAGATATCCTGTTAAAGCCTCATTGTTGGTCGGCACATGCTTGAAAATGGGTGGGTTAGGGGAGGGTGGAGAAGAAAGAAAAATGCAAATAAAAACATGTTCAGAAAATCAGGCAAAATACCTCTCGTTCGGTCTTTCCGAGCTTCAATTCAGTTTCTTTCAAGTTTTTTAGCTCCGTCTATGAAAAGTGAAACAATAATAAAAACCTGATGACAGACAGAAATGATAAAAAAAATAATTAATAAGACACTAGACAGGTTAGGTTTAGTAGAAGACACATGTAATTACACATATCATGAAGATCATTTGATTTCTAGACTAAATAAATTATTTTACGGAACATGTAATTCATTTTAGTCAGTCTCGTTGTAGCATTCATCAAGAAAAGTGACATTGAATGACCTTGAATTCATACCTCGTGGTCCCCTTTGATTTTGTAAACCTCGTCATCACGTAACTTCAAGCTATCTTTAAGTGACAGTGTCTCATCTTGAAGTAACCTATAAAATAAATTATTCAAAAACTCTTAAAAATCTTCATAATACTAATAATGAGTGTTTAATAATTTAATACAACCCAAAGTCCCAGTTTATCTAGTTTTGTATTCCAGTGCTATCCATATCAGGTTGTAGATTTCTTCATTCTGCTGTGTCCCTGAACCACAAAAGCTTCACTATGGTGAGACCAACTTTCTGGAATAAGTTGCCTAGCCACCTCCGCAATGAGACTCTACGTCTTTCTTTGCCCCTTTCTGCATGCATCTGAAAACCGTTCTTTTCAATCATGGTAGCCTATGGTATTTTCAGGTTGGGAGCACCTCAGTGTAGCTTCTCTTGAAGCGGGGCTCTATAAATTTATGACTACGATTGCAGTTACAATGGAAACTTCAACGTTGACAAAGCTCCAATTTAATCATTTAAGTGCAACAAATTTAAACAATTCTAAAAAAGTAGAAAATTACACTCGTTAGGTTAGTTTTGGTTTCTGGAACCATGGAAAACAAATCTGGATAAATACCGAATAAAATATATGTAACAATATTTTTGAGGAAGCAGGTGAGTAGGGAATTCAAATAAACCTATAACAACTTTAAAATGCTTGTGGTGAATAATTCAACTTGTCTTTCATCAAACAGACCAGCAGTAGACTTTATTTAAATGTCATTCAATTTCGAATAAGAACATGAACAAAGTGAAAATTTTTAATAAAAAATTTGTTTTAAAGACCTTTCTAGTTCGATCTTGCGCCGTTCTGTGTGCTCCAAGTCAGATTTTGTTCTCTTTAATTCGGACTGTGTACGTTCCAGCTAAAAAATATTACAAACCAAACCATTGCAAAGAAATCATTTCAAAAGCTATTTCTTACTTTGAACAATTCTCTCTTTCTCTGTTCTAAAACAGCCAGTCTTCACAGCTTTGGAAACTGTACTGCCATGACCAAAACAATAACACCATTGAAAAGTATTGGTGAAACCATCATATCAATACCGATATTGTTTATCAAAAGCATCACTACTACCAGTACTTTAACCAGTACAAACTTCCATCCCTGGGTACACCCTAGATAGGATACTTTACAAGTATAGTATCCTAGTGTATGCAATCAAATCAACTCTTAAAGTGTTAGCAAAGTCTGAACTGACTGAACAGGTTTTACCATGGCAAAAATTCTCCCAGGAATAACCAACCTCAGACTTGTTTCTTTCAAGATCTTCAACTAAATTCTTCAATCTGTTATTCTCATTTTTCAGTTCACCAATCTCCACGTTGTACTGAAGCGTCGTCTTTGCCAGGGTGCCCTCATCGAGCTTCTACATGGTCGCAAAAAAACACAAGTTTCATTTAGTAAAAATCAACGTTAAAACAAAATATCGCATGACGAAAGACAATTAATACATGCACTTTCTGGAATAGATTCCCATTGGAGGTAAGCCTGTTACCTAGGGTTGACTCATCAGTGTTTTACAAGCTCCTTAAACCTATTTGTATCATTGTGGTTCGACTGGGCGAAACTCTGAGTGGGCTCCTTGATGGGGCACTATAAAAGTTCTTGAAATGAATGACAAATGAGTGAACAAATGAATGAGTGAATGAATGAATGAATGAATAAATGAACTTTCATAAAATTGAAATCATGACACTGCCATTTTGATTTATTGTTACTCTTGTTCCAAAAACACCGACCACAATTAATCAAACTGAAAAGTTATTAGGCACCAGTTTAAAACTTTCAAGAAATATGTGACATCATAGTTGCCTTATTAAACTATGAAGCACCAAAAGAGTTTAAATTGGGTTAACAGTTTGAAGAATTTGCCTAAATAAACCTTTTTCAGGTTAAATATTTACAAACTCTGAGTCAATTCGCACAGCCAATCGGTAATTGGTATATACGATGCAATAGTCAAATAGCTTCAGTCGTTTTATCATGCAACGAAGCAATGAAGATGAAAACTGAAAACTACCAAATCATTCTTCACGTCATTCAACATTTGTTGGAGTTTCTTGTTTTCATTTGCAAGTGATTCGATCTTCTCTTTTGATGCTACTTTCTCTTTTTCCAAAGTCAGCTGTGCAATACATCAAAGAAAACATCGTTGTTTATATAAAACTTTCGTAAATCGTAAGTTATTAGAAAAAATATCTCCGGCAAGTCCTTAACATGATGATATATTCACTTTATTGAGCTCTTGCTGACATACGCCAGCCAGTTAATAGAATGAAACAGTAACGAGGATAAAATGCTCCAAGGTATCAAAACTCAGGCAATACTGCATAAGATAAAGCAAAATACAATTTTATCTACTCTATAAGTATAAGTATTATACGCGTCCAAGCATTATACGCCTACGTTCACATAACGCGTGTTCTGCCTAGATCTGAAGAACGTAACAGGCATGGTTTCTTGTTTAGGATGTTGTACATTTAGACTTCTGTTTGTATTTGACCCTATTTTGTTCTCCTTGTTATCATTTCCATACAGCAAAATTATTATTTTTAACCTTGTATGTAAAACTGGCATTTAGTTTAAGAACACACTTTCTGACTTGCAAGGCTTTAAGTCACTTGTACAATGTACAATGTAATCATCATAATTTTAAAAAATTGTGCATTTGCAAGTGGAGTAATAAAGAAAATATTTACTTACTTATTTAATAATTAATTGATAGTCGCTTGAAACCTCAGTTAAATACATAGTCCATTAGAGAAGCAAAGTCAAATTCAACAATTCGAAGAAACTAGAGGCAATCTACAGAGGGTAAGTAAGCAAATATATTCATACATACATAACTGTAACATAACAAGGTTTTTAAGTGGTTCAGATCATGCTTGATCTGTGTTAGAACTACTGCGAATTAACTTGGGACACTTAATAGCCCAATTTTCTTAGCTTCTTCTTTAACACAGTGAATGCTGTCTTTCAAATGGTTCCACAAGTCTATGACCCTAGTAGTACTGTAGGATTTCTGTCCTAATTTTCCTTTCAGTTTCTTAAACAATTTGAACCTGTGACCCCCGAGTTACTTTGCTTGGTGTTAATTCAAAAACTTCTCCCAACGTAGAGCTTCCTATCCAGTGATGATCTTATATGCCTCAATTAGATCAACTTTGCTCCTCCTTCTCTCCAGTGTTGTTAGCCCACACCCTTTCAACCTTTGAAACCCCCAAATCATTTTTGCAACTCATTTTTTGCACTTTCTCCAGTTTCTCCATGTGCTGTTTCGATATTCCAACTGTGGCCTAACCAGCAATACGTGAAGAACATTATAACAGTCAGTGCCATGATTACATTACAGTAAATGTTCAAACAACGTAGCAAATACTGAAATGTGTCAGTAATAATCAGTTTAAGAGTGCCACTGACTAGTAAAGTGTTGGCATACAAATAACCTCAATAAAAATAAGTAATTATAATACACAAACAAAATGAAGATAAAAACGCCTAAAGGCTACAAACAGGAAAAAGGAAAAAACTAATGCCAAAGCAATGGGCTAGGTGAAACTCAAAGCTGACCTATACAGAAAAATAACCAAACTAAAAAAATGCAGCATGAAGTACGGATAATTTAAAAACAATGCCCAGCTATCGTGCTCATGTACACATGAAACCATCGATCATAAACTTCATAACGCCATCACTAACTGATTATTACTTTAAACCGGTACAATAACTTGTAAAACCTCATGATACTTATCCAGGTAGCCTACAGAATATAGAGTAACACAAATAATAAAACTCACTATTAATACATTATACATATTACACAGCGGCGCCGCCAGGATTTTTTTTCTGTACGCACTTTTTTTCTGTACGCACAACTTCTGTATGCACTTTTTTTCTGTACGCACAACTTGCACAAAATAAGAATACGCGAAATGAAGTTATGAACTGTTATGACGATCTTTAATGGGCATGCAGTGAGTGAGAAGTGTACGTGGTCCACTACTAAAGTAGATTCAATAGAATTTCATCGCTTATAATATTTCATGCTTTAATTTACAATTTGTTATTTTTTTGCCTTTCCGCGCTGTACGCACTTGCATAAGTGCGTACGCCTAACGGCGCCCCTGATATTACATGACTTTCATTTGGCATGCATGAATTGAAAAACATAAATTACACAAGGTTTTATATGCATGCGAATTAAACATCTAAACAATAAACTTCATTATTAAAAAAACATGCAAAAATCCATTAAAAATTTAATAAAATAAAACTAAGCCAAATCGCACTAAACAGCCTTATTAATGAGAGTGTTTTTTCATATTGTAATTTAAAAAATGAAACCATAAAGTATGAAAATTTGAAACAGAAAACATTCTAAATTCAATAATAGAAACTAAACTAAATGGTCAAACAAGTGAAAAGAAATACACGCTGCAGAACATGCCACACTCCTTAACTTCTACCTTGGCCACTGAGAGGTCAAAGTTTAATTTCTCTATAATTTCATTTGATTCCGAGCCATCTGACTTGACGGAGGCATCATCAAACATCAGCTGCTTGTTCAAGGTCAAAGAAAGATCAAAACAACAAAGTTGTTAAGAACAAGCTTAAATTAGACAAAAACTTATCTGTGCCATCAAAGCACCTCAATAGTTACACACAAGACCGGCCGCATTCTCACAAAAAATTATTAGACTTCAAAATCTCTTAAAAAATGTTCAAATCCTAAATATATATTCATTCAATTAATATAAATCAGGTTGACAATCTGCAACACGGTTACAGGTGAAGTAAAAATACAGCAAATATAGCAGAATCTATATGATCATTCTTATATTTACAGATCCAAACATGTTCAGCTTCTATAAGTAATGAAAAATCTTGTACATGAGCTTCAAGAATACATATTGTAAACAGTCTAAACTAGAAAAAAATTCTTAAAAGTCATTAAAATCCTAAAAACATTGCCTCAAGCAGGACTGTCAAGCAGGATATGGTCACACAAAATGTGTTGCTCAGAATAAAAACTCTACGCCTAAACAGAAACGATTGAAGCGTCAAATGGCAAAGAAAAAAAATCAGAAACCTGAGAATGGATGTCATGATTCCGGCGACCCGCTCCGTCCCTTGGTGACTGGGCCACCATCAGCGCCGACTGGCTTTCAAAAGCCTTCTGCTGAAACTCGTTCTTCTCTTTCTCCATCTTAAACACCACAATAAAACATAAAGCAAATAAATATCTTGCAGGGCTTAAAGTGTGGCTGGACGGCTATGGACGGCGTCCATGCACTTATTAAAATCTGAACGCCGTCCTGCCACTTATTGTCCAGCACAGCCTGGAAAGGTAAGAGGTGTCCAGGCACTTCTTTTGGAGAGGTAAGGGGCGATCCAGGCACTTACTTTTTCACACTTTAAGCAGTGGTATCTTGAAAAATTCGTGAAAAGAAATACCAGAATTTCTTCTATTCCAAAACTGACTTACAACAAATCAAGCAATTTTAAATCAAGAAATTTTAAATTCATTTACTAAGAAACTAAAAAATATCGAGACCCCGGTTCCATGGTGATGACTTAATGGTAACATATAGCCATGTAAAACAGAAGTATGTAGGCAACTCCGCCACTGGTTCCACTCTGCCAGTGCCAGTCCCAAACCTGGCTAAAGGAGGAGGGCAACACCATTTATCTTTGCTATACCAAAGTGTCGTTAAACAGTGACAGCCAGAAGTACCTCCGACGCATCCGACCCATGCTTGATTTCAAAACTGCTTCCACCATTGCTACGTCCATCGTCCACTCAAAGCTTGACTATTGCAATTCCCTGTTCTTAAACCTTGATTCCACACAACTTAAGCGCCTCCAACTCATACAAAATTCTCTTGCTAGAGCCGTCACCAGAACACCCAGACATCATCACATCACCCCCATCCTCAAGTCTCTTCACTGGTTGAAAATCCCAGAGCGAATTCACTACAAAGTTCTCTCCTTAACATACAACTCCTTACAATGCTCCCAGCCCAGATATCTTCGCGAACTGTTCACCATCCAGCCTACCCGTTCTACCCGATCATCCGCCTGCCTTACACTCTCTAGACCGCCGGTCACAAGTCATCTCAAGTTCTCCAACCGAGCCATATCCAACTCAGCACCACGCCTTTGGAATGATCTGCCTGCTGAGTTCCGATCCTTTTCAGTTCCTACTCCACACCATCACCTTCCTCAGGCTCCTCTATCCATCACACCTCGGGCCTTTCACTCGAAACTAAAGACACTCCTGTTCAAGAACTCTTATCCTGTTTCACCTGATCCCCCACCCTCCAATTCCCGGCTCAGACGACACCCACCTTAGTAGCTGTTCCACACCTCTGATCATACGGTACCTCGACCCGGACCACCATGGACTACTCTTACGGACAACCCTTTTGACTCAACGCATTTGATCCTGATCCTATGGTAACTCGACCCGGACCACCACGGACTACTCTCACAGACAACCCTCCTAACTCAACGCAGCGCTCGTGAATAAGCCGGTGCCCCGCGCTTGGCTTTCCAGTGGCGCTTTAGAAATAAGGAGATTACGATTACGATACGATTACGATATGTAGATTCAAAACGCTAGCACCATAAGGTTGCCTTTCACTTCCTAGGGGAGTGATGATAGATAGATATGAGCAGCAGTAGGATAGGTCAACAACTCAACACTAAGTAGGTTGCATACAGTTATAAATTGGCTTCGTTTTACCTGTGTTCCTAGCATTTCATGTAATTGAATGAACGAATACAATTATTATTGTAATTATCGTCATTGTTATTATAGTAATTCTATCAATAATAATTATGTGTTGTACCTGCTGAAGAGCGGTATTGGCAGTTTGAAGTTGAACTTGGAGAGAGCGTAACATCATCTCACATTTCTCTTTGGCAGCTGTCTGACTGGAAAACATATTACATACGGTAATGCCTGCTTATTAAATTTTTTTATAAAATACCAAATCGTTTGTTCAGGAAACCTAAGACTATCAAGCACATATAGATCTTTTATAGCTAGGCCTCACAGTTTTTCTGCCAGGCGGGAAAATGACATGTTTTCCCATAAATGTTCATCTACTTATGAACTAGAATTAATGAAACAAACTGTTATCATTGATCATTAAAACTAGAGTAAGCTATAAGAATCTAAATATGAATCCGTGTTAAGATGCCATCTTTGGTCTCTAGAGCTCCCATGGTTGGATCTCAAAGTACATTTGGAATGGTCTTCCACTGACCCTCCGCTCTCTTTGTAAAAATCCTTCTCAGGCTTTCCTCTATCATCTTAAGACAGTTTTATTTGGCCGTGCTGAGATTGGGAGCGCCTCTGAGTAGCCCCCTTGAAGAGGCGCTATATAAATGCATCTAATGAATGAATGAATTTGTGACCTCCGTAAACCGGTCTCTGCTCTCTGTCTCTCTTTCAGGCTCCTTTATTCTCGAGACACATTTGTCCTTATGTCAGGGCAGCTATTGTTCAACACCACACGCATGCAATTGAAGGTTTTTCCTTCTTCAACAAATTTGAGATCAGATTTCGGATGGTGGTTCATCCATTTTGATTCATTTGCAGGAAAACTTTTATGTTTTCTCAGAGTGATTATGATGGGAGTGCCTCTGTATGGTCACTAAAATATACAATACAACATACAATACAATATATCAATAGAATTTTGTGCTATAATTTACGATGATGGCATTATACTAACGCTTTACACTGCTCATCGTTTCGTGTCATGTGTTCCTTGGCTCGGTTTGCCATCATCTCTGCGTTCTTTCTTCGCTCGTGCTCCTCTGTCAAGCTCAGTCTGAAAAACAGAAATTCATCTATATATAATATATGTATACATATACATATATAAAATATTCTTCTTAGATTCTCTAGATTTAGAATATGTCTGTTTAGTAACAACATCTGTGAACCTGCGATCTGAACAAAGGGGAAAAAATCCTGTAGACAAGATACAACAGAACACAGCAGAGAAAGAAGAGACTAGGGCCATCGAATTAGTAAGCGCACAGAAATTCAGAAAAATTGGCAAGCCCTCTCTCTATGTATGCACACTTTTACACACACCCCCAACCTCTGTATGTACACTTGATGCACCACACCTGAATCCAATAGAACAGTTTTTGTTTAATCCGCACAGAGTCAATCAAGGATTAAAGTCAGCAATAGACAAATTACAATTACGTAATACAGACACACACACACATACATATTACACACACATACATACGGTTTGTATATGACCATTTATAAAGCGCTTGTCGCAGCAAGAGCCTTTCAGATGCACTTTCAGTGCGTTCAAACCAGAGAGAAAAGGCAATATTTTAGACGAGAGAAAGACGAAGAAAGACTACTAGAGCGAACTTATGAGGAAGCTCATTCCATAGGGAGGGACCAATACAGGCAAATGATCTGGATTGAGCCATGGAGGTCCTGACTCAGGGTATGAAGAGGTCAAACCGATCAGAGGACCTAAGAGGACGCAGCGAAGTGGCAGAAATGGGGCGAAGTATAAGATCACACAGATACTTCAGAGCAAGACCCAATTGAGACTTAAGTACCAAGATCAGGACTTTAAATTGTATACGGGCTGAGAGTGGAAGCCAGTGAAGTATGCCTTAGCAGAGTGAATAACAGCAGTCCAGTCATTGTAGGAGGCATGCAGTAAAAAGAGCAATCATCACAGCAATAAACTTATTTACTCTCCTAGAACTTTTAGTAGAGTGGAGCATACTGTATTGTCCTCAGCTTAGCTTCAAGTTCTATCTTCAGCTGCTCCAGCGAACGCTTGTCCTTATTGAGCGTTTCAATCTTCCTACAATCAATTCAATCAAACAAGTCGACATTTAAAAAGTGAGCGCGTAAAAAAATAAATTAAAGCAAGAAGAAATTCAATTTTGATTGAGACAATGAACAATTCTTTCATATAACTATTGTTCTTGCTTACACTGCGATCAGTAGATATATAAATTAATAACTTAAAGGTTCATTTGAACGGCTTTAATGAAAAGAAGCCTTCTGCAAACTCTACAGGGTGCGGTCGAAAAAAATACCCCATTACGAAAATCGCGATTTCTCAAAAACCGCTGAATATTTTGTTATAAAACTTCGCCAGTCTATTTGACACATATCTATCTACAAGTTGGCTAAATCTAATGAAATTCGATTCATGAACACCAAAATGGCGCAACCCTGAAGTGAAACAATGTTATTTTCGTTTCAACAGACATTTAATAACAGCAATAACAGCAATAAGTAACAAAGAAATGTAACAAAGCGCAAGGTTACTTTTTGTTGTTGACAAGATTAGGCCAAACTGTTAAGTTTTGTGCAATGAATGTTCGAAGTGACCACCGTTTGCTTTTACGCAAGCTTGCAGGCGTTTTCGAAAGCCCATGGAGAACAGACTTCTGAATGGTCTCAAGTGGCAAGTCATTCCAGATGATTTGCAGCGTATATAGTTTTCAGTTCAGAAATGTTCTTTGGCTTTGTGGGAAGTTTGTTGTAAGTCTCAAGCATTGCACTCCAGACAGCATAGTCGAGTGGGTTCATCTCTGGGGAATTTTGCGGCCATGACTCCTTGTCGATGAAGTCTGGACAGTGACTTGTTAACCAATCTTGGGCCAGCTTGGCGCCGTGAGCGGGCGCTCCATCTTGCTGAAAAGTGAACCGATTTCCCAAAACAGTGTGACAGTCATCGACAAGCTAAGGCAAAAGATTCTCCACGTAGTACTTAGCATTGACTTTGGCCTTCTCGTCAATGAAATGCAAGCTTCCTTTGCCCTCATAGCTGACACTTGCAGAAACCATGATTCATTCATTCATTCATTCGGACATTTATATAGCGCTCCTTCAAGAAAAAACTACTCAGAGGCGCTCAATGATGATGGGAGAGAACCTGGCTCTCTCGACCAACAGGCGGCATGGATGGATATCGGCTTTTTTCTTCTTCGCCCAGACGCGGTTGTTTTGAGTATTAATGGGTGGATTGATGTAAAAGATCTTTTCATCGGTGAAGAAAACCTTATTATGGCACACTGCAAGCTACTTTATGTAAAATGATGATTTCCCATTTCGTGAATGCCGTGTTAAATTGAAAAAATGCAGTTCTTTCTTCTGTCTGATGTCATTATCACAAATATAAAGATACTGACATAAAATTTTCAAATAATATGCAGAAATATGTTACGAATAAGAACGAAAATATTTGTAAGAAAATCTTCAACGGTTTTCGAGAAATCGCAATTTTCGTAATGGGTTATTTTTTTTTGGCCGCACCCTGTAAATATCATAGATGTAAAAAACGATGGAAACGGAATAAAAAACGGTAAAAAACGTCGTTTTTTTCGAAAAAATAAAAAACGACAAAAAAACGATAAAAAACGGAAACGGTCAGTAATTTGACTTTGCTACATCTAAAACCGCATTTTAATCTTGAAAACATTGATTAGGAACCTACTTCACGCAGGAAATCTCTTAAATGATGATGTTAAACGAAGAAATAATGACTTTAGTTAGCTGAATCCTTGAGAGTTGGCGGAAAACACAAGAAATATCAGAAAAAATTAAAATTAAGAAGAATAATAACAGAAAGTAAATGAATAAATAAAGTTAAATAAAAAATAAAAAACGATAAAAAACGATGGGAAAAATAAAAAACGAAACAAACGACGTTTTTTGGGAGAGAATAAAAAACGAAAAAAACGTTTTTTACAACTATGGTAAATATCATAAAGCATGGTACGAGAAGAACAACATTTAGAAATAGCAGGCCATAGAACAATAAACATAAGCAGGTTTTTTTTAAACATGCAGTTTACACAAAATGTGCAGTTCTAACTGAGAGTGCAGTTGTAGAAGCAATTCTGTGCAGTAAAAACTAGTGAAAAAGGTCATTTTCCAGCAAGTGGGAGTAATTTACCATGTAGGATGGGAAGGCAAAGAAAGGGTTTGTGCAGTTCTAAAAATTTCTTAAAAACAGCTCTGAACATAATTGTGCAATTTATATTTCTTGAACTTTTTTGTTCAACGGGTTAGGACTGCCAAGACCCAATCCCGAACTTCATCTACATTAACCCTTCACAGTGGAATTACATTCCTGCCTCAGCTCATTTTATTGCCCTTTTTACATGTGGTCCAGTTTTAAATGCCTTGTCACGAGGAATAATAACCTCCCAGTGACTTTGCGCCGCCCAGTTCACGCTGCACTCTTAACAAAACAGTGGGTTCGTATAATGCACAACAGCATATATATGGTAGCTTTGCATGACTAACTGGTTGAGTAGCTTGTTGTCATTCTCCAAGCTGCTTCGTTTGTTGTCTACAGTTGCTCTGTTGCTCTTCTCTTTATCAAGCTGTCGTTGCATGCTTTGAAGTTGCTTCTGCAAACGCATGATGTTTCCAATATCTGAAAAATAAAAATATTCAAGTGTTTACCACATGAAATTGTTATTTATTGCCCGCTCTAAGCATGCTATTTACTCATTGATTGGGTAAAATTTAATGTCAACTGAAATTCAAATTTCAGGCTTCCGTATAAGTTCAGATTGAAATGTTCTGGCAATAAACTGCATTTATTAACTCAAGCAGACTCACAGCCAAAGCAATGGAAACATAATCACATTTAAAAGGGTTTATTGGTTTTAAAACGCAAATGGAAAACAACATCTGAAGACAGAACGACGCTGCTCAATATGAAGCAATTGCAACAGGTTGTCATATCAGAGTTACCTGAATCGAGTGATATTCCTTCCTGTTTCCCCATAATGACATTCTCATTTACGTTATCGGAAGTTTGAAGGTCAGAAAATTCACTATCTTCGGAGTTTGACAAATCATCATCGTCGCTCGATCTGGTACAAACAGTTTCAGCAGTCTAATATTAATTAGCAAAAGTTATTGAAGCTTATTCATGAAAAAGAAAATGCAAAAAAGCATTCATGTGGCAGATATCGTCCTCACAATGGTCATTAGTATGATTGTCCTTGCTATGCCCTGATTACAAAAAATCTAATGTGTTTCTGAGTATGGAATACGAAGATGCCCAAGTCAGGTATATTGTCCAAAATGGGGCAAGTGAAATTTCATCAAAAAACAGACTCACTGCGTAGCACTGAGCATAAAGGAATTTGAAAACGAGTCTAGATAAAAACTAGTTTAAATTTTACAGAACAGTGTGAAGAAATCGCTTGTAATATTGTATGTCTCTATACGAGAATCTGAAATAAAGTTCATGAAATCAAAATATTTTATGTATTTTTTTTACCTAAGTAAGCTCTTCCTGGAAGGCTTCACGGGCGGTTTGAGTGCCTCCATGTCATCATCGTCTTCACTGCCAGCCATCGTCTATTTGTCTCCTAGACTCTGACAACAACAAAAAAATCTACAATAGAATGATTTGTTGGACCAAATATAATGAAGACTGACTACCAAACCACCAGTTAGCAATTCACACAACTGTAAAATATGAATTTTCACTTACCTATACATGTACAGACAGACTGCAATTTTAATTAATTAATGATCAATGCAATTATCTTACTCCAACTTAGAGTCATTAACATGACTAAATATTTTTGAACCTCAGTGGCATTTCATTGCAGTTGAGTAAAAGAGCCACATGGAAAAATACAACACACTAGACAGTGACAAAAGATGATCAGTAATTAAAAGCAGTGATAGAATTAACATTTGCTTAAACAAGCTTACAATAAGAACAAGCTTAAGAAAACTGGACAATCGTTCATTGAAGTCCAAAGTTCATCCATTCAATGTTTACGGAAGCGAAAAGCATTTGTATAATCCGTCGCCAAAACTCAAAGCGATAGAGGAACCAAATGCTATGGCCCACGAAGAATTGGCGTTAAAGCCTTTGAATTCGTCAACTTGCGGTCCTTATAAATATTTATATTGAAATACAATAGTGACTTCAATACAAGACCCTTTTCGCGTTTCTTGACAGATTTACCTGCGGGAAATCCGACTCAACTGTTACGTCCTTAGTACTGTCATCAGCATTTCACAACAAGTTCTGGCTTGTTTATACATGCACGCCGTTTCGCGGGGGATCAGATCTTATAGCCATGCTAATTACTGCCGGGATACTTTACTGTCACAGCGCACAAATGCATATTTTTTATTCAGAAATAAATTAAAACGATTCTAGATAATTTACGTTCTAAAACCAATTATTCATAACTTCACCAGGACGCACCACACTTCAAGGCGGGTTTCTGCCATATTGATGGCTGTTTGCGTTACCATGGAAACTATGTTTTCTAGCACTATGACCAAAGATACCATAAACTAATAATTTGCAATACAAAAGAATTATTCTCAACATTCAATTATACGGGTTCTTGTATATTTTTCGGATTCTAGTTTTAAGTTATAGGTTTAAGCGCTACATGATGGGGCGCAGAGGTTTAGTCATTTTTGAGTTGTGAATTTTGCGATGTTCCTCGATCTTTATTCTAACAGCTGTTAAAAGTTTTTACAGGAAGCGCAACGCAATTCCAAAATTTCTGGTCATAACAGTTACTGATGTTTCAGAGGATTTAAATAATTTTGAATCATGTATTAAGCCATGCGTTCTCGTAATGCATTGTTTTGTTTTGTGGACTTTGTGCACCGTCTTTAAGTCCACATGCACAGGACAAGGATTATAAACACTAGAAGCACATTTCTTTGTCTTTTCATTTCGTTGATTATTGCCTTAAATCATTTTGGATGAGTAATCTCGTCTTGGACCAATTTCGAGGGTATCTTTTATGAAGTTATTGGATTGAATATCCCGAGTTATTCTTTTTAATCTTACGTATCTCTAATTTGCTCAGACCAGGCCAGCGCACTATCTCATTTAAATACCAGAACAGACCATATAGAATAGATTGATTCGACACTTGTTGTGTGCGTCATTTTGACGTTTGAACTATCCCAGTTAATTCACCAAGCAATGCAACATAAGATTATAATAGAAATTATAAGTAAAATTAAATGAAAAATAAAAGGTAATCGCCTTGATGAAACTTAAAACTATGAGATGCAGTGCTCTTCTGACAATGCAAACGTTGGATGAGAGCGTCTTCACTTGTTGCTTGTTTTACTTACGTGAGAAGACGAGGCTCTATGTTCAGATATGAAGTCTGTGAGATTACAATGATGGCGGCCTTCACCGAGGAGGAGAGGACGAAGGCGGCGATGAATGGCGATGATTCGAGTCCCGTCTGCGGCTCCTGTGACGAGGATTCGATGCCTGGCATAAAGCAGCAACTTGACGACCCTGAAACCCTACAGGAGAAGGTTTGCACATTTCTACAAGGGTTTGCTGCAGACGTGAACCTGCTGTGTGCTATTGCAACCGATGTGTCGTATGCTCGGACACCGGAGTCTAGCGTTATGTGCGACAGACTTTCGGGTTCGAATCCGAGAAAAAGTGGATGAAAACGTATTTCTGTGGTGATCCAGTTCTTCGGGACCTGTTGCTGGGTGTTACTATAACGGAATTGGCTGCTGTCACTAATGTGTTGATAAAAAATTGAATGTAAAGACTTAAAACTCTTATCGTGTAGCCTGGTAGAAAGAAGCGATCAGGCCAGACTTTACTGCATCCAGTAACAACTTAAATGACGCCCCTCTTGTTGACAGGGTTCATAAAATTCTTTCAAGACACAGACAGTTACAACAAATTATCATAAATCGTACCAGTATCGATGGGTAATTTTCTGTACTCTCACTACTGATGGATAATTTTCATTAAGTACTGGTAAGATCATTTTCATTTGGGACTCGTCGCAAGAATTCGCAAGACCGTTGTAGAAATCAAGTGCTGCACTGATGAAACTATCCCAAAGTTCAAAAGAGAAAATCACAAAGTCTGCTAGCTCTAGTTTTTGTTGGTTGATTAAACTTGTATTAATTTCTGTAACAAATTCTGTTTTGAAGATACGGAACATCCAGAATGTTCTTCGACTTACAAAAGAGAATCTCGAATCTCTTAATGCAGAATTTGGAAAGCAACAACATCCACCTTCCATGTATCTTGCTGTAAGTTTGTATTCAGTATCAAACTAAAAGTGAAGACCATGATATATCTGCATTTTCATATGTATATTTATGTACATGTATGCATAGATCATTGTGTTTTTAAAAATTTTTTTTAGAGTCTGTACACACTAAAAGTGCTGTTGGTTGTACGGAGTAGGCTACACAATGTTAGCATACATGAAGAATGTACACTTCACGGTGCTATGCCTTTGTACGCTCTAATAGCAGCTAAACATTTTCAGATCTCGGCAAGGCCTTAACTGACTGTCTCTCACAAGTATTAATGAGAATAGAAGCTATTCATTTGTCATCCGTCCATTTATTCATTCGTTGATACATCGAATTGATATCTGTTGTATCCAGAGGTGCTCCAATTCCAGGCCTGGTAAAGTCAATGTCAATTAAGGACAATAATCCAATTCGGAAATTAAAGACAATGATTTAATTTGGTAATTAAAGACAATGGTCTAATTTGGTAATTAAAGACAATTATCTAATTTGGTAATTAAAGACAATTATCTAATTTGCAAATTAAAGACTATGATCTAATTTGGAAATTAAAGACTATGATCTAATTTGGAAATTAAAGACAATGATCTAATTTGGCAATTAAATGCGATGACAGATTTATTGATAAATTGTGATTGACTAGCAAAGCCAGACTCAGAACTGTAATAAAGATAGACAATTATTGACAACAGCTTTGGTGCAGCATTCGGAAAATGTTATCCCCTTCCCCATTTATGGTGCATTGCATCACCTAGTACTGCAGTTAGTCTTTAGGTTAATCAAAGATGTTTTGGGTACAGTGTTTCATCTCTCTTGTTATATCTGACTTGGACTAATCAATTACCTATATTATTATTAATTAATTAATAAATTAATTAATTAATTAATTAATTAATTAACATTAGTGGCCTCTATAAGCACTGTGTCTAATTCACTAGGCACTAATTGTGTAACAGAACCAAGTGCTGTTATTTATCAATACCAAGAAACAATATATTATGTAATATATATATATATATATTAATAAAAAAAAAATAATTACGACAATTTTTATGGCGCAGTAACACGACCGTGCCGTTACAAGGGTGTATATATATATACAGGGTGGTCCAATAGAAATGCAACAACTTTGACGCCTTATAACTTAAACAATTTTTATCTGAGCGTCTTGTCCAATATATAAGATTGAACATAATTATCCATTGTATCATTCTGCAAAATATCTAAGAGATACCATTACGACGTTTTGAGATAATGATATTAATATTCGAAGTCCCATTTTCTTACCGTAAAACTGCAAGAAAAAAGTCTGAAACTGAATAACATGTCAAAAAGCTTATTTTGCATACACACAGTCGTTCTGAGTGTTTGTTGGCGTCTGAACCGTGAAGATCTTCTCGTCTGTCGATCTTTTCATCTGTCGTTCGCTTCTTGAGTCATTTGTTGGCTTTAAGCGTCGTGTGGCTGCGTCTGCTCTGCTTCTGAAGGGCAGGAAGCACTTTTCACAAAGTGTGATGGTGTTGTTGGCTGTTTCAAAGCTTGTAAAGACGGTGCCATTCTTTATTACTCCAAAGGCTAAGGTGAACAGTGCTTATTACTGCGATGAAGTACTCGCAAGAGGACTTCTACGTGATATTCGCCAACTGTCTGGAGTTGATGCATGGTTACATCTTTCAGCAAGATGGAGTGCCGGCGCATCGTTCACGTCATAGACGGTTGCCTATCTGAACGCTAACGTGCCAGAGTTAATTGAACCTGATAACTGGCGACTGAACAGTCCGGATTTAAACACGATTGATTATTCGATCTGGGGTTGTCTTCGGCAACTGGTCTAACGTGAACCGACACGTGACGCTGAACGTTTGAAAGAAGTGATTCTTTGCTGCTGGGCTGAAATAACCCATTGCAAGCACTGGTGGACTCAGCCATCGATCAGTGGTCGTCTCGTGTTGATGCAGTCATTAAAGCACGTGGTGGACATATTGAGTATTTTGTTAGACTAATGGTTAATCCACTCAAGATATTAATTGTAATTAATAATTATTGTTAGTACTAAGTGATTGTTTAGAATTAACATATTCAGTTTCAGACTTTTTTCTTGCAGTTTTACGGTAAGAAAATGGGACTTCAAATATTAATATCATTATCTCAAAACGTCGTAATGGTATCTCTTAGATATTTTGCAGAATGATACAATGGATAATTATGTTCAATCTGATATATTGGACAAGACGCTCAGATAAAAATTGTTTAAGTTATAAGGCGTCAAAGTTGTTGCATTTCTATTGGACCACCCTGTATATTTTTTCAGTGGCAAAGCTGTGTAAGTTAACTGGGATAAAATGTCTAGTTATGAGATCAGATCTGCAATTTGATCTAAGTTTTCTGTCTGCTATTTTTAGGAATATGAGGGCCTGACGAATAAGATTCATGAACTTCAGATGCGAGAGCAGGAGTTACAGGAACTGCAGGGCCTCTGTTTTGAAGGCTGCCCCAACGACGTTTTTACCTCCCCGGCTTCGGATCACGAGTCCGATGTGCTGCAGACCCTAGAGGCGGGAATTGTGACGCCTCAGGTCTGCATCACTCCAGTGCTGTCTCCGACTGGTGGCTATGGAAACCAGTTCTTTAGCGGCTTTCCAGAGAGTCCGAAGTTCCAGAGGAAGTCACCGATAAAGAACATGGTCCGGGCTTACTTGCCAAACCACCAGACTACTTCAGTAGGTGGAAACTTTAATTTAAATTGGTGAATTACATTCAATTCAATTTAATTTCTTTATTGGTTCGTTTTTGCAACAACAAGCACACGAGGCAAAACAAAATTACTACGCATGATTTGGGTTTTCACCAAAAGGAGAAGGCAGGGTAAGTATTAATTGGATCTAGTAGTCTGAAGGAAAAGTGATCATACAAGAAAAGTCAGTCAGCCTGAGACTTGATAGGTGTGAAGTTACGGAAAACTCGTGCAATAGTGAAAACATATTTCAGTTGTTTGTTTGTTTGTATGAGCACTTGTTATAGCGCCTCTTCAATCACTCTACTCGGAGGCGCTCCCGACTGCAGAGTAGACGCTACATCGGAGTTTCACGCCGAAGTGCTGAGCAATTGCGAGTGAAGGACTTGCCCAAGGTACCTACGCGGCGATTTGAGGTGGATTTGAACCTTCCAGCTTCAAGGCAACGGCGCCACCACTACACCACCGCGCCCTATCATGGGGTGCGGTGGTGTTGTTGTCCCTTACACATGTATGATTCAGTGACTTTGAATGCCAAAGCGAGCCAAAATGCTTGTAGATGATAGGCTAGCCGTCTTTGACCCTGATCAACTTTGGGAATTATCATTGTTTCTCTTGTGAAGATTTCGGAAGATACTTTCCTCTCTTTTCAGTGACTGTACTCTAGGCTGCATCCGGATGCTTGTTATCAATGCTTGTCAATTAATGTTGTCAGATGTTTAATAAGACAATGTTTGATATCTCATTGCATGCTATAAAATGCTAGCATTTAGTACTATTGGTTGAATACCATATATATATGAAATTTCAGATGCAGCATTAAATGAGCATGCTTCGATGTTGTGTACGGTCTTGTAACATTTGTAGAGGAGATATCCAATTACCAGGTTATTGTACATACTTATATTACCTAGTACCTACTTGCGAGTCATTTAGCTTCTGATGTAAATGAAGATAGTATGGTGCCTGCTTTTATGTGGTATTGGCACTGGACAGCAGTTGTTGTCTTTGCTCGCACATAATATTATGATTAACAGAATGGTTTTGTGTGTCGAACTTTTAGGTGAAGGTGAAACCAGGCGTAACAATAAGAGAAGCTCTTGCAAAAGGAATGAAACTGAGAGAACTACAGTTTGATTCGTGCGTTGTTCTTCAGAAGTTTCCAAGGTTGATCCTTTTTCTAAAATACAATTACCTGTTTAGGTATAATTGTGGTATATTGTGGTATTTGTATTCAGATCGATCATATTCTACGTTTATCTTCAGAAATTCCCACAAAATAGTTACGCATAGGCATACAGGAGATTTCAGCAGTGGGGGTGGGAAAAGATTTAAATTCTGCTCGAAAAAATCCTGAAATCTCGTGGAAAATACAACTTTTTCCCAGAAAAAAGTTGACCTTTTTTCTTTCTTTTTTTAGTCATTTCCCGGTCTGCTTGCCCGAAAAACAGACTTGCCTGAAATTGCCCGAAAGTTGATGACCTTTTTTTGTGTTTTTTTAGTCATTTCCCGGGTCTGCTTGCCCGAAAAGCAGTTTTGCCCAAAATTTTGGGGCATTTGCCCCCTCTGTACCCTGCCTCGTATGCCTATGCAGTTACATATAGGTTTCTTATGCGTCGGCAATGATTCAACATTTCCATTGTACTTACTTGGACGACTGAAATTTGTCATGATTTGATTACTTATAATTTATGCAATGTTGAAATCGTTCCGTTTACCACCCGGATCATTTTTATGGCTTTTTGGTTGTATTTAATTACATCAGTTCAACTTCTGTTATATCTATTTATAAATACAATTTTTAATTATGGAACATTCCTTAGACTTCAAATAACACGTTGTTTTAGGGTTGAAGTTTGTGTTGATGCAACGCGTTCTTTTGTTAAAATTTATTTGGTTCATCATTTCTGGTGTAGGTGAATTTAGATTGAACCTGAAGCAGATGAGGTTCAAATAAGATTCTGATATCATTAGTCAGATTTACTGATGTTGATAAGCAGACTGATTACTTGTTGAAATTGTGTTTGCCAGGCGGTCTCAGCTGAGCTGGGACACGGATCTGAGTTTAGTTGCTGGACAGGAAATCTACGTTGAAGTCAGGGACTCGCTTACGTTTTCATCCAGTCCTCATAATTTTGTATGTATCACGGTTTTTCTTACAAATTTTGAAGACATTTGCATTATAATAATTGTTTAATGTTGATTAGTTTATACTAAGATGTTTACCACTAAATTAAACATGTATTTTGAATTCCTTTTCAGATTTTTAATACTTCAGTAGCACTCATGCCTATCATTTTAAATTTCAAATGGAATAATTTCCATTAAGATTTCCTAGCTACTACAGAGACAGATAGATATTTTATTGAGAAGATTCTTTTATTGAATTTTACTTAAGTCTTCTGAAACTTTTCAGACATTGTTTTAGGTTCAATAATTTGTGTATCGTCTGTTTTACTGTTGCTTAACCCTTTGATGCTGAACTGCATTGATTGCATGGTGCATTTTAGTACACGCTCATCAATGAAGGGTTAAATATCATATCCTTCATAAAGGGAAGAATGTTTTGGTGTGGTAGAATTTATTTCTTAACTCATACGGTTTATTTCAAGATTAGTAGCAGCTGATTTATTATTATTATTATTATTATTATTATTATTATTATTGCATTTTATATGACACATCTTCAAGTTAATCTACTCAGAAGCACTTCAAGTTCCATTCCAACCTTGGCTAAATTAAGCAGTTCTTAAGCTCGAAAGGAACATGGTGATGTCTATTTGAGTCGGTTAAAACTGTCGTGATGTTTTCAGAAGTCCCTGAACGAATCTTTTGTGATTTCTTTCTTGTGCGTCAGGTGCGTAAGACGTTTTTCAGTCTGGCGTTCTGCGACTGCTGCCATAGACTTTTATTCCAAGGCTTCAAGTGCCAGCTGTGTGGCTGTCGATACCATCAGCGTTGCGCCGTCTCAAACACCAGATGCAACCGCGGCAGCGACGAAGAAGACTGCCAGAGAGAACGTATCAAACAGTCAGTCATACTTCCGTTTGTTTTCCATTCGGTAAAAAGTATTTTGACCCTAAAGTTACCTACTGAGGGTAATAGGATTTTCCATGCCATTTACTACATTTTGTTTGGTAAAGGGTTAAGATGCAGTACCTTTGCAGCATATGACTGAATACAAAGGTCGGAAACCAAACATGTGATGGGTTTTGAATCCATGAGTCACATATGTACTCACGACTTATATAAAACTGAATTTATTAGTTTACTGTTGTTGCCCTCAGCTGCAAAAATCTTTTGCGGCCTGAAGTTCCAAAAAGGTTGGACAGCACCGTCCTAATAGTAAGAAAATGGAATAAAAAGTTTCTGAATATTCTTGTCATCAAAGTCCTCATAATCCACTGATCCTGAAATTTTGCTGGCCGATAAAGGAATACATTCTCGATCAAATAACGCAGACGGCATTGGAATTGGTTGACTACTTTGCAAACTTATGGCTTACTCGTAGCCATCCGCCGAATTGACGAATCTTCTACATTCGTGTCACCTCACCTATTTCAGCTTCTAGCACAATATTTAGGAAGCGATGGGTTTGAAGCCGTGGGTTCACATATACTGTAACTTGTCCGATCGATAAAAGTTATGGTTGTATGTATGTATGTATGGATAAACACTCGTATAGCGCCCCTTCACGAATTTCTACTCAGAAGGGCTCCCGATCACAGCACAGACACTGCATCGGAGTTTCATGCCAAAGAGCTGAGCAACTGCGAATGAAGGACTTGCCCGAGGTCTCTACACGGCTGCAGGACTGACTGGACTTGTTTGCTAATAATCTGTTGTTGATTGTTGTTTGCTAATAATCTGTTGTTGTTTGCTAATAATCTGTTGTTTGTTGTTTGCTAATAATCTGTTGTTGTTTATTGTTTGCTAATAATCTGTTGTTGTTTATTGTTCGCTAATAATCGGTTGTTGTTTGCTAATAATCTGTTGTTTGTTGTTTGCTAATAATCTGTTGTTGTTTGTTGTTTGCTAATGATCTGTTGTTGTTTATTGTTTGCTAATAATCTGTTGTTGTTTGTTGTTTGCTAATGATCTGTTGTTGTTTATTGTTTGCTAATAATCTGTTGTTGTTTGCTAATAATCTGTTGTTGTTTGTTGTTTGCTAATGATCTGTTGTTGTTTATTGTTTGCTAATAATCTGTTGTTGTTTGTTTGCTAATAATCTGTTGTTGATTGTTGTTTGCTAATAATTAATCTGTTGTTGTTTGCTAATAATCTGTTGTTGTTTGCTAATAATCTGTTGTTGTTTGTTGTTGCAGTATGTTGGCCGATCCTTCGAATTCGGCGTACACTAGGCAAAGTACGAATCTACATCCGGTTATTCCACAGAGGGAGCGCTCCACGTCGGCTCCGAATGTATGCCTCGTCAAACCCGCCAAGAGCTCTCTAGCCGAGGTGAGGGGGAATATTGTTTTCCCAGCGAGGTTTAATTCAAGGAAATAGAGTTTCAGAAGTCGGCAGCATTTTTGTATTTTTGCTGTTTTTCAGTTTGTGTTTAATTAATCAATCAATCTTTCTTTTAGTTGAAACCGTTTCAAGACAAGGCGCTCTTAATTCCAATTAATTCCAATTAAAGAATGTAAAAAAAATTAAATGGTAAGAAAGTTGAGAACCAAAATGGTTTTAAGAATTTTTTGATGATGTTGTTTTGGGATAGCATATTAAATCGCTAAGAGAATATTAATTTTTTTTATAGTTTTACGTATGCATGAATTTGTATGCATGAGTTCTTAAAATGTTACAAATGAATTCTACTTTTTTTCTACATTATTTTGCGTTTGATCAATGATGCTTAATGCTGTTTTAATTACACAGGATTTTTCGAGGCAGTTGAAACAGCAGAAGATGTGTGTTGGTAAGTAATTGATTGATTTCTTCTAACCAGTTAAGTTGACCATATATCTTTCTGCCATGCTGATAATGTTCTAGTTATTTTGTTGGCTTGAAAGAGCATTTTTTTAACATATTTTTTTGGTTTAAATCAAGCATATATTCACTTGTCAAGTGTTGCTTTTCGGTGTAATTTGCTGATATTTGTAGTTGTTTTGTGGTTTTTTGGTGGAGATGGTTAATCGGTTATAAGGGAGGATCTGAATGGCTGTGGCCATGGAATTTGATGGGTTATTTTAAAAGACGCAAGAAATACAGGAGTGGAGTAGAATTGTCCGTTATGTGACCGATCTCAGGAATTTTCTCTGTGTAAATAAGTGAGCCGGAATGTTGCGGGTTTGAATCCACCTCAAGCCGCCGCTCAGGCACCCTGAACAACTCCCTCATTCACAATTGCTCTGCGCTTCGGCGTGAACTTCGATTCAGTGTCCGTGCTGTAGTGGGGAGCGCCTCTGGGTAGAAATCTTGAAGGAGCACTATAACAAGTGTTCATGCATTCATAATCACATATTTCTTTCATGTAATGATTTTTAATGTTTGTGATAAGGGTAAATGAAGTAAATGTGTGGACTCTGTATTAAGAATCTTTACTTATCATGAACATAATCGTTCTTTATGAATTGAATTTGTAGGTCAGAATGGTGCAGGGATGCTAGTCTTACCACGTCCAGCAGATAGCAGCACTAGTCCGGGTAGTAGTCCAACAAGAAGTGACAGCCAGAGCGCCAGTACTTCACCAACCAGCATAGCCAAGCTAAGACCTCGATCAAAGTCGCACGATGAGAACGCCAAAAGAATGGTAGGTGGCTTACTAGTAATCTTAATCATGCATAATTTGCTTTTGTCTAAATTTTCATTTTGTTTATCTATTGCTTCCTCTTTTTACCTGTATCAATTGGTCTTTGTGCTTGCTTCTTCTCTTTGTTTTCATCTGATTATCAGCATCTTGCAGGGATTATCTTGCACTTAGCGCCGATACCTAGCGGGATTTTCTTCCCTTCAGGAGTACCCGTTGTTTCCATGCATTTTTCAATGACCAGTTTCTCTTATCGCATCTGTTGTTTTCAACTGTTTTAAAAATTATCGTGTGTATGATTATTTGGCAGTAGTAAATGAAAAATTTAAATGTGTAATTACCATAACAGTTACCATGTTATACAGACTTTTGGTCATAGGACGATTGACCATATGACTATCGGTCAGTTACGTGGTCAACAGGGCATAATTTACTAGGATAAATTAGTCAGTTATAGCTGTAATCGAATATATACTTATTGATGAGGTTAAGACACCAACTAACATTTACTAGATCATTTATATAGCTTGTAATTTAAAGTAAAATGCGTCAAACTCTTTCAAATTTCTTGATTTACACTAATTATATATGTCTAAATATGCTGAATTAGGGACAAAGTCCCAAATTGATACATGCAATCAATTACCTAAAGATGATTGCCGATTTTGCCAAAGTTCTATTTGTTTTGAAATAGGATTCATTTCATTTATTTGTGGCATAAGACAGATAGACCTTATGACCAATTGTCCCATGACCAATAGTCCCGGATGACCAAATGTCCTAGATCCGCTACCACTCTGCCAGACTTGATTGCATAGATTCTATCATGATCGGTGGACTCTTGATTGTAATTGTCCTTTGTTTGGTAGCGGCCAAGGCGAGACTCCAACGACGATTGGGAAATCCCAGCGGACGAGATGAAACTTGGTCACAGGATTGGTTCCGGATCATTTGGCACGGTCTATCGAGGCCTGTGGCACGGTCCGGTGGCGATAAAAAAATTAAACGTCAAAGATCCAACTCCTGCGCAGCTACAGGCGTTCAAGAATGAGGTTGCTGTTTTGCGGTAAGCGTGACTTTGTTACCTTTAACTGTCGTGATTTTATTGTAAGGTGCTATATATATAGACAATTAGAATGAATTTATATTATACCCTCGTCTATGCATGTTAGAGTCGGGCAACCGTCAGGAATATAGATAGACTGGAACGGGTTAAGTTTTTAGTTTAAAGAGGAAGACAGTCTCACTTTAGAAGAGAGTTGCGAACATGGGAGGCAAAGAATTCCTAATTGTGGGGACCAGCAACTGTGAATGAACACCTGCCAAAGATAAAAACAACATACACATTGCTGCCCCTTTTTTGTAATTGTAATTGTAATCATACATTTATATAGCACCACTTCAAGAGAACTCCTCAGAGGTGCTCCCGACCTGACACCAAACCACAATCAAAGAGAATGGTTTTCAAATGCTTGCGGAAAAGGGGCAAAGAAGGACAAAGAAGTTCATTACGGAGACTAATATATATAGACAATTAGAATGAATTCCAGAAAGACGGACCGACCAAAGCGGGGCTTCTATGCAGCATGAGTTTTTAGTTTAGAGTCCCTTGGGGACGATCTTTATAGTCTTTCCAAACTGATTGATTTGTTTGTTTTCTGTTCAGTAAAACAAGGCACGTCAACATTCTGCTTTTCATGGGTTGCACGTCGTACCCGGAACTAGCGATCGTGACTCAGTGGTGCGAGGGTTCGAGTCTCTTCAAACATCTACACATCAACGAAGCCAAGTTCGAGATGCTGCAGTTAATCGACATCGCACGTCAGACTGCGCAAGGCATGGAGTACGTGGACGGTAGATCAATCAATCAATCAATCTTTCAATCAATCAATATTTATTTGTTTGTATGTGCACTTGTTATAGCGCCCCTTCAAGCTCTCTACTCAGAGGCGCTCCCGACTGCAGAGCGGACACTGCATCGGAGTTTCACGCCAAAGCGCTGAGCAATTACGAATGAAGGACTTGCCCAAGGTCCCTACGCGGCGACGTGAGGTGGATTCGAACCTCGAACCTTCCGACTTCTAGGCAACGATGCCACCACTGCACCAGTGCAGCACCACCTATATAGCGCTATATAGCGCCCCTTTCAAGGTACCTACTCAGAGGCGCTCCCAGCTGAGATCAAGCGAAAAAAAAACAGTCTTCAACAGTTTGTGAAATTGAGAACAGCTTGGGAGGTGTCGCATAGTCAAGGGAAGACCATTCCAGGTTGCTGGACCAACCACAGAGAACAAATGCCTCTGCATTGTTGCAGAGCGAGTGAAAGGAACCATTAAGTCATCGTAGATAGCAGAGCGCAGTGCGTGGCGGCCTATGCAAGTGGAAAGAGGGATGCAAAGCTCACACTACCCTGATCACTACCCTGCTCTTAGTTGCTAAGTCCCTCCAGTGCTTGGCGCCTTAATACGTCTGTGGCTTCATGTGCAGACTGCTCTCTGCACTATCTTCTATATATATGGTCACACATATATATATATATATATCTTCATTTATTATCAAGTTATTCTAGTGCAATAGGTTCATGAGATATCGTTGATATTTGGCTAAGGCAGTGCTTCCAATGTTTTTTTAGCTAAGAAATCAATTTTTATATGAAAATTTTTCATGAAACCTTGACCCAAATATGATTTTTAAAATTGTGTGTATGGCTTTGATGCTAATTATGTTTCTTTTCTCCATAATAATATTATTGTTAAGTGGTACAATCAGTAAAGTGCAGTGATTCTTTCGGTTATGGATATATGTGGAAACAAATTCTTTTCTGACTGCGTTGTATCCTTCCTCGTTTCAGCTACCTGCACGCGAAACACATCATCCACCGCGATCTGAAATCAAACAGTATCCTTTGCGGCTCATACGTGTTTTCGATTTTATGATGTCCATCAGGTGCCATTCATTTAGTATGTATGCAGAAGAATTGGTAATCCCTCCCTGTACTTACTACTTGGACTTTTTGCCTGCCGCCTGTGCATGTGCGCTTGATGCATTTCCCCCCGAGTCTATAAAGAGCAGTCTGTTTATAATCTATTCGTTTCTTCTAATCAGTCTAGTATTAATAGTAGCGGCATTTTCAGCACTGTTTTTACTTTTTATATACAATTGCCTGAGTTTGTGTAATGTATACTGGGTTTTTCGTTTTATTGTGCTTTTGCTGACAAACTGCGCCCAGTTCGAATGAAGGAAATGATTAAAGGAATTTAAAAAAAATATTAAATCCAATATTGGTGCGAGTCAGATATAGCTGTCATGGCCGAATGCCTGTATAGTACTCAGGTGAAATGCAATTTTCGTGGCATGCAAGTCGTGCCTCTGCCTCAGTCCTACTTCTCCCAGTAGTGCTGTTCAGTATCTCAGTTGAACAAGGCGAATAATTGAAAAGTTTTCATGGTTTAAACCCCCCTGTTTCCTATGGTTACGTGCATTATCCATAGACCTCCATATGCAAGTATGTGTATTGGTTAGCTCCACCCTCCACATTCGTGCTAAATGCTAAATCATGTGTGATGCTTCGGCTCTTTCGCTTACACACTTAACAGCATTTTAGATATTTTTCTGACAGATGATGTCACCGTAAAAATCGGAGACTTTGGTCTTGCGACAGTGAAGACACGGTGGAATGGTTCGCAGCAGTTCCACCACTTGACTGGATCAATACTTTGGATGGTAAGCTGTCCTGCTGTGCGAAATGTTCGAATTTCATGTGGCATTTGAATCTTGTCAAAGTAAATTTTCTGTGATATTTGTCACAGCTGTCTGGCTGGGAAAGCAGCTGAGAAGATTTTTCTACAGGAGGAGCTGCATAAGTTGCCAAAAAATGGTGCAATGAATATAATGAATGTATTTCTTCCAGTTGTGTGCTGTGATTGTATTTGGATTGTGTGATATGTTTTTTTACCTTAACGTGAGACACGGCAGCTTATTGATTCGAGTGCTTTCCTGGTAAGAGTAAGGATTCTAGCGTCTCGTAGACAGTTACTGTGTGTGGATTCAAGTAATTGCTCGCAAGCACTCGCAGTTACTCATGATTGCTTTCAGTTCGATTGACGCTCGTTAGCATCACTTTATAAATGCATAAGAATAATTAACAATAATAATAAGAATAATTCATAATATTAATATTATTATCATTAATAATAAGGTGTTTTGAGTCTTGCTGTTGAGTGTAAAACGAGGATGATATCATACTGGATCCGAGGTGACAGGAAGCCAGTGTAAGACTTCATATTTGCTCAAGTTTTTGTAGATTGGACGTAGCATTTCTTCATTGCCACCAAACAATAGATGCTTTCAGTTTCACGTTGTGCTCTTTCGTGTCGATTTAGTCGCCTGAGGTTATTCGGATGAAAGATGAGAATCCATACACGTTTAATTCGGACGTCTACGCTTTTGGAATTGTTCTTTACGAGCTGATGGCGGGCCAACTACCTTATTCCAATATCACCAACAAGGACCAGGTACCGTTTGATTGAATCCACTTGAATAGTGTTTGTTGTGCTTTATTGCAACAAGTATGGTAAGTTTTTTTGGGAGATTTATTTAAGATACGATGTTTCGTAAAAGTTGCACTTTTTATAGTTGAACCATTACCAATTTTTGTGTTTGATTGCTTAAGTGTTCAGAGAGCCTGGAGAGGTGGAAAATGGATGTTGGCTTAGAAGGTTAGTCCTTAGTGTTGTGATGGAAGATGTGATGGATGAAGCTGAGGATTTTTACAGGTGCATGGATAGGTGAGGTGAAATAATACTGCAAAATCTTATACAGCTGTTGTTTGTCTTGTTCTTTGTTACAGTTCATTCTGATGACTGGACAATGTAGACATATTCATTTTGCATGTTTGCATAAACAAGAGATGCAATTCTGTGATTCGTTGACTTCAAAGGGATTATGTGCTGTGTCGACGACTTGTTTGACATTAATTAGCATTTTATTTTCCAATGATTACTTTGATTGAATGTATCCTCTTGTATTATTTGGGGGGGGGTCCGTAGCTCAGTTGAGAGAGCGTTGGTCGATAAACTGAGTAGTCATTATCGCGACCCGGGTTCAAGCCTCGCTCAGGGCAAAAATTTATTTGAATTTTCTGTTAGCTGCCAGTGGCGCATTCTGTTGTGTTGTTTGCCTCGGGTCTGTTTAAAATAAGATCGCCCCTACCACTCCTGGCTTGGCCGAACCATGAGCGTTCCAGCACTTAGGCCATTAGTGTTAAGATCAAGTGGGCTTATTGTGTCCTGCTTACATAATATTCAAAAGAATACAATTTTATGTTAAATGGCTGCACTTGAGTGTGAACTGTTTTCTGTTTGGTTGTGTGAAGATTCTGTTCATGGTTGGCAAAGGCTATCTGAAACCGGACATGTCTCAGCTGAGGTCGGATTCACCAAAGGCGTTCAGAAGACTACTGCAAGATTCTATTCGATATAACGTCGAAGAAAGGCCTCTCTTTCCACAGGTACTGTGTCTCACTGCTATTATAATCAATGTTACACGTTTATGTAGTATGTATATATGTATGTAATGTATGTATGTATGTATGTATGTATGCGAGAAATAAAAAAAGTATGTATTCATGTGTGAATGTATGTTTGAGCACTTGTTATAGCGTCCCTTCAAGATTTCTATTCAGAGTCGCTTCCGACTACAGAGCAGACACTGAATCGGAGTTTTATGCCGAAGCGCATGAGCAATTGCTGGTGAAAGACTTGCTCAGGGTCCCTATGTGGTGGCTTGAAGTGGATTCGAACCTACAACCTTCCGGCTCCAAGGCATAGCCAGGAATTTACGATGGTCGGGTTATGGCCTGGCCGTTTGCCATCCTGACACCAACCCAACAGTATTACAGTAAATAAAAAGGGAATAAAGTAACAAATGGAATAAAGTAAGAAATAAATTGTTTCTGCAAACAATTGTTTTGTTTTTCTTATTTAAGTGGATGAATAACTTGTTTAAAAACTTTTTCCTAAGCCAATGGGGGTTTTAACCCCCGAAACCCCCCTTTGTCTACGCCACTGAAGACACCGAACCGACCCACTACACTGCCGCACCCCATTTGTAGTGTTTAGCAGGCTGGACTGTTAGTTGAGACGTTGGGGAGGGGCTTAAATCCACACCATGGCAGAAGTTTGGTTCAGATTTTCTGCTCCACCTGCACCCCAGCCAGCTTGGCTGTAATGAGTGCACCGACCGTACACTGTTGGTGGGAAGATGAGACGGCGAGGGAACCGGAATGTTTTAGTTTCAATTTAGTTTTTACAGATCAATTTTAGGTTTCTTATTGCGAAATTAAACGATTATTATTATTGTTTGGTTTTTTTCGCCCAAGGTATTTAAGATCCCTCAGGCTTTAAAACATTAATAAAAACTTTGTTGTTCTGGAGTTAACGGTCAATCGGGCATCCTCATCGGTCAGTTGTGCAAAAGTGCCTCGAAATGCGATAGCATTAACCCTTTGAACCCTGGGCCCCTGTAACTCTATGGATAATGCGGGAATCCGGGTTCAAATGGTTAAACTTCTGTGTGCAAATTGAAAGTCGCTGAAACAAGCGTGCTGTCTCTTTCCCCAGAAACAATGGTCAAACGCCGACCTAGTTCTGCCAAGAATTCCCGGCCCTGAGTGTTGATGGGACCAAGGGTTTCCAGTGCCACTGGATTAAAATCATGGGTAGTGGGGTTTCAGCATACTTGGTGATCTTCCTAGTGGCTGCCATCTCTTCTGCTGCTCCAGGCGTTTTTGAAGTGAGGTGAATATATGAGTTTGCGCACATGTGCACGCTGGTACTATTGTTGTTATCATTATTATTAATTTTGGATTAAAATTACAGTCGTGAAATGATTTGTTGTTTCCCTCTTCGTCGTTCAGATACTGGCGTCTCTCGAGACGCTTGTCCGCTCCCTACCGAAGATTCACCGGAGCGAATCCGAACCAACGCTGAACCGCAACTACCTTCAGGCCGAGGAATGCGACTACTTGTACACCTGCTCTTCCCCAAAGACTCCCGTCAACTTCCAGTTTGGCACGTTCACGTTCTTTCCAGGTGCTGCTGGCGGCGGTGGGGGAACGCTTGACGACCGGAGAGCTCTATTGTCTTGAGTGAGGAGGAGGAGGAGGTCCTCCTGATTTAGCAACTTCCGGTCTTGGAGTTGACTGTTGTTGTGATGCTGGTGGTGGTGGCGGCGGCGGCAGTGCTGAGTTGTGTTCTTCTACCTGAAAGTTACAAGATTATCTAGGTCTTGATTGCTGACTCTGGCTGCTTTATCTCTCTCTAACAACATTGCGTACGTATATATCTATATGTGTTGTGTATTTGTATACATGGATGGTATATAGATATGCATTTATATATTACACATATATGTGTTCGTATGTATGTAATTATGTGTGCGTGTGTGTATAGCTTGGGTTTTTGAGCAGGGAAGTCATTGAACGTGTGGTAATCTATAATAATTGTTGATGATTGATTTTTAATATGCAGTGACTGACTGCGCCAATGCGTTGTGGCTTCGGAACTTGTTGGTTAGCTCCTTACGAGTGAGATGTATGATGTTGGTGCACAGTGGTTTGTTTTGGAGCTCATTGAGTCAGGTTATCGTCAGTGATTAAAATCAAACCCTTATGACATTTAGTTGCAGTGTCCTTCAAGCCTTTCAGCCTTCTTAAATTTTCCAGTTTTTCCCCTCTAACTGCCCAGCTTGTGTTGCTCCTCATCACGTTGTCCTGTATCTTGACATCCAGTCTCCACCCTCTGAAATTTGTGACCACTCCTCATGTGCTGTTATGAACTTCCGAAACACCTCTGCCAGTTACTCATCCTCATGTCTAGTCTGCCAATCTCACCTCCTTTACGGGTTCACGCCTCTCCAGCTTCCAACTCATGACTTGAAACCATACGGTACTACCATCTATGCTATCCTGCTTCCATGTTGCTCAACGCTGTGACCACCATCATTAACAATTTCCACCGTAGCACCATGACGCCTCCTTGGCATGAACTCCCGGGTTCTCACCTGGCACCAGTTGTGGACCAAACAACCTGGATATTGCTGACTTGATTCGATATGATGTCGGTGAATAAGCTGGTCTCCTGATGTGGCCGAAACATTTTGAAGATTAACTGGCACATTACATCACGTAACACATTACATCACATAACGCATTGCATCACATAACACATTACATCATGTCACTTCAGTTTGATTTGTGCTCAAGTTCTTAGACTTCAACTTGTGGTTTTCTGGTAGAACACTTTTATTACGTGCGTCTGCTTGTCGTTTTTAACAGACGTCTGCAACGTTTTCTTTAGGATATATGCCTTTCTTGTTACGCTAGATGAGTGGCAGATTTCTTTAGAAACTTTGTTGAAAGCTTTACGTGTTTTACACACACTGGTAGTTCAAATTTGTTAAAATTCTTAGTGAATCGTGAATATTCTGCCAACTATGGTTTTATGTGGGACATATATTAAAGTAAGTTATTAAAATACACTCGTATGTATCGTAAATTATTTAGTGTTTTGGCAAATTTTGCATAACTAAGGGTTTTAAAACTTCGACGTGGATTTATTATCGTATAAATTTGTAGGACTAGACAGTTGTCTATGCGCCGAATGTTTTTCGTCTGACTGCAGTGTAAGATCTGAGAAATTTCCAAAGAAGTCCTTTGTCTGTATTAGTATTTGCAGTTTAACGTCACTGTGTGGTAGCAAAGACCATTAGCGATGCCCTCCTCCTTTATCCAGGCTTGGGACTGGCACTGGCAGAGTGCAACCAGTGGCGGAGTTAACCTTTGTCTGTGTAAATGTAGTTCTTTATGAAGAAGTCTTCCTTTCATCTGAGCAGGGTTTAGATGAATGCTTACAGATCTGTAGAACGGAACTATTTGTTGTGTTTGTGCTCATATATTTGTACACAGTGCGGACTCGTTAACGCAAAGTCTGTACAATACAGCTTGTGAACCAAGCCATACGTGCAAGCAGACCATGCATATAAAGCGGTGTAATGCTGAAAGTCAATATTCAGTGCTGCATGGCAGTGCTTTGTGCGGCGTCTTAACCAATGTGGTATGTTACGTTAGATGGGTCTTTTCGTGGAAATAAAACTACCTGGTACTTCGCTGAATTCATGGTTCTTGTTAATCACGAATGTGTATACTTGTCCACTCTGTAAATGTGTTTACGTTTGCACGGTTAGAAAGTGTCCTGTTGCATGCATGGAAGTACCAGTACCAACAGAACTGGGAGGTTAAATTGCATTTGGTGGCATGCACATAAGTGCAAGCACCAACGCAGTTCAGTACCAATGCGATTAGGTCGTGTTTACACGTGCGTCGAATGCTCCATGCTTCTGTGTGTAATACTATATCGTAATTGTAATCATGAATTTATGTAGCGCTGCCACTTGAAGAGAAACTTCACAGAGGTGCTCCCGACCTGACAGGCTGACACCAAGCCACAATCAAAAAGAGAATGGTTTTCAAATGCTTGTGGAAAATGGGCAGAGGGACCAAGAAGCATTCATTACGGAGACTGCTACATGGAGGCACATAACAGAGTGTCCTACTCTAACCCACCTTCGATTTGTGTACGTTTGCATATTTTTATCCTTTTATCATCCTTTCTATTAAATAAAATAAATTGGAGATGATGGCATATCGTAGAGTGAGCAGTTGATGACGATGCAATGCGTTGGGTTTTCGTTTGTTGGTCGTAATCGTCACGATTTTGACTTTTACGTTTTCAAATGTTGTTGAGTTTTTGATGGCTTGAGCTTTTCATTTGCTTTCAGTCTCAAAAGAATTCTGAAAGTATTTCAGTTTGTAACGTTGAATCAATGGCTTGCAGTCGTATTTTGCAGCAGTGTTGAGTCATTGAAGCAGAGTTTACCTTTCGGCTTGAAGCGACTTCTTAAAATTGCTTCTTTTGATATACTGAGTTGATAGGTGGTTTGAGCTTTTTGATGTGAGACTAAAAAGTCTCAAGGGAATTCTGAAAGTCTCTCCTCTCTTGACTGCAGGTTTGTTTGGAATGTCTACTGTTACAATCTCTATTGTATTATTGAAGCATGGCTAACATCATTTGTTGGCCTTTGATGAGTCACTTGATTTGAACTGTGGCTATGATGAGAAGAGTGCAGAATGTTTGCAGGAAATGGGGCACCAAATATCCCTTAGATACTCAACGAGTATAACAGACATTTTGTGCATATTCAGGCTAACATTAGCACTTAACAGCTATTATTTATGTATATATGTAAAATTCACTTCGTTCAGTATTACTGTTTTGTCACATGATCAATGACATACGATGAAATCAGCCTCAAGTTAAAAAAATGCCCGTCGTTATCATTGAAAAAATACAATTGTTTATATTTATTTTTTTAAATAAGAGTTTTAATCTGTTTAACTGCTGTTCTTATGATGATGTTTTCTTTTCGGTAATCTTGGGTTGGTTTGAGGTTTAGACGCAATTAAGTCATTTTGACATGGATTATATTTTGCAGCAACGTTGAGTCATTTGAGCAGTGGTTCCAACCTGGGTGCTACGTATGGCAGTTTGGCAGACTATGTTAAAAGTGTAAAAACTACTGATTATAAATGCTGACATAGTTGAATAACTGTCTTTGAAGATTATTGTTGTGCATAAATGGTCTGAACAATGCGGTTCATTACAAGGAATGTTCCTTGTTATTAAATTAAAAAAATAGATTTAAATAATTGGAAGTTGTTAGAGTGAACCACTGCATTGGAGTTACAGTACTGTCTTTGATGGCTAAATGCTTCCTCATTTCAATCATGATTTCAGCAGCTGTTTCAATTACATGGCTAATGTGCATTATTACATAAATTTCTTATACGTGCAAGGTCACACCGAAATGTGAATCTGAGGTACAGATAGTCAGTCGCCAAAGGAAGATAGAGTTAGATATCCAAGTACTTAAAAAACCAAGGAGAAATAGTAAGTTTTGATCCGGTTTTTGAAGGTAGGGAGTGAATCTGAGCTACGAGGCAAGAGCGGAAGCCGATTCCATTCCCTGGGAGCAGAGGCATGGAATGCACGCGAGCCCATAACTGCATATTCACATTATTCAGCGTGCTTTGTTGTGCACTTTCATTGGAGACACTGGGAGGACTTAGACAAAGTCCAAGTGTTTCCGCTTGCATTGCGTGAATTTATATACTATGCGAATACCTGACTGCTGTGAAAAGTTTCTTCTACAAAGTTGTACTAGTCATGTCACAGCTTTATAACTGTATAATACTTATAGATGTATCCATTGTCCTCTGTGTGTTTGTGTGTATATATGAGCTGTGTTCACTTGCATGTACTGTGCTGCCCGTTTTATTACCTACTGTGTAAGAGTAGCGAGAGTTTGGAACCTTGGATGTGATGTTGATCTTAGCCTTATCGCCACTAAGCTCTGTATTCGAGTTTTCTAAAGGTATTTCTATGTTGATAGGACGAGTTCCACAGCATTTGATTCCACCTGGTACTTAGCATCATTGCTGCATATATCCCTTGACTGTTGTCATGTTGGGCCTTTACATCTGATTGCACTTCATGAGGGGCCATCCATTTGAGGACCACGAGAGCTAATCCTCTACCATTTCTCTACAGGTGTTGTTATACCGCGAAAGTTCTTACTAGCTTCGTGGGATATGGACAATTTGGCCCTACGATCCGCCACAAGAAGATTTGTTTTCCACATTATTCCCCCTCAGAAGTTTTGCATCCTGAATATATTATATTATCTAGATAAGACTCAATACATCTTTGAATTACTGGTATATGCCCTAAAGGAAGCTTTGTGTGAAGTTTAACTTTGCAGATGTCTGTAAATATGTGATAGTATGCTCCCAACTCTTGTCTATAAAGTAATCACTAACACCATGTGTGGATAAGAATATCTAAAATTAATCGTGAAATGCAAACGATCTTGAATGAAGCTCTCTGACCTAATTCTGTTTAGATTTCGTGAATGACTTTCTCGCGTATTACAAAAGTTCAGTCAAATGTAGAATTGGAATAACTGAAAATTCGCAACTTTGGGTACCTGTGCTGTATATGTTTTTCTGCCTATCTGACATTGTTAATTATATCTTTTCCATTGTTAATTATATCTTTTCTTAAGTCAAATAAGTGGAGGCAAAACTTCCAAGGGGCAAAATATGGGTATCGAATCTTCCTGAAAGGGGGGGCATTATTGTAGGGTGCCAATGCTGCAATCCTACCAGGCTACCAACACTTAGGCTGAAATGTGGTGAAGACAGCTGCTACTGTGTTACTCCTATCTGCCAACTGTAACTCTTGCAAACATTTGTGAGTTAAGACTGATTCTCAAACTTTCTGGCGTTGCGAACTGGCTTTACCAGCACATGCCAAGTGCTTTTCATTTTCAAATTAGGGATGATGTTTTTATTAGCCATTGACTGCAAAAAATTACTGATTTTTAGAATCAAATATTTAGTGTCGAGTATTAGTATCGAGCGATATTGTGTTTTAAGTTAATGTCAGAAACAATTTTGCAGTTGTATAGATTTAACATTTTATCGAGTAAGATGATAATTGTCATTCGGGTTTTCATCCAAGGCCCAGTCAACTGTCAGCTGTGGAGCTGTTCTGGGCCATGGACCACAGTTTGTGTAGCACTAGGCTGACACCATTTTACGTTTAAATGGCAGGATATCAAATAATGCGAAGACTATTTTACTGATCATCATTGCCACTGACATAGGACCATAATTACTGTAATTTTAAACCTGGAAGCAGTGTAGGAATAGTCCCAACACTGTGGTTGAACACAGGAATATTGTTGATGATGAAATAATTTAAGGAGCTAACTGGGTGAAAACGAAATGAAATCGAGGCAAGGTTCTGTACTTCTGTTGACTGAGTTAATTTTTTAAATGGTCCCCTGCCGTGAAAGAGATTGGGAACTAATGCACTTGAACTGCTTTTTTTTATCTTGTAACTAGCCCACCTCAGTTTTTTTGGTCAATTCTTGGATTGCCTTCTGAAGAAGGCTGATATTTTCAGCAACCGTTGACAGCCGGGTTGAACATCTAGCATAATTTGTCTCTCGATTACTTGAACATGTACATGTATATTAAGACTTATAATGGATCACAGATTCGTAAAGTATAGGCCCCTGACGTGGGGTAGTGACTGTGTGGTAGGTGAAGCCCAGCTGGGTCTGGGTTGAACTGATAGAATGTTGAGATGTATTTCACGTATTGCAGTGTACATTCGCATATTTTCATTATGTCTCGTGTCTGCTAAGTAGTTTGTCGGCTTGATACCTGCTGTGATGATATGACCTGCTTTGCAGATAATTGTTAACATTCACTTTACCACATTTTGTTGATTCGCTTCGGAGTGCCTCGGTAGGTAATATGCTGCGTGCATAACTTGAACAAATTTTTCGTAGGTTCTTCCGTAGTCTTCGTGCCTCTAGAGAAACCGGATGTTTTGTTGGAGCATTTCAAGGAGAGTTGTTGTCCGTCGTAGTCTAGACTCTTACTGTGGTGTTCACCACCTCTTAAGATTGGAAATTGGTGTTTTTACTATCGACGCTTGTGCTAGGAAACCACGACCATTATGCTGGTGTAAGACTCGCATGGGTTGTGTGAGAGACATACACTAGATGCACATCTGTCTTGCTACTCTGGCAATCTATGAAGAGGTCTTCTTCGGCGGTTCAATGCCATAAATGTTTTGTTTGCTTGGTTTTATGTGGGTAAATTGTACCAAAGTGGGTGCCTGTTAGTGTTAGGGTTGTGATGTGAAACAAGTGTCAGCTAGGTAAGCAAGGATCTGTGTGAACTGTTAATGAGTTTGCTGTTCGTTTGTCTTGAGCTGCTTAATGTTTAGAAGACAAGTCTGAGGTTTCTGGGTGTCCTCATTTCTCAGATACTGCTGCAACAATTTTTAGTTTGTAGCAACGTGAGAGAGACAGAGACAGAAAGACAGAGAGAGAGAGAGAGCGCAGTCTAACAATGATCTGGCACCTTCATTTTTTGGGTGATTTGGCGAGTGCTGGCCAAGACGTCTGATTGTTCTGTCAGTGGATCTGACTTGCTTAAGTGCATCTAACTGTTAGTTGTTGTTGTTTTTGTCGGTTGTCCTGACATTTTCGAATGTATTTCAAAATAACGTGCAGATTTGTGCGATTTCATTGGTAACTTTGTCGTCATTATCTGCCACAGAAATTTCGAATGCAGTTAACTGATACAGCGTGCATCAAAAGGGAAGCACTGGGACAGGGACAGTTAGCGGTTCAAATCAATGACAGCTGTACAATTGTACATGGCCATTTCAGTTGTAGTTCAGTGTCTAGTTCAAAATTACGTGTCATTTACGTTTCAATTCGCTAACTGAATTTATCATGAAAAGAATGTAAAGAACGGCTCTGTCTATTGGAAAGACAAGATGCAAATGTGACAACATTTCCCATGTGGGTTTCGTTTGCATTGTTTGTAGGATAGCATATGAAGTTACTGTTGGGAAGATAGTTCTGTTGTTACTTTCTTGTTAGATTCTTTCTGCCTCTTGACCCCTTTGAATGGGAAAGCAGAGGCTGCTAGTAGGTGAAAAGACAGTTGTAGGCTACATCTGAGTTGGTGATTGATGTCATTTGGCCAAAAAGTGCGATAAATCCTTAACTTATCCTTCTCTACTTTCTTACTGATTCTGGGGTCGTGTGTGTTCACTGCGATTTTTATAGTTCTATATCAGTCATAAGTAAATACTCAGTTGAGAATGTCCAGTGAGTTGTTATCTGTGTTAATAATCTTTGACAACCGCTAGTAATGGTTGCTATCCCTGCCATCTTCAGATTCGTGAACTTCACTGTTGCGGGTTGACCCGATATTATTTAACGCGAGTTGTTCATGCACGTAAAAAACTGCTAGTCTGTTGATTCATGAGGAGCTGCTAGTCATTTTACGCGTTTAGCTAGTTGAAAAATAAACCGATATATTTTATACAAATTTTCATTATGTGGTGCTTAATTTTAGCTGGATTGCTTGTTCAATGAGTTTTTGCTAGTATACTTGAGGTCAGCATTTTTATTTGACAGTATTCTGAGTCTGTGGCTTCTGTTTTTGCTTTTAGAGTAACCTGAGCTATTTTAAAGCTGCTTGATCTGTTGATCAGAGGCTTGTTGTTCCTGCAGACTCCGTTTGTGTATTTCATAACTTTGCTCGTGTGACGTGGTCCAACAGTTTACTCGTATGGGAACAAAATCAAACAGGAATGACTTATACTAATGGTAATTGACGTATGTGTGTGTTTCATGAAAAAGTAATTTCTTTTTTGGAAACGAAGATTTCCCGTTGGTGTTCGGGATATTCTCAGATATTGTTAACAATCTGTTAATTTTGTTAGATGATATGAGTTCGGTTTTCCATGTCCTTTTGGGGTCTTGTGAGAACCGAAGGATTTCGATGGAAATGTAGTGTGTGGTGTGCAAACAAGATTTGAACGACTTTGTTATGATGTCGTTTTTTGCATAAATTCTGGCCAGAGCAGCGTTGTCTGAGAGGAACTATCGTATCATAAATGATTGAAGAAAGTTAACCTTAAATTGCCAATTGCTGCATTTGACACAGCTGATCTTGTGCCAAAATCAGGCTGATTGTACAATAGCTGAAGCAGCTTTAGGACTTAAATTTATGATTATAGTCACTTCAATAAGCAGCCCTGTATGAGCCAAAGAGTCAGTGTCTTGGTTGCAAAATTTTTCACTGGTTACATTATCATTGCTGTTTCTGTACTAAAGCGTAAGGCTGTACCGCTACATCGTAATTGGTTGATAAATCAGTTCTTCGTTTTGCTGCTCACTGCTTGCCAGATTATGTATTATTGCCATGTGGTAATACAATTGTGTCGTAGTTTAATCATTTTATTCAGTATTGCATATTCAAATTTTTGCAGTTATTTTCAATAACATAAAATAATTTAAATGTGAAACATCGACTACCGTATGTTTTGTTTGTACCGCATTATTTGACAACTACCCAGCGGATCCACCCACCACTTCTATATCACGGCGAGTGTGAGCAGCAAAACGTGTGCTTGCGTTGCAATAGTAAGTTTTTTGTTTCGTAAGTGAATGTTTTCACTAAACTAATAAGGAAATAATTGGTCTCATAGTAAGTACGTATCGGCTATTTCAATGATTGGCTGTAGTGTGTACACGGTATAGGCGTGATCGGCGAAGTGAATGATGTTGGTGCAGCTTTACTAAATGGTGCAATAGAACCAAAGAATGAAGTGAAGATGTAGAGTTTGCTGTTATCATAATAACTGCTGTTTATTTGTAGCACTTGGTAGTTAAGAGCTAAATGGCCGAGTCATGCTGATGCAGAAATAGTCATGCAATTTAGGGATATATTGTATGCCTGCGAACTGTTATACATTGCAGCATGCCAGAGTTCTAGGTATGATGTATATTGTCATATATGTTTGACTGCTGTGTTATTATTATTATCATCATGAGTTAGTACATTAGTAATATCATTATTTAACTATAACTGTTGTCATCGGATTTGATGCTTTGCGTGGCTCGTTACCTCATTTTATTTTTGATAAGTTGTTATTATACTGGGATTCGAATGTTGTTACAAGGCATATCTACTACGTCTGCTCTCAGCCATCACTCTTTATCACAGCTCTCTTTCCGTCTCTCTCTCTCATTCTCTGTCTGTCTCTCTCTCTCTGTCTCTAGGTCTTTGCTTTGTGGCATTATGGTTATTGTTCTGCTGTTACTGATTGCTTATTAACAGATCTGTCCTGTGAGTATTGTGATATTACATTGGCTCTCTGAACGTCGGAGCAATTGCTGTCTTCTCTTCTCATGTTATACGCTCGCGACTTTTGATCGGCTAAACAATTTTTAAAAAAAATTCTCACATTTGCTATAGCGCTCCTTCAAGCTCCCTACTCAGAAGCGCTCCCGACTACAGTACGGACCATCAGAGTTTCACGCCGCAGCGCATGAGCGACTGCAAGTGAAAGGCTTGCTCAAGGTTCGTATGCAGCGGCCTGAGGTGAATTCGAACCTGGAACCCTCCGGCTCCAAGGCACCAAACCCACCGCTACAGCCCACATGTGAAGCTTTTGAAACCAGTTGTTAAGGCAGGACATACATTGATCAATAAATCATGACTAAACTAAAACATTTTTATTCAAAAGACACCGAATACCATTTACAATCGTATTGCACTCTATCGTAAAACTTGTCGTAACATCTATGTTTATATAATATACATACATATATAATTATCTATATTAATTATATATGTATATGTTTATATATGCATATGTATATAACATCAAACATCAAATTTTTGTGGGGAGGGGGCAGGTAATCCGTATCAGACTGCAGCTAACCAACTATTTTGGTGCGTAACCAGTTAATATGTAAAACCATGTATTTTTATTCGAGCTTTCTTCAACCGTCAAATACTGTAACACAAAATGCAGCCTAACTACAATGATTAAAGATCTGATTGACATACTGGACTGTTGATCTATTGAAACAAAAATTATCTTCAACGATGAGTGTGGACTAAACATGACTGGGAATAAATGCAGGGCGCTAAACATGACTGGGAACAAAATGCAGCTCATCGTTAAATTGTTCAACACACAAACTTATCCAGTGACCGATTTAATTAAAGTTCACCTGAGAGCAGACTGACCCGAGGACATTCATCACACAAGTTTTACATGAACATGCATTTTTGCTGATCTTGTGCTACTCAAATTGCCACTTTGTAAGGTATATATAGAACTGGACATATGTAATTATTAGCAGCCTTTAGATTCCTATTTAAATACATTCCAGTGTTTACTGGGATCTTGAAGCAAACCTGCTGGGGATAGATTTTGATGCCTTAAACTCGTCCACTAGAAGCCACTGCAATCAAGAAGTTAGCGGGGAAAAATGTGGGGAAATAAAATACATCGTATTTTGCAAATAACCGGATCTCATTCACGAAGAACATGCCGTAAACTGCTTGAATAATATTTGCTGACCGACTTCTCGATTTTTCATCGATGGACGCTCGAAGCATTGCTGATTATAATTATAGATGGTGAACAAGCCACTCAATAGCAGAGTTCTCCTTGCAGAAGTTGGGAACATACCCTTTTTCTACCCGATGGTTCAGTCAATGGACACATGGTGAATCTATTTCTAAAGAATTTCTGCCACAGTGCTCCAACAAACTTCCAGGTCATAGGTACTTGGTAGTCCAGTTCATAGTGTCTGGCTTTTGCAGAGCTCTAGTTTAAAAAAAAACTATATGGATGTTTGCCTCGACTTTCACAAATATCAGTAAAATTAGAAAATCAGATTTACCTAAAAACTCAAGCAACTTCAGTGTGATAGTTTTTAAAAATTGATAAACGTGCAAGAACGTTTCCAACTAATTTGGCAATGATATATATGGCAACCATCAGGAGTCTTCTGCAGATTTAGTGACTTTGTTTTTAAACAATGCAGTACCTTTCTTTACAGTCTTCCGTAGCCTATAGAGGGGAGCACCATGTTCCTGCCTTTGCTCCAACCATGTTGTTAACACATGGCCAGAACAATGCAGGTCTGGTTAATTTCAGCAATGTGCCAATATATGGTAAACTTATAAAAAGCGTTCATTACAGCCAAATTAAATGCAAAAAGTGTTTGAGACCTGCATAGGCAGCTTGTCAAAATTTCTAGTCAGTAACCAGCAAAATGAGGAATCAAATTTAAAAAACTGTCAAGTATAAGTATTCAGACCTAGAACACTGTTTGCACGCTGGTGCCTCGTCATGTTTGTATGCAGACACTGGTACCAGACAATTTACACATCCTACGATGGGATAAATTTATTCCAGTGTAAGCAAAAGCTTTCACTTTATCATTTGGACAGAGGACCAAGAAAGGATTTTACCCTGTCATCATCATTTCCTATATTAAACCAGCCTACTAAGTTTCCCTTCCTGAAAAGGCACTGCCAAACATCCAGAAAGCTCACAGTGGGAAACGTGGTTGAGCCTGTAGAAGGATCCAACAAATTCTGGGTTACGTAAACGAAATACAGCACTTCCAGAATATTGGCAATATCGGATTTTGCTGTTTTTAAACGACAGCCTCCGCCCTTTTCGTTTATCTGGAACGGATTGAAGCAGTCTTAAACAAGTGCATCAACAATCTGGTGTTAATAACCACCATCACTTAAAACTTACACAAGTATCTGACTTGTATTATTTATCAGCTCAAAGAAGCAAGATTTAAACTATGTTAACACTTGTTTAATCCATAATGGCTAGCACTTCGCCATTATTAATATTATTATATTATTGTTACTGTTTCAATACCACAAAGTACGTATTTCTATGATCCATCGGGACTGCAAAAATTGGAGTGTTCTGTTGACAATATTATTATTATTATTAATACTTTTATTAATATTATTGTAATTATTACCTCTAATTACGACTATCTTCATCAATACTCTTAAACACAGATGGTGATAGTGTCATTGATTTTGAGATGCCACTTATAGAAGAATTGGTTACTGAATTCAACAAACATGCACACAAAATTCTGTTTAAATAATAAACAATGAAAAACATTAACTAAATTTCTGTGTTCAATAGTGCAGTTTTAAAGGATGCCATTTTAACACAGGTCTAAGGTAGGACAAGTAGATATGTAAGGGGTCATTGCGCAATTACATAGCACGAGGGAGGGTGGTGGTGTCCTTCAAAATGTTACGAAACGTTATGTGGTTTGGTGGGTGTCGGGAGCTAAACGTTACGTAACGCTTTCATCAAAAGTTTTATTGTAAATGAATTTGAAATAAACATCAAATGACACTTGACGTGTGATATGATCATAGACAAAAACCGAAGTAGCCAAAGAATATACGGAAGAAGACAGCAAAGTAATTATCTGTACTCCCGTTTTTGTATACCGGACTTTGTATACCGGATACCGCTTTTCAAATTCTTTGGATCTTTCATAGTTTTACCATCGGAACAACATAGTTATTCACCTTTGATTCATGACCTCAAGTACCCACTTTAAAGCATATTTATTTAGTGGACACGAATTTCAAACATTTAAAATTGATGCCCGACAAAACTGAGTGCAATATTTGAATTAGGCCCAATAATTATCGAAGTACACAGACTGAGCAAATATCGTAAGTAGTTCATGTTAATTTTGGTCACTTATTAATAAGCAATGTCGTAGTCTGTGAAACTTTTTAGCAGTTTTTAAAACCTTTTACTCTTTGTGTAAAACTTTTAAAAAATTGCATTTAAAACATGACTGTCGTCATTTATATGAATAAAACATGTATTTTAGGCCTACTATCAAATTCTAATTTACATAGGCCTACTATATCAAATTCGCTAACCACCAAAAAATGTGAATTATAATTGCGCATTCATACAGGAAATCTATAATGATTTTCATAACAATAAATATGTAATGCTGGGGTGAGCAGGTCTTGGGAAATGTTACAAAGCGTTACAGGATGGGTGAAAAACTCATTTTCGGCTTTACGTAATTATGCAATGACCCCTAACTTTTCATTTTATTCAGCAAAAAACCCAACAAAGACACTGAATAAACAGACAATAAAGCTATCAAGATCCCATTAGGTACTCTGCAAAAACAGTTCTCAATCTTTAATTAAATATGTACTATTGACAATTCAGCATTTTCAATTACGCAACCAAACTCACATGACTAACTGAAAACAGTAACTGCAAAAGCAGTAGCAGTGCTGGGGGGGCTAAGCCCCCTCCCCCAAAAAGGCCATCCATTTTTTTCCCATGTAAAAATAACATTTTTGGACGATTAACCCCCTCTAGCCCCCCCCAAAATAACCGAAAAGGTACGCACAAGGTTTGGCAGACAGCTTGGCGGTCACGGAAAAGGACCAGTTTTCCAAGATTTCAACCAAATGACAAAAAAAAAGGTCATCAGAAATTTTGACAGGCGAAATGAAAATTTACGGGCAAAATGGAAATTTTTCTTGAGATTTTGGTCGATGACTAAAAAAAGTCATCAGAAATTTTGACAGACGAAATGGAAATTTTTCTTGCGATTTTGGCCGATGACTAAAAAAAGTTAATCAGAAATGTTGGTGACTGAAAATGGAAAATTTTCGCCGCAAATTCAGCCCCCCCCAAACTGAAATCCTGGCGCCGCCACTGCGCAAAAGAGGTTTATTACGGTATGACCAACAATGTTGCTACATTGCAAATAATTAACATTTAGAAGTCACTCGGATCTCGCACGTTTTTAGCTGCGGCTCGGCTTGAAGCACACTGCAAATACTTAAAACATTTTAAACGTCACTGGTATCACACTCTTTAGCTGTGGTTGGACAGGGAGCGTCTCGAAGAAGCTATCTCTTGAAGCGCTGCATAAATCCTCAGAATGAATTTTTACATGTTGGGGCCACATTGATTGGGCAGCACGTCAAAAACCTATTTACGATTCATGAAACTCTAACAGTGCATAGAATACTTCAGGTGTTTTTATGAACAATACCGTTGAACTTAACATGAAACTTGAGCATGTGGCTCATAGAGGCTCACATTTGAAGGCTCGCAAAGAGAAAAGAGTCATGACTTTAGACAGAACTTCAGAGTTGTGCACATTGATCACAAACCAACCGGGATCGGCAACAGTAAACGAATACACTGTATAAGCGAAGAGGTAAACGAGTGATGATACGTTTCCATATGACAATGATGGAATGCTGCTGTATGCGCCAAAACCTAATTTCACAGCCGCTGAAATGGCTGCTGAACTTGCCAAGGTATGAGTGTACAGTAATTTTCAGCTATCTCTACATAGGGCAGCATGTTGCAGTGCTCAAAATTACAGAACTGCTCTAGAATTCCTGACTTTGTTTATTAAGTAAGAAATAGTTATACTAAACCACGATCTTAGATACGGACCTAGTAAAAATATTAACAGTAATTGGCTTTAAAGTGGCATCTACCAGCATTCTGCTTGAGCAGCAGATTCTTGTGCAAAAAAAGGCTTTAAGTCCATTGTGTCTTTTAAACTGATCTGAATGGTAAGTTAGGCAATATTCAAACAGATCGAAATATAACATTGGCGTGCTGCAAAAGCTGACGGAAAATTTAAAGTGCTCGATTTTCATGAAAGGGACTAACTCTGAACTGGAAAATATAGGCTACGGACAAACGCTACAGAATGATACGGGTATGACAACCGGTAAAATTAACATTACTGGCACTGAACACAGTATATATAACAAGGTAGCAACTCAGTGTAAATGTCTGTGCAACAGAGCAACGTCGATCTACATAATAACCAGCTACGATACAACATAGCTCGTATGTCTGTCAATTTCTAAAGCTACATATTTGCAACTGAAACACAAAACCTCACTACCACTTGTGCAACAACTGGTTCAGATGATTGAACAATCGAATACCATGACAACCAGTTGCTTAGCAACGACAATCCAACAATGTAAACAGCTGTATGGTTTAACACAATCAGCCAGGTTACTGGTACCAACTTTTGTAAACAAAGTGGCAGCTTTTGATGTAATAGATTACAGTTCAGCACTGTAAAAAAGAAGCATTTTAACCGAGTAAATACAGTTGAGAGATTTTACTCTCTTTGACTGAAGTTTTAGAATGCCATCCAAGAGACCTCACTACCAAAGTTTAAGATTTTTATCTGCACCTGAACACAGCTCTAAGACAGTTCTGTAACGCTCCGATGAAATGCAACAGGCATACGAGTGAAGTCACGCACCAGCAGTCAAAACTATACACAACAGTAAACCGTAAAACAGTTATTCTGTTCACCAAAACTTGAAACACCGTGCCTGCAAAGTACCAAAAAAATCTACAGAAGATTATCAAAAAGAAAACACAGATTCTGAGAGGTCGATTTAACCCAAAAAAGAAATACACGCAACACGCTTCTTTCCTTTTATCGAATGCATCAGACAGACGGGAATACTTCCCGACGTTGCACGTTGTGGTTCGTACGAAGCAGTCAGGAAGGAAGTCCTAGCAGTTACTATTATTCACGGTAAGAACAAAGTCAGACAAAAATCACTGCAGTGCATTTTAGATAGAGAGCATTTACCTAGTCACACGATTGCGAGCATCAGCTCTTCCCCGCGCACGACTCCTGCCTCAAACTGTCGCACGACTTCGGCGCCGAGTCCTCCGCACCGCCGTCCAGAGTTTGGCAAGCCGGACGCGACCCTTTCACGTCGCTTGACATCGTCGTGCTCACCACTGGCCGCCGCTCCAAACTATTGCTCGAACAGATTGCCGGTGAATTCTGCGTGACGCTGTCCTTCTTGACGGGACACGTCGACGGGTATGACCGTGTCTCAAAACTGAACGCTGGGTCAGCATTTGAAGAAGCCGCTGGACCCAATGCTGTGGGAAGTGGCAGTGGCGAAGTTGCGTCAACGTGAACTAATCTCTCCGACGCAGCGCAAGTCTTTGCCGGGATGACGTCGTCCGACGCAAGACTTCCGTTGTGAGATGCGTAGGGAGATGGAACGTGGGTTGGCTTCACGGAAGCATTTCCATCGGACACTCTGGCCAGGTCGCTGGATGACGAACCGCTGCATGCGGCCACATTACGAGCCGTTGAGGGACCGCAGGCAGATGCCGCGATTGCTACGCCGCCGGGTGAGGACTTTGGTGCGCTGGTGGATGCAACGGGAGCAATGTTGACAGCCTTCGCTGATGCATACAAAGTAGTCACCGGAGCGCTGTTGCCAGATGACGTCTGCATGTTGCTGATAGCATCATGGGTATTTGCAGGCTTTGCTGAGGAAAGGGATTGCTGCTGCTGCTGCTGGTGTGCAGAGCTGGAAACAACTGGAGCATTTACAGCCTTCACCAATGAAATACCCGCTGATGCTAAATCGGATGAAAGCTGTTGCCCAGCGCTTGAGACAACAGGAGCAACATCCTTCGTTGCTGTGGCGGACACTGATGCCAAAGATGCACCTGCGGAGGATTGCTGTACGCAGGTGGAAACGACGACCGGAACATCCGCAGTATTCACTGACGCCAAAGGAGCATTGGCAGGAGGAGGCTGCTGTACACTGCTCTTGGAGACAATAGGATCAACTGCAGTCTTCACCGAAATACTGGATACTGATGCCAAAGAAGCATTAGTGGGAGGCTGTTGCTCACAGCCATTAGAGACAACAGGATCAACCGCAGTCTTCACTGATATACTGGACACTGATGCCAGAGGATTATTAGAGGAAGCACAGCTACAGGAAACAGCAACACTCGGAGCCTCTCCCAGTGCAGATAATGGTGCCAACGGGGCACCTCCAGAGCATTCCTGAGCTCCAATGGAGACAACTGGAACAGCAGCACCAGTCTTCAATGGTGTGGAGACGAGTGCTGCAGGAGAAGCGCCCTGTGGATTGCTGGGCACGTATGAGGTGGTCACACTAGACGTACCCAGTACCTCCGCTGCAACATTCCTGCACAGCTTGCCATCAACAGCTGAATCTGTTCCTGTGTTCTTGAGACTCTGCTGTTCCCCTTTCACTGCCGAGACCTCTTCACCCCTCTTATCAGTCAGCAGAACATCCTTCTTCTCCTTGTTCGGAACTAAGCAATCAACGCCTTTCTCTTTCTGTTCTTCACACACCAATTGTACTCTCCTGACCTCGGAAGATCCACTTGTACCGGTACCAGAAAGGACATCCTTATCCGCAGAACATTCTGTCGCATGCGCAGTCTCAGAACTCATCTTCAAATCACTTCCGACTTTGTCAGCCAGTTTTCCGCCATCCGCCGTTGCAACAGCCACTTTCGTGTCCGCAACAGCAGACGACCCCACCGTCGCCGACCCTCGTGCTTCACTGCCGGCCAACGGTGAACATTTTGATGTAAGCTGCAAACCGCTCGATGCCAACGAAGAATCCTGGGATGCACGTCCAACATTAATCAGCATCTCGGAACAAAATTCTGCCGTTCTCGAGAATGCCGGCCCAGAAGCTGGAGAGGTAGTTCCAGGTTCCGTCGGCAAGTCTTTGGACATCAAATGTTTGGATGCAGTTTTTGCATCGTCAGATGTCGGCTGCGACCCTCTGGACTCGATCGAACAAAGATCCACCTCTTTAGATCGCAATAGTGCAGCGCTTGACGCCTGCAAGACATTATCCTCAGCAGCGGTACCTCTGGAAGCCGGTTGCGTCGGTTCAACCACCAATTCAGCATCCTTGACCACTTCCTGATCTCCCTTGACGGAGGACACCTCTTCCGTATCCCCCACCGTCAATTCAACCTCTCTAAAGAACGTGTGGGGCTCACCCATCGACAACATCGCTTTCGACTCATTGAACGCTCCCACGCACGTATCTTTGACGAGAGGTGAGCTGCCCACGACAGCTTCTAACCCGCGAGGAAACTCATCCACGGTTTCGCTCTGCTTCTGCCGTTCTTTCGGCGACGATTCGTGAAACACTTCGAGATCCTCCTCGCTCGTCAGCTCCACCACGGTCGACGTAAAGTACAGATGTTGCTCCTCGTCCGGAACCGACTTCTTCTTCGGAGGTCGCGGTTCCGGCTTCATGAGCATCCACGGATGAACGAGAAGCGAGTCGAGAGGAGGTCGCTGAGACGCATTGATAGACAGACATTGGCCGATCAAGTCTTTCACTTCTACAAATTCATTCAATCAGTTTTAATGACCATTATGATTAGAACACTAGACTCTTAAAGTGTGTCATCTGGAATTTCAATCATGTAATCCGAAGCCTATTTCCACCTATTGTTAAAAGTCCGTATGCTCTGCGTTCGCGACCACACGACTTTGAACTGCCTAGAAAAGATTACTTTAATTTCGTCTCTCATGTTCTTTTTAAGACTGTTCGCAGTGTTAACTCTAGGAACCAGAAATCTATCTTTCACATGCTTCCAGCCTGAATTCTGTGGACACTCGTTACTTTAGCCCATTTACTTCTTTAAAATACTTTTGTTTCATGTAATAAGTTGCGGTATGTCAACTTAGTTTTTCTTGAATAAACGAAGTATATATAACACGTTTATTAAGAGACGCCACCTAGTGATGAACGCATCAACCGATGGCAGTGAGCAACTGCGAGTGAAGGACTCAAGTCTCAAAGTTCCTACGCAGTAGCCTGCTCAGAGGCTCGAACCTGCGCTCCAAGCTAACAGGCAATACCAGGCGCTCTAGCCAATCGGCTACAGTGACCCACTTGCTCTAGCCAATCGGCTATCGTGACCCACTTGCTCTAATCAATCAGCCACTGTCGCACATAAAATCGCATTTGTAGTAGCATTATCATAATAAATAAATTGATATAAATATTGATGTAAATATTGATGTCTTTGTCTAATCAATTATATACTTCCGCTACGCATTACTCCATAATTTGCTACTTTTGTCTTGTAAATATTCTAAACACGCATATTAAGCACCATTGTTTCATTGTAGCATTTCTTGCTTCTACTACCACGTTCATTTGATAATCATCACAACATCCATGCCTACAGTTGCTGTTACTCCAACTTTGCCCTGGCTTCAGTTGATCAGATGTTGTCAAGCTATGGATGCCCTCTTTGTTTCGCCAGCATCTAACCGCCTGCTTCTCAACACTTCCAAGACCCAATTTATCTGGCTAGACATCAACAGTCACCTATAACGGCCGTTGACCTGTGTTTGGTCGCTAGAGGCCTTCCCACATATTTACCATCCTTGATTGGGTCCAAGATTTGGAGGTCATTCTCTACCAAGAGCCTACTTTTTCCATACACATAAATCAACTCATCCACGGCTGCTATTATCAACTTCGCCAGTTGCAGGTTGTTTCCCGCTCCATGTCCATCAACACTTCAGCCAACCCTCATCCATGCCTTTGTAACTAGCAGACTGGTTCACTGCTGCTCTATCCTGATAGGCTTACCCTTGCTCTAATTGCCCGTTTTGACTGGTGCTCTGTTCCACTGTTCACCTTATTCGGCACATCCTAAAGTATGCCTCTGCCGCAGTCTACATGCATGACACGCTACACTGGCTTCCAGTCATGCAGAGTATCTCCTATAGAATAGAGCTCTGTACTGGTCTGGCGGTGCCTTCTTGCTAGCGCTTCTGCCTATTTGATTGTGTGCTTTGTCATCCAGTCTCAGACACAAACAGCAGATGAGCCTTTCATGCCTCTGGTTACCTGCGCTAGCACCTCAAGTAGGCAGCTTAAGGGTGCTATATAATATATATATACACATATTTCTTATATGAATGAATGAATGAATGAATGAATGAATGAATGAATGAATGAACACCCATCATTCCACTATACACGTCCATTCTACGTAAAAGTTTACACTTTACATCTATAAAACCAGTTCCATTGCATTGGTGCAATGGTGCTCATTGAGTAAGATAACGTAGCAAAAGTAAAAATCATCCACTCATAATATTGTGATATATAATATATATAATTATAAATACATATGTATAATTATATATACATATAATAATTTTATATATAAAATTATATATATAACAGACCTTGAGAGACCTCCTTCCGAAACACCGGCTGAGCCTCGACAATCTCCTCATCGTGCTCAAAAGGAATATCACCGCAGACAATGTCAAAGAGAAGGATTCCAAGAGACCAGACTGTAGCTGGGACAGCATTGTACCTCTGCTGCCTAATCCACTCGGGCGGACTGTACACTCGAGTCCCTGAGCATCAATCAAACAATCAACAATTAACGTATACCATAATATGTATAACAACAAAACTGGAGATATTTCAAAAATAAATTATGCTACAGATTTAAGTTGCAAGCAGAGGTGACTGTTGAATGTTGATACACAGACATGAAGAACAAAACACATGTTTAACACCCGACGCCCCAAAAGATTACACTGTTACACTGCGTATAATTCCCGGGGTCACTCCGCGTTGTTCCTTAAGAACTTCAAAACTGTCTTATTTAGCCGTGGTTGGGCTGGGAGCGCTACTGATTAGCCCCCCCTTAAAGAGGTGCTATATACATAACGATGCCTAACAGGCTGCCGTGCAATATATTACAAATTGTTTAACATGTTTATCATGTGTTCCTATCATTCTATGTAATCATTAGCACTGCTTTCTGTCAGGGTGATTTGAATAAAAGACATCATTATTATTCAGCAATAGCATGCTTGATGCGAATATTCAGCCTGAAATTTCCAGACACAAAACTTATTTGAGCATATTGTAATATAGTAATTAATATAATGCCCTGCCGCATATGATAAGAACAATAAAGTTAAGCAATTTTCTCAAGTACAGCAAATCTTCTTTAGTTTTACAATGCTAGTATTCCTCTTCACTTCTTGTGAAAAATACCAAAGTGTTTAAAACATATTAACATAGACAATATGAAAATGTTCAGGTCTTTTGTACATGTAATCCATTCAGTGACATTCAGGACATACTGCAGGTTCGAATCCACCTCAAGTCGCCATGTTGGGACCCTGAGCAAGCCCTTCACTCGCAATTGCTCACATACATGTGTGCTTCGATGTGAAACTACAGTTGTGTCTGCGATGTAGTCAGGAGCGCCTCTGAGTAGACAATCTTGAAGAAGAACCCTAACAAGTGCTCACTGCTCATACATACATTTAGCAACAAACATTTAAAATGCACAAGGAATTAACGTGCACAGCGCTGCGGCTGCACTCCTATGTTGGCCCCTCCTGCTGGAACCGTCTTCCACACAAACTACACCTTGAGCTTCTCAGTCTCTCTCTCCCTCTGTTTAGGAAACGCCTGAAGACCATACTATTCGTTAGCGGCAGTGCTATCTAGGGTCGGGAGCGCTACTGAATCTGTAAGCGGCGCTATATAAATGTTCAATTACAATTCCAATTACCTTCAAATTCGGCGTAGATGCTGTCCTTCAGATAAGCACCAGAACCGAAATCAATCAACTGCAATTTCCCGGTGTTCAAATCGATCAGGATATTCTCATCCTTAACATCCAAATGTACGACGCCAGCCTTGTGAATCTGTAAGACCGTGTCCACAATCTGGGCGAAGAAATCGCGCGCCACGTCCTCCGGGAGCGGACCATTCTCCGTGATGAAGTCGAACAGATCCTTGACTAACTCTCGCCGTTCCATCACGACGACGAAGCTGTCTGACTTCTCGTAATAATCCAGGATCTTCACGACGCCAGGAACGTGCGAGACCATGAGCATGAGGTGAACTTCGATCGGAACCTTCTGTCCCTCCAACTGAAACATTACCAAAGAAATCAAAATCAAATCAAATTTACTGCTCCCAAAACAATTACAATGGTTGTCCCTATGGCTCGATCTTCCACAGTGCTGCACAGAAGCTTTGCTATGGTCGGTCTGTCTTTCTGGAATAAGTTACAGGTCTATTGGTCTCCATAATGAACTTCTTTGTCATTCTTTGCCCCTTTTCCGCAAGCGTTTGAAAACCATTCTCTTTGATTGTGGTTTGGTGTCAGGTCGGGAGCACCTCTGAGGAGTTCTCTTAAAGGGGCGCTATATAAATGTACAATTACAATTTACACGATATGACTAAAATGATGATCAACCATGTGATTAAAATTAATGCGCAGAGTGGAAACTAAGGAAACAAAAGGAGCCCAGAAGGGAAGATCCCATAAATAGTTGATAATAGTCAACTGTATGTACTTGTACACGCATGCGCATATCGAGATACTTCGTATGACACAATATCAGCTCTCGACTTACTCTGGAAGAGACTCTCAAGTTCTCAACTCTATGCAAAATCAGTCAAACGTCTACGGAGTCCGTTGTTCGGGTTCCACATGTATGTGAGTGAACGCTCATCATTGGCGACTCTCCTCATTGTCTTAGATCACATTGAATGTGGCTACCAATTCCAGTTCTAATGGAATGCCCTCCCCTCTTCTTTACAAGTTTCCATACCTTCTAGATATGTTCCTACATTTCTGTCTCTATGCAAAACCTATATATCTTCTCTTGGGATACTCACACAGTCACACTCAAAGTGGTAATGAAAGGTTGGCCATTGCTGTGAGCTTCAAGTAATCGGATTACATTAAATTATAATAAAATAAAATATTTAGACAAAAACAGAAATGTGTTCTGATTTTAACAGATTGCCCATGAAATTGTGCCATATTAAAGTCTCAGTTACAGAAACCATTACCCTACATGCATAATGCACAAGAGGTATCCAAAGATTCAAACAAGTGCATTATAAGGTATGCAGAGAATGCATGTCAAACGATGTCCCATGATGAGACATTAATTATGCAAATGCAATGCAAGGCCTCTTCAGTCTTCAATACTAAATCAACATGCCTTGCATGTCGTTAAAACACTTAAAAGACACTTAGATCGAAATAGCATTCAGAGCATGAGATCAAGTAACAACGTGAGATTGGCATGAGAATCTTACACTAGTTATTACTAACTCGGCACCTGAACTCAGCAAGAGAAAACAGACTCAAGCAGGCAATGACTTGAAGGGTTCTTAGCACGTGCTCTGAATGAAACACCTCAGGTTCTCAAGCTGCTCTTACATAAAGACCCCCTCTCCTCAATCATTTAATAACAAATAACTGCACGCATTGCAGTATCAGTTCATCATGATCGGTTGCTAGAAATTGAGGACACAAAAATATATTTCAAAAGATAGCGGCGACACAGTGAAAGGTTTGAAACATTTATACTCAACGAGCAGTAGGGAAAAACAGCGTGGACCGATGAAAGATAAGACCCAGTTTGTTGCTTCGCTGCAGATAAATAACCTTGATCGTGAACTGTGACCCACTAGTCGTCTATGACCTAGAAATTACACCGGCCCGACATCTAGCGAACAATGACCTCTGCAGCCCTGCCTCTTAAACACACACGCACGAACTCGAACAGTGTAACAATATTTTGCTAAGACCTCTGCACGAGTCAATCTTTGTATCCAGCAAACTCTGACCTATGCTCGTTAAATTCAGTTCTGATGACTTTGAAGTTAAAATCATGTTTTTGCAGTTAAGAAGTTAACTTGAGTAAATCAGAAATATCTGATGCCATAATATTAATTTTATGGGTTCATGTATTGAAGACGAGCTCTTGGCCCAAAACATTGACAAGACAAGACAGTTTGTTGCTACTAAGCAGTACAGTAGTTTCAGTTTAATGACACAGCATGGTAACAAAGACCATTAGTGTTGCCCTCCTCCTTCATCCAGGCTTCGGACTGGCACTAGCTAAGTGCAACCAGTGGTGGAGTTTATTGCTCCTAAGCAGAAAAATGACCTCCCTTATACCACCCAGGGATGAGATGAGCAAGGTGGCTTCCCATGACCTTTTTCATGGACATATGTGAGCCAACAACCTGTCGAAGGTAACTACGAAGTGGCTGGAGAACAACCTGCCGAAGGTCGCTACGTGGCGGCTGGAGATAGATTCGAACCTGCAGTTAGAAGGCACGTATACCATTACACCATTGCATCGGACCTACATAAAAAAACGTAAAACCTCAAGGGGGGGATCATAATATCATAAATAACTGAAAGCGATATTTAGTCGCTCAGGTCAAACATAACAGTCAACACATGCCACCTGGGCGTATTAATTAGAACAGCGGCAGCTAAGCCGATAAATTAATGATTCATGTTTTGTTTACCTCGACCCACTCTGTTACTTTGTCTTTCTCGATATGCTTCATGGCAACCTACAGTTGCATAACAGACAACATACGCTTTTACTGATTAGGCCGCTTAGACACATGTATGCTTTTAGACACACAAGATTTATATCTATGCTCCAGCAGCATACAGAACAGTAACAGATTCAAAATCTACGCAGCATCTAATGTTTCAAGCTTCTGAGCAGAAACTCTGCATTTGAAACTTAAAAATCTGAATGCAAACAGCACACACTAACGTGGCATATGCACAAATTGTCTGGTAACATATTTACAATCATTGATTATGCCTTTCACTGTACACAGATATATAGTTTAAAGCAATGTTCACAGTAGTAGCTAACAACTTACATATATACAATAGTGCTATCTTCACTATTTTTCAAAGCACAATAAAGCAAAACTCATAATTGTTGAAAAATTTACAATTTATAAAATTAATTCCAAATCATAGCAACCTTCCCCCCTCCCGTATGTAAAGACAGAAGTGAGCAATAAAAGAACTTTAGACATTAATTATTTAAAATAATGCTTACCAATGCGCCATCTTTTTTACGCTTTCCAGCATAGACAGTTCCGAACCCTCCACTACCTATCACATTTTCAATGCTGTAGCGCTTCTCTATCACCTGGTCTTTCTCTCGTTTCTCTGAAATCAGTCAAAAGACAAATTACCATTAAGAATCATAAGAACCTGTAGAATAAATATCCTAATGATAAAGTTCTAGTCTCAACTATTTCTAATTTATTATTGTCTAGGAAGTTTCGTATAGCACCTCTTCAAGGTAGGCTACTCAGAAGCACTCTCTGCTCAATACAGCTAAATATGACAGTTTTAAGATTCTTCCGCAACAGAGTGGAGTGGCCCACAAACACCACCATAGTGTAGTATTTGGTATCATTGTCATCAGTTCCCGGCGCTAGTCATTTGATAGTGATGGGCACAGATAAATTATCTCTGTAGTCCTCAGTCATTAGTCAAGTGTATTGCACCAACGCACCGTTTAGATTTAGTCCAACTTGTGAGGTTATGTCCACATAATATGTGTTATCTATCAAGAATGGTCTTGGTCTGTCTTCGTTATTTCTTTGAATCCTGCATGTAGTGCATTGTGTGGGCTCGATCAACTGGCATCATGTCAATAATTATGTCCAAATCACCAGAGTTTTCGCTGAAATTAAACGATCATTATCAATATTATTATTATTAATTATTATCATTATTATTATTATCTTCCGTAGCTTCTTCCTGCTTGCACATCTGCCTGACCTTCTGACTTTGACTAGGATCTGAAACTGACAACGCCAAGTTTTCTTTTCATTAAGCACCTCTGAATTAGGTGGTGTGTACGAAATTATTATTGGACTTTGAAGAAATGCAGATTTATGACCACAATGCTTCATTAATTCTAATATGTGACCCATGGCGAAGGCGTGTCCATGAAGTGACCAACCCTCGAATCGAGGATGGTTAAAGACAAGACAAGACAAGACCCATCTGACCAAGACAAGGCTCAAGGCGCAAAATATTTTACTAAACATTCAGTACGTCCTTATCATAATATATGTGACAGGACTTGAAACCCATAATTTATCACTTCCTGTATATTGTGCTAGACATTGAAATAGATGAGGGGTGAAAAATATAGAATATTCCTCAATTCAGCAGTTGCCTGCGAATTTAGTGTAATTTGCGTAATAACCCGATTTTGTCAGCATCTGCGTAATTTGATACAGAACACAGCCTATAATTGTCTGGCAAATCCACAGAATAATTAGCCAATGGTAGCTAAGGACACTGATGACACAAATAATCCGAAACTCTTCATTCAATCGTCTTACTCTATATACACCAATGAAAGAATCAAATGAGTGTAATTTCAGTTATAAAAATTATGTTTTCATTCAGTAAAATGTACTTTGAGGCAGATCAATTGTAGACTATGAATAAAAAGGTCAGAAACCAACATGCAACTGATTTTGAGACCTTGTGTCACATATATATCACAATTATAATTACAAATTTTTTATCGTGCAAAAGGTCACACAGAAATGCGAATCGGGGGCACGGTTAGTCAAGTCAATAATATAATGTCTGCAGTTCCATTCAGTGACTAGTACTAAAAAGGACCCATCAGATGGAATATTATAGACATCCTGCTGCTGCGCTGTTTTACAAAGTAACCAAACCCATTCACCTTTACTGAAGATCATTGTTAGCACATCTGTCTACTGTTACAATTCACATATAACCCAACATCAAGAGCAAATGGACAAAACGTGAGCTTTTGAATGTAAATTCAGTCAAGAATTGCGTCATGCCAGCTTGGCATCCCTTCGACCTCAATGAACCACCAATCACGAATATGCTTGTACTACAGGCCAGCCTCATCACACGCATACATTGCCATACACTGTAGGCAAGCGCTACATACCAATCCCATTGCCCAATCGATCGCCACACAAAATATCAACGATCATACTAATTTATCGTCAAATTTTCTGCCTGCCCCTTTCAAATTTTCGTTGTACCACCCCCAGCTCACTTACTAACACCGAAAACCGTTAAAAAATAATGTGATGTGTGTGTGTTTAAAACGGCAAGACCTTTTCGATTCCACCGTTCGACCAATAGACGATAATCATTCATCGGAGCGACGAACGACGAAGGATCGGAATGTTTTTTATATAAATTTACCTTTTCCGCTCTTCGTCGCGCTGTCTCGCGGCATGAGACCACATGAGAAGAGACTCATGTTGCTAATCTTCCTCGACAGGAGCTTCGACATTTCTTCGCCAAGAGAAACGCTGGATTTTTCGCAAAAAACATGAAAACAAACTCGCCAGACTGTAATCCAGACGCGGCAGAAACCTCGTTAATAACTAAATACGCATGTGAATATTTAGCAGTATGTTCTCAACGCAGCGAAAGGCCTCGTGAATAATTCATATATTATAATTTATACATGAATATTTAGTAGGTCGCGAGTGGGGGTATCGACCGATGTTCGACCGGCGCCTGGTAGCGGACGGCGGCGGCGCATGAATAATTAAGTTACGTAGGCGAGCCAGTTTCTGGTTGGAACGGTGCCAATCCGGAACTGCGTAAATGTGGATGTCTAGTCAGAGGTCTCGGCGCGCTGATCTTTGGTAGCCTGCTAGGCTGATCAGTGATCACAAACGTCAAACCACATCCCTCACGTGCCGATCGAAGGCTAATCCTTAGACTTTGATCAGCATTGAGCACACCATGGTCAACAATTTAGGATTTTCTGGAACTATTCTGCGCGCTATGCTAAAATAATGATCTCAGCTCGACTAAGCTTATAGCCTAAAATGATCGTGTCAAACGTTTAGCTGTGTTACCGCGTATAAAAATAAAAATATTTTACAGGATTGCCGGGATATAAGCCTAGGCCTAACAATTAAATTTTAGCGCAAAAGATTAAAACAGCCTAATTTTTGCTTGTGCACATGTTTCACACAGACATTAAAATCTTTATTATTTGGTTAGGCCTAGATGTACGTGCATGCATGACTTCTAAGTTCATTAGACCTAGCTGTAATTTGGCCTATTCGTAATCGTGATCGTAATCTCGAGATTTCCACAGCGCCCATAAATAAATGCGAAGTCGGGGCAACCAGCTTATTCACAGGCGCGCGCTTTATCAAAACAAAATCTAGGCCTACAGGCAGCGGGTCCACTGGGCAAGATGATTGACTTTTTAAATTGGCATTTTACTGATTCATGGTGATTATCGCCGGGGGGGGGGGTTGAGGAGCCCCCTCCGTTATTTTTCCACAATTCTCATGCTGAGTGTGCTAACTTAATTACAACCAACAACAGGCCAAAAGGTCAACCGGTAAACGTATCTATTAGAGACCACGTACGTAGCCTAGCCTAAACATAATTTTCTGAACCAGTTTCGGGCTGTGGACTGGAATGTTCCGCTCACAGACGCGCACACACGCACCACAACACACAATTAAGTATATGGCCTGCATGGCCTACCTACAGCTGTAGCATGGACTGCTAGCATAAAATTGCAGCTGTTTTGTTACGTGGCAACTATTATATAGCCCAAAAGCAGATCCATGACGGCCATCCATTAATTATAATAACCTATTAATTCATACAGCAGGAGCGCAGAATAAGAAATGACAGAGATATGCGGCATCATAGGCCTATAGACCTACCTGCTTATCGATTGGCCAATCTGGATAAAAGGTCTATTTGACTATGAGCACAATTAATCAACAACGCAGAAAGTGAAATCATTCCATCACTCTGAGACTCTGAGTCTATAGGAAAAAGCCTAGGCTATAGGCTACTTCGGCCTGGGTTTTAATCATCTTTACTCGACATTATCAGCCGGAATAACGAGCTATCTCGAGAGCTAGGGCCTCTGGTATGCAGAATTCTACAGGCTATAAATGAGTGCTAATAAAATGCGTAGGATAGCCTAGTTTATGCGTTTGTGCTTGACCCAAAAGTCCGTCACTAGCTGTTCGTAGCATATATACTCTGGCAGTGCCAGTCCCAAGCCTGGGGAAAGGAGGAGGACGATGCCATAGTCATATTTGTTATGACACAGCAATTATCCTAACTAATCGACCAGCTCGTTTTCATTGAATGTAGGCCTATAGGGTCTATTAATAAGTACCTGCAGGACACCCCTTGCCTTTCAAAAAAGAAGTGCTTGGGCGCCCCTTACTTTTCCAGGCTGTGCTGGCCAACAAGTGGCAGGACGGCGTTCAGATTTGAAAATAATAATAAAATAAATAAAATGCTTGGACGCCGTCCATGACCGTCCAGCCACACTTTATAAGCCCTGGGTCTGTATCGGACAACCTAAAATCTAATGCGATCCTTCGAATCGTGGGCACAACGCCAGTTTAGGCTAAGTCCCTCCGAGCTTGTGTAGGTGACATAATTAAGCTATTAAGTTGTGCAAGCCTATAGGGTTTGTAGGAGTGCGCAGAAATTCGTTTTAAGAAGCAACGCCTAAGCTATACGAACCTCTTTTCCCGAGCTGATAATTATTATATGGACCAAAGACCGGAATTTTATGCAAGGCAAGCCACGCACAAGATCATCCTATTGATCCTATAGTGGGAGAACGCAGGGTAGGTCTAAGAATTGCCGCGAGGGTGGGACATATATATATATATATATATACATATATATATATACACACATGAATTATGAATTTTGGGTTGACGCTTATTAGGCCATGCATATATAGGCTATCTGTGAAGCATAGAATCGATTTCATATAATAATAGTCGGCGATGATGTCTTTAAGACAGTGCATATTCTGGTCAACAGCAGTATACCTTCAGCGTAATATGCTCAAGCCCAGATTCATTAGAATAGCACTATATATTATATGTATATATATATATATATATATATATATATATATAGTATGACCTATTATTATGTGTACATGTATATATATATAGCCTATATATATAAAAGCCTATGTTTTCTTTCAGTTGCTTCACCTCGAGGCTCGTACAATGTATAGGCTGCGTGTGAAGTAGGAGTAGGCTAGACTAAGTGGTGCAACAGCTGGCTAATCCGTTGCTGATTCAGAGCGTAATTGGTGGAACTTCCACATGATCGGTACTCTCTCTTCTGTAATAACTTCTGATGGTACTTTTCCGTTCTCAGGGCGGAACGAATTTCTTTCAACGTATCCTCTTAGTCTGCCTTTATTGCCCTTTGAAATTGACCTATACGCCTAGGCCTATAATGGCCTATGCAAATGTAAAATAACTAGTAATTAATTAGTAATTAGTTAGCTATTATTAATAATTAGTTAAGTAATTAGGTCAATTATATTATCATTAATTAAGGTGGGTAAAATAATCTAGTTCTTACGATAATAGTAAGTGTAGTTGTAAACTTGTAATAATCGTTTGTGGCCTTTCGAAATAGCTGTGCTATAAAAGTTCGAAAATAGACACAATCGACGACGAATAACGACGCCGCTGATTGGCTGTCTCGATTTAGCGCGGCCGATCCTGTTCGATTGTCTGGCTCGGTGATGCCACAGCTGGGTTTTTTCCACTAGATCTGGTTTTTTGGCCTTCGTCTGGGTTTCTGGGTTTTTTTGGGCAAAATCTGGGTTTATTTTGGTGAGTTGAGATTTTGTATTTACAACACATGAATATTCTGTGAAATTCAATATAAAATGGTTGTGATACATACTTTTTCCAACTAATTTTTATTTTAAACTCCAAAATCAAGATATCACGTTGCCAATTCACAAATAATTTATAGCCTGAAGAATAGCTCTGCACAGAAATGAGGCGACGAGGATGCATGCATACATACGTACGTATACGTATACATGCATGCATACATGCATAATATACATACTTACATACATGATACAGATCAGGTCACGCCTCTCTCCCTGCTAAACCATTTTGACATCTTATAACATGCATATATATACACTGTTGTTGCAGAGTATTAATGTTCTAGGTGGTCAAAATGTTGGATTGTTGATGTGTTAAGAAAATTTGGCTGGAAACCTCCGACAACTTTAAGGTAAACTTAAGCCACGTGTGTTATAAGTTTACAATTCTGGTAAGCTCGACCCAACAATTAATATTTTAAAAGTTGTAATTACATTTTATTCGACTCTTTTGACGAACATTTTGTTAAGTCCTATACAAATAAGCGAAGAAATCAACTTAATTTGAACAAAGGGGTCTAAAATAGCGCATATGAATAGTCTGGGTTTTTCTGGGTTTTTTCGGAAGGAAATCTGGGTTTATTTTTGAAACCCCAGTGGCAACACTGGTCTGGCTTAATATTGTGGGAGTAGCCGAAAATGAAGTGTTGAACAATAATCTTAAATTAAATTCATTTTAAGTCAAACTTTTGTTGGGAGAGGTTGACCGGAGCACGCACGTGTGAAGAAGTTTGGAAGACGTCGGACCAACTACTCCCTGCCGAAACGGGTGAATTCGAAATTCATTTATGTTCAAATGCTAGCCTATAATATAAATTTCACAATTAAATTTTAAATCATAAGTCACACTCAGGCCTATAATATAGCGTGGGTTATAGGAATTATGTAATGGGCTTAATTACAGTTTCGGGGACCGTGTGTGTCGGTTATGGTCAGGTCAGGCGTCGTGAGGGTAGGTTAGGGTCAGGTTATGCGTCGTGAGGGTCGGTTAGGGTCAGGTTATGCGTCGTGAGGGTCGGTTAGGGTCAGGTTATGCGTCGTGAGGGTCGGTTAGAGTCGGGTTAAGCGTCGTGAGGGTCGGTCAGGTTTAGTGTCGTCATATTGTGTATGATTTGGTCCCCGATACTGCAATTTCGCCGTGTAATGTATTCAGTGGTAGCCAATTCAGTATTGTTCATTTATGTAATTCTAGCCCCTGTTTGCCGAATTGGCCTAAGTGTTGGCATTCGCGATAATGCTAATTTTATTTTAATTCGTCTAGACGGCCGACCTTTGTAGTTCTTACAGGCTTGTATATATGCTCGTTCGACTTTGGCTTCGTGCAGAGGTGAAATCTTGTCATTTTCTGGTCAAGACACATTGAAGTCACTTGCCCTAATAAACTCTGTCATAATCTCGTCGACTGATAGCTCAGTCTCTAAATAGTTCACCGTGCAATGGACAATAGAGTCCCACCAACAGTTCCTAGATTATCATCGACTCGAAACTACCTAGGTCTGCACTATAGTTTCTTTCATGCTCGGCCCACAGTCGTAATTTAAAGTTTGAGTGTGTTGCATAAATTGCATGTACAGTTCTTGGGTATATTACTGCTCGTCGCACAGTCAAATGATAGATTTCTCTCCTATGCTATCGGTAGTTGAATTCCGAAAATATTTCGGTTGGATACGACCGCCTCCGCTAACCGCCAATGTTGATCTGGTCATAGATGGGCAATGATTTTCCAAATTTTACATTATTTGTCGGCCAGAATGGCGACACATTGCTTAAATTAAGGGTAGCCTATAATAATATTAGGCCCTATATTCTAAATTTAATATGCAGTGAATGTCTCCCTGTTTTCCTTGTATGTTTTGTCTGTATTCGTTCTGTGTGGATATTATGTCGTATTTAAGTAATGCTTCCTCGCCCTCCTCGTCGCATTCCTCGCCCTCCTCGTCCTCCTCGTCGCCTTCCTCGACCTCCTCGTCCTCCTCGTGGCCTTCCTTGCCCTCCTCGTCCTCCTCGCCCTCCCTGTCATCCTCGTCGTCATCCTCGTCGCCTTCCTCGCCCTTCTCGTCCTCCTCGTCATCCTCGTCGTCATCCTCGTCGCCTTCCTCGCCCTCCTCGTCGCCTTCCTCGCCCTTCTCGTCATCCTCGTCATCCTCGTCGCCCTCCCTGTCATCCTCGTCGTCCTCCTCCTCAGTCCATCCTCCTCGTCGTCCTCCTCGTCGCTTTCCTCGCCCTCCTCGTCGCCTTCCTCGCCCTCCTCGTCGCCTTCCTCGCCCTCCTCGTCGCCTTCCTCGTCCTCCTCGTCGCCTCCTCGTCCTCCTCGTCGCCTTCCTCGTCCTCCTCGTCGCCTTCCTCGCCCTCCTCGTCGCCTTCCTCGCCCTCCTCTTCGCCTTCCTCGCCCTCCTCGTCGCCTTCCTCGCCCTCCTCGTCGCCTCCTCATCCTCCTCGTCGCCTCCTCGCCCTCCTCGTCATCCTCGTCGTCATCCTCGTCGCCTTCCTCGCCCTCGTCGCCTTCCTCGCCCTCCTCGTCGCCTTCCTCGCCCTCCTCTTCGCCTTCCTCGCCCTCCTCGTCGCCCTCCTCATCCTCCTCGTCGCCTTCCTCGCCCTCCTCGTCATCCTCGTCGTCATCCTCGTCGCCTTCCTCGCCCTCCTCGTCGCCTTCCTCGCCCTCCTCGTCGCCTTCCTCGCCCTCCTCGTCATCCTCGTCGTCATCCTCGTCGCCTTCCTCGCCCTCCTCGTCGCCTTCCTCGCCCTCCTCGTCGCCTTCCTCGTCATCCTCGTCGTCATCCTCGTCGCCTTCCTCGTCCTCCTCGTCGCCTTCCACGTCCTCCTCGTCGCCTTCCTCGCCCTCCTCGTCGCCTTCCTCGCCCTCCTCGTCCTCCTCGTCGCCTTCCTCGCCCTTCTCGTTCTCCTCGTCGCCTTCCTCGTCCTCCTCGTCGCCTTCCTCGTCCTCCTCGTCCTCCTCGTCGCCTTTCTCGCCCTCCTCGTCCTCCTCGTCGCCTTCCTCGCCCTCCTCGTCCTCCTCGTCGCCTTCCTCGCCCTCCTCGTCCTCCTCGTCGCCTTCCTCGCCCTCCTCGTCATCCTCGTCGCCGTCCCTGTCATCCTCGTCGTCCTCCTCCTCAGTCCATCCTCCTCGTCGTCCTCCTCGTCACCTTCCTCGCCCTCCTCGTCGCCTTCCTCGCCCTCCTCGTCGCCTTCCTCGCCCTCCTCGTCGCCTTCCTCGCCCTCCTCGTCGCCTTCCTCGCCCTCCTCGTCGCCTTCCTCGTCGCCCTCCCTGTCATCCTCGTCGTCCTCCTCCTCAGTCCATCCTCCTCGTCGTCCTCCTCGTCGCCTTCCTCGCCCTCCTCGTCGCCTTCCTCGCCCTCCTCGTCGCCTTCCTCGCCCTCCTCGTCGCCTTCCTCGCCCTCCTCGTCGCCTTCCTCGTCGCCCTCCCTGTCATCCTCGTCGTCCTCCTCCTCAGTCCATCCTCCTCGTCGTCCTCCTCGTCGCCTTCCTCGCCCTCCTCGTCGCCTTCCTCGCCCTCCTCGTCGCCTTCCTCGCCCTCCTCGTCGCCTTCCTCGCCCTCCTCGTCGCCTCCTCGTCCTCCTCGTCGTCATCCTCGTCGCCTTCCTCGCCCTCCTCGTCCTCCTCGTCGCCTCCTCGTCCTCCTCGTCGCCTTCATCGCCCTCCTCGTCGCCTTCCTCGCCCACCTCGTCGCCTTCCTCGCCCTCCTCGTCGCCTTCCTCGCCCTCCTCGTCGCCCTCCTCGTCGCCTCCTCGTCCTCCTCGTCGCCTTCCTCGCCCTCCTCGTCATCCTCGTCGCCTTCCTCGCCCTCCTCGTCGCCTTCCTCGCCCTCCTCGTCGCCTTCCTCGCCCTCCTCGTCCTCCTCGTCGCCTTCCTCGCCCTCCTCGTCCTCCTCGTCGCCTTCCTCGTCCTCCTCGTCGCCTTCCTCGTCATCCTCGTCGCCCTCCCTGTCATCCTCGTCCTCCTCGTCGCCTTCCTCGCCCTCCTCGTCGCCTTCCTCGCCCTCCTCGTCGCCCTCCTCGTCCTCCTCGTCGCCTTCCTCGCCCTCCTCGTCGCCCTCCTCGCCCTCCTCGTCATCCTCGTCGTCATCCTCGTCGCCTTCCTCGCCCTCCTCGTCGCCTTCCTCGCCCGCCCTCCTCGTCGCCTTCCTCGCCCTCCTCTTCGCCTTCCTCGCCCTCCTCGTCGCCTTCCTCGCCCTCTTCGCCTTCGTCGCCCTCCTCGTCGCCTTTCTCGCCCTCCTCGTCGCCTCATCATCCTCCTCGTCGCCTTCCTCGCCCTCCTCGTCGCCTTCCTCGCCCTCCTCGTCGCCTTCCCCGCCCTCCTCTTCGCCTTCCTCGCCCTCCTCGTCGTCTTCCTCGCCCTCCTCGTCGCCTCCTCATCCTCCTCGTCGCCTTCCTCGTCATCCTCGACGTCATCCTCGTCGCCTTCCTCGCCCTCCTCGTCGCCTCCTAATCCTCCTCGTCGCCCTCCTCGTCCTCCTCGTCGCCTCCTCGTCCTCCTCGTCGCCTTCCTCGCCCTCCTCGTCCTCCTCGTCGCCTTCCTCGCCCTCCTCGTCCTCCTCGTCGCCTTCCTCGCCCTCCTCGTCCTCCTCGTTGCCTTCCTCGTCCTCCTCGTCGCCTTCCTCGTCATCCTCGTCGCCCTCCCTGTCATCCTCGTCCTCCTCGTCGCCTTCCTCGCCCTCCTCGTCGCCTTCCTCGCCCTCCGCGTCCTCCTCGTCGCCTTCCTCGTCCTCCTCGTCGCCTTCCTCGCCCTCCTCGTCGCCTTCCTCGCCCTCCTCGTCCTCCTCGTCGCCTTCCTCGCCCTTCTCGTTCTCCTCGTCGCCTTCCTCGTCCTCCTCGTCGCCTTCCTCGTCCTCCTCGTCGCCTTTCCCGCCCTCCTCGTCCTCCTCGTCGCCTTCCTCGCCCTCCTCGTCCTCCTCGTCGCCTTCCTCGCCCTTCTCGTCCTCCTCGTCGCCTTCCTCGCCCTCCTCGTCATCCTCGTCGCCCTCCCTGTCATCCTCGTCGTCCTCCTCCTCAGTTCATCCTCCTCGTCGTCCTCCTCGTCGCCCTCCTCGCCTTCCTCGCCCTCCTCGTCGCCTTCCTCGCCCTCCTCGTCGCCTTCCTCGCCCGTCCTCCGCGCCTTCCTCGCCCTCCTCGTCGCCTTCCTCGCCCTCCTCGTCATCCTCGTCGCCCTCCCTGTCATCCTCGTCGTCGTCCTCCTCAGTCCATCCTCCTCGTCGTCCTCCTCGTCGCCTTCCTCGCCCTCCTCGTCGCCTTCCTCGCCCTCCTCGTCGCCTTCCTCGCCCTCCTCGTCGCCTTCCTCGCCCTCCTCGTCCTCCTCGTCGCCTCCTCGCCCTCCTCGTCGCCTTCCTCGCCCTCCTCGTCCTCCTCGTCGCCTCCTCGTCCTCCTCGTCGCCTTCCTCGCCCTCCTCGTCCTCCTCGTCCTCCTCGTCGCCTTCCTCGCCCTCCTCGTCCTCCTCGTCGCCTCCTCGTCATCCTCGTCGCCTTCCTCGCCCTCCTCGTCGCCTTCCTCGCCCTCCTCGTCGCCCTCCTCGTCGCCTTCCTCGCCCTCCTCGTCGCCTTCCTCGCCCTCCTCGTCGCCTTCCCCGCCCTCCTCTTCGCCTTCCTCGCCCTCCTCGTCGCCTTCCTCGCCCTCCTCGTCGCCTCCTCATCCTCCTCGTCGCCTTCCTCGTCATCCTCGACGTCATCCTCGTCGCCTTCCTCGCCCTCCTCGTCGCCTCCTAATCCTCCTCGTCGCCCTCCTCGTCATCCTCGTCGCCTTCCTCGTCCTCCTCGTCGCCTCCTCGTCCTCCTCGTCGCCTTCCTCGCCCTCCTCGTCCTCCTCGTCGCCTTCCTCGCCCTCCTCGTCCTCCTCGTCGCCTTCCTCGCCCTCCTCGTCCTCCTCGTCGCCTTCCTCGTCCTCCTCGTCGCCTTCCTCGTCATCCTCGTCGCCCTCCCTGTCATCCTCGTCCTCCTCGTCGCCTTCCTCGCCCTCCTCGTCGCCTTCCTCGCCCTCCTCGTCCTCCTCGTCGCCTTCCTCGTCGCCTTCCTCGCCCTCCTCGTCGCCTTCCTCGCCCTCCTCGTCCTCCTCGTCGCCTTCCTCGCCCTTCTCGTTCTCCTCGTCGCCTTCCTCGTCCTCCTCGTCGCCTTCCTCGTCCTCCTCGTCGCCTTTCCCGCCCTCCTCGTCCTCCTCGTCGCCTTCCTCGTCCTCCTCGTCCTCCTCGTCGCCTTCCTCGCCCTTCTCGTCCTCCTCGTCGCCTTCCTCGCCCTCCTCGTCATCCTCGTCGCCCTCCCTGTCATCCTCGTCGTCCTCCTCCTCAGTTCATCCTCCTCGTCGTCCTCCTCGTCGCCTTCCTCGCCCTCCTCGTCGCCTTCCTCGCCCTCCTCGTCGCCTTCCTCGCCCTCCTCGTCGCCTTCCTCGCCCTCCTCGTCGCCTTCCTCGCCCTCCTCGTCGCCTTCCTCGCCATCCTCGTCGCCCTCCCTGTCATCCTCGTCGTCGTCCTCAGTCCATCCTCCTCGTCGTCCTCCTCGTCGCCTTCCTCGCCCTCCTCGTCGCCTTCCTCGCCCTCCTCGTCGCCTTCCTCGCCCTCCTCGTCGCCTTCCTCGCCCTCCTCGTCGCCTTCCTCGCCCTCCTCGTCCTCCTCGTCGCCTCCTCGCCCTCCTCGTCGCCTTCCTCGCCCTCCTCGTCCTCCTCGTCGCCTCCTCGTCCTCCTCGTCGCCTTCCTCGCCCTCCTCGTCCTCCTCGTCCTCCTCGTCGCCTTCCTCGCCCTCCTCGTCGCCTTCCTCGCCCTCCTCGTCGCCTTCCCCGCCCTCCTCTTCGCCTTCCTCGCCCTCCTCGTCGCCTTCCTCGCCCTCCTCGTCGCCTCCTCATCCTCCTCGTCGCCTTCCTCGTCATCCTCGACGTCATCCTCGTCGCCTTCCTCGCCCTCCTCGTCGCCTCCTAATCCTCCTCGTCGCCCTCCTCGTCATCCTCGTCGCCTTCCTCGTCCTCCTCGTCGCCTTCCTCGCCCTCCTCGTCGCCTTCCCCGCCCTCCTCTTCGCCTTCCTCGCCCTCCTCGTCGCCTTCCTCGCCCTCCTCGTCGCCTCCTCATCCTCCTCGTCGCCTTCCTCGTCATCCTCGACGTCATCCTCGTCGCCTTCCTCGCCCTCCTCGTCGCCTCCTAATCCTCCTCGTCGCCCTCCTCGTCATCCTCGTCGCCTTCCTCGTCCTCCTCGTCGCCTCCTCGTCCTCCTCGTCGCCTTCCTCGCCCTCCTCGTCCTCCTCGTCGCCTTCCTCGCCCTCCTCGCCCTCCTCGTCGCCTTCCTCGCCCTCCTCGTCCTCCTCGTCGCCTTCCTCGTCCTCCTCGTCGCCTTCCTCGTCATCCTCGTCGCCCTCCCTGTCCTCCTCGTCCTCCTCGTCGCCTTCCTCGCCCTCCTCGTCGCCTTCCTCGCCCTCCTCGTCCTCCTCGTCGCCTTCCTCGTCTTCCTCGTCGCCTTCCTCGCCCTCCTCGTCGCCTTCCTCGCCCTCCTCGTCCTCCTCGTCGCCTTCCTCGCCCTTCTCGTTCTCCTCGTCGCCTTCCTCGTCCTCCTCGTCGCCTTCCTCGTCCTCCTCGTCGCCTTTCCCGCCCTCCTCGTCCTCCTCGTCGCCTTCCTCGTCCTCCTCGTCCTCCTCGTCGCCTTCCTCGCCCTCCTCGTCATCCTCGTCGCCCTCCCTGTCATCCTCGTCGTCCTCCTCCTCAGTTCATCCTCCTCGTCGTCCTCCTCGTCGCCTTCCTCGCCCTCCTCGTCGCCTTCCTCGCCCTCCTCGTCGCCTTCCTCGCCCTCCTCGTCGCCTTCCTCGCCCTCCTCGTCGCCTTCCTCGCCCTCCTCGTCGCCTTCCTCGCCCTCCTCGTCATCCTCGTCGCCCTCCCTGTCATCCTCGTCGTCGTCCTCCTCAGTCCATCCTCCTCGTCGTCCTCCTCGTCGCCTTCCTCGCCCTCCTCGTCATCCTCGTCGCCCTCCCTGTCATCCTCGTCGTCCTCCTCCTCAGTTCATCCTCCTCGTCGTCCTCCTCGTCGCCTTCCTCGCCCTCCTCGTCGCCTTCCTCGCCCTCCTCGTCGCCTTCCTCGCCCTCCTCGTCGCCTTCCTCGCCCTCCTCGTCGCCTTCCTCGCCCTCCTCGTCGCCTTCCTCGCCCTCCTCGTCATCCTCGTCGCCCTCCCTGTCATCCTCGTCGTCGTCCTCCTCAGTCCATCCTCCTCGTCGTCCTCCTCGTCGCCTTCCTCGCCCTCCTCGTCGCCTTCCTCGCCCTCCTCGTCGCCTTCCTCGCCCTCCTCGTCGCCTTCCTCGCCCTCCTCGTCCTCCTCGTCGCCTCCTCGCCCTCCTCGTCGCCTTCCTCGCCCTCCTCGTCCTCCTCGTCGCCTCCTCGTCCTCCTCGTCGCCTTCCTCGCCCTCCTCGTCCTCTTCGTCGCCTCCTCGTCCTCCTCGTCGCCTTCCTCGCCCTCCTCGTCCTCCTCGTCGCCTCCTCGTCATCCTCGTCGCCTTCCTCGCCCTCCTCGTCGCCTTCCTCGCCCTCCTCGTCGCCCTCCTCGTCGCCTTCCTCGCCCTCCTCGTCCTCCTCGTCGCCTTCCTCGCCCTCCTCGTCCTCCTCGTCGCCTTCCTCGCCCTCCTTGTCCTCCTCGTCGCCTTCGTCGTCCTCCTCGTCGCCTTCGTCGCCCTCCTCGTCCTCCTCGTCGCCTTCCTCGCCCTCCTCGTTGCCCTCCTCGTCCTCCTCGTCGCCTTCCTCGCCCTCCTCGTCCTCCTCGTCGCCTTCCTCGCCCTCCTCGTCCTCCTCGTCGCCTTCCTCGCCCTCCTTGTCCTCCTCGTCGCCTTCGTCGTCCTCCTCGTCGCCTTCGTCGCCCTCCTCGTCCTCCTCGTCGCCTTCCTCGCCCTCCTCGTCGCCCTCCTCGTCCTCCTCGTCGCCTTCCTCGCCCTCCTCGTCCTCCTCGTCGCCTTCCTCGCCCTCCTCGTCCTCCTCGTCGCCTTCCTCGCCCTCCTCGTCCTCCTCGTCGCCTTCCTCGCCCTCCTCGTCCTCCTCGTCGCCTTCCTCGCCCTCCTCGTCATCCTCGTCGCCCTCCCTGTCATCCTCGTCGTCCTCCTCAGTCCATCCTTTTCGCCCTCCTCCTCGCCATCCTCGTCGTCCTCCTCGTCGCCTTCCTCTCCCTACTCCTCGCCATCCTCGTCGTCCTCCTCGTCGCCTTCCTCGCCCTCCTCGTCCTCCTCGTCGCCTTCCTCGCCCTCCTCGTCCTCCTCGTCGCCTTCCTCGTCCTCCTGGTTGGTACGCATAATTTAAGTACTTAAACAATTAGTGTCTTATTTAGGTAAATCGTATATAACTTTTTGTTAAATGTAATTCGTCAAAATAAGATAGAATATTTAAACGTAATCACTAAGCTTAAAATTTTCACACTTCTTGACCTTACTGTGACACTTGGTCACTACATCTTCTAGGGATGTTGCCCCAGTTTTTTAAGAAATAGAGCGCTGTTGATTATTAATTAGCATGCTATTTAATTTAAATGTTTCTCCTGTATATTAAGTTTGCTGTTGTTTTTCATGCTGTGATTATTATTGTTGATATTATTCGTCATTGGTTATTGTAGGCCTATTGTTGATGTTTTTTCTATTTTTTTACTTTTCTTAATTAACTTACTCTATTTTAATTTGTTAAATTATTTATGTTGTCATTATATCATTATTGTTTTTATTCTTAAATAACTATTACTATTATTAAGTTTTTAATTGTAATTTTTATGTTATCATTATTATTTCTCTTGTTATTATTTATTATCGTTATTATTATTATTTAGTTTTATTATTTGGGTTACTTTTATTGCTATTATTAGGGCCTACTAATAACGTACCTTCTATTATTTTAATCCTGCACGATTTTGAAAAGTCCCAAGTCCAATCTGACCAAGCCGTTTGTCCCTGAAATAAAAAAAGAAAATTATGAAAATCAAAGAATTAGTAATAAAACTGAAAAATATTAATTTATTGAATATGGTAAAAAAAGGGATTAAAATATGGGGAAAATTGGAATGGGAAAAATTGGGATGGGAAAATGGGGATGGGGTTAAAAATAAGAAGGGAAATGAAACTACTTCAATTATGGGGAAAATTGGGATGGAAAATTGGGATGGGAAAATGGGGATCGGGTTGAAAATAAAAAGGGAAATGAAACTAAAATCAAAACGGGGAAAATTGGGATGGGGAAAATTGGGATGGGAAAATGGGGATGGGGTTGAAAATAAAAAGGGAAGTTAAACTAAAATCAAAACGGGGAAAATTGGGATGGGGAAAATTGGGATGGGAAAATGGGGATGGGGTTGAAAATAAAAGGGAAATGAAACTAAAATTGGGATGGGAAAATTGGGATTGGGTTGAAAATAAAAAGGGAAATAAAACTAAAATAAAAACGGGGAAAATTGGAACGGGGGAAAATGCGACTGAAAATGATTGGGGAAATGGGAAAACATGAAAATGAAAATAAAAAATTGCAGTAATCGAATAAATAAAATGAAAGTAAGCAAAATGAGAACCCCAAACTGTACTCCCCTCAGCCTGCCCATTTGTATCCGTGATTTTTTTTTCCCTTGTTTGTCAATAGGCCGATTTGTATCGTGCTGCATTGAGATTCCTTTAGTCTCGTTGCCAGCTTAGCTCCCTTCTACTTTCCCATAGTATCTTCATTTTTACTAATCCTGCTGGGGTTATTATTGCTTTTAATTATTATTAATATAGTATTCTTATTATTGTGGTCTTTTATTATCTATTATTAATTATTATTAACATTATTATTTTTATTATTGCATATTATTGTCAATATAATGGTTATTATTATAATTATTTTTGCTACTATTTTTATTATTTGTTATTAAAAATATTGTTAGGCATAATGTTGATATTTTGGTTGCTATATTACTGCTGCCATTTTGTTATGTAACTGTAATAATTAGATACTATCTTGATATAGGGGTCAGGTCAGTTGCAAGCCTAGCTTTCTATCTGGCTCCTGTTCTTGTCAGTTTATGGTTATTTTTGTAATGATGTTGGCAGGCCTATTGTTTTGGTCTAAGACCTAATGGCCTACCATTATAATTACCATTTTGTCCATTTAGCTTAATGTCCACTTTTGATATTAGTTGGCCCTTGTGTCTTCTGCATACTATGTGCAGGCTGCTTTTTTGTATAGACTTCATTTATGCACTGATTGAAACATACATAGTAATTTAAAGCTTGTGAAATAGATAGCAATTTAAAAAAATAGATTGTAATTAAAAATTAGAACATGTATAGCAATTAAAAATTAGAAAATAAATAGCAATTAAAATAGACAAAATATAGCAATTTAAAATTTATAAAATAGATTTATTGCCAGCCATAATAGGTAAGTTGTTCATTGTATGCTTGTTGACTCTGTATTGACGAAAAACAGGGAGCCATAATCTGCTTTAATTTAATAATAATAATTACAATGTAACTAAGTGTAATGTGTACTCCATGTGGCCGACAACTTCTATAAAACTTTGGCAAAATCAACCTACGCGACCAGATGAACGTTGTGGGTCAGTGGAGTTGGTCAGCTCCAACTGAAATAATTTTCTGAATTCAACGGTCCGTAGCATCGCAGAGCAATCCATGGTTTGATCGAGCGATGATCAGTAATGTAACTAAGTAATGTACATCCGATGGACCAATGCAGTCGGCGTCTATTGCGACTATTGACTGTCCATGAAATTGACTATAGTGCAGGCCTAATTGTTGTTTCGAATCGATGATAATTTAGGAACTGATGGCAGGACGATGTTCTCCATTGCACGGTGAGATCTTTAGAGACTGAGCTATTTGTTAACGAGACTGTGATGTAGTTTGGCATTGGGACAAGGGACTTGATACATGTCTTGACCAGAAAATGATGAGTTTTCAAAACTGCACGTTGCCCGGGTTCGAACGAGAATACAAGGCTAAAGAACTTAAACAGTAGGTTATCTAAACGACGGAAAATAGAATTAATTAACGCTGATGCAGGTTAGGTAGGATTTTAATGAACTAGGTCCTTGTATATTAGTGTGTTTCTGTATGAGCTTTGTGTTCTTGTAACGGGTACTGCCCAAGTTCTTGTTCTTTCAAATTCTTTTGTAGTCGGATCTTGGAAGACCTGACGACGGACTGGTGGAAGGTGGAGAAGGCGTGGAGTTTCTGACTACGATCGTCTGGATTCTTCCTGGTCATCTCGACATCATGTCACGAGGTAGGAGGGTTAACGGTAAGAGTGGGTGATCTGTCTTTCACGCACTATGTTTAATTCGTGTAGGTTCTCAATTGTAGAGATCCAGACCGTGGAGGTCGGAAGAAGGACTGCTGGAGCTCGGAAGACCGGCTGACAGACAGGGAGAAGGTGGCGAGTTTCCGACTACGATCGTCTAGTCATCATGGGTTGCGAGGTAGGAGGGGTTAACGGTAAGAGCAGGTTATCTGTTTTCGTTGCACTATGTTAAATTCGTTCAGATTCTCTCTTGCAGAGATCCAGACCGTGGAGGACGAAAGGTCGGAAGGTGGACTGCCGGAGCTCGGAAGACCGGATGAAGGAGGAGAAGGCGTGGAGTTTCCGACTACGATCGTCTGCGTTCGTGGTCATCTCGGCATTTTGGGTTGTGAGGTAGGGTGGGTTGCATGCAGGGTATTGTTCTGTATATTTATATCGCTTCTTTGCACTGCTTCTTTGCACTATTATATCGTTTTGCACTATTATATCGTTCTTTGTCTTTCAGATATTTTTAGAGACGCAGAACCTGGAGCAGCACAACCACTGGATCATGGAGGACCGGGGTGGGAGGCTGGGAAAAGGTTAAAAATAAAATGAATGGGTTAAAAATTAAAATGCTGAAAACTAAAAAGTGAAACTGATGAAATTGAAAAGGGGCATATAATAGAAAAATCGAAATGTACACGTACAGAAAAGAAAAGTTCGAACGAACAGAATCAAAACTCAAAATGTAAAAATTCAAAATATAAAAAATTAAAATGGTAAAAAATGTACACGTACAGAAAAGAAATGTTCGAACGAACAGAATGAAAACTCAAAATATGAAAATTCAAAATATAAAAAATTAAAATGGTAAAATATTAAAACTGGGAGAAGGTTAAAAATAAAATGAATGGGTTAAAAATTAAAATGCTGAAAACTAAAAAGTGAAGCTGATAAAATTGAAAAGGGGCGTATAATAGAAAAATCGAACTGTACATGTACAGAAAAGAAATGTTCAAACGAACAGAATGAAAACTCAAAATATAAAAAATCAAAATATAAAAAATTAAAATTATAAAATATCTTTTTTTTAAAAGCCCCTCCGTTCGATTTTTGTTGCCCTCCGCTTTTTCATTTTTTCTAAATGTACGTACAGACAGAAAACGTTCGAATGAATCGAACGAAAACTCAAAAAATTAAAATATTAAAAATATTAAAAATGAACGACGCAATTGTCAGTTCAAAGCCATTCATTTTTTCTCCCTCCAGCTTGTTCGTCCCACCGTTTTCATTTTTTTCAACTACGCCACTGTTGGCATAAAAAATGTTCGAACTAACAGAATGAAAACTCAAATATAAAAAATCAAAATATAAAAAATTAAAATGGTAAAATATTAAAACCATTGTTTTTTGTCCCTCCGTTCGGCTTTTTCGGTCCTCCGCTTTTTAATTTTTTCGAGATGTACGTACAGAAAGAAAACGTTCGAACGAATCGAACGAAAACTCAAAATGTAAAAATTAAAATATTAAAAATGAACGACGAAACTGTCAGTTCAAAGCCAGATTCATTTTTTCTCCCTCCGACTTTTTCGTCCCGCGATTTTTTTAACTCCGCCACTGTTAGCAATCTGACGGTGCCAGTCCCAAGCCTGGATAAAGGAGGAGGGCGTCGTTAATTTTTTTTATCACGCAGGTTCGTTTACAAGTGAAACTACCACTACGTTCGACCGGCTCTTCACATCCTGGAGGGAGCACTTGAAGACGTGCCACATGGACCATGGAAGCTCCCTGATGACCAACGTTTCATCATTGCTTGTGGCAGATACGCTGCTGGCCATTCAGAGCTCGATGGGAATTGCCACAAAAGCTAACCTGTGCACCATGTAATAATTTCAGATTCTGATGTACAGATTCAGAGCCTGGAGCAGGAAAGTCTAAGGCACGACGTACAAATCTCTGAAGACGTGATGACGGACTGGGAGACGGTGAAAAACGCATGGAGACTCGGACAACGATCTGGGTGACGTCTCCATCTTCGGTAAACTCTTGTGATGTCCACGGATGCTACCAGGTAAGTATTGGATCGTTCCGGGCAGCTGAAATGGTGACCATTGAGATGTGATTGACCACCAAACGCTAATATGATTTTCTTTTGCTTTCTGAATTTCTTGTAGTTACCAAACCGTGGAACAGTGAAAGTCCGCTACACGACCTACCAGAGCTGGGGCAGTATTCGAGTTGGATGGTGAATCCGGCCTATCCGACGGTGAATCCGACCGTGCTTGGTTTGACGTTCCATCCATCCATCGGAGCCTGGAACTCGCAGAGACGGCTCAAAGACCTGGAGGACAATTGTGGCGGTCAAGACAGAAATCGGCATTAAGTCGGAAATTGCACATCGGAGATATTTAGGTAAATAGTATGTGTTTTTTATATTTGCATAAAATTCCACAGGAAAAAAATGTTTTAAAAATTGTTAAAAAGACGTTTTAGATGTAGTTTAATTTAATAAATTTAAGTAATTAATTAATCAATTTAATTGGATCACTTTTTGCCCTATATCATGAGTTAGAATAAAGCTATAGTAATAATTATTTGTTTCATTTTGATGCCTGAGACGAGACCTTTGAAATGATGTATCGAGCTCCATATGTTGCAAAATCACCATAATGGTTTCACTGCCTTTTGCCGAGTGCTATTGGTAAAGCAAACCTTTTTGAACTTCATTAAGCGTTTCTTTAGCTCTGCTGCACAATTTAAAACGTCCCGGCTCATTTGACTATCGGGCAATCATTTTTAAAGATTGCAACTCTTAAAATCAACCTTGGCCTATTGCTAACTTCTGCCATTGTTAACTTCTTTGAATTGATCTCAATTGTAGGGAATGGAACAGGTGAAGAAGACGGCTACGGAAGAAGATGTCACAAGTACAATGCAGCCCTGAAGAACGTTCAATGTTCATCGACTACGTAAAGAAGATGTCGCAAGTACAATGCTGTCCTGAGGAACGAGCGTTCAATGTTCATCGACTACGTAAAGAAGATGTCGCAAGTACAATGCAATCCTGAGGAACGTTCAATGTTCATCGACTACGTAAAGAAGATGTCGCAAGTACAATGCTGTTCTGAGGAACGTTCAATGTTCATCAACTACGTAAAGAAGATGTCGCAAGTACAATGCTGTCCTGAAGAACGTTCAATGTTCATCGACTACGTAAAGAAGATGTCGCAAGTACAATGCTGTCCTGAGGAACGAGCGTTCAATGTTCATCGACTACGTAAAGAAGATGTCGCAAGTACAATGCTGTCCTGAGGAACGAGCGTTCAATGTTCATCGACTACGTAAAGAAGATGTCGCAAGTACAATGCAATCCTGAGGAACGTTCAATGTTCATCGACTACGTAAAGAAGATGTCGCAAGTACAATGCTGTCCTGAGGAACGTTCAATGTTCATCAACTACGTAAAGAAGATGTCGCAAGTACAATGCTGTCCTGAAGAACGTTCAATGTTCATCGACTACGTAAAGAAGATGTCGCAAGTACAATGCTGTCCTGAGGAACGAGCGTTCAATGTTCATCGACTACGTAAAGAAGATGTCGCAAGTACAATGCTGTCCTGAGGAACGTTCAATGTTCATCGACTACGTAAACAAGACAAGACCATCGAAGTGAAATGCTGTTATGAAGAAGCTTTTCAAAGACTGCATCATAAAGAGCATTTTGGATTTGTTTTCAGCCTTGACATTTATGGACACCAATTCCGAATTACGTTGACAACGTTGAAAGCAATAAATCAGATTCTGTAAATAAGCACTAGGCAAATTTGAAGAGCCGTTGTTATAGACTTCATAAAGACCTTGCATTTGATTTTTTCGGCAGTAAAGAAACCTTTGAAATTCGGAGAACTTTTTGACTCACAGATTACTTAAAGAGCATTTTAGTTATTTTTTCGACAGTAAAGAAACCTTTGACAATTTTGAGTAACATGTAGATTACATAAGGAGAATTTTAGTTTGACAGTAAAGCTAGTTTTGTTTTCGGTTTTCAAAAAGACAACTTGAAAATTGGCTTAACGTGTAATTGGATGCTAAGAACTTTTCTTGTAGGCCTATATAGACTTAAACAACATTTTAGCTTAATTTTTCACATGTAACCTATAGGCTTAAGTAGAGCAAATCTTGACAATTAATTTTTAACAACCTCTATTGTATAGTATAGACCATTTCCAAGAATCCACAGGGTAGTTGTAAAAAAAAGACGCCCCCTACGGTTTCTTGCCAATATCTTTGCTAGAATTGAGAAGTTTAAATCCAGTTTTAAAGGGCATTTATATTTACGCACGATGACCAGATTACCATCCACTGTTTTCTGACAATTCAAAAACATGACCAGTTAAAAGTAGCCAAAAACGATTTTAATAAGTTGCATCTCAAATAATTGTTTTCAAATCCACTTGATAGTGCTTCACAACTAGTGTTCAATGTGTTCACGACCAGTGCCCATACTTGTTAGGGGTGTCTTTGTAAAGGTCTTGATGGACTTGTTCGCTTGTTTCAAAGGTTGATCTTCCCATATCAACTCTAATGCGACCATCAATTCTCTTGTCACTCCTCACACTCGGGTTCAAATCTGGAGATTTGTATAGCCATTAGCTTTTCTCTGCAGAATTCTACAGGATATATGGGTGAATATTTGAAAATCGGTAATTTTAAGTTTCAGCATGCTAAATAAAAATCGGGTTAACATATTTTGAAAAGCGAAACACCATTAAATAGGTATTAATTGAGCAGATCTATTCCTTCAAAAACCAAATTTTAATATTTATATATTATATTGATTTATTGAAAGAAAAGCCAAAAATGTCACGACCGCAACCTGTATCCAAGGTAGGTTCATTATTTTTAATTCCAAGTAGTAGATAATGCATTTTAATAATTTTACAAACTTTTGTGAACATTTAATAGAGATTATAATTTTTCATCATAGTGGGTACAGAATTAATTTTCAGGGATAGGTTTTCAGTGTTAAATATTTTTTCAAAAGTCTGTAACATACTTTCAATTTTCTATGTCAACACCGCAACCGCAGCTGGAGCACACCTATTAGTACTGCCTCGCGTGTGTTGATTACGCCTGCGAACTGCTACATTGCATCTCCTGCGTCTTCACTAGCCGATCCCGTATTGTAAATGTAATTTACGATAATTTAAAACGGTTTATTAGGAATAAATGTCGGATAACCATTACGCGTATGTTTATTGAAGGTCACCACCGCAACCAACAATGCAGGCATACCACACATATTAAAAAATTTTTATTTGTCATGTATCAAATCGCAAGCAAGTACAGATGAGACGGGACCTATCATTGTGTACGCGCGTCAAGCGAGGTTGGCCTAATATTTAAACTTTAAGCAATTTGTCACCACCGCAACCGTCACCACCGCAACCAAAGCAGGCAGTCGCGGTGGTGACTTCGTGGTCGCGGCTTTGACACTTACTCAGTTGCTAGGGTTTCAGTGACTCTTAACATGAGTAACCATTGTGTTTTGACGCTGTTCCAGTAGTAGGCCTAGTCTAGAGTCTGGCTACCAGTTAAATATAAGTCAAATTTTATCCAATTCAGTAACCATACCCTGCTTTTTTTAAAATTTGGTTTGTAATATTATTTAAAGCAGTTATGCTGTGTTCAGTTTTTATTTACTTGTTGTTTCAGTTCTTATGATGTGAAATAGCTGGCTTATACACTGCATTACAGCAGTATGAAACAAAGTAGTCTTTGGTGCTGGGGTCCGATGTTCTTTATTTAAATTATTTTATGTCTTGCAGTTTGCTGACATTGGCTGACAAGCCGACTGTTGCTTTCTGTTACCTAAACTTTTATTCAGAATAAATATTTTAAGCTTTTGTTAATAACGGCTGGCTTACTTATGTATTTATGCAATAGCTTTGATGTGCACTATTATTACATGATCATTATTTCTATGACAGTTTAGAATTGATACTATTCGGTTGCGGTGTTGACATTTTTGCGCCTAAACTTATGTTGTTCCTATAATTTTTCTGATAATCTGATGATATTCATTTTCATTTCAAAATATTTTACTTTTTTCCATGTCATGCAGTTTTTATTGGACTATTAAATTGCAAATAAATGTTTGTTATTCAGCTTGTTTACTGACATTTTTAATTGGTTGCGGTGTTGACATTATGCGGTTGCGGTGTTGACATGGTGTGCTAGACCTACCATTTTCAAAACGATGCTCATGGGGGGTTCTAGGCCATATCCGTTATGAATCATGCTTTTAATATCTTAGGACTATATTTGCACTTCGATTTATGTAACTTTTGACAATAAAAATCACAACTTTTTTTGTCTTGTATGGAGCACCTAAAATTACCTAAAATTACCGGTTTTCAAATATTCACCCATATGCTAATAAAATGCGTAGGATAATTAATTTATGCGTTGTGCATGACCCGACAGTCCGTCACTAGCTGTTCGTAGCTTATACTCTGGCAGTGCCAGTCCCAAGCCTGGGGAAAGGAGGAGGTCATGAGGACGGTGCCACAGTCGTATTTGTTATGACACACTTGTAATTTATAGTAGGCTATCGTTAAACATCAATTAGCCTAACTAACTAATCGACCAGCTCATTTTCATTGAATGTAGGGTCTATTAATCAGCGTAAAAATTGTGGAAAAATAACGGGGGGGGGGAGGTTGGACCATTATACACTTGAAATTTGGGTGTGAAAACATATTTTACTATGGGAGCTCTAAGAAAGACTGGGGGGTTGAAACCCCCAAACCCCCGGCAATTCTCACCATGCTATTAATAAGTGCTTGGACGCCCCTTAATTACTTTTCCAGGCTGTGCTGGCCAACAATTGGCAGGACGGCGTTCAGATTTGAAAATAATAATAAAATATACAAAATGCTTGGACGCCGTCCATGACCGTCCAGTCACACTTTGAGCCCTGGGTCTGTATAGGATAACCTAAAATCTAATGCGATCCTTCGAATCGCTATCGCGTACAGTTTCAATGGGCACAACGCCAGTTTAGGCTAAGTCCCTCCGAGCTTGTGTACATGTAGGCCTAAGTGACATACATGTAAGTTGTGCAAGCGTTTGTAGGAGTGCGCAGAAACAACGCCTAAACTATACGAACCTCTTTCCCGAGCTGATATTATATATGGACCAAAGACCGGAATTTCATGCAAGGCAAGCTACGCCCAAGATCATCCTATTGATCCTAGGCCTTTAGGTCTATGGGAGAACGCAGGTTGAGAATTGCCTGAGGTTTGGACATATATATATATACACATATATATATATACATATATACTATGAATTATGAACTTTGGCATGTAGGCTATCTGTGAAGCAGTGGCGGCGCCAGCCACTTTTTGTAGCCAGGGCAGTCACACAAGTAACCAGGGCAGAGGGTCGAGTCGCGTTTTCGGTAGTACGGGCATACATAGGCATATAATTTTGCGCTACCGTGCATGCCATATATCAACCACCGTACACTATTAGGGTTTTCTGGTCAGAGGATCAAATGGGCGAAGTCATGAAACCGAACACTTTGACATACATTTGAAAAGTAAATCCTAGAATCCGTATACATGGTGGGCCACAAAAAAGACCCCTAAGGCTTTTGCCAATAATTATCTTAGCCAGAAGTTTAAAAAATAATCAAATTTTACAGGCTTAAATGCAATTCATAATTATTAACGCAGAGTGGCCAGATTTCACCGCAATATTTCAAATAGAACAAGAGTTAAATGACTTTTAGTGAGACAACCGACTTTTTGACGATTCAAAAACATAATTCAACAAAATAGTAGCAACAAACGATTTTTTTATAAGTCTCATCTCAAATAATAATACACCATATCTTGTGTTCAATGTGTCCACCAATAATGCCCACACTTGTTTTGAGTCTTTTGCACAGTCTTTAAATGAACTTGGTGATGTGTTCCAGAGGTAAATCTTCCCAATCAGCTCCAATGCGACCATCAATTTTCATTCTCTTATCGTTCTTGGTTTTGGCTGCAGATTGAGGTATTTCTCGAGCAATAGCTCTCCACTGTTGATAAAATCATCGGGTTCAAATCCGGATATTTGAAACCATTGGTTCTTCTCAATGAAAACAGTACAGTAATATTGACGTTGAACCGATCTCCTTTCATAAACGGCACATTTCTTAACTCTCTATTTCAATAAATTATTTAGCTCTTCATTTCTCTGCAATCACTGTTCATCAGATTAAGCGGCGATTTTAGCTTTATCTCCAAGGCCTTGCTCATGAAGTGTATGAATACAAATTTTGCCTGCCACCAACACCTTGGGCATTTTAATTTGATAGAAATTTCGATTTTATTGTCTTTAAAAAAAATTACTAATCAGAACAATTCTTTATTTACCATCTTAACAGTCATCTTGCTAAATGATGTCACATGCAGCGACGTGCAGCTATGCTGGTATCTGTTTTTTCCTAAATATTAATAACGATTTTCTGTCAATAACAAGTTTATTTGACACCAATTATTTGAGATGTTACCTAATAAATTCGTTTTGTTACTTAATTTTTGCTGCGTCATGTTTTTTAATCGTCATATCGTTAGCGAGAGGTCCCACTAAAAGTGATCCAACTTTTGTTCTGTTTGAATATTTTTTAAAATTAAATCTGGCCATCATGTGTGAATATGAATTTTCTTTAAGCCTAAAAAATCATTAAAAACTACTACCTCTGGCCAAGATAATGAGCAAAAAAAAATTTAGGATATGTTTATGGCCCAACCTGTAGACCAATCTCGGTGATTTGGTGAAGCATTGCAAATCCTCTTTCGAGTAGCATTTCGAAAGCAAAACGTTCAGCAAATAAAGTAACGGAGTCAGGTAGGCTACATAGGTCTATTGTCTACGCAAATGCTTACGATTCATTTGAAAAACAAGAAAGCGACAGCTAGGCCTACGCTGTTAGTTGTATATGGTGATGTGGATAGACAGCAACAGAATTTTCTCTGCAGGAACTTTTGAGCCACCAGAATTCTTGCCCTGTCAGAATTTTCCTCTGTCAAAACTTTTGCCCTGCCATAATTTTGCGGTCTTTACCCTGCCAGAATTTTGACTCTGCCAGAACATTTGCCCTGCCAGAAAATTGCCCTGTCAGATTTTGTTCTCTTCGTAAACTTTTGCCCTGCCAGAACTTTTGCCCTGCCCAAGAGCGGACGGATGTGAACAGTAAGAAACAATAATTAATATGCCCGAAGAAATTCTCCCATGGTAAAATTTCTGGCAGGGCAAGGACCAGGGCAACAGGCAGGGCAAAGGCTTTTTTACCAGGGCATTTGCCCTGCCATGCCCTGGCGTAGCGCCGCAACTGCTGTGAAGCATATAGACATTATACAGGGTGCGGCCGAAAAAAATAACCCATTACAAAAATCGCGATTTCTCAAAAACCGCTGAATATTTTGTTATAAAACTTCGCCAGTCTATTTGACAAATATCTAGCTACAACGTGGGCCAAATCTAATGAAATTTGATTCATGAACACCAAAATGGTGCAACCCTGAAGTGAAACAATGCTATTTTCGTTTCAACAGACATTTAGTGACAGCAATAACGGCAATAAGTAGCAAAGTAACAACGTAAACAGAAATGTAACAAAGTTCAAGGCTATAGTATATACCTTTTGTTATTGACAAGATCAGGCCAAACTGTTAAGTTTTGTGCAATGGATGTTCGACAGTGGCGGCGCTAGGAGGGGCTGGGGGCTAAGCCCCCCCCCTACAAGAGGCTCAGCCCCCCTAAAAAATGGCCATCTGAATTATTTTACATTGAAATATCCACGATTTACGGCTGATGACTAAAAAAAGTCGTCAGAAATTTTGGCGGCGAAAATGGAAAATTTTCATGAGATTTTTGGTCGATGAAAAAAAGGTCGTCAGAAATTTTGGCGGCGAAAATGGAAAATTTTGCCGCGGGCTTCAGCCCCCCCCCCTAAACTAAAATCCTGGCGCCGCCACTGATGTTCGAAGTCAACACTGTTTGCTTTTACGCAAGCTTGCAGACGTTTTTGAAAGCCCAGAACAGTCTTCTGAATGGTCTCAAGAATTGATGACACAAATGTACTAATATAGACGTACGCTTTGAGAATAAAAACAATGCCTATTGTGACGTCACTTTGATTATTATACAGATCTTTCAGTATATTATGTTCATTTTGCAGAGGTAAAACTGGACCTTTTATGACGTCACTTCGATTTTGATACAATTCTACTATTAAACAAGTTCACTGAGAAAACGAAATTAGGCCTGTTATGGTGTCATTTCGATTATGAAACAGATCTACTAGCATATTATTTCATTTTCATAATACAAACTGGGACTGTATTAAGGCAACATCGATCTGATTATGATATAAATATATTATACTTTCAGCTTGCGTATATATAAACTAGGTCCATTGTGACGTCACTCCGGTCATGATACATGCCTACTATTAAAGAAGTTCATTTTGTGAATAAACATGTCCATTGTGACGTCATTTCGATTATGATACGGACCTACTATTATAGAAGAGTATAAACAAGGCCTATTGTGACGTCACTTCGATTATTACACAGATCCACTGTAATAATTCTTGTTCATTTTCAGAATCCAAAACGAGGCCTATAATTGTGACGTCACTATACGATTTCAGTGCCAGTCTAGGCCTACTATTAACACGCCCAGAATCCTTCATGTACCTGGTACAGGAGATGCTTTGGGTATACAGTGGCATCACTCCAGCACGAGGTGCAGATTATCAGCCAGGATCCGGGATCACCTCCCTCTATGCCGTATAGCTTCAAAAGGTCAATCCAGTGTTTCATTCGCCAGTGGCATTGGTAAACTATAGGACGTGATGAATGCCCTGCATGCTGCCAAACAGTAAGATTCGACACCTGAAATAATTTATGATCATCTGTTCAAAATGTATATGTTATGACTTGTAATCACATAATAGCCTACTGGCGCTTGTTAGTTTGAAATAATAACATATATATATAGTATTATCCGCTCAGAAGGTCTGCACTCACTAATCAATTTATCGACAGAACTTTTTTAGTAATGTCCTTGTTGTCAGCAAAAATGACAGATTACCTGCTGTGAGTTAGAAACACCCTAATTAATACGAGTTAACCCTTATACTGTCTTGACAAGTGGCCCGGGTTTGGTTTCGTGCTTGTCCATTATTGATGACGTGCAATAGGTCAGTGTGTCTGTGCGGTATACACATAATGCCCCAAGCATCAGTTTACAAATTCTCATTCCTTCGGAATCTCTATTTTTCGCTTTCAACGCAGACCATGCAGTTTCTCAGCCAACTGGCAGACTGAGTTCAAATGTTCAATATAATGTTCCAAACATTGTCTGTAGTGTTGAAGGCATGTCTTGGACAGTAGTACAGGCCTACTAGCCTGCCGGTAACAACCCTACTCGGAGCCTCTGGAAAACCCTACTCTGAGTCCCTGGAAAACCCTATAATATTATACTCAGAGTCCTTGGAAAAACCTACTCGGAGTCTCTGGAAAAAACCTAATCGGAATCCCTGGACCAATTATAATATTGTTGATATATTATATAGACTCTACAAGTAGTCTATATATACATGTATATCGTGGACCAATGGGCGGAGTTTGGTTTCCATTCTTGGAGGGGCTAATAAAAGAACTTGGGAAGAACTTGGGTTTTGTTGGGGCTGAGACTCGGTCCAGAAAGAGCAGCGCCGAAAAATATTTTCTCGGGCAAATCTTGGCCCAACAAAGTTGATGACTCTTTTTTAGTCCTCGGGCTGGAATCTCGCCAAAAAATGTAAATTTCCCCGGACAAAAAGTTGATGACCTTTTAGTCATTCGGAAGTTTCGCGTTCGTGAACAGTAACATCTCCCCCAGAACAAATATACGTATGAGTCTGCGACTTCTTGGTGGGCAGTGTTTAATCTAGTCCCCCTCCTCTGGGGGGGGGGAAATGGGGTTTATGGGGGGGGGAAGACATTTGAACGTCCGAAGGACGCTCGTGATGCGCGTAGCACTGAGACTGGGAGGGAGAGGGGTATGGGGAGGGGTATGAGCCCCTCCCCATCAGAAACTTTTTGAATTTCCACATTGCAATGGCAGCATTTTAAGGTGTCGTCTTAACAAAATAGGTGTACTTTTTCAGTGACCCATTAGAAAATTTTTGGATTTCCACATTGCAATGGCAGCATTTTAAGGGGTCATCTTAACAAAATAGCTCTACTGTTTCAGTGACCCATTTAAAAAATTCTTGAATTTCCACATTGCAACATATGGCAACATTTTAAGGTGTCATCTTAACAAAATAGCTGTACTTTTTCAGTGACCCATCAGAAAATTTTGGGGTTTCCACATTGCAATGGCAGCATTTTAAGGGGTCATCTTAACAAAATAGCTGTACTTTTTGAGTGATCCTTAAAAAATTTTTTGATTTCCACATTGCAATGGCAGCATTTTAAGGTGTCGTCTTAACAAAATAGCTGTACTGTTTCAGTGACCCTTAGAAAATTTTTGAATTTTCACATTGCAATGGCAGCATTTTAAGGTGACGTCTTGACAAAATAGCTGTAGGCCTACTTTTTCAGTGACTTATTAGAAACTTTTTGAATTTCCACATTGCAATGGCAGCATTTTAAGGTGTCGTCTTAACAAAATAGCTGTACTTTTTCAGTGACCCATCAGAAATTTTTTGGATTTCCACATTGCAATGGCAGCATTTTGAGGTGTCATCTTAACAAAATAACTGGACTTTTCAGTGCCCCAACAGAAACTTTTTGAACTTCCACATTGCATTGGCATCATTTTAAGGTGTTATCTTAACAAAATAGCTGCACTTTTTCATTGTCTCATCAGAAACTTTTTGAATTTCCACATTTCAAAGTCAGCAATTTAAGGTGTCATCTTTAAAAAGCTGTACTTTTTCAGTGCTTATAAGAGTGACTTGAATAAATATACGCAATATTTACAAAATTATTTTTAGGGGTGTTTCCACACTGTAATGGTACCCTTTCAAGATTCCATTTTAGCAAAATAACTCCATTATTTCAGTACTGATAAAAAGTGTTTCAGGATAGCACTGGAGAGAAGCCATTCAGTTGTTCAAAAATAGTATTTGTACAAAAATTAACAGTAAGTTATACTCATTTTAGCCGGATTGTGTCATAATATTATAATGTTAAAAAATTACTATAACCATATAATAGAAAATAGTATTATGGTATATTATTATGACAGTTCATGTAATGCGATGATGTAGACCAGCGGTTCTCAACCTTTTCACACTGACGGACCCCCTTTTAATTTTTGGTCCCGGTCACGGACCCCCACCGAAATTTGGCGCCTTTGGCGCATTATCGTGACTGTGCGACTCTATAATCATACAATAGTAGGCCTACATGTATGCTATAATATAGCATACATATTACATATGCCCCTGCAATCCTGTAGTACACATTTATATTACTGATAAGATTATTTGAAATTTATTAGAAAAACTGTAGTTTATTTTAATGTAAGCTTTGGGCATGCATATTTGAGCACAGTTTATCTGCTCGAAACACTCAAGCATCAAGCTAAATCTTGCATGGATGCAACGTACATCTTCAATGTTGGCCTAATGTCACTAGTCAGTTCAATGACTTGGTTCAATTCTGAGAGTAGTAAATTCAAAGTTTGCAAGAAACTGACTGGAAGCTCACGAAAAACTGTGAACGTTCAAATTACCAAAATAGAAGTTGAACTGATCCAGTTATGATTGACCGGAAATTAAATTAACAAATTTTGGTTGATTGATCTGAGCATTTCTTTATTTTTATGTGAATTCATGAAATTAATCAAAATGTGTCAAAGTTATCAACCACTATCCGTTTTGTACAAGCAGACACTTTATCACTAATTAAGGGTGATTAGATTTGTCTGCATCACTTGCGTAGACACCGTAGAGGAATTCAGTTTATTCAAAAATGCCAGCTAGGTAAGCCAAAGTTGAAACTCATGAGTTGTTTATTCAAATGAATTACAGGCTGTGGTCTTCAGTGGCGACGCTAGGGGGGGGGGAGCTAGGGGGCTAAGCCCCCCTAAAAAAGGCCATCCATTTTTTTCCCATGTAAAAATAAAAAATTTGGACGATTTACCCTCTTTAGCCCCCAAAACTGAAATCCTGGCGCCGCGACTGGTGGTCTTTTTCTACGAAACTCTCTCAAAAGCATCCCGATATCTAGAATCGGTTACAAACAGACCCATCTAAAACAGAAGAATTTGTCATTAATCAGCTTATTATTAGTTTTATGTCGCCATTGAAAAGGAGAAATATCGAAAAATTGACAAAGATTTATGTTTCTATGTTTTTGACTATTAAATATGCAATTTTCAGGACTTGCCCGCGGACCCCCAGCCAGATGGTCGCGGACCCCCAGGGGTCCGCGGACCCCCGGTTGAGAACCGCTGATGTAGACAGCAACTAAAAACTATTATCAGTTGTGATGCATTTTTCTGCAGGGATGTCATTTCTGTTTTTAGCTACCAAAAAATAGTGTTTATACAAATATTTACAGTAAGTTATTCTCATTGCAACATGATAGTATCATATAATTATTATAGTAGTAAATAATGTCATTATAATCATATAATAGTAAATAATATCACGGTATATCATAACACTTCATGTAAAACAACGATGAAAACAGTAACTAAAAAATATCATTTTGTGAAATTTTTCTGGGGGGGGGAAATGTCAATCCTGGGGGGGGAAAGTTCCCCTCCCAGAGACGTCTAGATTAAACACTGCTTGGTGGGGGGGGCTAAGTCCCCTAGTCCCTGATAAACTCTGCACATGCGTGGGCCACTATAAGCGATGGCGTCCGAGAAACACCATGCATTTGCCACCGTCAAACAGTCCCTCCTCGTTGGTGGCAACCGATGCGTTGGTTCGTTCATGTGCTGTAGCCTAAACAGACAGGGACCCGGCGAATCTTAGAGGCCCGGGCTATGTATAGCCTAGTTATTATAGCCTACCGGTATATAAAGTTTATGAAGTCAAAGCCTGCTTAGATATAATATGGCAGGAGAATTAATTGCAACCAGTTTAAACTTCAAGTTAACTTCTGAATAAAATAAAATTTTGTATATAATATAAAATAATCGTAAGTCGCACTTTTATCACTTCAATTTGTTTGTAAAAAATTGTTTCTCGTTAAGCCTTAAGATAGTTTAGGGGCCTGTGACGGCTCTGCCCAGGAACTTAATTGTGGTTTTCTCAGCTCTGCAAATAGAAAATAGTGGCTGGCAGTGGCTATTCAGTATTATCACGTTACAGACGACGGTGAACGTTTTTCAACACTGACGGTTCGCATAGCCTAATAGTTAAACAGCAGTACTTTCGATTCTGGATTCTCCAGCACCCGCTGGATCATTCACGTCCTCTTCTTCCTCCTCTCCTTCCTCTTCTTCCGCCTCCTCAGTTCCAAACTGTCCGCGTATCTCCTCTGCCTTCCACGTTCCCTTGAAGTCGACGAGAGCGCAGATGCCGGCCAGAACAGTCAGCGGAATCGTGACGAGCGCCAGGAAGTAGGAGTATCCGAGGGTCGTCGATGTACTTGGATACATCTTCGAGAACTCTGTGGGCCACATGACTCCGAAGCAGGTGACGGATATAAGCGAAAATGAAGCTGTCGAAATCACAACAAAATAACAGAGAAGTAACTGCATAATTAGTAACTGCATAATTAGTAACTGCATAATTAGTAACTGCATAATTAGTAACTGTATACATATCACTTTTAAAACAGCTGACTTTATTAGATGCTTATAAAATGCCCTATATGTTTCTTTCTTTCTCCATTTCTATTGCGCATAATATAGCTCTCTACTCAGAGGCGCTCCCGACTACAACGCGGACAATGCATCGGAGTTTCACGCCGAAGCGCCCAATTAATTGCGAGTGAAGCACTTGCCTATAAGGTCCCTACGCGGCGGCTTGAGGTGGATTCGAACCTGCGGCTGCAAGGCAACAAACATACCCACTACACCACCGCGCCCCTCCCAGATTATGTGGACTGGTATAGAATAGATTAGATCAAAGTAAGACTAGATTGCCACGCAGGGGAACAACTGCTATCGAAACACTGGTAGACTTCCAGAGATATGTGTGTGTGCCAATAATATTCCCTCCAATCACACTTCCTTAACTGAGGTTTGACTGGGAGCACTCTGAGTAAGTGTCTTTCAAGAGACGCTGTACGTAAATCCCCAGAATCAGTGAGTGAGTGCATGAGAGTGCTGCAGTCAATCTTGTCTTTTCCTTTTTCGACCCACACAAAAGTCGCCTCAGCAAACCTTCTGCCTCTTCCATCAGGGTGAGAATTTCCGTGTAGGTTGAGAGGTTCAACCTCCCAGTCTTTCTTAGGACTCCATACTAATGTCTTATCTTCACACCCCAGCTCCACGCGGATTATAGTCTGACTCCTCGGTTATTTTTCCGCCATTCTCATACTGGTCTCCGCTTGGTCTCTTTGCAACCTGCTTGGGTCAATTCTTCACATCTTAGGCTATAGTTATCTAAGCCATGGGACAACAACCTCTCCAATACAACGCAACATACATAGCTGTGGAGTAGCACGTTTAGCAATGCTTACATTACGCTCATGATTGCAATAACATATTCCGACAGAGACTGACCAGTAACGAAGCAGTTGGTGATGAGGGTGAGCATAGTGCAGGCGTCGAAGTTGAGCAGTTTCTCCAGCGTATGTCCCAGCATCCAGGCGAAGGTGAGAGCGTGGGCGAAGAGCGACAGTACGCCGAACGTTCGGGTGGCTGTATAGAACGCTGACAGACGAAACTATGCGATCAGACGATATGTAAATATGATCTACGATTACAATGTAATGATAATGTAATGTAATGCAGCACAGGATTACGCGAAGCACATTATGCTAAATAGGAGAACTATTAAAAGTTATTGTGGTCACATAAACGAAATATTTTAAATTGTTTAATTAGCTCTTGCACTCACTTGTTAAAACACCACTTCGACATTTCACTATATTCACAAGATATATCGCTAAACTGCTAAATGGACCAGTTGAAAGCGTTGATGTTGTGTGTACCAATGGGGTCCTTATATACATTTTACACAATGCACACACATGTATATATATATTATATTCATGTATAAACTTTCTACGCCTGCATGCTCACCTGGAAAGTTATATACCAACTTTCTATTATATGCCTGTATTGCTCACCTGGCCATTTTGTGCCTAAGCACAGTCCGTCATCCCTACAGCACTGCCAGAGTCCGAAGTTCCACCTTCTGCTCAGCAGGGGTTCCGCGGGCGGGTCAAGGCCACTGACGCTGTTCCAGGCCGACTCCTCTGGCGACACCGGAACGATCATGATTCCCCAGGAGCTGGTGACGAAGGACACCATGAGGAGCAGCGTCGACGCAAACATCGCTCCCAAGGACACACGGATCCACGCGGACTCCCTGATGGGACGCGGTGGATCGGATGGAAACGAGTACCAGGACATGACCACGCCCACTCCGCTCTCGTCGTCGTTGGCAAAGTGGACGTGTCTCACGGAACCGCTGTCCGCGCTCGCCGTGTCCCAACCATCGCCGCTCTGTCGACTGAGGAACCTCTGAGCTGCTGCACTTCCACCGTTACCTGCTTCGCCGTGTCGGGACCGACGGAGTCCCCGTCGGCCAGACCTTAGTTCGACGACCCTCGGCTCCAGAACCGTCTTCGTGTAGAATGGTCCGACGTCGCCGATGTAACCGCAGACGGCGTCCGACGTCGGCCTCGCGGGATATCCCTGCGGCAGATCAGACGGAGCTGGAGGCTGCACTGGTATCCCATCCGAAGACTGAGCTGTCGTCGTCTTTGTGTAGAATGGTCCAACGTCGCCCACAAAACCGCACACTGCGTCCGATGTTGGTCTTGCTGGATAACCTTGCGGAAGGCTATGCTCAGATAGAGGTACCGAGACCCCGTCCAAGGAGTGAACCGATTTCTTTCGATACCTTTCGGTTTTCCTCTCCTTGTTTCGACGATACATTATGAATCAGACTGATTTAACGCATTAGCTATATATAATTAGAAACCCTCAGTAACAGCAAAAAATTTCCTACGCTGCCCAGCAAACGAATCCTATGCGAAGTTGCTGAAACATGTCAATTCCATCACGTAATTTTTTGTTGCATCGCCATATTTGATCGCCTGAAAATCGAGTCTTTCGAACTACAATAAATTTATCATAAATAATTATAGACAAATATATCTGTCACTTATCATAACACAAAAATTTATAAATAGTAAATACTGACAATTTATTATCAATTATCATCGTAATCGTAAGTTCCAAACTTCTAAAGCGATTCGCTGCGGACGTAGGTCTACGGACAATATGATAATTATATTCATTCATTCATTCATTCAGAACATTTATATAGCGCCCCTTCAAGAAACTACTCAGAGGCGCTCCGACCCAACCACGAACAAAGAAAAAAAGCCTTGAGAGACTTGTAGAACCTAGCCGGATGGACCATAAGTAGAGAGCGAAGCGTAACCGGGAGATCGTTCCAGACACACGACCGAGAAAGCACGGCGCTGCTTAATAGCTAAGCAAAGATATATAGATCTAATATTATGTCGTTTAATTCTATGGAAGGAAAAAACATTAGCCGATAGCCCAGGGGTTCTCAAACTGTGGTACGCGTACCCCTGGGGGTACGCCAGGCTCCGGTAAGGGGTACGCGAAAATTTCCAGAAGTATAAATTTTCTTTGAGTTTATGGACGTTGTGCCATCTTTCCTTGATTAGCAATGATTTTTAACGTTGCAACATAATTATAACAGCATCGTTATTTATTTATTTCACAGCATATAAGCCTAATTAGACTCAAATATTATACAGTGCATGCAGCATATTTATGTGTAGGTCTACTAATATAGTTCTGGAACAAATAATGTATAATATAGTTGAAAGTACCAAAGCTAGAAAAACTAAGCCGATATGGAGCTCAAGTAGCGGAGCTGAATTAGCCTAAGGATTAATTTCTGGTCGATTTTTAAATTTTGAGGTTCCTTTAAGTACGTCATATTTGGGTGATACTGGTTTTTAAACTATTCTTGCTATCAAAAATAAAGATGGGGTAAATTTGCGTTTGAAATTGGCATATATTGAACCAGATATTTATAATCTGCGCTAGTCTAAACAGGCCCACAGCACTACAGCTGGGTTGGTTCTTTCTTATTGGTCATCGACCATTTTTTCCCTTTTAAATTTGCTGATAAGATTATATAATTCAAACTAATTTTTGCTCCCTATATAAGAATACGACTTTAATAAGCGAGGTCACCAAAATGATTAAATGGACTTACAGTTGTCACTGCAAGGGGACCTCGCAATGGCATTTTGTTTCTGATCTGACTTTGCTGGGGGTACGCCATCATTCGATTTTTTACTTGGGGGTACAATAAAAATAAAGTTTGAGAACCCCTGGCCTAAACGTCATCGATAGCCTGCTTGCCGTGAATACCTGGGATCAAACTATTACAGACATTAATTGATAAAATATTATCTAGGCTACAAGTATAATAGATAATAGTCAAATAAGCTATAATTGCCGACATAATTATATCACAAGCATAGACAAATACTACTGACGTGACTGACAGCGCCCCGTGCACAACCTACCCCTCCCCCAAGTGAAGGATGAAGAGCATTCGAGACGATTCCTTCTCGGTAACTCGACCCGGACCACCACGGACTACTCTCACGGACAACCCTCCTAACTCAACGCAGCGCTCGTGAATAAGCCGGTGCCCCGCGCTTGGCTTTCCAGTGGCGCTTTAGAAATTATGAGATTACGATTACGATTAGGTCTGTATAATCATTAATCAATATTAATCATAATCCGGTTGGCACATATTATTTCGCTACGTTCTCTATTTCTGTTACAGCTCAAGGAGACATTAAAAAGCGTCTTGACCATACACAGACCTCACATGACTTGTCAGGGAGTAGAATCCCCGCTCAGAAAAGTAAGACTAACGCTACGCCGGTGAATAAGCTGGTCTCCCTGACATGGCTTTTGTGGGCGCTGAGAAATTCTGGAAGATTTACATTACATTACATTAGACACAATTAATCCACCGTGATCACTGATCAGTAGGCCTATACGCGGTATTTGATATAATTCATTTCTTTGGATTTCCTAATATTAATAATATCCAGCGCACTATTATTTTCTACAGGCACAATATTAGGGGCCTACACCTTCAGACTTCAGTTTTGCATGTCTTGCAAATTCAGTATAGCCCGCCATCTCTACCAGGGGCGGATCCAGGGGGGGGCCAATCCGGCCATGGCCCCCCCCATTTAAAAATTGCATGGAACGTGGCCCCCCCCATTTGGTTTCAAAAACATGTAGTGGGAGAGAAAAACAGGACATCTGGCCCCCCCTATTGGAAAATCGTACGGGACGTGGCCCCCCGTTCGGAAATGGCATCTCCTTTTCCCGAAAAATTGGTTGATGACTAAAAAAAAAAAAAAAAAAAAAAAAAAAAAAAAAAGGTCATCAACTTTTTTGGCGGATAAGTTGGTATCTTTTTCCCGGAAAATTGGTCGATGACTAAAAAAAAAAAAAAAAAAAAAAAAAAAAAAAAAAGGTCATCAACTTTTTTGGCGGATAAGTTGGTATCTTTTTCCCGGAAAATTTGGTCGATGACTAAAAATTTTTTCTATTGTCTCACAATACCAAAAATTTTGGCCCCCCCCTTCGAAAATTCCTGTATCCGCCCTTGATCTCTACCATGGAAAGTAGGCCTACCTGAATATAAGGTGAATTTTCAGGTTAAAGTAGATGTACCGTTCATTCGTTCATTCTCTGTCACTGGTCCTACAACCTGGAATGGCTTCCCTGTTACACTGCGCTCACTGCTTAGTCCCCAGGGGTCACTTCACTCTGTCTCTTAAGAACTTCAAAACTGTCTTATTTAGCCGTGGCTGGGCCGGGATTGAGCGCATCTGAGTAGCCTACCTTAAAAAAGCGCTATATAAAAATTTCGGCCTAAAAATAAATAAATACCGACGCTGTTTTTCTGTGGTCGTGCTTATGCTTAAGCTCAAGTATTGTTGCACAAAAGTGGCCCGCCAGGCCTCAGAAAATGGTCCTCGTCCCTCAAAGAATTAACAAAAATATGTGATAAAATTAACAATTTGTACAGAAATGGAATAAAGTAAGAAAAACAATTGTTACTACAATTAAGCAATTGTTTTTTTCTTATTTAAGTGGATGAATAGCCTTTAAAGAACTTTTTCCTAAGTTAATGGGGGGGGGGGGTTCAGCCCCCGAAACCCCCCTTGGCTACGCGACTGCTGTTGTAGATCAATGCAGATACAGTTACTCACGTGTGAACGTGAGTTAACATTTGGCTTTTGATCGATTATGCTTTGTAAGCTGCAATGAATCCGTGTTACCGAGAAGCAACTTCTCTGACAAAACACAGCGCTCGTGAATAAGCTGGTGTCCTTGCTCAAATTTATGACTATCAGTCAGTAGCGCTTTAGAAATATGGAGTTCACGATTACGATTATGAAATGTTACTTACCAACTGAACAGCTAAGAACCTCAGACCGCAGTATTATATCCTGTAGAACTAACTCATTTCAAGACAACCCATACCAAGGTCTATAAACAGTGTACCGGTACTCCGTATTTTAACCCTCGTCTATTTCTTTTGCGGTGTTCAACAATACCGATACATAGAACATTTCCAATTCAACACAATAATTGAGGTCTGCATATTAATAAATCCAAAACAGTGGTCCAACGGAATTAGAATAATCTGACGAGGTAAACCAAACTATGTGAGCATTATGACCAAGAACGTCCCACGTACATTTGTGCACAACATTTACTCTATGTGCACAGCGTATACACTATACATGCACGTGCAATTATCGCTTACACGCAGAAAGACAGTTGACCTTTGATCGTCTGATAAGAGAAAGGTAGACTTCCCTCTTTTCTGGGTGATCACTAGTACGTTGCCCTTATCAGCGACCAATTGCATTGAACGAACAGGCGAACGTCTCTTTGTGACTCAACTGCGTATAGCCTACGCGGCTACGCCAAGGTGCAGACGGACTAACCACGTTTATTTATAATTGAATTTATTTCAGGTCAATTCGATATAAGCTCTTTTAATTTTCGTTTATTAAGAAAAACTTGACTCATGCATAATAACGAAGTAATTATGGCAATGCACTTGTAGTCAGCCGCTGTGCTGTAACTATAGCTGTAACTATAGCTGACGAACGTGCAGTTGGGATAACAGGATATCAACCTAAGGGCCTAAGCTTGCTATTATATTATTATTAGTAGAAGATGATAAAAAGTTTAACGGAAGTCGAATTTAACTGCACGAAAAAATTATATGACGGCGGTAAAACTAGGCCTACTGCTCGTTTCACAGTCACCCCTAGAGAACGGATGACTGAGTCAAGTCGGTCAACTTGTATGTATGTGAGTGTGTGTGTCTGTGTGTATGTATGTATGTATGTATGTATGTATGTATGTATGTATGTATGTATGTATGTATGTATGTATGCATGTATGTATTATGTATGTATGTATGTATGTATGTATGTAATACATGCATACATACATACATGCATAGTACATACATACATACATACTAACATACATACATACATACATACATGTATACATGTATACATGTATACATGTTTACATGTATGTATGTATGCATCCACATAGGCCTATGTTTATATGCACTTGTATGTGTGTATACATTATTTGTTCATATATAATTATGTATAATATATATGATTGTATGTACTTATGCATTTATGCATACATGCTCGTAATGATGCATGTATGCAACCTATGTATGACGGCAGACAGTGGCCGACATTTATTCGTAACCTCCTCGCCAAATTGATGCAGTCAGCAACTGAGTGTTGCTGCTACAGTAACTTGATGATGATTATGTTGTTGTCATAATGATGATTTCATTCCTATACGCTGAACTCCTGTAGCACTGCGCACCCTATCAATTCAAAACCTGGTTCCGCCTCTTTTATCGAATTATTTTGCGAATTTGCGCTTTATTGTTAAGGTGATGTATTGAACAGCTGTGACTAGCGAGAGTTAGGACAGACTGACACACAGACAGATAGACAGACAGACAAACAGACAAACAAACAAACAGACAAGCAGACAGACAGACAGGCAGTTATGCAGATAGATAGAAAGACAGATAGACAGATAGATAGATGGACAGACAAACAGACAAACAGATAGAGAGACAGAGAGGCAGACAGACAGATAGATAAACAGTCAAACAGACAGACAGACAGACAGACAGTAGGATAGAGGTGCAGCACAAATGATTGCAAACTAAAAAAGATTAAACATCTGGGTCGGTTAATTGAAAAATGCGCTTCCTCTTTGATCTTAAACAATGAAAATTATCTGATTCATATGTTATCCATTTACGCGAAAAAATGAGAAATTGTTTGAATCCATACATTGGGAGCAATCACGATTGGTCCTTTCTTCTACCTGAGCTCATCTACTGGAAATTCATCATCTCCCTCAAGGACACCGGGTACAAAAAAGATAGAGGTCATTGCTTGTATTAATCACTCAAAATCTTTAATCGATTCGACTATTCTTTGGAGCAGTTGTTCCCAACTTTTTTCAGAGCAATGCGAACTCTGCGGAAATTACTAAAAGTCATTCAGTCAATGGCACCTGCCATTAATGTCTTTTAGTATAGGCATACAGTTCTAGTAGGCCCATTTCTGATGTCATTCAGTCAATTGGCACCAAACATTAATGTCTTTTAGTTAGGCCTAGGTTTAGTAGGTCCATCTCTGACGCCAGTACACTTGCACTCGACCACTGTGCTGCTACTATTTGTTTACCGCTTAGACTACAAAAAACCCAGTTATGGCCTAAAGAACAAGTCGATCCGGACAAGGTAATGGAAAAATATCTAGTTTTGACATTTTATCCATTCCGCAACACATCAACATAGTTTCGTTCAGTCTCGTTCTCACAGTAGACCTATAGTAGTCTACTATTGTACAGCTGTACACTGTGCAGCATTTATCGAGTAGTAGGCTATGTCTTTTTTTACCCATTCTTTCAGCCAGACTGATAACATCATCTCAATGTGTGTCGTTACTGTGCCATTGCGATGGTTGTTACGGCTTTTTAAACGTGCAGTTGCACACAAAATGTGCAGTTCTAAATGGATTTGTGCAGTTGTGAAAGCACTTCTGTACAGTTTAAACTAACAAAAAGGTCATTGTCCTCCGATTGGAAGTAATTTATCATGGAGGATAGGAAAGGAAAGAAGGGGTTGAGCAGTTCTAAATATTCTTTTAAAACAGCCCTAGTGGTTGTAGACGCAGTGCATTGGCTGAACATGTTCCTGCTGAGATATTTTAATCGTCTAATGCATTTGCTTTATCGTCTAATGCATTTGCTTTAAAGCACGTGCATACGCGAATATTAAATGTTGGCATATCAAATCAAATCATTTATTGTTCCCACAATAAAACATAACATACAGAAAATAATGTAACACAATAATTGATAGGCCTATTTAACATAGTAACACATGATTCGGTAGAGACTTTAAATACAGATGAGGGAGCAATATGCACACCAGAAGGGACAAGTCCCGCTTAGTCCTGCTACAGGATGGAAGGAATTTTCCTTTTGGTTGCATGCAATGACTACTAGAACAGCCGACAGTTGAAATTCTAAGTGAAGGAAGCTTTAGGGGAGTTAATTAATGGTTTTTACAATTTCAATGACTCGACGCAGTTGGAATGCATGTGTAAGGTTTACAGCATCACATTGGGGGGTGTTCTTCAGTGAGAATGGCTTCCGTAGGTTTAGTCCTCTGAAGCTGCTCGTTTGGCACATTGAAAGTTAACCCGTTGGTCCGTTCTGGCAAGAACACGCAGTCAAAATAAAGTTGTTGTCATCGTTTAAGTTTCGTAATCTTGGATCTCAACGCGAATTAACCACAGACTGATGAGCGTTACGGATAGGAGACTGACGCGCAGCATCAAAGTCATCCTTTTGACCACCATGCTGAAGTCGAGAGCGCATCTTAGCATAATTTATAGTAACGTTGAAGATCTACTATAACTAAAAGATACTTTAATGAACCGGTGGTCTATAATAGAACTCCTCCACTGGTCATACTCTGGCAGTGCCAGCCCCAAGCCTGAACAAAAGAGGAGGGCGAAATTAATCATCACTGATATGACATGGTGCTGTCAAACATGCAACAAGCAGCAGATCGTCCCAAGGTTGTTTATAAGCGCTGTCTCGGCTGGGAGCACCTCTTCGTAGTCACTTCGAAGAGGACCTACATAAATACTTGAATGAATCCATGGTCCATAAGTCGCTGTCCCCTTCCCTTGATGCTTGGGTCTGATGATACCGGATGGAGGAGTGGCAACTTGATAGATGCGGTAGCAGCCGCACTGCAGCGTTAAGCAAAGTTTCCCATCTTAGTGTGGATGCTATTGCGAACTCCGAACCTCGGTGACGACGACACCGAATGGCTCTGCCTCCTCGGCATCTCCACCGAGTGCAGGCCTCCAGCGCTGCAACTGCTGCGCCGCCTCGCCTGCAGGAGGTCGGCTCCAACACCCGACCGCCTCCTCGTCCAGGGACAGCATCGAAAGACGGCGAGAAAGCCGTGTCGAAAGCGTTTGTTCATGAAGCAGTAGGTGATGGGGTGACAGCAGGACGAGACGAAGCCGAGCAGGTGGAGGAGATTCATGGCGACGGCGGAGACCCGGGTGACGGCCCCGGCGTAGTCGAAGACGATCCACGTCTGAAGGACGTACATCGGAGTCCAGCAGATGAAGAACTCAAGGACGACGACGAAGAGCATCCGGATGATGCGTTTCTTCGCGACGACGAAGCGGTCGGCGCTCGAGTGGCGCAGGGCCAGCAGGTGGTGCAGGGCCCCTGCAGCGGCCCCACCCGCCACGGACCCCGTCTTTGCCGGCATCGACGCGGCTGTCTTCGCCCGCTCCGTGTCGCTCTTGCGTCGAAGGTAGTTGCCGAGACAGCGGTCCTTGGTCGAGTGGGCGCCGCCGTCGCAGGCGATCTGCAGGTGGCCCAGGCTGTCTCTGGATTCTGCAAGATAATAATTATATCATGCAGGCGTTACGATTGCATGTATGTATGCACAATTGCGCATTTCTGATACAACCCCTTCAAGGTTACTACTCAGAGGTGCTTCCCGACTACAGCGCGGACACTGAATCGGGGTATCATGCCGAAGCGTATACGAGCAATTGCGAGAGAAGGGCTTGCTCAGGGTTTTTACGCGGCGGCTTGAGGTGGATTCGAACCAGCAAGTTTACGGCTCCAAGGCGCTGAACATACCCTATACAACACCGCGCCGAGTAGCCTATACAGAAGATTGATTGATTGATAATATGTATATGTATGTAAATAGATATTTATATAGCGCCTTACCATAATCTCACGAAAGCGCCTAACGTAGCTAGCCGACAGTTAACGCATGTAACCACGTTCGTTGTTTATACGCAGAGCGCTAAGCCTTCCTATTCACACGGTTATGGTTTTGATGACGTGTGCATTCTACCCGGGCGCTATATAAGTTTTTAATGGCGATGTCAATAGATCTGGAGAGTGTGTGTCAACCTGAATGTCGCGATTGTCCGTTCTCCATTGCAGCGGTTCCTTCCCACAGCGTATAAGAGATGAGACTGTAGGCCGTCATCATGACACCAAGTGGTAGCACCAGAAGAATGATGTCCAGGAAAACGGTGTATACCATTTCTGATCTCTTCTCATTCCACACCTACAGCAGAAGAAAGAAAATGCTTAGAATATTAATATTCGATTGCTATACCATGTTGTCTGTTTCAAGACTTATATCGGTTTATTTAGACTTTTTAAACTGTTTTTCGTATTCCATCGGTTTTCCTATATACTTACGGTGTGCTATTCCTTTGAAACTATTATACGAATTGTTGTTGGGAAGTGTGGGCATCAAATCAAACAGTTCTTGTCTCGCTTGATGCGAGATGAAGAACCTTTGTCTATGCACTCCTGAATCTTCTAAGGAAATGGTGTTGTCTATATAACCTGCAGTTACAGTGCAGTTTGTATATAGGCTACGTGGATATATTCAGCTACTTTCGGCAAAGATCGTATATAGTATATATAATTATATATATAAAATATTCGCATTTATTATTAATTCAAACGTACAACGCATGCAGCATGATAACAAGTCATTGTATGAACGAATTAATTATCAGAAGTCATTAAAGGAATAGAGTTTAACTGTACGGCAGCCATGCAAGGCGTCAATCTTTCTCATTACTCTTTTTTTTACCAGCAGTACCCAGAGAATGGAAGGCTACTTTACACGATAAAATGCCAACAGGATTTGTTTTTAAACTAACGATCTACAGGCGGCATGTAGAAGATGACTATTCAACACATTTTGCTGAGTAATAATTTATAGGCACATTATGGAATAGAATTTTATATTAATCACACATATTATAATTTATTATTCCTAGACGTGCGAGTGTGTGTGTCTAGGGAGAGACCGTGCTCACACCCATAGATCTCGCCTTTCCACGACGCACGTTATTGCACTCAGAATAGTAGGCTATAGACATATTATAGGATATGGCTGAATAGTAGCCTACTTTGCATCCGCGTGGACAGTGGACTTAACCATAAACCACGACGCCATCTATTTTCGTAATGAACTTTATGCACTCGAAACTCTGTTATTGTCGGTCGAAATGGAAACTCTTTGCACTTCACTGGCGTCCTGTTCTCATGCTGTCAGCTCCTTTATATTTATAGATTCATATCGAAAGCCGTCTGCACCGACTTCACGTTGGGTAGGTCGTGTGGGGTGGGGGAAGCTGTCGTTCCATAAGGTCAGGCACTTTGGCCGATTCGAGAGAAGCCAATCGTGGAAGCGTGAAAATAGAATGACAAACGCCAAGTCATGGAAATCGTGCGTGGTGTATTCCACACACAATGTCATCCCGAGATCAAATAAGCAGCACAAAGGCGAACTGTCAAATAAATTTTCACATGCGGGGATATCGATAATAGAATATAATCTATATATTATATATACATGTATATATATATATTCATTATAAACCCGTATTTATTTCTATCATATTGGCCACATGTAAAGGCATTGGTCTAATATAGATATATGGGGTCTAAGAATTCTATGAGGATTGCTTTAAGCGTTGGCTTAACAAGGATAGTTACCATGAAACTGACATCTGTTTAGCTGCGGGAACTTCACAATTACCCACACAAGACGAGCTTCTTTTTGAGCACGCAATTATTTCTGACAAACGCAGATTTCTAAGTAATGCTCCTTTCGGTTTCTTCGCAACTAATTTATATATCTGTGGTCTCGGGGCGACATGCTTGTTGGTGGACCTAAAGCGATTAACCTTTCTCCAACAATGCACCCTCTTCTAATCTCATGAAATTCAGTTAGAACTCGTCTTTCCTCCAGTTTCCAGTGTCACATGTCCGTTTTAAGGGTTGCATGGATTCTATGCAAGTAGGCTAAGCGTTCAACTCCGTTCCTGTATGCACTTCGACAGTGCCAGTCTCAAGCCTGGAGAAAGGAGGAGGGCGACGCTATTATATAGTGGTCTGTAGCTGTTATCATACAGCGTCATTAAATAAGTTGCAACAAAACAAGTAGGTCTACGCGTTCATGGCATAGGCCCGTCTGGCCCGATACTTTGTTTTTCCATCTTTGCTAAATTAATACCTGTGCCGTGATTAGTGCAAGCCTGTTTGCAAGTCGGTTAGATCAATGACCACGCAGTGGAAAAACAAAAGTAATTGGACAACACATGGCGTCAGCAGAAATTAGTTTGTCATCGCAAGCGAAGAAGATCAAACATCATCGTTTTTATCCCAACCAAAAAGAAAACTGAGTCTAAGTTCAGAGCCGCACACGTCGACCGAGCACATGCTGTAGCTGCAATGCGTGTCTTACACGGTGAAATGAATAGCGACCGACAACAGGTCCACTGCGGATCCTCCTCGACCTTCGCACATCAGAGGGAAATGCGAGACATATACAGTAACTGTGTGGAATAAGTTTCATGCGAAAGCCGTGATGAATCCGGAAGACAATCGCATCTCGCAGTTCGTTTTATCTTTGACGGTCGTGCACCGTGTAATGCATTGAGTGTGCATGCATCATGTTGGTCTATGTATATTGTATACCATCTACAGTAGGCCTACGGGCGCGTGACAAGTTCGAGAATCGTGTCTTCAAAAGAGTTTCAGCAGCAATATTATCAGATCCGCTTTTCCTGCAGATCCTATGCTTTTACTCCATGTCTTGCATCCAGTGGCGTAGGGGGGGGGGGGGGTTCGGAGGTTAAAACCCCAATTGGCTTCGGGAAAAAGGTTTTTAAAGGTTATTTTCCCATCTAAATAAGAAAAATTAACAAAAACAGGGTATCCGGGCATAAACCCCCCTCAAAAATTCCTGGCTACGCCACTGCTTGTACGCATTAAATAAAATATTCCATATTATTAATAGTATTATGCGATGATATACATATAAACCTGGGGAACCTGATTCGTACTATTTCATCACATATGAGTCATATAAACCATACTAAGTGCGCAATTATGGTATTTAGGCCTAGCATATTTGGCGCCTATTTATATTCCATATTACATACATCGTATTATGCTATAAATAGGCAGATGTATGTTATATATATACATATAAAGTTGCAAACTCTTCATTTATAATTATTATATTTCACGATAAATATGGATAAATGAATTCACGCTAAACTAAATGCTTAGGCCTACCTGTGTACAGTAGGCATACAATGTAGGTCTACCATATTTTGATACTTTGGCGTATGTTTATATGCATCATATAGCCTACACTTAATATTACATGTGCTATTCTATATAATAATATATGGAATACATGAATGCTACACGTGTAACAGATTAATCGCAAAAGTCAAAGTCGACCAAATCACAAAAATATTATTTCACACGAAGGCATAAGCAACAGAAGCAACAGAAGCAACAACCAGTGAGAAGCCTTGCAACCAAAACTTCAGCTGATCCGGATTGAATGCATGATGAAACTGGGTCGGCAAAGCAACAATTGCAGAGGGCGACAGATTACCGGCTGTCAAAACAAACGCCGCTCAAAGCGCAATTCTCATCAGACCTAAGCCTGTTTTCTTGGCGTCTATAAGTCGAGATTGTCAGTAATTGCCAACCAAATGCTTCACCTGTAAACCAAGTTAGAAATATTACCGAGGAAGAACCATATCGATCAACTTTGCTATTGCACAAGCAAGTAGGTTAATAGGCTATACGTGAAAGGCAAGTGAGTTGCTATAGGGAAAGGTTGCACAACTATGATAGCTGTTTGTATAATTTTAATTCAAAATGATGTGTCACCAGCTGCTTATTCGAGTATAGTGCGTTTTAAGGAAACAATTAAGCGAACGACCCGAATAAATGATGAATAAATAACCTACAGGCCTTACTTACTTAGAACTTAGTCTTTCCCGCAGTGGCGTAGCCAGGAATTTTTAAGCGGAGGGGAGTTTGAGGGTTTTATGGCCTGGCTGGATGCCATTTCTGGCACCAACCCAACAGTATTACAGTAAATAAAAAGGGAATAAAGTAAAAAGGGAATAAAGTAAGAAGAGCAATTGTTACTATGAGCAATTGTTTTGTTTTTCCTATTTAAGTTGATAAATAACTTTTAAAAACCTTTTTCCTAGGCCAATGGGGTGTGTTAACCCCCGAAACCCCCCTGTCTACGCCACTGCTTTCCCGTGCACATGCAAAGTCGATAGAGTTGAAATCCGTGAAATACAAATTGCTTTGGCATTTCGCTCTAATTTTGGGATTGCTATACACATAATAGATTATACATACACAATGACTTCAATTGCAAATTTTCAAATGTTGCACAACGATTTAGACGAGTTGAAAAATATCTAACAATTAATCAGGTCTAATTAATTATCAATGTTAGCCAATCAGTTTACTGAGTTTATTTTGCCGAGATTATTTTATAAGAACTAATTTGCTTGCAGCCTATTTGTCTGTGCTTTTCCGACAGCTAGTGCATACCGTATGCGCGTGCGGTGAATCTCTGCAAAACTGTGTTTTAATTTTTAAGGAATTATGTCTTCTGACTTAGACACAGATTCGGAATAAGTAAATTAAGTATAGCCCATAGCAACATCAGGAAGAGGCAACTAAAGTGGATGGGACACGAAGCAAGAATGGATCATGGTAGAAGAGTCAAACCAGCAACAGTCTGGACCCCGGAGGGAAGAGGTGGTAGAAAGACACCAAGGAAGAACTGGATGAAGACTTGCGATGTCTGGAGATGACCGTGGAACGACGCTATAGATATTGAGGTGGCGATGAACAGAATTGAATAGAGAAACTGCGTTGCCCGATGTGCAGCCCAGCACGGGAAGGACTAAGGTCTAAGGACTAAGGTATAAAGACTAAGGTCTAAGGACTAAGGACTAAGGTCTTAGGACTAAGGACTAAGGTCTAAGGTCCAATGTCTAAGGACTAAGGTTTAAGGTCTAAGGACTAAGGACTAAGGTTTAAGGCTTAAGGTTTAATGTCTAAGGACTAAGGACTAAGGTCTAGGGTATAAGGACTAAGGTCTAAGAACTAAGGTCTAAGGTCTGAGTTAAGCAAGTATCAAAGGAATTCGAATGGAGAAGGGGGGAAACAGATGAAGAAATAGAAGTGGAAACGACAATTCATGGCTGGAAGAGAAGTAGCAGGAGGAGGAGGTTAAAGAGGACGACGTGGGGGAGAGAAAAGAACCATTCCGTCTATAATGCGTACATGTAAATGAGTCATGGAGACACTTCTGTAGTTATTGCGTAGCCTACTCGGTGTTAGCGACACACCTACCACAGACATATTATTATAATTATGGACTTAAAGGTTAATATGATCAATCAATATTTATTTCTGTTTTGTACATCTTTTTCATGTATCTCAATGGCAAACACGTCAGTAGGTCGTACTCGACACGCTGATGATGCTTACAGGAAAACCGTTTATTTAGATGGTCCCTGTATGGCGATAAACATTGAAGTTTTGTGTCACATTACGAACTATTTACGGCGTCAAAGATTCGTTTTCTGGGATTTCGATGAGTTTTAGACTTATCCGCGAATTCGTTCTTAGACGATTTTGTGATCGGTTGGTTAAATGGATCCGCGACTTTAGTGCGACGATGCGGCAGGTGGGGGGGGGGAGTGGGGTGGGGGAGATGATCGCATCCCTCCCGAGTCACGCAGCAATTCAGTTCCTCCCACACATCCACACATGCACTCGCACACACACCTACACGCACATACACACGCTCACACACGCACACACACATGCACACGCACACACACATACGCTTACTCACACACACGCACGCACTCACACACACACACACACACACACACACACACACACACACACACACACACAAACAAACAAACACATACACGTACACGCACACCTACACACAACGTACACACACACACATGCACTAAGCCCTTCATAGGTTTGGCGTCGTATTCGATTGGATATATCGAAATTGGCGCTCCATAGAGGTGTCTAGAACTGCAGGATGGCCATCGCCTATGGGGAGCGAATGAACCTCGCCGCGCAGCAGAAGAAGAAGCTGAAGAAGAAGCGACGGATTTAATTGCCCGTCGTGTGATAATATTATGCGGTGCACACAAAAGACACATCATCATCAGTGTCCTTAGACACACACGTTGCACATGTTCGAGTGCTAGAGAGTATTCATTCAGTCATTCATTTATTCATTCATTCGTTCGTGCGTTCGTTCGTTCGTTCATTTATTCATCCAGTCACTCATTCATTCATTCATTCATTTATTCATTAATTTATTAATTAATTAATTCATTCATTCATTCATTCATTTATTCACTCATTCATTCATTTATTCATTCATACATTCACTCATTCATTCACTTATTCATTTATTCATTCGTTCGCTCATTTATTCATTCATTCAGTCAGTCATTCGTTCACTTATACATTAATTCATTTATTCATTCAATCAATCATTCAATCATTCATTCACTTATACATTCACTTATACATTCATACATACATACATTCATTCATTCATTTATTCATTCAAGAATTTCTCTCACGCCTGTTCAAGGCGACTACTCAGAAGCGTTCCCGACTCTAGCACGGCAAAACAGTGTAGGCCTAGTCTGAGTTTAATATAAAAAAGCCTCAGTAAGAGCCACATGAAGCAAACGTATACCTCCTGTGAAAACCCATTCTAGACCACTGGCCCAACCACGGAAAAGCTTCGATTCAGCATATAGTTGCAATTCGTGCGAATGGAATCAGAAGCACCCCCCCCCCATCTGTGCAGAACGGAAAAGACGGTGTCCTTGCGACAGAGTTCTTGCGGAAGCATAATTATTTATAGCCTCGTAATGTATACTGATGACTTTTTGTCTGAAGCGAAGGAAGAAATAACATTTCGACAACTGATTATAACCTGTAATCTCCTCCAACACACCCCGCCCAAACGGACGATCCATCTAAAATAGCTTAGCGCGCGTTTCTAACGGACTATTCCAAGGATTTGCTTACAAAACTTTAATTTCGCGATCGGAACTACCATAATAAATGACAATTTCCATTCGCCTATCGCACCGTACGTTTGAATATTTCCACCATATACAGGGTGGCTCAAAAAAAAACGTACCACCGGGGAAAATGCGATATCTTCGCAGCCGATCGAACTTTTTCTGCGAAAATTTTCCAATTTGTAGGGGAATGAATTTCCAACAATACCTGAAAGTTTCATTTGAAACTTTTCATGTTTGCAAAAGTTACAGCTGTTCAAACTTAAAATTTCGTTTTTTCAATTATCCGCGGAAAATTGACGTCACTTGTAGATTTCCAAGTCAAATGATATCACTTTTCACTACGACCTCAGCATTCCGTTTTGCAGTTTATTGTAAGGTATAATGAGAGTGTCCACTCCCTGCCTTAACACAAGCTCAAATTCTTTTTGTGAAGCTCAGTATGGCCTTGTTGGTCGGGTCCTGCGGCAACTGACCCCACATTAGCAGCAAGACTTGCTTCAGCTGGCCAATGTTCTCCAACTTGGGATTAAATGTCTTGCAGCGTTCCAGCATAGCTCCCCAGACGTGATAAACAAGAGGGTTAAGGTCTGGCGAGTTTGTAAATCATCTTTGCCAATGCATTTACTTCAGTTGATGTCAATAAGGTAGCGCCATCATAATCAACCTTGCCGTGCGAGCAAGCAGGCGCACTGTCCTGCTGCATAATAAAACCAGATGTTAGAGCATACCTGGTCTTCAATGAGTCTGGGTAAGCGAGTTCAATGATGAGTTTGACATCTAACCTACTGAATGGGATTAATTGCAGTCTTTTCTTGCAGCCGCAACACACGCCGGCATATCTGATGCCGAAACCACGATTTGCTTTGCAAACTTGACCTTTCGATTACCAAGCGAATTTCGTGAAAATCGCGCTTTTTCCGTCAGATCAAGCGACCACTTCCTGCCTCTCTTCCGACATCTGATCTTCGTTACATAAACACGTTTGCAGATAGTCTTCAATGTGCTCAGGCTCCACTTTTCACTGGGTATTTTGCTATGATCACGCGATGTCTCAGTCTCTGTTCATGCAAAGTCCGAGTTCCCATTTGATCTTTTGCAGAAACTTTGCCCATGACGTTCATTGTTTGGGTTCACCAATTGAGACCTTAATCTATAAAATATCACCAAATACCAGCAGATTGCTTCATAAACAGCTTCTTTACAGCTCATAGTGAGGTCGTATGACATCATCATCAATGTGTGTGTGTTGTAATTTGCCAAACATCCTAATGAAATCACTTGTATTGGAGCATGATTCTCCGGATAATTGAAAAAACGAAATTTTAAGTTTGAACAGCTGTAACTTTTGCAAACATGAAAAGTTTCAAATGAAACTTTCAGGGATTGTTGTATATTCATTCCCCTTCAAATTGTGAAATTTTCGCAGAAAAACCCCAATCGGCTGCGAAGATATCGCATTTTCCCCGGTGGTACGTTTTTTTTTGAGCCACCCTGTATATCAAGCCATGCAGTACGCACGACAGAGTCACAGAATGCGGATTCTTTGCAACTGATTACAGCCGATAATGAATGAGAGCCGTTTCTCTCACTTTAATTAAAAACGATGCGTCACCAGCAGAAAAAAGTCACGATAGGGCGTACGTACATGTACAACGTATATGCTATTAAACTTTTTTCAGCAGACTTGCCTACACAAAAATGACGCACTTATAGTTGGAAGATGGACAGTGAAGTTTTGTAGCTCATTATAAGAGGCCGAAAGCTATTGTCTGCGCTATTATATCCTGCAGGCAGTCTATTACGCTTCCGCAGTGAAAATACGAAGGCAAAGTGCAACAACCGGGAGCCTCTCCCTTTCCCCTCCCTTTCCCTCTCCCTTTCCCTCTCCCTTTCCATTTCCTCGTTCCCTTTCCTATTTCTTTTCCGTCAAGAACCATAGACTCTACGCCGATCCCTCATTATGCTCAGCGGGATTCGAACCCGAGACATAGCGAAAGATTGCACGATTCATGCGCACGTTGGTAAACAAGTAAGAGAAAAACTGCCGCAATTTTGCTGATCTACGATGCATCTTTTTCTTATGTAGCACGTATATATATATATATATATAGCTATACTTCTATTCCCATATATATATGTATATATATATACGTATATATATATATCTCAGGGAAAGCCTGATACGTGCAGAATAGACGTCGCTGCAATCACTAATGGGATTTCGTGCTGTGTCCGGAAGAACTGGCGCTATATAACGTTCCCGTGATTATGGTCATTTATTGTCGCCATGTGAAAACACGTTTTCTGTAGAGAAATCTTTGCGGGAGTCGTACGTGATTTGCGAATGGGTGAGAACTTAGAAGACGAGAGGTTAGACCTATGTAGGCCCACTGACACACACCCAGATTGACTTCATGGAATAAACATGTAGTCTGAAGGTTCTTCTTATCAATGCGTTCTTGGAATCCATTTATTTTCATTTTCTTTATGGATCTAACAGGAAGTCATCTGGGTTATTTGTCGCATAGCTTTTGATCTGCTTTTTCATTCCAATTAACGGCATTCGATCCTGTCTTCGTAACTTTTTTTTAGACGGAGCATCTGAATATATTTACAGACTTAGGAATAGCTTGCTTTCAAACGAGGTCTTACATGACATTGTGTAGCAATCTGGAGAGGGAATGGGTTGAAAGTTGAAGTAATTAAGTCAAGACATTGTTTTAGTTAACATACAGTAGGCTTATTATACCAGTTTTTGTAAGCGCTGCATTCTACACATTTCTACTTAATATACTGTGTGGCAAGTCCCATATTTGACTGAAGAGCAACTCAGTTTTCTTCCAGATAAAATTCACGCAGACTTATTTAAAGATAGGTCTACTTCAAAACTGATTGCATAGGTAAGTTAGCATGCGTGACAATGCATGCATTGGCTTACAATTATAGTCGATTTATATTCAATAAAGTCAACATCTCTAACATCACACTGCATAATTCATCATCATCGTCAGCAGCAGCAGCAGCAGCAGCAGCAGCAGCAGCAGCAGCAGCAGCAGCAGCAGCACCACCACCACCACAAACAGCACCAGCACCACCCACCGCCACCACCACCACCATCATCATCGTCATCATCATCGTCATCATCATCATCATCAACATCAGTATCATCACCGTCGTCGTCGTCATCGTCATCGTCGTCGTCGTCGTCGTCATCATCATCAACATAAGCATCATCACCATCGTCGCCGTCGTCGTCGTCGTCGTCGTCATCATCGTCATCGTCGTCGTCATCGTCATCATAATCATCATCATCATCAACATCAGTATCATCACCGTCGTCGTCGTCGTCATCGTCATCGTCATCGTCATCATCATCATCGTTGTCGTAGTCGTCGTCATCATCATTATAATCATCAGCATCGTTGTCGTCGTCGTCGTCATCATCATTATAATTATCATCATCATCAACGTTGTCGTCGTCATCATCATTAGTTTCACCATCATCTTTTTCTTTTTCTTTGACTTTTTTATTTCTGATCTTGGGCATCGTCACAATCCTCGTCTTTCCGCGTTTACTGTATATATACAGTGCAACCTAAATAATTATTATTGTTTTGCGCTGCCTCTCAACTGCGCAATACTTGCGACTCGTTGTCTTATAGAGAGACATCAAAGTATATCCTAAACACGCGCAATGATTGCTCTTTGATGACGAAGCCATTCCTGTTGTGTAAGACGTTTTTCTTCGTCAACGGTTCTGTTTTTCTCAGGAGGCTATTACGAACATTGGCTCGCTCTCTCAGTTTCCAGATACATACACAACGCATTAAGGAATTATTATCACGCACGTGTCTCGTGTCTTGTAGTCTGTCTGTCGGACTTTATAGGACTCGCTCAGTCGTTGGTCTCGACTGCGGGTAAACAACGGCTTTATTCTCAGTCGACGTGTTTTGTCTGTACACGTGTTGTCTCTGAACGAGCTCTTATATATATATAAGCTTAGAGCCCTTATGTAGGCTAGTCGTCGATTTTCAAACTCATTTCATTAGGAGCGGCAGGCGTGCTCCAAGTACGTTGGAGAATATGAGCAGCTAAGAGCATTTCAAACGCAGACGTGATGCAAACAGAATAGAAAGAGGAACCTAGCTGTGTATATATATATATATAGCAAACCTCAGCTTTTCAAGTTCCTTGTTTAAGTTATTAGTTAAAATTGCATGGTATACTATCTATAATTCTATATCCTATAAGCCAGATAATGAAAAGCGGCGTTTAGCTATAGATTGAGCGGTGTTGCAATATCAAAGAAATACTTAACTACTGGGAAGTACGCCTGGTATAAAGTCAAGAGGAACCTAGCTATAGCAAACCACAGCTTCAAGTTCTTTTTTCAGTTATTAGTTAAAATTGCAGGGTACTACTACAGCCTATAGGCCAGATAATTAAAAGCGGCGTTTAGCTATAGATTGAGTGGTGTTGCAATATCAAAGAAATACTTAACTATATAATTATGTATACGGGGAAGTATACCTGGCAAAGTGACGTCAATAATAATAATAATAATAATAATAATAATAATAATAATAATAATGACGACAATTTCTATGGCGCCGTAACACAGCACATGCCGTTACAAAGGCGCCTCTACAAACACAAACATAATATATTCAGTCAAAGGTATGCCTTAGAAAACAAATATGTCTTCAGACGTGTTTTGAAAACCCCAACAGAGTTGGCAGAACGAACTGTGGAAGGCAGACTGTTCCAGCAGCGGGGGCCAGCAGTTGAAAAAGCACGCTCCCCGAAGCATGTCTTCGTCCTTCGCACATACAGATCTCCTTTCACACTGGATCTCAGCGTAAGACCAGCACCTGACGCCGCCATCTGCACGCAATAGGATTTGAGGTAGTCCAGTGCTAAGCCATGTAATGACTTGTAGACGAGCAATGAGAGTTTGAATTCAATGCGGTACGGTATTGGAAGCTAATGCAACACGTCACGCAGTAATGGTGTCACATGATCATACTTCCGCCGATTACACACGAGTTTCGCCGCTGCATTCAACACAGACTGTAGTCGGTCGTGCAGGTACTTCGGCGCACCAGCCAACAAACTGTTACAACGGTCCACCTGAGAAACCACGAAGCAGAAAACGGCTGTTTTTGCAGCCTCAAAAGGCAGTGATCGTACACAGCTTTTGATTAACCGCAGCTGGCGAAAGCATCTGCTAACCGTCAGTCCCACTTGGCGCGTCATGGACATGTCCGTCTGGAATAAAACTCCAAGGTCACGCACGGCAGTAGAAGGCCGCACCGATATTCCACAGATATTTAGGGACTCACTGCTAAGTTGATCGCACCTTCTACGAGTGGCACACCAAAGGAAATCAGTCTTGTCAGGATTCAGAAGGAGGCGATTTGACCTCAACCATTCAGCTACAACCTCTACTCCCGACTCCATGTGTTGCTGCAGTTGAGGCGCAGTCGTCGACGGACCAGTGGTGTATAGCTGCGAGTCATCGGCATAGAAATGAGAGGATAGCCCCACTCCAGAGGCAAGTTTCTCAAGATCGGCCGTATACAGCAGAAAAAGCAGAGGCCCAAGAACCGACCCCTGAGGTACTCCACTGGTTAAAACACGCAACGACGAATGCACCCCATTGTAAAAAAACCGACTGGCTCCGCCCGCGTAGATATGATCTGATCCAGTCAAGCGCCACCGAGCGTACGCCGTAGGTCCGCGAAAGTCGCTCCATCATGATGTCATGATCGACAGTGTCGAACGCAGCCGAGAGATCAAGCAGGCCCAGCAACGCATGGTCACCATTGTCAGCCGCTTCAATCAAGTCTGTAAAGACCTTCAGCAACGCCGTCTCTGTTGAGTGGAATTTCCGATACGCCGATTGATGCTTGGGAAGAAGCTCAGCCGATATAAGATATTCAACTAGTTGTCCGCAAACTACCCTTTCGAGCAGCTTTGACAATGTTGGTAGGTTTGACACTGGCCGATAACTTGATAGCTCCTCGCGCGGAAGTGTCGGCTTTTTAAGACGAGGTGTGACATAGGCACTTCGGTAGAGCACTGGAAACGTTCCAGACTGAAGAGAGGAATTGAACATCACGCTGATAAAAGGGGCCAGAAGATCGACGCACGACTTGAGCAGCCAGGTCGGCATAGGGTCAAGCATTGAATACTTGTCCACTGCCTCACCAACCATACTGCAAACGTTATCTGTCGTGATCAGCTTGAAGTCATGAAATCGATCTTCTGACCGGATGTCAACGAATTCAGCTGCCGCCGCTCCATCAGTCGCAGTCCTGACATCAGCCACCTTCCGGTCGAAGAAATCAGCCAAGGCATCAGCAGTAAGACCAGACCTCGAGCCAGATGACTCATCAGCTTTTCTGCACAATCCGTCATCGATAACTCGCCAGAGCTCAGCAGGACCACGATGCATGTCTATCCTCGTCATCCAATAACGCCGACGCTTCGACTCAACCAACTGATGTAACTTGTTAAGTTCTCTGACCCATTGCTCACGAGCGTAGTCAGAACGCAGCTTTTTGTAGCGCCTTTCGAGTCTTCTGACCTGACGCTTAGCCTTACGACACTCAACATCATACCACGTCATCGGATATCTTGATTGACGTTGTCATGGCGATCATGACGCTACAGATAGTCAACCCTGAAAGGAATCCTGCATGGGCGATGGAAAACGAATCGACGGCCAATAACCGCACGAACGGACATTGCCCTGATGGTACCGGTATACCCTACTATAGGAATACGCTGAAATTAAGACTATTAATTCAACTATACTCACTACTCAGCTTGCCTTGTCGCAATACATCCTACATACTTGAACAATATAAAGAGCAACATTCATATAGCCACTTCTCTTCCATTGCCTATATAAATATATGGGCATTGGGCATTTGTATACATCAGCATGTATAAGCCTATATGCAGGCATGTATGTATGGTACCATTATTAAGGAAGTTTTATAAGTTATAGCGGTCCTTTAAGGAAGGCTACACAGAAGCGTTCCCGCCGCTTTTCGGTCCAGCCGCGACAAAATTATTGGATAGTTACAAGATTGTGTAAAAGTCTATATGCGGTATATAATTATATACAGTGTAGCATGTATGCATGTATTTAAGAATGCAGTTATTTTTTATGTATACATATTCTGATTGTAACTCAGTGTATGCATGTCTATATAATTATCCGAGCATTCAAGTAAAAAAGTATACTATGCATGTATGCATGCATCTACGCATAGCCTATTAAACATGTGTAGGTCTAGATAGAAATGTGCAACGTAGGCCAAAAGCAATAAGACACGTATGAACAACAACTCGTGCTAAGAGGAAAGGATATGATTAGCGCGAAAGTGTGGCTAAGATAACAACAGTTTCTGCCGCTGTTAGACACCGACAGCACTGTTGAAGCCAAGAAGTCGCTCTGAAAAATCACCGTTGACGAGATTTGACGGAGCAAACAGCACCGATCACACGAAGGAGCAAACAGCACCGATCACACGAAGGCTTCGGCAATTTGTTATCCGAATTGAACGCCTGCCTGTTGTTGTTGTTGTTGTCGTCACTTCTGACGTAGGCAACACAGTTGCAGCGTGATGTAATTAGAGAGGTCAGGGTCGCGCGTCATCAATCTCAGGCAGACGATAATCTAAGAGTCGTCTGCGAACGTTAATCGCCAGTAATTTGTCCTTGAGTTGTAGAAATCGAACCCACAGCTTGTAATCCGATTCCGTTGAACGTGTATATATAAAATGGAATTGGTCGATGAATTCCCTCTGGAAGTGTAACCTCTCTCTGTTTACGCCGATTGATCGAGTGTTCTGCTACTAGACACTGCCGGATTTACCGCCGCGCTCAAAGGCTCTGATTAATAATAATTGTTCCTCTTTTGAAGTTTATTCGACGTTGTGATGATGTAGGGATGGCGAGTGCGAAATTTATCGCTGGGTATAATTCGCCGGACGGACGGACACATTCCTCACAGGTCACATAATTTCGTGACACCTTAAAGACTAAGGATGGGCCTCGCTCGCTCAATCCGCCAATTTGCAGACAGACAGAAACACAGACAGACATACAGACAGACATACAGACAGACATAGAGACAGACATACAGACAGACAGGCAGGCAGACAGACAGACAGACATCAAGAATGTTTCTGTTAGTGATTCTGCCTTGTTCGTTGACGACTGACTATCATGTTTATTACTAAATTAAAAATTAATTTTGTCATAAACAAAAGACAGACAGACAGACAGACAGACAGACAGACAGACAGACAGACAGACAGACAGACAGACAGACAGATAGGCAGACAGACAAGACAGACAAGACAGACGAAAACAACACCGACACACAGACAATACGATGCGACGTTTATTACTCACTGTGAGAGATAGCCTACTTCGGTTGCTGTTCGCCCCATTAAGATCCCCATATATATATACATGTATATATACATGTATATATGTATATATATACATACATATGTATATATATATATATATATATATGCCGCGCCTATGCCATACACGCGGGATTAGACGACAGACATATCTTACACTTTAAGAAGCGCTTAACAAGATTTCTCCAACACAATACAATGCAATACAATGCAACACAATACAATGTCAAGTAAATTAAAGTTTACAGTTATGAGATCACATGTAGGGTAGTATGTTAAAGTGGACCAGTGCACTGAAATGCAAAGAACTGGGTTAACTGCAATAAAGATATTTCCTATATACTCTGCGATGAATAAGCTTATGTCTCATCTGATCGTCCATCTTCCAATTCTCGACCCAGACGACACTCGCCTTAGTAGCTGTTCCGCCCCTTCTGATCCTACCGCATCCCGACCCGGACCTCCTTTGGACTACTCTTATATGGACACTCCTTTTGACTCAGCGCAGCGCTCGTGAATAAGCTGGTGTCCTGCGTTTGGCTTTCGAGTGGCGCTTTAGATGTTTGGAGATTACGATTACGAAGTGATAATATAATTGTTTGTGCGACATAGACACGCTGGGCTGATGTATATATATGCAGCCTGCAACAATGCAGTTAGAGTTAAAAAAATTGTGACTATTATTAAAATTATTATTATTGCCATATTGTTATTTTTACCGTGACGATGAATTTGGATGGTGCGCTTGCACGTGGAAAACTACTTTAAACAATAAGGAAGAATACATATCTAGGATGGGGGCAATATTCGCAGATGTCAGGTTCCTCGAATTATTATTTATTTATTCGTCATTGTTATGGTCGCTGTTGTTGTTATTGTTATTACTATTTGTGTGTTCGAGATATGAATAATCCTGCAATATTCTGAAGATTAATCAGCGCTACTGCAGAGTGGGGTTCGTGGTCTTCGTCCCATGCAGTGTTCTGCATGAAAGTCTATATTCTAAATGCTGTGTCTAAATAGGGCGTTGTAGCGCTCTGTGTATATTTACAAGCGTTGGAACAAATAATTAATTATGTGGTTCCAAGGGATCACTGGTGCACGTTAGAAGTCACCCGACGTCCTAGTCATGAAATTATTATTATGATTATTATTGTTTTTATTATTATTTATTTATTATTTATTTATTATTATTGTTTATTATTATTATTACTATCATTATTTTTTAGCGTCCGAGGTATATAATGATTCCTCAGTCTTTTAAAAACAATAAATAGTCTACTGTTAGCATTTATTATTATTATTATTATTGTTATTATTATTATTACTACTACCAATACTACCATTACTATTTACTCCTGCTACTGCTACTGCTACTGCTACAACAACAACAACAACAACAACAACAACAACAACAACAACAACAACAACAACAGCAACAGCAGCAGCAGCTGCTGCTGCTGCTGCTGCTGCTGCTACTACTACTACTACTACTACTACTACTACTACTACTACTACTTCAATTCTACTGCTACTACCGCTACACGTACATGTAGGCTACGTACAGTAGGTATAGAGCCACTGACCTCGACGCACTTGTAGGCTCCGCTGTTGAGCTGTAGAACGCGTTGATAGGCTGCGATGGGAACCATGAGAAGGAAGGACAGCGTCCAGACAGCAGCGATGATCCGATATGAGTGGGAGACGGTCTGCCATCGACGAGAATGCAACGGACGGCAGATGGCGAAGTAGCGCTCCAGAGAGATGGCCACCAAGGTAAAGACGCTCACTCCCACAGACACACCTATGCGCCGCCAACGAAAACTATCAGTAAGTCAGTCTGTTTTAAAGGAATTTTTATAACTGCACATTGCACAACCACTTCTCTCCTTTCCCATCCATGGTAAATTACTTCCACAAGGCGGTTAAAAAAGAAGATTCCGGTTCTGTGTATAAACGGTCCTTGTATGTATATTGTATGATAGGTTACATGGGAACAGTTTGTGGTCATGATTTCACTCTGAGCAATAGATGGCGCTCCACTTAAAATTCCGTTTTTATCGCTTAGGATGATGTTACGAATCTCCAAAGGTAGGCCTATTTATTTATTTTGCAAGCATAATTAGTCGTCAATCTTTTTTCATAGATGTAGCTAATTGAATGCTTTTATTTTGTAAATAAGATTTGAAATTTTCCGGAACTCCGATTATCGCCCAAAAACCGGTACAAGGCGGCTAAAGAAGAAGAAACCAGTCCTCTGTATAGAGTCCTTATATATTGTATAATAATATTATAAGGTAAAGCTCACCCTGCATGTATCGTACGAGAATACACATGGCCTTTCCGAAGATGAAGTTCTGAAGCAGCGTCGGGATGAGAGTGAACGGCATACAGAACAGAGCCAGCAGCAGATCAGCGACCGACAGATTCAACAGCAGAACGTTCGTCAGAGTGCGCATGCGCCGATTCTGAGCCAGCGTGAGGATGACCAACGTATTTCCGGTCACCGATAAGACGAAGATGACCGCATAGAGGGCGATCCTCAGCTCTCCACTCAGGATGATCTGTCCCCCTGTTCCTCCTCCTCCTCCTCTTCCGCGGTTGGGTGACCTGGACGGTTCTAAGGTGACGTTCGGAGGTGCTCGGATGTCCAATGGTATAAAGAGATCCTGCTCAGCGTTTGTAAAGTTTGGACAGAAGAAGGAATCCATGGATGATGTTGATGATGTTTGTTTAGCTTCTTATCATCGTTTAAAGAGTCTGATTCTGTTTCGAGTAAAAATAACACACAACAATGCATGTTATATAATGCAATTAATTGGATAGTCTGGTTGTGATAGTGGTTGTCTAGTGGTAGCAGTGGCTGTTATGGTAGTTGGTAGTAGTGGTAGTAGTACTAAATAGTGGTGGTGGTAGTGGTGGTAGTGGTGATGGTGGTGATGGTGGTGGTAGTGGTGATGGTGGTGATGGTGGTGGTAGTGGTGGGGGCGATAGGAGCAGCAGTAGCGTATAGTAGTAGTAGTAGTATAGTAGTAGTAGTAGTAGTAGTAGTAGTAGTAGTAGTAGTAGTAGTAGTAGTAGTAGTAGTAGTAGTAGTAGTAGTAGTAGTAGTAGTAGTAGTAGTGGTAGTGGTAGTGGTAGTGGTAGTGGTAGTGGTAGTGGTAGTGGTAGTGGTAGTGGTAGTGGTAGTGGCAGTGGCAGTGGCAGTGGCAGTTGCAGTGGCAGTGGTAGTGGTAGTGGTAGTGGTAGTAGTAGTAGTAGTAGTAGTAATAGTAGTAGTAGCAGTAGTAGCAGTAGTAGCAGTAGCAGTAGTAGTCGCAGTGGTGGTGGTAGTAGTAGTAGTAGTAGTAGTAGTAGTAGTAGTAGTAGTAGTAGTAGTAGTAGTAGTAGTAGTAGTAGTAGTAGTAGTAGTAGCAGCAGCAGCAGCAGTAGCTGTAGCAGTAGCAGTAGCAGCAGCAGTGGCAGTAGCAGTAGCAGTAGCAGCAGTAGTAGTCCTATATTGTGAAGATTCAGGCCTGCAAGAATTATTACTAAGACACGGCACACGGATGGAAAGTGCCCTAGTAGAATAAGTAAGTTGTTAAATAGTGCCCTAAAAGAATAGGTAAGTCGCTAAATAGTGCCCTAATAGAATAGGTAAGTCGTCAAAAAGTGCCCTGATAGAATAGGTAAGTCGTTAAATAGTGCCATAATAGAATAGGTAAGTCGTCAAAAAGTGCCCTGATAGAATAGGTAAGTCGTTAAATAGTGCCATAATAGAATAGGTAAGTCGTTGAATTTCTATCTGAAGCTCTCTATAGACACGGAGCTCAACTGGCAGCTCTTTAAATGAATTCTCAAAGTTTAAGACCGTCGTTCAATTGTTCAGCTGCACTGAGTGTCCCATGGTAAGCAATACAGTGGCCAACACTAGACATAATCAGTCGTTGCTCATTACCGGGTGCAATCGACACAGGAGCTTATTATGTTGGTAGCAAGTCTTTTTGGCTAAGTACGCCCACATTCTGTAAATTGAACAGTCTCTACTTTTTGCCCTCACTGGGATGAGAGTGCTTCCGAGTAGGTCACTAGGGGCGCTACAGTCTGGGAATGAATAAATAACCATTGGCGTCAATTGTATAGACATGGTTCATTAAAGGACTGTTTACCCCCTTCTTTGCCCTTTCCATACTCCATGGTAATTTACTCCCAAGTGGATGGTGATGACCTTTCAAACTATTTTTAGCTGCACATAGGTGCTTCTGCAATGGCACAAATCCAGTTAGTGCTGCACATTTCGTGTAGAACTGCGCTTTAAGAAGAGACCTGATTGTAAATGCAATAATCTCCATGGGGACGACAGCATAATATATAGGCCATAACTTTGACTTTATTCACCCTACAGTGAATTTATCGGACGCGTTGCTTTACCACCGTTGACCGCTCAAATGCAACCCGTGCCTTATTAGCCCTTTTATACACACATCCATGTAATAATATAACTGTGATATTCCTACTCATGTATGCACAGTCGACCTGCCTTTTACAGTGGCAGTATTTTAGGAGCAGAGGTATATTAGTTAGTGATAGCTGCAAAGCGTTTTGCAAGATAGCACTACAGAGACGATCAGAGAGATTTTCACTTGTTTTGAATATAAAGAGAAGTTTAATGTCAAAAGCAACATTGCGATCGAACTCTGCATCAATAATTGAACGACATCATTATTCTGAGATGATGATGTCATTCATTCATAAACAAGCGATTTTTATCCAGCGTATATAATTAACGGCGGTTCGTCTAAATCCACTTGATTTTGTGGCCGCTGCACGGAATCGTCAACGAAAAAACATCATGCGCATTTGAGCATTTAATCATCGCCTACAGTATAAGCCGAAGAAGAAGAAGAAGAACAGCAACAACAACAACAACAACAACAACAACAACAACAACAACAACAACAACAACAACAACAACAACAACAACAACAACAACAACAACAACAACAACAACAACAACAACAACAACAACAACAAGAACAAGAACAAGAACAATAAGAACAAGAACATAAACAAGAAGAACAAGAACGAGAACAAAAAGAATAAGAAAAACAAGAACAAGAAGAGCAAGAAAAAGAACAGGACAGGAACAGCAGGGACAACAAGAACAAAAAGAAGAAGAAGAAGAAGAAGAAGAAGAAGAAGAAGAAGAAGAAGAAGAAGAAGAGGAAGATGATGATGATGAAATGCTCAAAGTAAAACGAAGAAGAAGAAGAAGACAGCAATTCCATGAGATAGACTACATGTAACCTAACTTGAGAGTCAGCCACAGAAATGAATTTAAAAAGTGTAGAGCCTCCACGCTTCGCATACCTTCGACATAATTATAAGGGCGGATGATCACCTGGTCTTCTAATCTACCCCCTCCCACCCCATTGTACCGTCATTGTACTCGTTACATCTGAGGAAGCCAGGTTGCCCATATGGAAGATAAATCCCTAGACATATTTAAGCACTGGCCGTGATCTCAGCTGCATTTAGTTTGTAGTCCAGATCATGGCCAGCGCTTAAATCACTACAATCACTACCGTGACAGTCCAGCTTGCTACATTATGTAGCCTACCAACTAAATGCGGAGTTGCTCCTTCTCTGTGGTTGGTCCAACAAACTGGAATGGTCTTCCCTTGACTATGCAGCACCTCCCAAACTGTCCTAATTAAGTTTCACAGACTGTTGAAGACTGGGTGTTTTTTTTCGCTTGATCTCTGCCGGGAGCGCCTCTGAGTCGGTACCTTAAATGGGCGTTATATAAACTCTGATTGATTGAAACCATCCATATCCCTATACACGGTCACAAGAATTATTGAAGGTAACAGTGACAAACTTTACTCACCCGTATCGACTGCTGTAGATTCGGGACTCGCAGACCCAGTAACATCTAAACGCTGAATAAGAAATCCTACTCCGCAAATGATGGCCAGCAGAGAACTGTTCTCTAATTTAGCGACAAATCGTTCCACTTAGCGAGTTGGTTGTTTCCGTCCCCTTCAACCGATCCTCCAATACGCAATCAGTTGCTTCGCGTCCGTCTCTTGACCTGTGATGAATGAACAGACGGACAGATGAGCAGATGAACTGGTGGACTGATGAACTGATGGACTGATGGAAGAGGCAGCACTGCAGCTGCTGGCCTTTCTTTCTTCAATCTGCCACTAAAACAAACCTTTGCTGTTGCATCCGTGCATTCACACCGCATCGCATAGAGCCATGCACTCGACACGAGTCCGATAGAATAGGGAGTTAAAGTAGCGGACTCACGGATGGACGGATGGATGAGTGGGTTGGTGGGTGGGCGAGGAGTGAAGAGAAAGGAAGGAAGGTGGTGAAGGAGGAGGAGGAATAGAAGAGGAGGAGGAGGAGAATGAGAAGAAGAAGAAGAAGAAAAAAAAAAAAGAGGGAAAAGAAGAAGAAGAAGAAGAAGAAGAAGAAGAAGAAGAAGAAGAAGAGGGAGCATAGGAGGAGAAGAATGAGGGGGAGAAGAATGAGGAGGAGAACAAGTGGGAGGAGGAGAAAAAGGGGGAGGAGAGGCGGAGAACAAGTGGGAGGAGAAGAACAAGGGGAGGGAGAACAAGAGTGGAGGAGGAGGATAAGAAGAAGAAAAAGAAGATAAGGAAGAAGCGTAGGAGAAAAAAGGAGGATGAATTATACTTTGATTTATTATTTATCAGCGAAAACTCACGACTCAGAAAAACTTGGACGAAGCCGGATTAAAAAAGGCTAGCTATGGATCTATGTACATTTTCTATGCACATTTCGTGCCTCATGCATAATTCAACATTATTTCAACTAATCATGATAGCGGATGGCATTTAGGCTACGCAATGAAACAAAAAGAAACAACGCAAGGAACAGTTACTGTTTGAATACCAAACAATACACTGGAGACCATCATTGCAGCAGGTCGTGTATATCTTATCTAATAATTATAATCTAATCTAATCTATGAACATTTGTGAAGATCGTTTCACAGCAGAGCTATTCAGAAGCACACTCATGCAGCGTGACAGGTCCGTGGAAAGAAAAAAGGTCTTCAAGCAGCGAAGAGAAGCAGGTGAGCTTCCCACCAAAAACCCTGATTTTTACGAATTTCAGAGGGAAGGTCATTCCACATTGAGGGAGCAACAATACCAAAAACCCGATGAGGTTCGTGACCGAGGTACCAATAGGTCAAGAGGTACACAGAAGTGACGTAAAAACGCAACTGTTTGCACCTTGACAGTGCCAGTCCCAAGCCTGGATAAAGGAGGAGTGTGACGCGAATGACCTTTCCTATCACACAGCGTCGTTTAAACCGAAGCTATACAGAAGCGACAAAGATACGAGACAGCCTTCCTTCGAAGTAGCCTATACATGGAGTCAACAACAGCTAACATTCAAGCGCACGTTTTTGGTTTAAAAAAATTGAGAAGTGTCGCGCTTTACTAATGTTGTGCAAAGGCCTAAGGTGAAACGACTTCAATCCAGCGGAGTGGCCTCGTATATAAGCCTAGTCTTACCATGGATATTCTCTTACTAATGCAACAACCGTGTTTCATTTGCCCTTCTGTCCTTTGATCAGAACCAGCAAATATTGAGTTACACATCGCATAATGTGTGCGCACATACACATACACACACGCGCACGCACACACATGTTTAAATTGTATGTAGTTTATGGGTCGTAAGTTCGTAACCTATGTGCAAGTAATGCTCAATATGTTACTTTAGCCTAATTGGGTATAGCCCTGATCAATGGATCACGTTACCCTTCAGGGTCCTCCAGTCGTTGCTTAGCAACTGTGGTGATAACCGCATGCCGTAACAAAGCTGGGAACAATAAAACTCCCTGAACTGAACTAAATTGAATGATGCTGTATTGCCGGTTGTATATTGTATACACCTGCAATCGAATGTTCCCATTCCTGGCCATCGAGAATGTTTCTCCATTTCTCAGACACATCACATTTCTTCGTTCTACGTTCGTTTCATTCTATGGGTCTGACACCTCATACACATATTATGCATCCGATTGCTCGCATATAGCGCCTTTCAGAATCAGTTAGGCCCATAGGCGTTTACGGACATTTCGGCAGTGGGGGGGGCAAAGATTTGACTTTTGCCCGAAAAGTATGCATTAAAGTTTTTTTTTGCGGACCGCGACTTTTTTCCTCGACCAAACTTTCTGATGACCTTTTTTTAGTCATTTCGTACAAATCTTCAGACTGAATATACAGGGTGGGCCAGCATAAATGTCCCGACTTTGCACGCGTATAACTTCGCCAATTTTTAACATATATTTATACTTTATACATCAAATTAAAGGTATTTCACTCTAGTATTATCTCTAAAAAGGTCGAACTGATACTAGTCTCGGTTTTAATTATATGCCCGGAACAGCGCTAGCTACCATATTTTGCTGTCATTTGTGATGCAACCTGGCGCCGTTGACAGACGATGATCGCGTTTCGATCTTAATTTTACGAACTGATAAGGGACCTAATTCATATGAAATGATTGACAAGTATTCTAACAGAGGATGAAATAAACAATACCTTGTATTATCTGCTACGGAAAATTGATAAAACAGGACTTTCTACTCGCAAAACATGGGAATCGGAGCGCACGGCGCTCACATCCGCTAACATTGCTCGTGTGTCCGCGTACATTTGCAGTCAAGACAATGACCAGGGCAGGCCCTGCATGCAAATTCAGCGCAAAACAGGCCGTCTTAGAAGCACTGAATAGCGTATTGGAAAAGATTATAGACCTAAAGTTAAAGTAATTTGTCGACGAGAAGTCCCACGAACTCTCCAGCTCTTACGCAAAGAAACGACTGGCAGCGTGCAAGCGTCTGAAGCAGCGCATGGCAGTGCACGGCTGTTGGCAAAATTGAAAGAACGCGGTTTTGCGATTAGAATATGTTCATGGTAGGGACCCTACAAACACCCAAAATGATCGTGTCTACGCGCGTTTTAGCAAAAAACTATAGAATTTTCCCAGGAAACGGCGTCATAATGCGTCAGTAATGACAAAAAACGGTAGCTAGCGCTGATCCAAGTATATAATTAAAACCTAAACTAGTATCAGTTCGACTTTTTTAGAGATAATACTAGAGTGAAATACCTTTAATTTGATGCATAAAGTATAAATAAATGTTAAAAATTGGCGAAGTTATACGCCTGCAAAGTCGGGACATTTATGCTGGCCCACCCTGTAGCTGCTTTACCCCTGTGCGCCCGAAAAAATCCTCCGTTGCCTGTTTGCCCCATTAAAGGTTTGTCCGCCCATGCCTGTTTTGCCCAAAAAACACATTTGCCCGAAATTTGTGGGGCATTTGCCCCCCCCCTGGACCCTCGTCTCCTACGCCTATGGCTAGACCTATATTCTATATCGTTATGCATTTGCCACATATGCGACGCGTCTGTAAAGAGAACGTGTTCGCGAGCAAGGTACTATAAGCAGAGGACATCGGCCTCGTCAATTCAGTGCGTGACAGGAAACTGTTAAACACTAGGAAACAATCGATCACCATGCCAACGCCGCGTCACCTACTTCCCACCATGGGGGGGTTCTCACACGGCGCCCGTCGCGCGAAGAAAGCCCGCGCCGTGATTTAGCGACTCTGCGAGGCGTCCGAAAAGCGTCACAAAACGAGCCAGATGAATTGAATACACCCACAAGCATGCATACATATGGCGGGAATTGACAGTCCTTGCTGTGTACACACAGCCGATAGCAGAGCTGACCCTGGGGCAGACGAACAACGCAGGTGACACGAAACGGAGTATCCCCCCTGAAAACTATCCGGAGGGATGAATTAATCTATCCATCCGGATGGAATTAACCGGTCTAGACTATCCGGGGGGGATGAACCAGTCTATTCCCATTTTTGAAAAAATGCGTATAATTGAAAAATGTGTGCTCTAATCAAAATTCGAAGTGACTCTAATTGTTTTAAGTGTCCTAAGCAATGCTCAGAGAAAGGCAACTCGAATTTATTTAGTGACTCTAAGTGTTTTTAAGTGTTTTAAAAGTTTTAAGTGCTTTAAAACCAAAGTAAAAAATTATCTAGTAGGAATAAACATACCTGTCAGTGTCATTGTTCAAAAACTTAAAAATAAAGCAGATGAAAATTAATTTGCAAAAAAATACACGCGGAAGTGGCTTTCGACTTTTCTTCATTTGGGGGATACGATTAATACGGGGGATACTCTATTTCGTGACACAGGCCGTAGTCACCAATGACATGCCAAATATTTATTCGTTGCCGGATCATTTTGGGATGGCGATGCGCTTCGGCTATTCTTCTTCCCTCGATCACACAACCGCCAATGAGTGAGTGTTATTGCTCGATACGGTGGTCATACCCAGTCCGCTGTAATGTGGACCACGAACCAAGCCATTTATTTCTATCAGGAATACCACGAATCGCGCAGCGGCGGCGGCATCAACAGCTGAAACCATAATAATTATTATGTAGAGATGCATTATTCTTTAGAGAGCCAAGTGCTATTCTAGCCGCTCCTTTCAACATGTAGACTATCTATTATTATCAAACAATGTCGGGATTCTCGGGAATGCTCCAATGAATTGGACCGAAGACTGCATAAAGGTCCATATGCGATAAATATATCGGCAGTCTACGGTCGTGCGTGCCTGAGATGAAAATAATGTGTACTAATTCTGTCGATTCTGACACTGTAAGGGCCTACCCCATAATTCTGACACGAGTGAATTCTCTTAATTCAGCAACATCCGAAGGAGACTTTCAGTGACGATCGATCAGGTTTACGGCTGCAGTAGGCTACTTAATGGATCACAAGCATTATAATTATTCGTTTAATGAGAAAGAAACAGGTGACACACCGCACACGCATGCATGGGCACATAAGGAAATGGTAATGATAATGATACTGATGATTATCAAATGCCTGCATTGGTCCCTCCCTATGGAATGGGCTTCCCCCGTCAGTTCGCTCTGCCATCCTCTCTGGTAGTCTTTCCTCGTCTTTATCGCGTCTAAAAACTTGCCTGTTTTCTCGGAGTTGAACGCACTGGGAGCGCTTCTGAAATTCTCTTTCTGCGAGAAACGCTTTATAAATGGTCAGATACAATACACTGACATCTTTAGTAGGCAGATTGGAAGGACAGATGCAAAAAGAGGCTGCCATCTCCTCCGCATGCACTGTGGCAGCGTTCTCAGGCTGGTGGTATATACCCTATTCGACGAGCACGACGCATGTCGCTCCATGATCACGGTCGAGTCGTTTAGGCAGGGCCGGATTAAGGCACGTTCAACATGTTCGACCGAACAGGGGCCCACACTTTAGGGGCCCCACACATGCGGGAAACAATTTCCGAAGCTGTTTAGATTTTTACCAAATTTCAACCAAACGACTAAAAAGGTCATTAACCTTTTGGAGGGGAATAATCGGTATAGATTTTATTCTAAATTTTTTCGACCAAACGACAAAAAAGGTCATCAGAATTTTCGGTCTAAGATTCGTAAGAGCTTTCCCGAACAGAGCCCCACATTTCTTAATCGCGGCCCAGTATTTAGGGTGACCCAAAAAAGTACACACTGCCTCCTTGACTGACTTTTATCACTCCTTCCTTTCTTTCGGCTTTTCTGCAGCCCTTCCTATAGTTTCTTATTTCCTTTCTTCTTTCCTACCTTCGATCCTTCTCCCTTTCCTTTCCCTTCCGTCCTTCGTTCCTCTCTTCTGTCCTGCTTTGCATATCTTCCTTCCTTCCATCCTTCTTTCTTTTCTTGCTTCCTTGCTTCCTTGCTTTCTTGCTTCCTTGCTTCCTTGCTTGCTTGCTTCCATCCTTCCATCCTTCCTTCCTTCCTTCCCTCCGTCCTTCCTTCCTTCCTTCCTTCTTTCCTTCCTTCCTTCCTTCCTTCCCTCCATCCTTCCTTCCTTCCTTCCTTCCCTCCGTCCTTCCTTCCTTCCCTTCCTTCCTTCCTTCCTTCCCTTCCTCCCTCCTTCCTTCCTTCCTTCCTTCCTTCCTTCCTGCCTTCCTTCCTTCCTTCCTTCCTTCCTTCCTTCCTTCCTTCCTTCCTTCCTTCCTTCCTTCCTTCCTTCCTTCCTTCCTTCCTTCCTTCCTTCCTTCCTTCCTTCCTTCCTTCCTTCCTTCCTTCCTTCTTTTCTTACCTTCCTTTCGTGCCTGTTTACTTCCTTCCTTCCTTCCTTCCTTCCTTCCTTCCTTCCTTCCTTCTTTCCTTCCTTCCTTCCTTCCTTCCTTCCTTCCTTCCTTCCTTCCTTCCTTCCTTCCTTCCTTCCTTTCGTGCCTGTTTACTTACTTCCTTTCTTTAGTGTGTCTAATTTCTGTTACTGCCGATCGCACGTGCCAACTGCTTTGGCTGTCCGTGTGTACAATACGTCATTTAGCTCGATGCGAGTCTTGAAAGGGCTATAGGTCTAACGATTGTCCCGTCTCTCGACTCGGGCTGCAGGACATAACGCTATCAATGCCAACGGTCTTAGATATTTGCCCATACCGAGCTTTACTGTTGCAATCTTCCTTCTCTCGAGGGGCTAAAAAAGCTTGCTCTATGCAATACGCGTGTTTTTATATTCTCTGCCGTGTAGATTGCAGACTCTATTGTAAGGCATTGAATGGACGTGCTGTTCAATGTTTACCATTGCCTTCACACGAAGAAGACATATAGGTTGTTGTTGCCTGATGTTTTGCTTGCGAAAATGCATCGCATCTCCTAAAGGATAGCTGCTGCTCTGGTCTGGCGATGCCTCCTTGGTATACACTATACAGTCTTTGCCTATAGCTGATGAGTGTGCTTTATCGCCCGGTCTCGGACACTCGCTCTGCTGCCAATGGAGAAGTTCTGGTTCCCCACGCTGGCACCTCAACTAAGCAGCGTCGTGCATTCTCGATTGTTGAAATATCCACCTGGAATGGACCTCCGTTGGAAATGCGCCTATACCTACTCTCTGGAAGTAGCCCCAATTCTTTTGACAAGCTGCTGACATCTAATTTATATTGCCGCGGTTAGGCTGGGAGCGACTCTGAGTAGGTTTCTAGAAGGCCGCTATGCAAAATTTAATGAATGAATGAAGAATATAAGACGCTGACTGCATGAGAGATAAATCTTGATGCGTCCAACCTTGATGCTCTCAGAGCCATGAGTGCACGAACTGCTGTAGCATTAGCAAATGAATGTAATTTTAAGTATGATTATATAGTTCATGTGGCATTTACGGCATACACCGTACATACACTACTACTACTACTACTACTACTACTACTACTACTACTACTACTACTACTACTACTACTACTACTACTACTACTACTACTACTACTACTACTACTACTACTACTACTACTACTACTACTACTACTACTACTACTACTACTACTACTACTACTACTACTACTACTACTACTACTACTACTACTACTACTACTACTACTACTACTACTACTACTACTACTACTGCTGCTGCTGCTGTTGCTGCTGCTGCTCCTGCTGCTACTCCTACTGCTACTGCTACAGCTACAGCTGCTGCTGCTGCTGCTACTGCTACTGCTACTGCTACTACGACTACTACGACTACTACGACTACTACTACCGCTGCTACCGCTGCTACCGCTGCTACCGCTGCTACCGCTGCTACTGCTGCTACTACTGCTAGTAGTAGCAACCCAGGTCGGGCCCGAGCCTTTGTACAAGGACGCCGGTCGGGTCACCTTCCTGTTTTACCATGTAGTTGGTTGGCTGAACCTTAGCGAACCACTACTATTAATGATGATGATGATGATGATGATAATAATAATAATAATAATAATAATAATAATAATAATAATAATAATAATAATAATAATAACTTTGAATGTCTGGAATGGCCCTGGCCGAAGATGGCGGCTTTGTTTTCACTGCCCGTTTTACTCGATTTTTACGGCGCAGAACTGATTTTACCGACAGTTTTTTAGTAGGCTACCTTAAAAACACCCTATAGTATGTATGTATGTATGTTTGAATGTATGAATGTATTTATGTAGTATGCACGTATGTATGTTTGAATGTATGTGTGTACATACATACATGCATATATACATAGACCTACATGCATACTTCCATATATATATATACATGCATACATAAGATATACACATACATACATCTGCTATATACTTACATACATATATGCATACAAGCATGCATACATACATACAAACAAATAGGGGTGCAATTTGAACCCCAAGGACCGGGAACGCAATTTCCTGACATGGACCCATTAAGGGATAATGAAATTTCACATCATTTGACCTGACGTACAAAAAACGTTTCTGGTTAATTTCTATCAAGGGTGAAGCCACAATTATATTCTTTCTTCTTCATTGCTCTCTTCCGTCAGTCATGCGACGACGATGAGGCTTCCACGTGACTTCTTTTATATATAATACAAAACTGTACTCTAGCCAACAAATTGTCCTTTTCTTTGCATACTCGTACGTGGTGCATCACCTACGAGTCTACGGTCAGCACACCAAGCACGCGTTAGTCATGTGCATAATTATTTGCATTAGCATGGCGCGCTCATTTAAAAAGTAAACGATCTTGTTTTGAAATTCTTGCGATCATGGGCGGAGACCTAGGGGGGGGACAGGGGGGACGGTCCCCCCAATAAAAGTGTTGGGGGGGACGGCCCATGCATTTGTCCCCCCCAATGTTTGAGCGTCAAGACTTTTTTTGGCGGCGAAAATAGAAAATTTGGTGGAGATTTGTCCGGATGACTAAAAAAAAAAAAAAAAAAGGTCATCAACTTTTTTGGCGGCGAAAATAGAATTTCTTTTTGGGAGATTTGGTCAAAATTTTGGCCGGATGACTAAAAAAAAAAAAAAAAAAAAAAAAAAAAAGGTCATCAACTTTTTGGGCGGCGAAAATAAATTTTTCCCCGGGATTTCGCCGGTCGTCAGAAATTTTTCGGAAAATCTCGCGTCTTTCCGTCCCCCCCAATTCTCGGCGCAGGTCTCCGCCTATGCTTGCGATAAGCTCTTTTTAGACGAACTGAAATAAATGCTTTGTATGGATTAACTGTCATTTCGCTGCAAATATTTCGCCGTGAAAATAATATTTCATAGCGATGATAAAAATAATACTTTGCAATAAAACACACTGATCACTGTGATCAGGTGTTTTGCTTATCCTCAGTCTGAACGATTCATGACTTGGCTGCTGTCGTATTCGCGTCTTTACAAATGAGCCGAAGTCGTAGATTCAATCTTTGTTTCACGTCTACTGAAACTGCCAAATTATTATTGGCCAGAGTAGCATAGTTCCAACAGCTGTTCGTTATAGTCGGTAACATCCATCGTTTCTTCGGAGCCTAAAATATTGGACTCAATGAAAATTTTAGACTGAACAGAATCAAGAGAAAGATCACCAGGTAAGAGGACAAACAGGTATAGGCTAAATCGCCAGTACATGCAGCAGGTGGGTCTATCAGCCGTAGTCCATCTTTTGTGTAGGTTACAATCAATATTAGAAGCACCATTGAAGTTGGAAAACCCGGTGAAAGTTAGTTCAGCGAAGATCATAGACCATACAATCACGACACATAGGAATTATCATTTTATTGTGTTTATAGAAACACCGTGCATGGAATATCCTCGAGAGACGACAACTCATAAAGTGGCCATCACATTATTATACTGACCTTGCCCACTAGCTATATTAGGTGACTTTGGCACCTTATGGTTCCATTCACATTTGAACTTCCTCAAAAATCAGTGTTGGGGTCACTGCTGTATAATATTTTATAAGCTTACATAATATTATTGTTTACAGGTGATATTCTTCTTCCATTTTCAAAGCACCCGTCCGCTGGTCACCTATAATGCTCCCTTACTCAATTATATGTAGGCTATATACTGTATTTACGACCAGCATTTCTACAGCATCGTTGGTGGCAAGATACTTCTATATATCATGCTTTGCGCACGCTGTCGACAGTCAGCCTTCAGCGCTAGCGTTTAACAGAAAGTACATTTTAAACTGTTTTTAAAAAGGCAAAAATACCTTTTTGTATCTTTTATGGGCGATGGAAGAATGCTCCATGCATGCGCGTGGGTCAGCCACCCGAAAGCCCAATCACCTGTTTTGGATTTAGTTGCGAAAATCGATACATCACCCGAGTTGGATCATCGCAGCCGCGACCTTTTAGCTGCGGTCTGATGCTTTCTGCGAGGTTGAGTGTTGCACGGTTGTTGAGGCAGTTTTTCTTATATTATTCTATCAAGATGCAAAGTTATAATTTGATGGGCTTGTCTAATTCGAGCCACTGAAGCTGGTACCCGATCGCGGTAGAATGGTCGACGTTTTTAATCGCAGGACCAGACGAGCAGCAGCGTTGATGACCGCCTGAAGCAGAATAATTCTGCTTTGGAAATATTTGGAAATTCTGGAAATTTTTGGAAATTCTGAAAAAATTGAAATCTTTGGAAATTTTGGAAATTTGGAATGTCGCCTTTGCTGGCTTGCCACAGCGCAGTATAATTACTGCGCTGTGGCAAGCCAGCAAAGGCGACATCGCAGTAATCGATTCGGCTCAGGTTCAAACTTTGCACCAGACAACCTGTGAGAGAAACCTGCTTGAAACTTCGAGACATAAACAAAGAGCTGTCGCACCATTGCGAAGCTGGTTCAACTCCCACCTCATACATCAGGGGCGTTGAGCAACGTTCATGGATTAGCCAACAGTGAAATTTTGCTACAATGTCCATTAAGACCAAATAAAATTAATTTTGTTTTTCTGTTTCAGTTTATCAGTATAAATATTTTTATCAGTTGTGACGTGTAGGCCTACTCTAATGACTGTTTATATTTTCTGTTTTATACCAGTTTCAAACGAATTTCAAATTTTACCCAATATCGGATTTTAATGATGATATCAAAGAGAATGCAGCGGTTCTTCATCTGTGGAGCATTGTTGATTTGCATGACAGCAGTTCTAATCCTATCAACATCTTTCGTTGCCTTGTCATCGTTCAAAAATGTCATCGACTTAAAAGGCAACAGAGAGAAGCTACAAACACTCGAACCGTCGCAGTTTGACAATCAGTTGGACGTGGAGTGCGTCAATGCGACAGTTGGAGCGCTGCACTTCCCAATGTGCATCTATGATCCACAACAGGATATTCACATCTCAAGAATGGCGGCTGCTGGGGAATACTTTGAGCAAGATCTGGTTAAGAAGTGGCTCAATTTCTTTCGCATGCACCGTAACGTGTCGTTTGTGGACCTCGGTGCAAACCTTGGAACATACACACTGCCAATTGCACATTCAGGAATCCATGTTGTCGCAGTTGAACCCAACAAAGACACTGTACGGCGATTGGCCAAGTCCGTTCATCTCGGGCAAATCGAAAATAACGTTGACATCCTTCATTATGCTCTTTCCAATGAGGAATCGACCACTTTCCTTAAGTTTACTAAATTGAATCGTGGTGATACTTTTATGGTCGGCAATGCATCATGCCCTGGGTGTTTGTCGGCTAGTGTGACGGTGCTCAACAAACTAACACCATTCATAAGACACAAGAAAGCACTCATCAAAATCGATGTACAAGGGTCCGAAATTGAGATTTTCCAGAAGAAAAGTGCTGCTAGTTTCTTCGAAGAAATCGATGTAGTGATGATCCAGATGGAATGGGATCAATATCCAGCAAAGTATGGCCAAACGGAATCCAGAAGGCGAAGAGTTGATCGCTTTTTAGAATTTTTCTACCAAAGAGGATACGATGTTTATGATCCAAGAACAGAAAAGAAATTAGACGATGACTGGAATAAGTGGACTCCCGATGTTCTATTCAAAAAAGCAGTTCTTCCAAATAACCAACTGTTTTTTTAATGAATGTAGTGGAGAAATCGTTCCTAAGTGCATAATATTTCTTCTAGACATAATTAATTATATCTGTCTTTGGTGCAGTAGGCTACATATAAATGTGCCATTTATAGGCACATAGGAATTAAACTCAACTAGTGTCTGACATTTTGGTGAAGACCTGACTGCGATGGGAATCAGCTGGGACAGAGCAGAGGAGACTGCAGGCAACCGCATGGGATGGAGAGAGCTTGTCAACCAATGTTCTGAAAAGAACTAAAGGAACAAAGAGAGAGAGAGAGAGAGAGAGATTGTCTGACAGACAAGTTATGCCTTCGTTCCATATTTTTTCCCTTCGTTCCATATTTTTGTCATCGGTGTCTCAATGTTTAACGCTTATTGTTGCAATGTTTAGACAATGTCTTTTTCAAATGTGCTTTAGGGTCAGTCCATCTCAATTCAACAATTGGCTCCTTGTCGACCATCTCAGATTGATTGAAAATTTAACAGAATGTTCACTATGGTATTTGAGGAAATTAAGCCAAATTTTAAATCAATATCTTGGTTTTTAAGACATTTGATTTCAAAGACGTCTGTGGTTACCTCCTTTCTGACGTTTTTGGAACTCACGTCTAAATTTATAGCGACGTTCAGAAACTCATAACCTTATAAATATCGCAGATAGTTTTTCGAAATTTTTCCGTTATTTTAGTATTTCTTGTTTATATGATGATCTAGTGAGCCCTGATGGCCAACACGGCCTTGCGTGTAGATTAGCACTTGGGCGGTCCCTTCGTCATCACGCCATCAATTCATTCATTCATTCGAGTATTTATATAGCGCCTCTTCAAGGAAACTACTCAGAGGCGCTCCCGACTCCAGTACGGTCAAACAGAACAGTTTTTAAGTGCTTATAGAATGTGTCAGAGAGTGATCTAGGGAACAGGCGCAGCTCAAGTGGGAGGGCATTCCATACCACTGGGCCAACCACAGAAAAAGCACGACTCTGCATGATGGAGGTACGAGCAAATGGGACAAAGAGTACTTCCCTAACAGCCGAGCGTAGGGACCGACCAGTCAATCAATGATATAGTATGGCGGGCTTTGCAGAGAGCTGATGTCCCAAGTACCAAGGAGCCTTCTGGTCTATCTCGCATGGACGGCAAGAGACCTGATAGAGTCATAATGATTCACTGGGCAGCAGGCAAACATCTGACCTGGGATGCCACGGTGGTACACGCCTGCGCGGCATCCTACATCGATCACACAGCGAATGCGGCGGGAGCCGCTGCGGGACAAAACGCCGTACGTAAAATCAAGAAGTACGCGGGGCTGCCATCATCACATCTCTTTGTGCTCATTGCCATGAAACACTAAGGCCCCTCAATTCTGTCGAGGTTTGCTTCATTCACGAGGTTGACCAACGTCTTTCGGTTGTTTCTGGAGAGCCACGGTAGGTGGCCTTTCTCTTCCAGCGCTTTTCCATCTGTCTGCAGCGCCACAATTCCATCACTTTCACTACTGCTGCAGTGCTGCGAAGGACGAGGCCTGAATTTCTAGACATTCAGCAATAGCTCCTATAGCAATCCCGAGAGATAAAAAATAATAGAATAATAGTAGTAGTAGTAGGCCTAGTAGTAGTTGTAGTAGTAGTAGTAGTAGTAGTAGTAGTAGTAGTAGTAGCAGACTAGTAGTAGTAGTAGTAGTAGTAGTAGTAGTAGTAGTAGTAGTAGTAGTAGTAGTAGTAGTAGTAGTAGTAGTAGACTAGTAGTAGTAGTAGTAGTAGTAGTAGTAGTAGTAGTAGTAGTAGTAGTAGTAGTAGTAGTAGTAGTAGTAGTAGTAGTAGTAGTAGTAGTAGTAGTAGTAGTAGTAGTAGTAGTAGTAGTAGTAGTAGTAGTAGTAGTAGTAATAGTAGTAGTAGTAGTAGTAGTAATAATAATAATAATAATAATATTAATAAATTTTTTTAAATTAAAAAATAAATAATAATAATAATAATATGTTGTCGGTGCATAATAATAATAATTAATAATAATAATAATAATAATAATAATAATAATAATAATAATAATAATAATAATAATAATAATAACAATAGCAACCATAATTTTATAGATAAGGGCGTCGAAACACAGGATGCCTTTGCATACATCAGTTGTCAGCGCGAATGCCAAGAGTCAACGAAAATTATCTGCTGCTGAAAGTGAGAATATTAATTATTTTTGCAGGTGTGAACATAGCGACACGGAAAGTCATTTGGTTTCAAATTAATATTTAATTAAGCAACCACAAATTGTAGCCACACTGCATCGCATATCATCATTGCACGTGTGTGTGTGTGTGTGTGTGTGTGTGTTTGGCTTTTGGTGTACGTGTAGTAAGTCGGTTGGCGCATGTGCGCTTGGGTCTATGGGGATTGACTCGTGTGTAGGCGTACGTGAATGATATATGACAGTGTGTGTGTGTATGTGTGTGTGTGTATGTATTGGTATGTGGGAGATGAATATTAGGAGTATTCCGACGATTGTGTGTGTGTGTGTGTGTGTGTGTGTGTGTGTGTGTGTGTAGTGTTTGTGTGCCTGTGTGTGTGTGCGTGTGTGTGCGTGCAGTGTTTGTGTGCATGTGCGCGCGCGCGCGCGCGTGTGTGTGGTGCGTGTACGTGTGTGTAGTGTGTGCCTGTGTTTGTGTGCCTGTGTGTGTGTGTGTGTGTGGAAGACTGTATGCGTATGTGTGCATGTGTCTGAGCGTGCCGATGTCTGTTGTCTGTGCATAAAGCGTATAGTGAATCGCCATCAGTGGGGAAGAGAGAGGCAGAGTGGCAGGCGAAGGACTGGAGTATACTCCAACACCATTACCGCAATCTACTCCTCCGGATGTGCGGTGGAGAACAAGTGTATAGTGGTGCGCAGCCGTCGGAGTCATGACCGGCTGTTGACTAATTGTCTCAATTTGCCGAAGAACATGTTTTTTTCTCGTATAAACTGCGCTCATTAAAAGACGGAAGGAGGAGAGGCACTTACTGCATGCAGCCTGCTTTCCATTGTCACTCTATCCGACTATCGAGCGATAGGATATAATCTACAGTCGTGATAATGTATATATTCGTTTAATTGAAAATCAGACAATTCCTGGTGACACACCGCGCCCGGTTACATGTCAAAAATGTAAAATAAAACACAGAAATAATAATAATATCGATAAGTATAGTAATAATGTAATAAAAATGATTAATTATTGGCAGATCTTGTAATCGTAAACTCGTAAACTTCTACAGCGCTCGCAAAAGCTAAGTTGCGGGAACCAGATTATTCACAGGCGCTCGATCAATACAATCAAAAACGTCGATACAGTCAGGGAGTCAGAGAGTCGGGCGAGGAATTAGACAGACGGCTAGAGTGGAGGATGTTAAGAGTTGAAAAGGTGTGGGAGCCTGGGAGGTTGTGTGGAAGTGGAAGAATCAGGGTCAATTTCATACCCACGCGGCAAGAGAAAAAAAAATCATGCAGTTTTATAATAGTATATAATATGTATCTTAGTGACTCATAAGAACATATTTCTCATCTGATTGTCTAAAAAATTATTCTACAGGCAGGCTTTAGAGAAGCTTATTGAAGCATGGAGTACAAAAATCTTCCACCCACACAATAATCTGCCGCCTACTCATTTCTCTCTGTCTCTGTCTCTGTCTGTCTGTCTGTCTGTCTCTCTCTCTCTCTTTCTCTCTCTCTCTCTCTCTCTCTCTCTCTCTCTCTCTCTCTCTCTCTCTCTCCTCTGCGGCATCACCAGAAACCGAAACCTCGGTAAAAAAAATTCTGTCTCGTTTCGTAATATGAAGAAATCCGAGTCATCCAGCTTAGTGAGAAATCAGACGTTCAATCCAGTATTATAATTATGGTCACCAAGTCTTCTGACTGAGACTCGGACATAACATTTTGAATCGGTAAAAGTTAATAAATCAGATTTAAGTTATAGACGTGTCACCTTAAAATTAATGACAGAAGGATATGGCTCTGGCAGGCTTTCCATGGTCAGCCTACATGTATATCGGACTATAATATATCGAGGACACCACAATTATTCATCCACCTGCAACCATAGCGTTAGTGAACAGGCAAAAATAATACTTAACGCGAATAAGATGACTAACGATGCAAGTAGCTTTTCAGTACGGTAGCTATAGCGCCTTAGAAATTTTTGGGTTAGCGATTAGTGGGAGTGGGAGTGGGTGCATGGGTAGAGCTTTGTCGTAATTCGCCTGTGAATCCGATTTGCGACGGACGTTCAGCGAAAGAACGAGTTTTTGGTGGTGGTCTTTGCCCATGGTATAAGCTTAGACTAAGCGATAACAGCTTGGTGACCGATTTGAAAGACAATATTATAAGGCAGTTGAGTCGCCGTGAAGTCCGTGTGTACTGCTGACAGTTGTCCTGCATATATCTATACATCCGTCCGTTCATTCATCCATCTGTCCATCCTTCCGTCCATCCGTCCATCCGTCCGTCCGTCCTTCCGTCCTTCCGTCCTGCCGTCCTTCCGTCCTTCCGCCCTGCCGTCCTTCCGTCCTTCCGTCCTTCATCCCTTCCTTCCTTCCGTCCGTCCGTCCTTCCGTCCTTCCGTCCTTCCGTCCTTCCGTCCTTCCGTCCGTCCTTCCGTCCTTCCGTCCTTCCGTCCTTCCGTCCTTCCGTCCTTCCGTCCTTCCGTCCGTCCGTCCGTCCGTCCTTCCGTCCTTCCGTCCGTCCGTCCGTCCTTCCGCCCTGCCGTCCTTCCGTCCTTCCGTCCTTCCATCCTTCCGTCCTTCCGTCCTGCCGTCCTTCCGTCCTTCCGTCCTTCCGGCCTGCCGTCCTTCCGTCCTTCCGTCCTTCCGTCCTTCCGTCCTTCCGTCCTTCCGTCCTTCCGTCCTTCCGTCCTTCCGTCCGTCCTTCCGTCCTTCCGTCCTTCCGTCCTTCCGTCCTGCCGTCCTGCCGTCCTTCCGTCCTTCCGTCCGTCGGTCCGTCCGTCCGTCCTTCCGTCCTTCCGTCCGTCCTTCCGTCCTTCCGTCCTTCCGTCCTTCCGTCTTTCCGTCCGTCCGTTCGTCCTTCCGTCCTTCCGTCCTTCCGTCCGTCCGTCCTTCCGTCCTTCCGTCCTTCCGTCCTGCCGTCCTTCCGTCCGTTCTTCCGTCCGTCCGTCCGTCCTTCCGTCCTTCCGTCCTTCCGTCCGTCCGTCCGTCCGTCCTTCCGTCCTTCCGTCCTTCCGTCCTTCCGTCCTTCCGTCCGTCCGTCCTTCCGTCCGTCCGTCCGTCCGTCCGTCCATCCGTCCGTCCTTCCGTCCTTCCGTCCTTCCGTCCTTCCGTCCTTCCGTCCTGCCGTCCTGCCGTCCTTCCGTCCTTCCGTCCGTCCGTCCGTCCTTCCGTCCTTCCGTCCTTCCGTCCGTCCGTCCGTCCGTCCTTCCGTCCGTCCGTCCGTCCGTCCGTCCTTCCGTCCTTCCGTCCTTCCGTCCTTCCGTCCTTCCGTCCTTCCGTCCTTCCGTCCGTCCTTCCGTCCTTCCGTCCTTCCGTCCTTCCGTCCTTCCGTCCGTCCTTCCGTCCTTCCGTCCTTCCGTCCTTCCGTCCTTCCGTCCTTCCGTCCTTCCGTCCGTTCTTCCGTCCGTCCGTCCGTCCTTCCGTCCTTCCGTCCTTCCGTCCTTCCGTCCGTCCGTCCGTCCTTCCGTCCTTCCGTCCTTCCGTCCTTCCGTCCTTCCGTCCGTCCGTCCGTCCTTCCGTCCGTCCGTCCGTCCGTCCATCCGTCCGTCCTTCCGTCCTTCCGTCCTTCCGTCCTTCCGTCCTGCCGTCCTGCCGTCCTTCCGTCCTTCCGTCCGTCCGTCCGTCCTTCCGTCCTTCCGTCCTTCCGTCCGTCCGTCCGTCCGTCCTTCCGTCCGTCCGTCCGTCCGTCCGTCCTTCCGTCCTTCCGTCCTTCCGTCCTTCCGTCCTTCCGTCCTTCCGTCCGTCCGTCCTTCCGTCCTTCCGTCCTTCCGTCCTTCCGTCCTGCCGTCCTTCCGTCCGTCCGTCCTTCCGTCCTTCCGTCCTTCCGTCCTTCCTTCCGTCCGTCCTTCCGTCCTTCCGTCCGTCCGTCCGTCCTTCCGTCCTTCCGTCCTTCCGTCCGTCCGTCCGTCCTTCCGTCCTTCCGTCCTTCCGTCCGTCCGTCCTTCCGTCCTTCCGTCCTTCCGTCCTTCCGTCCTTCCGTCCGTCCGTCCTTCCGTCCTTCCGTCCTTCCGTCCTTCCGTCCTTCCGTACTGCCGTCCTTCCGTCCTTCCGTCCTTCCGTCCTTCCGTCCTTCCGTCCGTCCGTCCGTCCGTCCATTCATTCATCAATCTGCCGACGGTACTCCTTTTCGCGTCAGAATTGAAAAATCATGGACAGGGAGATAGACAGACAGACAGACAGACAGACAGACAGACAGACAGACAGACAGACAGACAGACAGACAGACAGACAGACAGACAGACAGACAGACAGACAGACACACACAGAAAGACACACAGACACACAGACAGACACACAGATAAATATAGACGGACAGGCAGATAGGCAGGCAGACAGATAGACACAGAAACACACAGACACACAACCAAACAGACAGATGCCTGTCTGGCTGTGTGTCTCTATATCTATCTGTCCGTCTGTCTATCTGTCCATCTATTATAAATCCTATTTGTCGCGGCACTGCATTTACTACACGACTCATGATGCTCTATTCACCGACACTGCTCTAAAAAATTATAAATTCATCCTCTGAAGAAAAATCTAGCAAACAGTGACGGCCAAAGCTCGAGGGTACGTACCGTACGTATTCTATTTTGTGAAAGGTACGTACGTATTTTAACGTACCCTATTTTAGGGTACGTAAACAATAATAAAATACGTTGACCTCGTCATAGCTCATTATAATAATGCACACTTTTGGGCTTATCCTGATCAATGGCAGTAATTCAACATCAACTGTCTAGTTTAACATCAACAACGTAACGGACGGATGCAAGCCCATGGCTGCCGCAACTTTATTTAATTATTATTACTATAAGCTTTATTATTATTTCTGTGTATTATTTTATATCTCCGACATGTAACTTGGTGCGTTCTGTCACCCTGATCGTCTTACCGTGAAATTAAACGAAGATACTACTTTATTTTAAGCAAACAATAAATTATTACAGCCAAGTATACAGCGTAGTGCATTGCTGCAATGCTATATTTTATACCCATGTTTATCCAGCATACATTAATGCTCTTAATGCACTAATTAATGTCAGTCAGTCGGCTCAGTTCTGCTGCAGCACTTAAAAGTTCAACTCCAAGGTTGAAAAGGTTGAAAAGTTGCATTCAATTAATTATAACAAAAGAATTTATCGAATCAAACTTACTGTTACGCTACCGGAAACACAGATTTCAATGACACATGCATACTGTTGACTGCATGTATACGTACATTTAGGTTATGGGTCACCGAGTAAGCCATAAACAAAATTTTCGTGCACATGTATGGTACGTACCATACGCGTATTCTATTTTTTGAAAGGTACGTACGTATTTTAAGTAAGTAAGTAAGTAAGTAGCCTTTATTTGCATATGTCAAGCGCACATGCATTACATTGTATAACAAAAACGAATACATACAAATATCTAACTATGATAGAGAACAGCAATTAAAATCATGTTAGCTTGTATCTAAATATAATTATAAATGCATCTGTTAATGAAACTGTTTTTAAACAAATTTGTTTTAACGAGAGGCAACAGGAAAGGATGTCCTCTCTTGCGAAGTTGATACTTGTCCTCCCGAAGAGGTGGCAGGAGCTGGTGAATGCAATGGCCAAAGAATTGAGCTCTCTTGAAGAGCTTCTTGTCTGCTCGAGCAATCAGCTCTTCCACTGTATGAATCTTCTCAGAGATTTGCCATCGACGAGCCTTTTTTAGGGCAGCGTTGACGCGCGCAATATCATGTGCCGTAAGAAATTTAACGTATTCTATTTTAGGGTACGCGTACCCTCGAGCTTTGGTGACGGCGCAACACCAGAGGTCTCTCTGTCTCGACCTGATCATTTCACCTCCTGGCTATTTTACTCTTGACCTGCTTTTTGAATTGCAAAAAAATCTTTGGAATTTTAAATATCTTCTTAACATTCTATTTCTTTGACCTGCTCAATATCTCCCATGATTCATGACACGAATTAACTGCCGAAATTTTAAAGCTGGCTTGGTCACTGCAAGCAAATCTATAATTTATAAAAATGAATTTTCAATTACAAAAAGAAGATGCGAAACAGGGTCTTATGCTGTTAGAGGAATTCTCCAATTATTGTAGAATTATATACATATTCCGGTCTATTTACATAAGATGATTAACCTATATCGTCAATTTTTCAGTTCGAGGATTTTTTCCCTTAAAAATGTCGTTTATGCATTTTATGGCTGTGGTCGCTGACCGAATTAATCTATCAAAATAACCTTTTTTTCTTTATTGCAGCTCTTCTATTTTTTACTTACAGCAGCGTTGTACTTCATCTATATTGTTGTTATTAAGACAACACGTTAGATCTACTGGCAATAGCCTGGGGCCAATTATACCTGAACAACATTTCATATGGAAGACATTTCCGTCATTTCGCACATAATTATGCTCTGTTGCTGTTCCAAATCGAGTCTGCATGGGCAACATAGGTCACATAAATATGTGGGGGTGTAGTCGGAACAGCATTAGCCTATGTCCATAATATTATGTCGAACCACACCATTGTATCTAGCCTACATGCACATGGGGTTGCATGCACACCGGGGCACACATGCCAATTGCCCATGTATTCATGTCCGACCATCTGTAGGCGCGCATAACCATAAAATTAACCATAGCCATAAATTTTATTTGCACCCGAGTATAACAGTATTGACATCGAAAAAGCACAAGTACAGTAGAACACAAGCTATTTACACGCTTGTTGCATGCTTAACGACACTGCCATATCAAAGATGATTATTGTCGCCCTCCTCCTTTAGCCTATCCAGGCTTGGGACTGGCACTAACAGAGATTAGAACAACCAGTGGCGGAGTTAATCAATTTACAAGGGACCAAAAGGACATGACCCTAAGGAACTTGCCATGGGTTCCGCTAGTGGGGCACCTGAAACACGAAGTAAATTATGGCAGACATAGTATTGAAACATGAGTGTACATCAAAACTTAACTAGACATACAGACATACAGACAGACAAATATAGACGGATAGACAGACAGGCAGATAGGAAGGCAGACATTTAAACAGACAGAGACACAGACACTTACATGCATAGTTTCATACACGCCTACATACAATCATACATAAATAGCTGCATTGTGCGTATAGGCTATGCATGCATACACAATACACATGTACAAACTGAGGTACATGTACATGCACACATTTAAATGCAAATTCACAAATAGATACATACATGCGTACATGGATGCATATGAGATGCTTACAATAATTATTACTGTCTTACTAAAAGAGCAACTATATAATTATAATTCCTTGCGACACACAGTTAATTACTCATATGTTGGTTAACTACTATGGCTTCGCTTGCTGAGCACAAGCAGCAAATAAAAAATTTGCGCTGGTTAAATAGCTCTATATTTAGTTGATGTCAAATCAAGAAGTAGCTGCGAAGGTCTATACTTAGAATGAAATTTTATAAGGCATCTCTGTGTTTTGCCACCCAGTCCGTTCCGAAATGGATGTCTGGTGTGACGGTATATTTTGTCAGGACCCCATGCATGCGGGTGAAATTGGCGCCAGGAATAGCTCATTGAATTAACTATAATTAGCTAATTAGATGAACGTGTAGGCATCTTGTCTGTCTATTTTCAACGTACTCCCAACTGCACCTAGGTGCACAGGAAATTTTTGTGAAATGATCGTCAATGAAACATGATTGTTAAAAACATCATCCTTATTATATATATAATTATTAGATGTATTCTGTGCATATATAATGGATATACGCCTGTCTTCTGCTGGACGTGCTTGAATAATTCTATCGATTGCCTTTCCAGGGTGAGAATTGCCGGGGGTTGGGGATTTTAACACCCCAGTCTTTAGGATTGTGGCGCTCTAGAAATCTTTATAATAGATTTGAATATACACAGCCATAATAATCATGTCTATAATAATTATGATTGTGTCTTTGAAAACTTTGCACCAGCATATTTTAACCATGTACACAATCAATGACAAAAGCGGAAAATAGCCTACTGTTCATTTCTGATAACCAATGAGAAATCTGAAGTTGCGGCGTCTGACTCCCCGGCGTCTTTCAATTATCTGCGAAAAGAGTTAATGAGAAGATTATCAGGATAGATCCGAGCGCACGATCGGGATTTATGCAAGAAAGTACAAATGACAACAATTAGATTATTAGCGAATTAATACACCATGAAGTAAAATTAAAACTAGACGCCCACTGTGAGATATCACGAGCGTGTGAACTTCTCACCATAAACCATACGCCGATCTAAATTGCACCCAACTCGAAATTCTCGACCCAATTCGGGGACGGACGACAAATTCAATCCCTTCACCCGACAGCTGCAGTTCGATCTGTCATCGTCTCACAACTATTGATCTCCACCTTCCGTCCATCTAAAACGACCTAAACGTACAATTCCCACGAGCTGAACCGGTACCATGGATAAATTAACGGGAGGTTTGTCGGTCCGTCCCCCACGTTCACTGCCGGAGAGGTCGCCCTGCCCGCCCGCGGCCACCCATCACCGCCGCCGAAGCTACCGTCCACGTCGACACTGCCGCAATCGCCGCCGACTGCGCCGATTTCTGATTTAATATCCTAGCAATTTCACGATAATAATATGAAATAAACATGGAACGACTGGAGCAGGAAAGAGTAAACCGGTCATTCTGTCCACGGTACGATACTTCAGCAATCGTTTGGGGGTTGGTAAATTAAGCCGGAGAGATTTCTGCGCCCTTGCAAATCGCCTAAAGATCCAGAACACCCGAGGACTGCATAGAAGGGATTTGCACTGCCGTGCGTATTGACAGGATGCCTCAAGGATGCAGTGGACGATGACGTGGAATGCAGTTGTGTCGGAATTCTGTTACATAGGGCCTAGACTATCAATTAAATTATATTCAATCCGACGAAATTCGCATTCCGTAATGTACATGCATGTAGGAATATGCCGAGACCTTTCCTCGAAATAGAACACAGAATTACGTAATGTAAAAACGGGTCTAGGGCAACTACCCCTGGACAATTACCCCCCGGACAATTACCCCCGACAATTACCCCCTGGACAATTACCCCCTAGGACAATTACCCCCCGGACAACTACCCCCCGTGCCAATTACCCCCCGGACAACTACCCCCCGTGCCAATTACCCCCCGGACAACTACCCCCCGTGCCAATTACCCCCCGGACAATTACCCCCCATACCAATCCCCCCGGACAACTACCCCCCGTGGCACAGTGTGAGCTTGTTCTCCCACTCGTATCTTCGTAAAGGGAACGAACATTCTCATGGTCATGGTGTCACGTATTTTTCAGACCTTCAGCCTATCCTAAAGTAACTTTACTATGTAGCAGTGTTATTTAAGTTTCAATTTACTTTTTAGTTTCAGTTTTAGTTTTAGTTTTGTTTTAACTTTTCAGTTTAGTTTTAGTTTAAGTTTTCAGATCTTTTCAGTTTTAGTTTTAGTTTCAGTTTTCATAACTTTTCAGTTTTAATTAAGTTTTGTAAACTTTCGCCAGAAGGAATTTTTTAATTAACGACATTCATTTTTTATTAGCAAGAGTAATAGAATTAGCTAAATTCATGTCTTCATGTGATTGAGCTGCAGTTTGAAGCACTCCACTACATGTTTCGTATCAAAAACACTCATCGCTCTAAAGCAACACTAATCTGATTTAATTTCAGAGCAATGAAACCTCACAAACTGAAAACTTTTAACATTTGCCTGCAATGCTGGCGCAGAAACTTAAATCAAGCTTACTAAAAGTAATTATGTCCATACTGCTGAATTCTGTGTATAAGGCCAGTCATAGGGAAAATACTTTTTAAAAGTATTTTGAGTATCAGTATATTAATACTTGATCACAAAAGTATTTAAAATACAGGTAAAACACTTTATTACAAAAGTATTAGAAATAGGCTACAAGTATAAAATACTTGGCTTTGAAAAGTGTTTTAGATACTAATTTTAAAAAAACTCTGTGCCAGACTATACGACAAAATCAGTAAGAAAGTCATAATAAATTGCACATAAAATTTTTAACATAGAATTTTGAAGACCAACAGACATTTTGATCTAGTTCAACATTCTTTGTGTCCATGTCTAGTGTGTCTCATGGAATTAATTAGCCAATTCCATCATCACTGTCATCACAACCAACAGACACGTCGTCTATTTCTATCTTCATTTGCCTTATCTATAAACATCTTGATCAATAACATGCTTGATGTATCTAACCTGTGTCCTATGCCATGGTCAAGTCCATTGAGGTGTCAAACATCAAACATAATTATATGCTGGTCATTTAATCCTCATAGGTAGGCTATGGACACAAGTTTATCAAGATCGTGTATTGAAAGAACCTTGCATGTAGGCCATTGTCTATATGTATATAGACATATGCATGTGATCCGCAGGCCTGTTGTACGATGTATCTATACAGGCGAAGTTCAAATATTCATACTCTTGCCATACACGGACCATGCTTCAAATAGGGTCTACACCTGTAACTAACTTCGGTGGCCCCATGGTCAGCGGTGTCCAGCCATCCGTAACAATAACTAATCAATGTCAGACTGTTTATCTGACGCCATTGTTATCAAATTAATTATACACATCCCTATCTTGTCACTGGCCACAGGCCCACAGCCGATCTTCATGGTTGACTGCATTTTACTATAGACTGACCACATAGAGAAAGCCGATAGAGAAAGGATTAGACCAGATGTTTGCTTGACACATTGCAGCTATTGCTCAGTCAGGCATCTGCGCCATTCAGACCGTGCGCTGCTAACAGTTGCAAACATTTCTGCCATTTGGTTTGTGCGCCACACAGACAAATTAATTCAGTTTTCAACTTTCAAGTTTAGTTTTAGTTTAAGTTTTAAACTTTTCAGTTTAGTTTTAGTTTCAGTTTTCAGAACTTTTCAGTTTTAGTTTTAGTCTCAGTTAACTCAAATGGAACTTTTCAGTTAACTTCAATTCAGTTTTAGTTTTAGTTAACTTGAATAACATTGCTATGTAGACAACTTTCTTCATTGGCTCACTCTACAATACTTATTGTACACACTTATACACACTCCTTGCTCAACTACCATTATTTCTCATCTATCTGCGTACATGCCTCCTTCTAGCACTCCATGGAGTCCATGCCTCTCTGTTCCTCTCTCTGTCGTTCTCTATGTACCTGTTTATCTCGCTCTCAGGCATACGTTACCTGTACACTCTTGCATAAAATTTAGCTGACCATTCAATGCAATACTCACAGTCTGCTTAATTTATCCATATCTCGTCATGATGGAATTTTATAAATCTGAGAGAGGGAAAGATAAACTTAGTTTCGAAGGTTTTATTTATGTGAAACAAAAGAATTTAGCAAATGGTGTCGTTTCGTTGAGTGCGAAAATAGATGAACATGACATAGACTTCTTTATTGGCGTGGGGGTAATTGTCCGGGAGGTAATTGGTACGGGGGGTAATTGTCCGGGGGGTAATTGGCACGGGGGGTAGTTGTCCGGGGGGTAATTGGCACAGGGGGTAGTTGTCCGGGGGGTAATTGTCCGGGGGGTAATTGTCCCCGGGGGTAATTGTCCGGGGGTAATTGTCCGGGGGGTAATTGTCCAGGGGGTAATTGTCCTGTCACCGTAAAAACGCATAAACTATTTACATTTACGGATGGTTGCAAGGTATCAAGAAGCACGTCGGTCTTCGACTATTAAGACTAGGTAGGGCTAGGTAGCCTATCGGTAGGAATAGGCCTATAATTCTAAATGTGACATAGCGGAATGTACGTATACAGAATCACAAGATCTTTCGAGGGCGCTCAATCCTCAACAGTTTGTTTGTTTGATTGCCAGTTTGTTAAAGATACTGACAGAACATTATTATTGTATGGGTCTATTCTTAGTCCACTTCGATTTCTAGCGTTGGTGAGTGAGTAGAAGTCTGGATAAATAGCCTACATCAAGGCCTATAAAGACATTTTCAACATACGACGCTATGAAGATGATAGCCTCGTAATCGTCGTAATCGTAATCTCCTAATTTCTAAAGCGCCACTGGAAAGCCAAGCGCGGGGCACCGGCTTATTCACGAGCGTTGCGTTGCGTTAGAAGGGTTGTCCGTGAGAGTAGTCCGTGGTGGTCCGGGTCGAGTTACCATAGATCGGGATCAAATGCGTTGAGTCAAAAGGGTTGTCCGTAAGAGTAGTCCATGGTGGCCTCAATGATTTTGGAGCATAGTAATAAGAGAACCGATCTCATCTGTTAGTAAACAATGTTCAAGGTGTCCGCTGAAGCAGTTAGCCTATAATTATATACCCCTTCATTCGAGACTGCGTTTATGAGACGAGGCACAGTTTCATCGCCAACAAGGTAATTGGACGGACCTCTTAAAAGCTTAAGCTATATCGTAATCCAGGGTTGAAAAATAAACTGCTTTCAGATTACATAAAAATTCTAGCTTTCAGAGGCAAGTCGGCTTGTAATGGTTGTTGCTCCGGAGTTTGTCTCGTTTCGTGGAGCTTTTAAGCTGGTCTATATAAATATAGGGACGATTTTTGCGCAATTTCCCTTAAAGAGAACCGCAGACTCAACGTTCTCGCTTGAGAACGTTGATCCCAGGTGGTTATTGGTTAAGCGTCAAAGGGGTCGCGGCGCAGATAGACTTAGATATTCGTTGACATCATAAAACCGTGCAGACTTGAGACTTTAATATTCATAAATAGCCTATTCGTGATGTTTAGAATGTTTAAATATTCTTAAATATTCCTGAATATTCGTTTACGGTTATTAATGTGAACCATCAAAACCGCAATGTTATTGTTTGAAGTTCTTTATCGCCTGAACATATAGGCTACACAAATTCTTGTTAGTAATCAGACGAACATTGACTCTCGAATGTGATATCGTGTGAGTGCCGCATGGCCACTTTGGCCAGACCCAGCATCGGTTGTATAGTCTTACAGAGACTTTTAAGTTTTTAACAATAAACCTAATAAAGTTACTGATGGAGTCTATGATTATGCGTAGCCTAAGTAGCGCAACTCAATTTCGAGTAAGCTTAATCTAATTCATTCAGCAAAACGCCAAACTTTTTTATAAATAACAAAATGAGAGTTAAGTAGGCCTATTAAGAATTTCTTGAATGAAGATATGAATTTAATATTCGTTGGCAGTTTTATTATTCGTTAATATTTGCGAATGTTTGCAATCATAATATTCGTAATGTGTGAATACTCGATCTAAGTTCTGTGCTCATCTAGACTTAGGTCCTAAGGTCTATTGTTCTTCGGTTGGCCAAAAATTCTGCGCTATTATTCTGCACATAGACCTGGGCCTACATGTATGTATAGTGTACTACAGAGAAATAAATCGCCCTACATCGCAAATCTTCATTGTAATATTGCACGCAATAGATCTTAGACGCTCAGATAAAAGTGCTATGGTCTTATTCGGAAAACACATGCGCGATTATAGGCGCGTAAAACTTGAACAAAGTGTTTATGGCATCTTCGTGATGTACCAGAAAGACGCCATAAAAATTATGGTCTATGCATGTGAAGCCATACTTAGACTCTATATACTAGTGGCTGTTTGATGATCAATTATTAGGCATATGTTTTACTAAAATGAGTTCATTGGTCTGTAGGGCCTATAATTATGTAGAGTTCTAGACTATGTTAAGCGTATATAATGTACATTATAGCCTACACACGTGTGTAAGATTAAACATGGGTATTTGCCGATCTGCATGCCCGATTAATTATTTCGAAGATGAATAGAAGAGAGATCACAGGTATTTGTAACATGCCACAGAAGCATCTAGTTAGACTGCTTAGTGCTTAGCTCATGTAGGCCTATTCATAACCTATAGCCTACCGGTATATATATACACAGAGAATTTGATTTATTCGTTATCTTCATTGGGGTCCGATGAAGGACGGACCTCCGTATAATTATATATATATATACATATATAGCCTATATATATAATTAGGCCTATATATTACGTATATATATGCGTCGAGTGGTCCAAGATTTGCGGCTGAATCTGCCATTCTGCTGCTGATATTGCTGGCTTAATATGGTTTTCACAGTTGTAGGTCTCCACGGAAGGTCTTTGAGCGCCGGGACTCTGGTTACTAATAGCAACATGTTGGATAATAACACCCCAGTAGGCGGGATTTGGTGTAGTATTTAGGCTAACAGACCGTATAGTACTGTGTCCGTATTCTTGCGAAAGGTATACAGCAGTGCCAGACCACCGTGTGTTCTTTGCGCATGCAGGGATTGCAGGCAGAACGAGGTCTTATAGTGTCTTACTTCCGAAATGTCAACGGAATAGCCAATGCAGTGTGTGGTGCGAACGATGTTGCACAGCAAATGTCTGATAATTGAAAGTTATCACTGGCTGCAAATGAATGTGGCTTAGGTGCGGATTAATGTGACCTTTTGAAGTAGAAACTGTGTCTGGTTCCATTATATATAGGCTGCAGTCTGTGACCTGCTAGTAGACACGTTAGTCGGATTGGCGCAAGATTTGAACAGACGTTGGTAAGGCACTGTGTCAGAGGCGGGGCTAATCCTGCCATGGACCTCCCATCAGAAATATGCATAGGACGTGCCCACCCCCATCAGGTTTCAATCAATGCAGCGGGAAAAGTAGGATAGGACAAAAAAAACTAATTACTTAGCTTTGGCTTGAAACAAATGGTACATATTGAAGAGATTTCGTCGATTAAATGACTTAAAAAGGTCGTCAGCTATTTCGGCAGGAAAATTTGGTTATATTTTCAACCAGATTACTAAAAAAGGAAAAACGTCCTCAGATTTTTTGGCCAAAGATCAACGAAATTTTTCCCCGACCCAAGGTAAAAATTGTTGGCCCCCTTCGAAAATTTCTGTATCCACCCATGCACCGTGCTAAATAAAAAATTAGCTATAGTGGAAGGGTCTTCCCTTGACTATGCAACACCTCCCAAGCTGTTCTCGATTTCACAAACTGTTGAAGACTGCTTTTTTCGCTTGATCTCGACCGGGTGCGCCGCTGAGTAGGTACCTTGAAGGGGCGCTATATAAATTACGATTGATTGATTGATAGATTGCAGCGTTCAAACGTTGACATCAATGACAACGTCATCAACGACCATCGTGATAATAAATTATAAATTTTATAATTACTCTGGTTTGCCATCAACAACAGACTAGGAGCGGCTGCTTCTAATGTTGGCGCGTTATGCATGATTGAGTCGATAAATTGTCTTCGTGCCTAAAAGACAATGAGACGTCGTTCTAATGGCAGCGGATCCCATTATTATCTCTGCCAGCAATATCAATCGCCGGCGCCACGGTGCAAGGATAGATAGATTAAACTATGCGAACGGATTATACATAATAGGCTACCTTATACCCAATGATCCTATAATATAATCACATAAGTTGGTAGGCAGTCATAGAAGAATAAAAATTTACATTTTTTTATTTATCCATTTCTATAGCGCCCTTCAAGCTCACTACTCAGAGGCGCTCCCGACTACAGCGCAGACACTGCATCGGAGTTTCACGCCAAAGCGCCCAAGCAATTGCGAGTGAAGGACTTGCTCAAGGTCCCTACGCGGCGACTTGAGGTGGATTCGAACCTCGAACCTTCTGGCTTCAAGGCAATGACGCCACCACTACACCACCGTGCCCCAACACCGCGACATTGATATAATGAAGTGGTCATATTGGCAAAGTACATGTAGGTAATAGCAGCCGGAACAGTAGATGGTTATGCTAATCATGGCTATTAATGAACATTTTTCGAATGAGTATGATAATAAAATATGATAATAAAATAATCTATATGCGTCATTAATTAACAAATTCAATAACACCGCCTGTTGTGCTGTATTATACACGATGCATCCACTAATGAAGAGCACAGCTGGTAGGCTATTTCCTATTAAATTGCGCGCGTGGAACAAATTGTCCCAGAATCTGAGTCTTCTGCTTCTAACTGGACTTAACGATAAAACCGAAATAGACCTAAGACCCATCATGGGTTGGTGATGCCTACGTCTCAACAGTCGGTCCAGGCCAGAGACAGTTAGTTGGCCTCCAATGTTGCTTCGTCAATGCTTAAGTATTCAATATGGTATTATTCTCAAATTTCCTTATGCAGTTTTTAATTGTTGGATGTCTTTGGTCTTTCTGCCTCCAGTGTCACGTGCGACGCTGTCGGCGTGAAACTCCGATGCAGTGCCCGCGCTGTAGTCGAGAACGCCTCTGAGTAGAGAGCTTGAAGGGGCGCTATAGAAATAGATAAATAAATAAATGAATAAAAACTCGAAAATCTTTTTGTAAAGTGCAATATGGAAAACTCAAAACGAACGTCCAAGTCGTCCATGTAATGTTCAGTTAATTTCATTTGCGAAAGTGTTAGCCTAATTAAGTCTTATAGGTTATAAACAGGAAGCCATAAAAAATATTCATTAAGGTTCTGACTTTTTTCCGCTTGTTTTGATGCTCACACAATTAATGCGATTTGTCAAAGCGACCTCGTCTCAGGATGGTCTATTTTTAACGTGTGGTATTTATACAAATATATTTATATATTTTATTTATATGAGAACATTCACTTGTATATTGCAAAGATTGAGCATTACGTATGCCTATATAGCCTACCTAAATTTCTTATAATTGTTTTACTGGGGTTAAAATTTGTGACTTGCTTTAAAAATAAGGCCAATGATAGGCTAACCCATTTTATTAGAGAACAACAATCTGCAATATTTGACTGTTAGGCCTATGAGTTTTACTAGGTTACCTCATAATTATGATGTCAAAATGTCATTTTACCACTAGACCGTCACATCCGGTTGGTAATTAGGCTAGTTGGCTGTTGGTGTGCACTAATAACCAATGACAAACCATCAACCGAGGAGAAGTTGGAGAACGATGAATTGCAAATGGCTTCTGTATACACATTACACAGTAACCGCCTATGGTTTGGCCAACCAACCCTCAACCCCCGGATTCTCAGGGACAGTTCCGGAATCGACCTTTCCATAGACCATAATTATATACTATATAGTTTGGTTTGACGTAGGCCTAAACATTCGCCACAGTGGCTATAGGCCTAGGCAAGGCCATATATAGCCAGGATTTGATTTCGGGGGGTGTTTCTTCAGTTTCCCTTCCGAAAAACTGATGACCTTTTTTAGTCATCCGGCCGAAATCTTCAGGAAATGTTTACATTTTTCATCGGGGGGGGTGGTGTGTTTTCATGGTTTTATTTCATGGTTTTTACATCATGTGCTAGTAAATGCATTATTTTCTTTTTTCCATTTTCCATTTCGGGGGGTGTTCAAACACCCAAAACACCCCCTAGCTACGGCCTTGGGCCTAGGTCCTACAGGTCCAAACAGTGACGTGGACATTGTGAATTGTTAATGGCATATCAAGTAACTGAAAGCGTTCCTGAATACCAAAATCAAAAATTGGCAGCCTAACAAAGCCACCGGAGAGAAGGAAATGCAAAATCAGATGTCAATAATTATACTCAAACCCCCGCACCGCACACTCCATTGCAATGCGCGCGCTCCAATCAACTGGGAATACGATGCCAAGCAAACGTCTCATTCGCAGGTCTGGTTCAGGCATTGGCGTACGTGAGCATCTAGAATGGTCAACAGACAACGGATGAATTGTTTATATGTTTGTATATTTAAGACCCTGAAGCAGTTTGATGGATGGATTTTCCTAAACGCCGAACTAGCCGCGCATTCTGATGCTGCGCTATTGAACCATGAAGCGTCACACATTGCACCAACTGCTCCCGATTAATTATTCTCGGTTGAGCTTCCCTACATAACATGTACAGGATGGCTCAAAAAATATATTACCGTTTTATTCGGTGGTACTTTTTTGAGCCACCCTGTATGCGCTCACTGGTCAACGACGATTAAAGCACCGATTATAAATTATTCAGAGCTTCAAACCGAACTATTTGCACCGAAGCATGCAGACGGTTGTGTACGCTCCAAAAGCCGCATTCATCACCGCACGACTTGGAGCAATCAACACGATTTCTGAAAATAGGTGCGCACTATTATATAGGCTAAGTCTTTGCGATTAGAATTTCGTCGTTGTTGCCGTTTCTAGCCCAAATCATCGCTGAATTGTCGCCCCATTTCTTGCTTTTTTCTATAGCGTGTATGCCTGCATAGATTTTTGCAGGGGGTTAGGGCAAAGTACAATGGTTACGTATAGCCTAAATGTTTAAAGGAAGAGCCTGAAAAGGTAAGGCGGGAAATTAAGAACAGGGGCTAGTGCTTATAGTCTAGTCACTCTAGTGTAGACCGGTTTAATTGTAAAGACAAGGTAATTCATTCACTGTGGGCGCGATGATTTAGCCTATGGGTAGGCCCTCTGTTCGGTGTCTTGGAGCCGGAAGGTTGCGGGTTTGAATCCACCTTAAGCCGCCGCGTATATAGGGACCCTGAGCAAGTCTTTCACTCGCAATCGCTCATGCACGCGCTTCGACGTGAAACACCGATTTAGCGTCCGCGCTGTATAATCTGGAGCGCCTCTGAGTAGCAGTCTTGAAGGGGCGCTATAACGAATGCTCATACATAGGCCTAAATAGCTATACATATTATAGTGCCATGCATGCAGGTATGAACACCTACGTATGCGTACGCATGGAGTATAGTCTGCTTAATTATGAAGCTACGCTGTCTTCTTCTTAAAGACCAAACCGCAAGTGCGGTATCTACTGCCAGACACTTGTTCGCGTAAATCCGGAAAGAACCATCCATGTCATGAATACACAATGAGGGGCAGAACTGCGCGCTCATTAGGCCCATTGGCTCCTATAGGCCTACATGTGAGGGTTGGTACGGATGGCTAGACAGATAGGTACAAGTAGGTTAACGCCAGCGAGTGGAGTGAACTGTAAAATTCTCTGACGGGCAAAACACTACATTCAACGAAATTCCCTTTTACGACAATCATCAAAAGCGAACTCGGTCAGCGTGGTGACCCGGTTTTTATGGTTCTGTGTTGGGAAGGTGATACTTGAGCTGGAAGGCGAATCACATCATAGCTACCTGCGGCAAATTAGCTTAGGCCAATATTTTCATACAGCACTTGATCAAGGTTCCTACGCGGCGACTAGAGGTGGATTCGAAACCGCAATCGTCCGCCTCCAAGTCACCGAACATACCCATACAGTAGGCCTACACCTCCGCGCTCCAAAGTTGTCGGTCCAGGTCTTCGAGGCTATGAACTGCCAACGTTGCTATGATGTTGGCCTACGATTTGCTGTGGACTAGTTTGTTTAAAACCGACTCTTTTTTAACCATCTTCATCTATTGCAAAACCTAATTGGACCAGAATGATAATAGCAGGAATATAATTTATAATATTGGCATCCGAACTGCGTATTAACGATAGTTTCTTGATCTGCAAAACTGTTGTAAAATTAAATACTGGTCTTCGATCAATATAATTATTATGCAAGGATCTTTATTATAGACAATTATTCTATTATTCTATTATTATTATTAATAATTATTATAATTTATATAAATTTTTGAATGAATGAATATTGTGGTTCAATGTGACATCATTGATGACGTCACGAGGTCTTTTCTTATTGGACTTTAGCAAGAAGAAGACTAGACGAAAAATGGCGGATCGGAGTTTAACAGTTGAGATTGGTAATGGCGAGGGGTCATTCATTGGTAAGTGATACAGACACGTAACGACTGAGCACATAATTATAGATTATAATATTATGTTATGACAATGTTTTGACATTAGGCTATTCGAAGATTCTTGCCGGCTGCATTGAGATTTGAGACCTCTTACCGGTGGCTAGTGTGCGCTCCATAATTAATATAATAATAATATAATAATAATAATATCTTTTCTTTAATTAAACGCCTGCAAGACGCACTGCGCTTTACATTTACAAGTTATGCAATAATCTTAATGAAACTTTACTAACTGAACAGACAGCTTTGTAATTACACGGCGCCGATGGCAGCCTACAAAGCAAATCCGCCCAACGGGGGCTCGGACTCACTACCTCTCGCACTCTTGGCCAGCGTGTTAACCACTACTCTACCGTTTTTGGCTCTATTAATTATAGTTTTCCTTTATTCAACAATCCGGTTGACAGACCGCAACCGGTTACAGTGTACAATTATGCAGTTGAAACAATTTACAGCTAGATTTACAGGAACTTAGATTGCAGAATACATAAATCTTAACTAACTAGCTGAACCTGGGACTAATATCGATATTAGTCCCATAGCTGAACAGAGACAGCCTTCAATACATGGCGCTAATAGCAGTCTACAAAGCACATCCGCCCAACGGGGGCTCGAACTCGTTACCTCTCGCTCTCTACGCCAGTGTGTGACGCATCGTGGAATATCTTCGCATGCAGTGTTTTCAATTCCTATTGAATGTTTATTAACAGTCGGTGACAAAACGTGAGGGACCATCCTAATCTGTTCGAAAGTTGGGAGTGAAGCGTCTCGTAGGGTGGCTGCGCCTATGCTTGCGGACTGTGTAAGGGGTAACTTAATATGTCACATCCATCGTCTTTGTTGAAAATAAAATCAGTGGAGACGCTAAGGACTTCTCAGCCTCTCCCGCGAATGGACCTTACATTGCTTATAAATTATTACTGGATACTTCGAAGCACATACTGTGTACAATTTACAGTGCTGTACATGCTTTAAAAATATGAATTTCATTAATACATGTAATAATATTACACGCATAAAGACAATTTTAGGACTTCTTCTGTTTTTTTAAATTTCAGGAGTGAAAATAGAGCCGGGAATCAAATATAAACTAGTGATGAAATCGCATGTCTGCCTGAACAACATTGCTCAGGATCCAACCACACATCGTGGAATGTCTGATAAGGAGTGTGATAAAAAGGGTAAGAGCACTGTTCAAAGAAGATACAGTATTTACACATATACAGTATTTGCAGACAACATAGAACCTATAATAATTAGGGTAAATGTGTTTTAAGTCTTCTCTCAAGTAGGAAATATCGACAGTGCATACATGCGCGCGCGCGTGTGTGTGTGTGTGTGTGTGTATGTGTGTGCTTATTTTCACAGGAGAGCTGGTAGCAGTTACATGTCATCTAGGCTCAAAATCTGACAGACGTGCAAATGAAAAGCATAGTGATATTATACAACAGGTATACTTGTTCCTAACTCCTACAGCCTGTTGCTGCTGTTTACAGACACAGATTTACAATTGCACAATTATCATCCATTCACACAAGCAGTGTTTAATCTAGTATACCTCTGCTTGGAGGATGGGGGGATTCAGGTTTCTGGGGGGCGGGAAACCAGGCGTTTTTGGCGGGGGACGGCAACCGCTGGGCTAGACACCGATGACGTCACCCTTTGACCGGCGATTTCGTCTGACGTAATTTTTAGAGTCTTCTTTCCAGTGCATCGATGTTGCGCTGTCGAATCATTCCGAGGGTCAACTTTTACATTATAGGCTACACAGTACACAGCTGTTGAATTTTTCGGGGCGAGGAAAATCTTGCGTTTATCCTTTTTCTGAGTGGGATGATACATCTATCCGTGTAAACAACACCACGAATTTTTCTGGAGGAATGTCATTCCTGGGGGAGCTCCCCCTCCCCTGAGACGTTTAGATTAAACACTGCACACAAGCACGCATGAAGTGTTGTGCGAACGATAATTTATGGTAAACAGCGTCTAATTATGTGTCAGTGTTAGTGCAAAAGATAGCAAGTGGACAACTCGAGGATGGTTTGATTAATTGTTATAATGGTGTCTTATGGCAGTGGTTAGATTGCTGGTGAAGAGGTGGCGGATCTAAAAAAAATCGCAAATTTGCAACCTATATTTATCTGGCGAATCTATAACCGATGCTTACTATTTACTCTTCGGATAAAGCATAAAAATTATGTGAGGAACACGAATGATGCACATGGCTGATTGTTACAAGTGAAACACATTTAGGTAACTGGTCCCCCCTCTTTAAGGCAGCGGGTCCCATAGTTCATGTAGCTGATCTCATAGTTAAGGTGACGCACATGTACATCAAATTCTATGTGCAGGACTGCTATCCGGCTGAGTTTAACCACTGACAGATTAAAAAATTATTAGCCGCCCTGAAACAATCAGCCCTAGTAATGTATGATTCAATTTTACTGTATAATGCTAAATCGAGTTTCATGCTCCAATGTACAACATTGTACATGTATACAATACAATACAATACGACTGAAATTTGATAATGTCCTCCTTACAAAGCTCGGAAGTGCACATTGAAGTTCGGCGGCCATTAAAACTATCTATATATATGTAGACTTAAAGAGGAAAGTTTTCAGTTTATGTATGTGTCCTCCTTTACGCGTGAGTGGGCAAGTTCCATGTATCTGGCATGCTCTTATCCGGATACAAAGCGACGCAGGAGTTTTATGGGCTATTATTTGCTGCATATGCCTACTTCTCAAATATGCTGGCAGTGACACCTCTGTTCATTATTTTTTGAAGATCACTGGGATGAGTGTTTGCGTCTAATCAGGAACGGTCAAGATGGTCCTTTTTTCTGGGGGAATCAGAAAGACCTCCAGCATCCTGTTCGCTTCTCCGTTCGAGAAGGGGATGAAATGACCCTCTATGTAAAGGGAAAAGGTAATTTCAAGACAAAATCAAAGTGACTTTGTCATTGGTGTCTTACAATAGCCGCCTCCATCTATGCAACTTGCACGAGTCGCAGAGCTCTCAGAGTGAAAAATAGGTTGTTTTCCAAGTCTGGACTATAATTGAAATAAATGATGGTGCAATTTAGGGCTGTACGGAGCATTCACTTCGTATTCGCTACGGTACTGAATAGCCGGCCATGGCTATTCGGTATTCGACAAAATGGTAGCAATCGGACTGAATGAGAATTCTGTATCTGTTTCTGCATTTATGCTGACAAAATGGAACTATTGGCGTTTCTTGAAAACCAATGTAGCATTCATTTATTAACAGAGCTCTAAGCGACGATTTCTAAGTTTAGTTACATTGGCAGAAGGATGCAAAAATTACATGTGGGTAAATGTTTACTTTTGGTTCATGTATTAAGTATTAAATTTACTGAATTGAAACGTTTGCTTGCATTTGAAATTTCGAGTGTTGTCGGTAGACCTATTTTGTAGACTATTAGTAGACCTATTTGTATTCGGCCGAATGATCCAATCATTCATATTCGGAATTTCGGATGATTAGTGATAATCACCTATTCGGTACAGCCGCAGCAAAAAAACTTGGAAATTTTTTATGGTGATAGTAACAATGAAAAGAACAGACTAGTAAAAGAATCGGTTTCGTATACTAGTTTCAGTTTTCTTCAGGCAGTTTTTTGCTTGCATATTGATTACAGGTGATTGCTGATCCGTTATCTTGATCTAATTGAAGTGATTTAAAAGGGTTAATTAATTTTGGTAGCTGAGTGACTTTCCAAATTCTTCGTGATGTGTGATGTCGATGGTTGGTATGATTTCATTTTTCAGGGACTTACTATGTCTGCGGATATAAGACGAGCGTGGACTACAGCATCGACTGAGCTCCATATGCATCCTGAACAGTGTGCTTCATAGTTTAGGTGCGAACAAATTAGCTAAGGCTATGCTCCGATTTCTCTAAATTAGTCAATAGTTAAAGAAACTGTTCGCCATGTTCTCAGCATTTGTGCACATTGCTTAATAATTATTGTGTTAAAAGTCATTGACTCAAGAAAGGAGTCTTAGCGTTAAAGTTTTATTTAGACGTGCATTGGTTTAAAATGAGTTCAGTAGATCTTGTCTGCTTCATATTGTGACAGTCTTACTTGATCAATAGAGAGTTTTATATTCTGTTGAGATCTAAACAGTGAACCCTGAAAGTTAACAAATTTTAGCCACCAGCGAATAATATGTTTAACTAAGATGAAAAGCAAGCTAAAATAAATGTTTTATAGATGATTTTGTCTAAATAATTTTATTAAGAAGGGGGTAAAGAACCATATTTGTACGACCGCAAAATGTACGAGTTGCACCAGGGGAGGGCCCAAAGTAATATTTGGCTTACGTAATGTATGGATAGGTCGTTTTCATATACTTGTAATAATTGTGCTGTGGATAGGTTCGTTCTGTAGCAAACCTTATTGTTTCGACAGTTGATTTGTTCATAGTCTAACATCCTGTACTGCTTTATTTGAGAAGGCTTCTTCTGAGCATCATAGTGAACAAATTGTAGTTGATCTTGGATAAAATGATTTCAGCACTCTGAAAATTACATTGTTTTTACCAATTGTTGCTGCTCCATTTTGATATAAATCTCAGGCAATTGTAGCTGGGATTGGTCTTCAGGGTTGCAAATGTAACATATGTTTCTGCATCACTTTGTTGTATGATACTACATTGTGTAAATGCATTGCTTTCTTAATAACAAAGAAAGGGTCGATCGTCGATCAGCAACATACTATTATAACAGGTTGGATGCTAACTCAAAATAGCTTGTACTTTAGTAAGGCTACTAGTCCTATTGAATGGAAATTAATTGTTCTGACATGACGCTTTTTGTACATTGTGCAAGTAACAAATGTTATAAATAAATAAATCTCTTGATCATATTATAAAACCGCGCATATCAAAACCGTGCGCGATCATAACTGCGCAACGAGACACTACCCGATACAAATAATTAATCGCACTCTTTGTAGTTAGACTACATAGCCGACATAGTGCCATGCATGCAGGTATGAGCACCTACGTATGCGTATGCATGGAGTATAGTCTGCCTAATTATGGAACTACGCTGTCTTCTTAAGGACCAAACCGCAAGTGCGGAATCTACTGCCAGTGCCAGACACTTGTTCGCGTAAATCCGGAAAGAACCACCAACGTCATGAATACACAATGAGGTGCAGAACTGCGCGCGCATTTGGCCTATTGGCTCCTATTGGCTACCTACATGTGCGTGTTGGTACAGATGGCCAGTGGCGTAGCCAGGAATTTATGATGGGGGGGGATTTTTTTGGCCTGGCCGGATGCCCTTTCTGACACCAACCCAACAGTAGGCCTATTACAGTAAATAAAAAAGGAATAAAGTAACAAAGGGAATAAAGTAAGAAAAAAACAATTGTTACTACAAGCAATTGTTTTGATAAAATAGCCTTTAAAAAACTTTTTCCCTAGGCCAATGGGTGGGTGCCTAATCCCCGAAACCCCTCCTTGTCTACGCCACTGCGGATGGCTAGACAGACAGGTAACGCCAGCGAGTGGAGTGAACCGTAAATCTCTCTGACTGTCAAAACACTATACTCAACGAAATATTCCCTTTTACGACAATCATCAAAAGCGAATTCGGTCAGAGTGGTGACCCGGTTTTCAGGGTTCTGTGTTCGGAAGGCGATAGTTGAGATGGAAGGCGAACCACATGATAGCTCTAGCTGCGGCAAATTAGCTGAGTCCAATGTTTTCATACAGCACTTGCTCAAGGTCGCTACGACGGGGACTAGAGGTGGATTGGAATCCGCAACCTTCCATCTCCAAGTCACCGAACATACCCATACACCACCGCGCCCACAGTACTGTTGTTGACCCAGGTCTATGAGGCTATATGAACTGTCAACGTTGCTATATAGGCCTATTGGCGTACGATTTGCTGTGGACTAGTTGTTTAAAACCGACTCTTTTTGCCATCGTTCATCTCTTGCAAAACTATATAATTGGACTAGAATGATAATAGCAGGAATAGAATTTATATTGGCATCCGAAATATATAGTTAGGCTACTTGGTCTTCGATCAATATGTTTATGCAAGGATCTCTATATTATTATTATCCCTCTATTATTGCGGTTCAATGGGACATCATCAGTGATGCCACAGCTGGGTTTTCCCACTACAGCTGGGTTTTTGGTATTCGTCTGGGTTTCTGTTTTTTTCGGACAAAATCTGGGTTTATTATAATTAGTTGACCATTTTGTATTATGTATTATGCAACGCTTGAATATCCTATGAAATTTCATGCAAAATGGTTGTGCAATATGATTTTTGGTCCACTAATTTTAATTTGAAACTTCACAATCAAGATTTCACGTTGTCAATTCACGAAACATTTATAACCTGGTGACGCAGAAGAATGGCTCTGCGCAGAAATAAACTGTTTTTACGTTTTAATATACATGTAGGTCAGGTCACTCCCATCCTTGTTAAGCCGCATCGACATCTCTATTGCCGATATGGATGCCGATCGAGTCTCTGAGAACCTTGACAATTGATTTTTTAAAGTTGTAACTAGATTTGATTCTACTCGTTAAATTTTGACAGACATTTTGTCATCCCTCATCTGAACAAGTGAAAATCCAACTTAATTCTAACAAAGAGGTCAATAATAGCTTACAGGCTAATACATAGTCTGGGTTTTTCTGGGTTTCTTCCAGAAGGATATCTGGGTTTACTTATTATGAAACCTCAGTGGCAACTCTGGACATCATTGATGACGTCACGAGGTCTTTTTCTCATTGGGCTTTAGAAAGAAGAAGACTAGACGAAAAATGGCGTATCAGAGCTTAACAGTTGAGCTTGGTAATGGCGAGGGGTCATTCATCGGTAAGTGATACAGACATGTAACGACTGAGCACATAAAATTATAGATTACAATATATGTTTTGACAATTTTTTGACATTATTCGAAGCGTCCTGCCTTCCAGACAAGACTGTCGTGCAGTTGCAGAAGTTCAGCACAGGAACGCACCCCCCATCTAGATTCTGAACACCGCATTGAGACCCTCTTGGGTGCAGGCTAGTGTGCTCTCTATAATGGGCTCTATTACACGACAGCCAGTTTCACAATTTTCCTGTAGTGAGATTAAGCTTAAGATCGAGAATTATCGGATAAAGAAAACTGTGCTCGTGTTTGCCTGATGGTAAAATGCCTCAAACAAGTAACCTACACGCAGCTTTTACAATCTGCTCTGGTGCGCACTAAGTCTTGTACTGCAGATGCGGGTCGATGATTGACCCCCCTGCGGACAGAGGCGCAATAATAATGATACTGATGATGATGATGATGATGATGATGATGATGATGATGATGATGATGATGATGATGATGATGATGATGATGATGATGATGATGATGATGATGATGATGATAATAATAATAATAATAATAATAATAATAATAATAATAATAATAATAGTAATAATAATAATAATAATGATAATAATGACAACATTGTTATTATTATTATTATAATAAATTGCACTGTGATTAATTTTCATAGAGGCTAAAAGTTGTCATGGTAACCTCATGTAATAATTGCATTGTGATCTCATAGAAGCAATGAGTTTACCATGTAGCAACCTCTTGTTATAATAACTGCACTGCGATTTCATAAGGACTATAAATTACCATAGCAACCTCTTATAATAATTCCATTGTGACTTCATAGAGACTAAACATGTATATTTCCATAATAACCTCTAAATAATAAAAATAATAATTGCATTGTGATTTGACAGAAACTATATATATCACCATAATAACCACTTATTAAAATAACTGTATTGTATTTTTAAAACGCTACAAATTTCCATAGTAACCTCTGATAATGATTGCATTGTGATGTCACAGAAGTTATAAAACACCATAGTGACATCATACTATAATTGCTGCATTGTGATTTCATAAAGGCTATAAATTGCCATAGTGACCTCTGATAATTATGCTGTTGCATTGTGAATTCATAGAGTCTAGATATTGCCGCAGTGATCTCTGATGATAATTATTGTATTGTGACGTCACAGAAGATATAAATCGCCATGGTAACATTTAATTATAACAATTGCATTTGTTATTTCATAGAGGCTAAAACAACCTCTTATAATAATAATGATTGTCACTGTCACCCATTATAATTATCGCATAGCGATTTCATGGAGATTATGAATTGCCATATGTAGTATAATTTCTTACAATAATGATTGTATTGTGATTCCATAGAAGATACAATTTGCTATATAGTGGACTCTTATAGCATTGTGATGTCATAGAGGACATAAATTGTCATCTTAATAATAGATGCATTGTGATTTCGCAGAGAATATTATATTACCAAGGTAACTTCAGATAATTAATAGTTGCATTGCGATTTCATTGACGCTTAATATATTCCCATAACAGCCAGTGTGCGCGCTGTAGTCGGGAGCGCCTCTGAGTAAAGAGCTTGAAGGAGCGCTATAAAAAATGGAGAAATGGATAAAATAAAAATAAATAAATTGCTTATAGAATACTTCGAGGCCCATGCTGTGTAGCCTACACTGTATGTGCTGTAGGGCCTTTAGAAGCATGAATTTAATTAACACGTACATGTAGACTAATAACATTACACACAAAAACGCTATTTTGTATGGCTTTTATTGGATTTTTTTCAGGAGTTAAAATCGAGCCGCATATAAAGTACAAATTGGTAATGAAGACTGATGTCTGTCTAGCCAACATTGCTCAGGATCCAAAGACTCATCATTTGTTTTCCGATGAAGAGTTGGAAAAAGATGGTAAGAACACTAAAGAAGATAACCAACATAGATAAGATGGTCTGCACTTAGAATGGCGTAGGGCCGTAGTCTATCCATGAAACTGACTCACTACTTCTGATTTTAACAACATTAGTTCCTGTAGCCTACCAAGTCAGTTCCTTAGATGTGTACAGGTTCTACGCTATATACTATAACTTCAATAAATATACTTGGAGTTACCATTAACTCTGATCTTCGAGTCACATCTCATGTAGACAATGTAGTCTCATCTTGTGCCGGGTCGCTTCATGCCCTGCGAACGTTGAGAGCGCATGGACTATCACCTGATGCTCTTCATACAGTTACAAGAGCAACTACTATTTCCAGAATGATGTATGCTGCTCCTGCGTGGTGGGGCTTTACTACTGCTCAGGACCGAGCCAGGATCGAGCGCCTATTATCAAGAGTCCGTCGATCAGGGTACTTGCCAAATGACTCGCCTTCTGCGACTGAAATGGTTGATCTTGCGGATGCTCGTCTTCTAACTGCCGTTTCCAGAAATGTCTTCCATGTTCTTCGACCGCTTTTCCCACCGGTTGCTCATCGTCCCTATCAATTGAGGCCACGCCCTCACAACTTTGTATTGCCAACTAAAGATGACAGACATTATATTTCACGGGTTCTGTATAGAAAGGCGCCCTATGTTCATTAATTATAATAAATTGTCTAATCTCATTATTGCAGCCTACCCTATATAAACATAGAAACATTCTTTTGTAATTTCTGTCATTTTGTGCTCATCCTATAGGCAAATGCAACAGTCAAGGCTAAAGACATTCTATAGGTATTATATTGTATTTGATCTACTGCTTCTTGTACCTGATAGCGGTGTGTCTATCAGTTTTTGTTACCATTAAAACGAATATAATAATAATAATAATAAACTATAGGGTCTGCAGCAGTGAGTTAGTCCAGTTCTGTCCCTGAGGATTGGAAGGGACAATCGAATTATATTAGCCTATCCAGTGTCGATAAATTCATGTATTGGGCTCTTTTTTGACCGACGACTGTGACTGCTCAGTGCTCACACAAATATTTAATTTTTTAGGTGAGTAGGCCTACACTCCGAATAACCGTGTATACCTCGATCAAGACTGGCTGGACCTAGCATACAAGTATCTGGATAGGCTACATGGGCAATGGTCATGCATTAGTATTTCTGTAGTGCTTCCCTGAAACTTAAAATCACTACATGGAAGTGATTGAAGAATTTTCTTGTCGAGAATAGCACTAATATTTTCTACATGCTTCTCGATCAAAGCTGCTGGCATCCAGTGACAATCTGTTAACTATTTTCGGCAGATGACGAATGTCTGCAGTTGATCACGGACGGTCTCGATGGTCCGCTGTTCCACGGCAACGGGGCAAACCTCCAACATCAGGTTCGGCTGTCCATACGGGCTGGGAATGAAATCACCCTCTATGTGAAGGGAAAAGGTAATCGATAGACAATCAGTGTAAACAGTGTAAACTACATGCGTTATTATAGTGTCTTAAGGTCACAGTCACCATCCATTTAACTTACAGTAGTCACAGCTCTGAATAATAATAATAATAATCTCCGTTTAATCAACAATCCGGTTGATAGACCGCAACCGGTTACAGTGTAGGGTTATGCAGTTGAAAGAATTTACAGGAACTCGTATTACAGAATACACAAACCTTAACTCTATACTAACTGAGCAGACAGCCTGCAATACATAAAGAGTAGGTTGTTTCCAGTTCCGGATTGTGGTAATTAATTGAAATAAGAGATGATAAAAAATAATGGAAGTTATGATGACGATAAGAAAGGTAAAACGAACAAGTTAGTAGGTCTATGAATATTTCGATTTTTAAATAGCCTACTAGTTTCAGCTTTCTTCAGGCAGTTTTAAGCTTGAAGGCTATATTAGTTATGAGTAAATGGCTGAATCAACATTTTGAGGTAATACAGAAGAATTAAAACGGTTCATTAGTAAGCCGAGTGACTTTTAAAATTATTTGCGATGCCTGATGTCGATGACTATTTATTTATGATTTCGTTCTTTCAGGTACATATTATATCTGCGGATACAAAACGAGCGTGAACTACGGCATCGACTGAACAGTGTGTTATATAGTATAGCAAATTACTGATCTCGTGGAGTAGCTTTGAACATGATGTCAACGTTGTACAAACTAAGGTCACGTTCGTCTTTACAACTGCAATGTATTAAGATGATCAGATAACTGAATTTTGTAATGGACCTTGCAATCTTTTATTGCCTAACTGCCATGACAAATGTAGGCTATATGGCATGGCGCTTACGAGTTCAAAATTAAGTTTGCTTATGGGCTGCGCATTATATTACGTACTCACATTTTTCAGCTTTAGCAAATAATAATTATGCTTAACTAAAATGAATTGCAACCTAAAATATATGTTTTTACAGATGATTTTAGCTAAGTTATTTTTATTAAGGGGAGGGAGTAAGTAGGCCTAGAGAAGCTAATTAATTCTGTACGTCCACAAAATGTAAGAGTTGCACTGTGTAGGGCCAAGAATAAGACTTTTGCTTGCGTGATATATGCGTAGACCGTTTTCATACTTTTAATAATTGTGCTGTGGATAGTTTCACTCTGTAGCAATTTTTATTGTTTCGACAGTTGATTTGTTCATGTTTTAAGACCATGTACTGCTTGATTTGAGAAGGCTTCCTCTGAGCATCATAGGCTAGTGAACTGCATTAACTGCAGTTGATCTTGATCAGTTGATTTCATCACTCTGTAAAGCGCATTGGTTTTACCCATTGTCCCGTTGATGCTGCTCCATTTTTTATGCAAATCTCAGCTAATTATAGTTATTATTGGTCTTCAGGGTAACAGATGTGTCTGCATCACTTTCTTGTATGATACCACATTGTGTTAGCACTGCTTTCTTAATAACAAAGAGGTTGGGAGCGCCTCTGAGTAGTCCCTTGAAGAGGCGCTATATAAATGCATCTGGTGAATGAATGAATGAATGAATGAAAAGAAAGAGTCGATCGCCAGGAACAGATTATTATAGCAGGTTGGATGCAGACCCAAAATAGCTTGTAGCCTACTTTAGTAAGGCTACTGGGTCTATTGACAGTGGTGGCGCCAGGATTTCAGTTGGGGGGTAGGGAGTTGAAGCCCATGGTCGGAGACTTGGTCCAGAAGTTGCGGGGACGAATCGCAGAGAAAATTTTCCATTTTTCATTCGCCTTAATTTCGGACTCTTTTTTAGTCATTTGGTATGAATCTCAAGAAAATACTTCATTTTCCTAGCCAAAAAAGCTGACGACCTTTTTGGTCGAAATCTCATGAAGATATTTCATTTTTCCTGTCCAAAAAGTCTTATGACCTTCTTTAGGGGGGATAAGTCGTAATCTCATGAAAATATTTCATTTTCTCTGTGGAAAAACCCTGATGACCTTTGCGCGGGGGGCGGGGCAAATAGCCCCATAGCCCCCTGGCGCCGCCAATGCCTATTGAATGGAAATTTGTTGTTCTGGCATGACGCTATTTGTACATTGTGCAGGTAACAAGTGTTATAAATGAATAAATTTCTTGATCACATTATAAAACCGCCCATATCAAAACCGCGTGCGATCGAAACCGCGCGCGATTATAACCGCGCGCGATCATAACTGCGCGCGATCATAACTGAGCGCGATCATAACTGAGCGCGATCATAACTGCGCAATGATAGACTACCCGATGCAAACAATTAATCGCACTCTTTTGCAATTATATAGTAATTTAATTTATTTTGATGCACTGCGCTGTTCGTAAAATTAAATAGTTAGCCTAGGTCTAGATGTCTTTAAAAGTTACGCCAATTCTCTCAAAATAATTATTGACTTTCAAAATTCAACCTGTATTTTTAAAAATAGACCTACTATGATACTATATCGATTGTCTTTATACCGCGGTGCCATATCCTGCTTTAAAGTGTTTTGGGAATTTGGGAGATCTCGAATGACAGCGTCGTAACAGTTCCACAATGAATGGGCGAATGCTGGTTTAGGAATGTTCTTAACCCCTCGGAACGTGTGTTATAATATTGAAACACTCCCATGTGGACGAGAATCACGCATTCTAAGCTTGAGCAGACTTAGAAGTGTTTTAGTTCTGTTTTTAGCCTGAGGAAAAATAATTATGATAAAAGGCTAATAATATTTATGCTATTTTCTTAATCCGACAAACCATTGTAATATTATTAGTCAATCAATCTATGCAGTGATATCTATGGTTCAACGTGACATCATTGATGACGTATGATACGAGTAGTATTTTACTATTTACTAGCCTAGGTTTTAGAAAGATTAGGGACGAAAAATGGCGGAACAGAATTTAACAGTTGAAATTGGCAATGGCGAAGGGTCATTTGTTGGTAAGTGACACATAGGCCTACATGTATGCGTAACGACTGTGTAGGGTATACATACTGAACACAAACAGATTATGATACTTCATTTTTTTACATTTATCAATTAGGCCTATTTGAAGGCTATTTCGGTTCTGAGGCTCACTTCCGCCCGCATTGAGACCATAATAATTATTATTTTCGGTTGTCAGTGTGCGCTCTATCACACGCCAAATAGTTTCACAAATTTCTTCGTGGTGAGATTAAGCTCGACGGTTCAATCTCAAATTATTAGATTAAGGCATCATCAAGCACGTGTTTTGCCTATTCGTAAAATGTCTCGTGCAAGTAAACTGTAATCAGCTTTGATAATCTGCCTTCTTCTCGGTGCGCACTCGCGTTGCGGATGCGGATTGATGATTAGATTCGTGATTTTGACTCAAATGTAATAATACCGACCGGTGTAATATTTGCCGGTAGTAGGCCTAGTTTAACGGTGTGGCGTGTCCACGCATGCCTATTGCCTAAACAACTTGCAGTCGTTTGTAAATGTCACTGAAGGATAGCCTACGGCAGAGCCGTGCCTACGGCTGATTACCTGCAACCGGAAGTTAATGGAACCACAGTATAAATAATAATAATAATAATAATAATAATAATAATAATAATAATAATTTATACTGTGCTGTGGTCAGAACTAACCCCTTTCAGATTGTCACATCACTTATTGATCCTTTAAACTCCTTGAAAATTCAAGTCTGTGCATGTGTCAAGGTCTTCCACAGGGTTCTGGCCCCATGGGCGGAGTTTATCAGGGGCTAGGGCGGGCTAGCCGTGTAAATGGTATATTTTCCCGGGTTTAGCCCCCAAGAAGGCTTTAGCCCCTCCAAGAACGGAAACCATGCAAACTCCGCCCATATCTGGCCCTCTCCCGAATTGCCTATTCTAGGAGAGGCCTGCATTATAAGCCTACTTAATTATCGGATACTTCGAAGCAGATGCTGTGTAGCCTACAACTCTACGTGCTGTAAAAATATGAATTTGATTGATACATGCAATAATATTACACACATAAACACAATTTGAATGGCTCGCTTTTCAGGAATAAAAATCGAACCGAATATTAAGTACAAATTGATAATGAAGACTGATGTCTGTCTGGCGAACATTGCGCAGGATCCAACCACTCACCATCAGTTATCCGATGAAGAGTTGGAAAAAGATGGTAAGAACACTGAATAAGACGACCAACACAGTTAAGATGGTCTACACTACTAACGGTTTAACGTACATCTATAAATTTTATTCGACTGTAGTCCATTTTACGCTGAACGGGGGAGACTTTATTTCGTGGACGGAGGAAATAGTTATACTCTCTCCCCGGAGACTTTGTTTCTGAATATACTTTCCGGGTGACGAATTTATTCTGGAACAGATCCGCCTTGGGGAGAATCTGTTTCGAAATAAAGTCTCCGGGGAGACTTTTGGGGGAGACTCTGTCACGCACACCGGACTCCGATCCATCTGAATTTAACCACTGACTATAATAATTATATATATATTATAATAATTATCATCCAGTTATCCAGCCATTTATGCCATTACCAACCGGAAGCAATATGAAGATATCAGCTGGCAAGCCCCAGAGCGCATTAAAGAAAGACATGATAATATTCTAGCATACTCCAGCTCAAGTTCCATAATCGATGTATGTGCATCGTTTGGCACGAGTTTGCAATCTTCCGTGTGCTGTACCCAAGGGTGTAGTGCCAAAACCAGGTGAGAAGACGCTACAGTTGCCTGGGCTTGTCTGATGATCATTTTCCGGTATAACTACGCACAGATATTTGTGATGAGAGTGCTGAGCACACTTTGAATACCATGCAGCATATACCTCGATCAAAACTCTGGCTGGACCTAGCATGCAAGTATCTGGATACGTGGGCAATGGTCAGCATTAGCATAAATTTTATGTAGTGCTTCCCTGAAACTTAAAAATTTACTTGAAGTGATTGAAGAGTCTTCTTGATGAAGGTTGTGTGCTTATATTTTTGTACAATGTGCATGCTTCTCAAAGCTTCTGAAAGCGTCACCGTGTTAATTATTTTTGGCAGATGATGACAAAGTGGAGTGTGTGCATTTGATCATGGACGGTGATGATGGCCCGCTGCACTGGGGCAACATGAAAGACCTCCAGGATCGTATTGACTTGCACATTCTGGAAGGGGATGAAATCACCCTCTATGTGAGAGGCACAGGTAATTCACAATCAGAGTATAAACAGTAACTACCGTAATTTCAAGGGCAAAATGGAGGGGAAGAGGGAAAGAGGAAGACCGAGGGAAAAGTTCTTGGACTGGATGATGAAGGATGGATATGGGAAACTTAAAGAAAAGGCACAGCACCGAGAAGAGTGGCGTCGTTGGGCATCTGGACCTGCCGAGAGGCAGCAGACCTAAAGAACCGTAATTGTCAGTGTCTTATAGTCACCATCGCCATTCATTCAATTTGCAGGAGTCGCAGCTCAGAATGAAAACTGATAAGTAGGTTGCTTTCCAATTCCGGTTTATAATAGTTCAAATAAAATGGTGGTAAAAATAAAGGAAAGTAAGATGGTGATAGCAATAACACAAAAGAACAAGCTTGTATAAATATTTAGCTTTTTATACTAGGTTCAATTTTCGTCACGCAGGTTTTAGCTTGCATAATAATTATAGGTGAAGGGCTGAGTCATTATTTTGATCTAATTCAGAGGATTTTAAAAAGATTCGTTTGCTAGTCGAGTGACTTTCAAAAAAATTATGCCTGATTTTTATGAGTAATATTCATGATTTCATTCTTTCAGGTACTTATTATTTAAGTGGATACAAGACGAGCGTCAATTACAGCATTGACTGATGAGCAAACTACAGACCACGTGGAAAATGTTCAAGTTTAAGAATTAATATTTCACTGTGTTTGTAATAGTCTCCATTAAAGCACAAATAAATTAATATGACTGATTGTTTAAACTAAACTGCAGAGCAAGGTGCAATGATGATTGGACTAACTGCATGCAAATGCTAAGTCATGAACAGATACATTTATATTCATCCATTCATCCATTCTATGGACTTACATATAGAGGCCTTCAAGAAATCCACTCAGGGGCGCTCCCAGCCATCCACGGCGAAAGAAAACAAAGACTTGAGAAATTTATGAAACAAAATTTGATTGGTCAGATGTAATAAATGCAACGTTGAAGGGATCGAGGTCATTTCAGATGAAGGGCTCTACGACTTGCTAAGTTTCAAGACGCGCCTGACACTTGTCAAGAAAGCACAGTATACACAGTCAAACAATGAACACCAAGTTAACCACAGCTATTTTTACACTTTGCTTAAAAACCATACGCACATAATTTTAAAAGCCAGTGACATTCAGGGCCCGATTAAGAAATGTGGGGGCCCTGTTCGGGAAATTTTTTGCAGATCCTCGGCGAAAAATTCTGATGGCTTTTTTAGTCGTTTGGTCGACAACTTTGTAGAATATGCCGATTATTCCCCTCCAAAAAGTTGCTGGTCTTTTTTAAAAAGTTGTTTGGTTTAAATTTGCTAAAAACTCTACAATTTTCGGGGGGGAACTTTATTTCGCATGTGTTGGGGGCCCTAAAGTGTGGGGCTCCTGTTCGGCCGAACATGTTGAACATGCCTTAATCCTCCGGCCCTGGTGACATTGTGCATTCTGTACCTGAAAGTATATGAAACCTTTATGCACAATTTATGCAACTGCTACAAGCTATTCAATGTCGGGCATAGCTTCTCAAATTGCCAGGTTATTTATTGGTTATTCAATTATTAGTTAGTCCCCATAGGCCTACAGCATTATTTTAGCGAATGAGAACCTATAGGTCTCTTGTGTAGCACACGTTTCTTGTTTGTCGGCTTACACGTGTCTGCCCGACATGATGAAAAGGTGACTTAGATAGCGCATCTTGAAATGATTACCCAGGAGTGGTGTGGGCTTTTCCTATAATTATAGACTAATGGTGTCACAGACTTAGGTGCTATCTTCAGACTTGACGCATGTCTTTCATGATATAGTTTCACCTGTGTAAATGTCATATAAATTATGGCATTAAAATTTGATTTGAAACATCCTGAGCTGATATTCTTGGACATTTTTAAGTTAACTGCATGGCAGTGCATACAAATGCATATGTATGGCTGCGGTGTGTCAACCAGCTTTGTATAATAAACAATTGTAATAATAATAATAATTATCCATTCTGCCCAGCCACCCAGACATCCACCTGTGAAGCCCTCTGTTGTTCACTGAACCCTTCTGTCTGTCTGTCTCTCTGTCTGTGTCTCTCTGACTCAGTCTCTGTCTGTCTGTCTGTCTGTCTGTCTGTCTGTCTGTCTGTCTGTAAGAAAGTCTTCCAGCAGTACACTGGATAGGCCTATACTATTTATACTGTTTGAAGCGTTTTTAATGCATATCCGAAGCGTTTGGCCACATTTAACGAGACTACGAAGCCATCCTGCAGCTTCTCAGAAGCATTTGTTTGCGTTGACACACGTATAATTCATGTCCACGCTTTTCCAAGGGTAATTTACGCAGCACTGCAGCAGGCAAGGTGCAACTGGAGTGTGCAATTTAGCCGCCACGTACAATGGAGAGTGTCACTGGCTAAAAGATTGATTTAAGCTTCCTGTAGCTATAAGCCATCGTTCACAATTATTGGTGGATGTATACAGGAAGCTGAAGCAGGAAATAAAACATGAATGCGAGAGAACAGAGACATGTTTTGGTCAAGGTATATAGGGAGTAATGCCTTTTGAAGGCTGTGTAGAATCGTAGACTCGTATAGCCTATATATTACGATAATTTATAGGTTTATGACTGAATAATGTAGAGTAGATGACTCGAGCGCCGAAATATATGGAGCGACTCCATTGTATGCAACGCAATACGGGGCTTGTATACCATACGGGCTTTTGAGTGGTAACACCACGGAGAAGATTTCCTGTTTGGCCGTCTTTCTGTTTGTACGTCTCTTGCTTCGTCTGTCTTTGTATCCTTCACTTACAGTGAAGAGTGAAGACCATTCACATCCGCCTCTATCGACAGAAGCCGTATAGACTGAGAAGAAAAGACCATAAAAGCCATTACACTATAAATGCATATGTAAAAAAGAAATGATACGTAGGGCCTTCAATAATTGTAGCCTACATACATGCCAACCAAGGAAGAGCAATTCCTGAGACTTCGGCCCCGGAAAGTAGCCCTGGACAAAAGGACAAGAAGCGACATCAGTTCAATGAGCCTCTACAGTCTACATACATGTGGAGTACAGGAAAATACAGTCGGCTTTTCTTCCTTTCCTTGTGAACTTTACTTGGAAAGTGTACGGCGAATGCACTCAAATTAGCCGGCAAAATAATCATTTTATTGATGACTCTATCTAATTAAATTATGTAAGAGATAGAGAAGCGCATTTGTACATAATCACGGGGAATGCTTTCCACACACTGTACGATTGGCAACAGAGGGAATGGGGTCAAAAATAAGATGGGCCTTTATACAATATACATACATGCATGATGCATACATACATACATACATACATACATACATACATACATACATACATACAAACATACATACATACATACATACATACATACATGCATACATACATACATACATACATACATACATACATACATACATACATACATACATACATACATACATACCTACATACACCTCTTTCAACCGTATATAACTATTTGGTCAATAACCACCCCCACTCCACCTTAACCACATACACATAACCATGACCATGAGCATAGACTTCAGTTAGCCTTGATTCTCTGTCGCCTTGATGTGAGTAGATGTTGTGTCTATTGAAGCTGTTGTTCCGCTGCTGTCTCGCTGTAGATCCGGATTAGGTTGTCCGCATAGTAAGTCAGTCGTTTGGCTGGCTTTCGATGGACGGACGGACGGACGGACGGATGGAAGGAGAGACGTAGGGAGGGGCGGACGGACGGAGAGACGTAGGGAGGGACGGTTGGAAGGAGGGACAGAGGGACGGACGGGGAACAGAAGGAGGTAGAGAGGGTGAAGAAAAGGCAGAACGGACGGACACATAGACACTAGACAGACGGGGAGATGGGCTCATGGTCGGGGGATATAGATATAAAATGGAAGGTGGAGGTGGGGGAAATCAAAGACAACGGAAGACGTGGAAAGAGACGGCTATCCAGACGAGAAGAGGAGGAGGGAGGCGACCAGGCAGGGATGGGGGAAAGATGGCTGGCGATCTCTATTAGGCGGAGCGTGTTAAGGAGAGAAGAAGAAAGGAATAGGCGAGAGGTATACGGAGAAACGGAAGGAGGTCAAGGAATTGAAGGAGGGAGGGATGGAGAGAGAGAGAGAGAGAGAGAGAGAGAGAGAGAGAGAGAGAGAGAGGGAAGAGGCGACGGTGGGTGGAATGAAGACGGTCACCCTGGAAAAGAGGCAGCTGGAGGACATGCTAGCACAGGGGTGGACAAGGAAAGAGAGTAGGGGTGGAGGGGGGCGACGGAGGAACGGAATGAGGTACGACTAGATCAAGGAATAGAAGGAGATTTATATATGGAGATTGGAAGGGGGAGTGGCGGTGGTGTATGGACACGATCTTTGTATCCACTCGACGCTCAGAGGACGATTGGGTCGTTCCGGTTATCGCTAGTCGCGGTGGCCTACATAAAAGAAACGGTGGATGACCGCACCCGGTAGGAAAAGGTCGCGAGTCTTGGGCTAAAGTTCATCGGGTGGGGTCATTAACACGGCGTTTTATCAATCTCGTAGCTATATGACCAGAGTGAGAATTGCGGGGGAGATTGGGGGTTTCAATCCCCAGTCTTTCTTAGAGCCCCATAGCAGGGCTGTTTTAAAGGAATTTTTAGAACAGCACAGTCCATTCTTTCCTGTTCCATCCTCCATGGTAATTTGTAAATTACTTCCAATCGGAGAAAATGACCTTTTTCCTAGTTTTAACTGTAGGCCTACAGAAGTGCTTCTACAACTGCACAAATCCATTTAGATAGAACTGCACATTTTGTGTACAATTGCACGTTAAAAAAAGCCTTGCCCCATAGCAAAGTCTGTTTTTACACCCCAATTCCAAGTACTGTGTATCGTAGTCCAACCACCCCCCCTGTTATTTTCCACAATTTTCACACTGACTATGACACCCTGGTCTGTGATCAATAGGCTACCGGTCCCAGGAGACGCGCCCTGGAAGACCCCCTCCATCTCCATCTTCAACACTGCAGGGCATACAGCGTCAGCAAAATAACTAATAATAGTTTGCTTTGCCGGACAGAAAATTATCCGGCGGCCTGTGGTTCGTGTGGAAAATCGGAACGATGAAAGACCGATGACTTAGCAGGAGGTCACGGCTTTGAAGATTCTACATTGGCCTAGATTAGGAGTGTTGTTGTGTGTTACATTTTTGCAGTTCAGGTGGTTGGGTTAAGTTGTTGTCGGGTATACTATAGAAATCAGACACATCATTGCCGCTAGGCTGTCTGATGCCTTGGGAAGATTTCTCTTAAATTAAATCGCTTCTTAGTAGGCCCATGTAGCTTTAAATCGACACTGTATAAATGCTCCTAATAAATCTGCAAATAAATAAATAAGTAAATGAAGAATAAGAAGAATCCTGATGAAATGGATAGCCTATATATAGCCTAATGGTGGGACGCGGTGGTTTAGCTTAACCATCTCTGTCTTTTTAAAATGAATTTTCGTGAATAAATTGCCCGATTTACCACGTTCCACTTCCCATCCAAACACGAATTGGATAGGTGACATCAAAGACTGGCTTATAGCTTAAGTATTATCTGCACAGGATCGGAGACTATGGAAAATGGTAATGCACTGCAGATTGGACACCTTCGATCGGACTTCCAGCCCATGGATCATGATGATAATGGTGATGACTTCCCGTCCACACGTTCCTGTTCCTCCTCCTCTTTCTCTTCCTACTACTTCTCCTTATCTTCGTCTAACTTCCTCTCCTCATAACACAGCGCTTACCGTATTTCTCTCATACTCCTACCTATCTCTGTTTATACTCCAGCCATTCCCTCGTCCCCCCCTTAGAACTTTCATTGCCCTTCTTTCTTCTGCTTCATCTCCTCTGACTCGAGATTTATGGCTTACATCAAACACAGCGGATGTGATTGATTACTTAGCCACGAATGACATCTTATACGGAGATAGCTAGGCTACGCTTCGCTGCATCCATTAGCTTACATCCGCAGCTTTCACGTTTGAGAATCCATACATGATCGTGAAGGAAAAGAAGTCATTTGTGCGAAGCTTCCATTAATTTAGACCGTTGCTCGTTAGTTGCTTATACGAGGATCAACTGACAACGTAGGCCTAGCGAAGTGCAGGTTTAAGCAATTTCAATATCAGCCTATTTCTGTTTAAAATAAATTTTGATAAATTTCGGCTCTTTAATATTCCATTCTAGACAGAATGAACATTAGGCCCACGCATTATATAAGCTTAAGTAGGCCCTAAAATTAAATTTTAAATAATGATCCCTCACAATTTTATTTTTTACCCGTCACGTACATGTAGGCCTGTTTTAACCATCGGGTAGGCCTTTAAAAAAATTTGGTTGGGAGACAAAATGGATATAGCCTACAAATCATCGTCTAAATTCTACCATAGATTGATTCAGCCAAACGTAGCAAGGTTTGACTTGCAAACCTGTGATTAAATTGCGTAACTGCAGGTCTGACCTGTTCAGAACTTCAAAAGCGCGTCTATTAGCCTATATTTACATGCTTAGGCCTATTACTATAGCCTACTAACATCCCCTAGGCCGACATAGGTCATAGTTTATGATGAACTATAGGCCAATGAACTGAGCTTTGTAGGCCTAATGACTATAAACATGACTCGACTAGGCCGTCTGCAACTGCAAGGCTTGCAAGCCATCGATCAAGCAGTCAGGAAATCCGTTTAATCTGTTCAGGTAAAAAGATCTGGCAATATGGTTTTATCCGTGGCACTTAAGCGAAACCGGATCGATGGAAAAGTCATGGCGAGAGTTAAACGTTTGACCTATTGTCAACCATGCGCTCAGTCCAACCTTCTACCGTATCCCATATTAGTATGGGCTTATACGATGTCGCCCGAATCGGTAGGCCTATTCATGAAAAGATGAAACTGATTTCCTGATGCTCAGTCAATCTTGCAGAAGAATATAATCCGTTAATCGTCCTTTATATAGCGCTATTAATCTTATATAGCGCTATTAATATGTTGGCAGATAATTAATTGTTCAGGTGCGGTGATGGAATTGCGACAGTTGAAAAATTGTTTTGCTGTTGTTAATCTGGGAATCTGATGATGCAATGAGTTTGGTTGCAGCTGCTGTTGAAGATCTCTAACGCCGATAATCTCTGCACGGATTTTCTCAGACCAAAGCTGAGACAAATTAATACTTGCAAAATAATTGGCCTAGGCCTACCTGCTTTTTTCTGTTGCGTGTATCTGCAAAAACAAGTTTATTGTCTGACCTATCCATGAATTCAAAACCGCGTCAGTTAGGCTATACTTACATGCAGCGGCGCCCGCAGACGTACGCACTTACGCAAGTGCGTACAGCGCTGAAAGGCTAAAAAACGGCCGATGACTAAGAAAAAAGGTCATCAGTTTTTTCGGCGGATGGAAAAGGTATGTTTTTGAGAAATTCGAGGCTGATGACTAAAAAAATCATCAGTTTTTTCGGCGGATGGAAAAGGTATGTTTTTGTGAAATTCGAGGCTGATGCCTAAAAAAAGGTCATCAGTTTTTTCGGCGGATGGAAAAGGTATGTTTTTGTGAAATTCGAGGCTGATGCCTAAAAAAAGGTCATCAGTTTTTTCGGCGACCCTGACGAAAATTTTCCCCTGTTCGCCCCCCATCGAAAATTTCTGTATCCGCCCTTGGCTGTGCGTACAAGAAGAAAATCCTGGGGGCGCCGCTGCTTACATGGCCTATTTATTATAGCTTGCATCACTTGAAGGTAGGCTTAGCCTAGGCTACTTCGCTTACAATGTCATCCACAGTTTTTGCTAAACTCGGCCAACTGACTATTATAGGCTACACAACCCAAACTATAGCCTACCGTCTGCTAGAAATATTCACGACGCTCTCGTGTTGCTAATTGTAAATTTGCATCCCTCAAATACATGACATATGAGATATGACGCCAGTTCTGAGATCGTTCCCTAAATAAAATTGCATGACTTTTATTGTACGAATGTACGTGAGCCAAGTCACAATTAAGTGAACAAATTTCTACCACTGGTCGCATACGGGTAGGTCCTATATAGGCCTACCTTCAAACCTTCCAACCCTTCTATACTTAGTCACGAATTCCCAATTCAACAGCTGCATGCGCTCAATTTCATCCACCCTGACACAAGTCGTGTTCGCCCCTCCTTCTGCTTCGCTAAAAAAACAGATTTTTTTTGGACATTCCCACATATCCCACAGCATATCAATTTAGCCTAACCTATGTTTTCATTACTGGACTGTAGACAATAACATATTAAATTGCCAGCTCCTTAACGTGTACTGAAAGAAGCCTTGATTTCCTATAATATCTTAGTTTCCTTTAATACAAGTGTAAGTACAGGTTCAACCTGTTTAGCACCATACAAAGCTGTTTCAGGGAAACCAGCACTAATTCAACCTCCACTATTTATTACCTCATCAAGTCCGCTGGAGTCTGGCTGTTTGATGGATTGCGGTGCAAGGTCAGACGCCAGAGGTCAAGATGGGAAGACAGTGCAGAATTTGTGCAGAATTTGTGCACACCTTCCACCATAAAATAATGGAAGTAATGGCCTCGTTAAATGCTTGTGAAATGGAAGCAGTCTTCTATTGTCTTCTATTGTAGGCCTATCGTACATTATTATGGGCTGTGATGTTAGTAGCTACATTGACACCGGGTGTTCATAAACATTATTTTATTTTTTAAAGACGATTATAGATGGGTCTATATTGCAGTAAGAAATTGTCAACTATTTTATACACATCATAGACTATTGTGTATCAGAAACGTAGAATTCTGTGGCCATGGACGAAAATTAGTTTTTTTGTCAAGTGACACATACATACATAGCGCCGGTGAATAAGCTGGTCTCCCTGACGTGGCTTTTGTGGGCGCTGAGAAATTCTCGAAGATTTACATTTTTACATTTACATGCATGCTACATGTATTTTTGACAGGTATAGTTTGACAGCAGTGTTAGCCTACAGTTGGTGCTCAACCTTTAAAGTAAGAACAACTAATAACATTATGCACCTCTGCGTCTCTCTGTGTTTGCCTTTTAGCCGTTTAGTCTACCCTCTCTATCAATAAATAAATAAATAAATCAATCAATCAATCAATCAACCAATCAATCTTCCTTCCATCCATCCAACCATCCAACCAACCATCTGTCTGTCTGTCTGTCTGTCTATCTATCTATCCGTCCGTCCGTCCGTCCGTCCGTCTGCCTGTCTGTCTGTCTGTCTGTCTATCTATCTCTCTATCTATCTATCTATCTCTTTTTCTCTCTTTTTCTCTCTCTGTCTCTTTCTCTCTCTGTCTCTCTCTGTCTCTCTGCATCTCTCTTCCTCTCATTCCCTCCTCATCCTTCTCTCTCTCTTTTTGTCTCTCTCTCACAGGCTGCAGGGGCGAATCAATCTGATCAACACGGACGCCGATCGATTCCCGCTGCTCTCCTGAAGACCTTCGCAATCCCTCATTCGCCAGATGACGCTGGTTAAATGCGCAGTAGGACGACGTAGCGCCTTGCATGGCTGCCAACTAAATTCTACTCTTGTCTCTTGCAATAGATTGTCCGTTCATTCTATGAATTATAGTCATGTCGCATAATATTATAGGCCTGCTACTACTCTCATATCAATCTGAAATATTAAACGAGGAAGCTCAATCATTATTAGTATTTGTAGCAGGCCTACTTTGTTCATATATATATATATATATATATATATATATATATATATATATATATATATATATATATATATATATATATATATATATACTCCACAGACATATATACGGGCCGCATGTGGACGGCTGTGCTCCAGCCTACAGATGTTCAGCCCTACCGCAATACTTAGCCTTAGATACTAGATTTCTGATCGGTAGGACTACTTACCGAATTTTATCGGTAGGACCTACAAGATAGGCCTACAAAGTAGGCCTAATCATCTATCAAGTGCTGTAGCCACATGCATTCGTTCTCATGTATTTGGTCTGCGACATTAAACGCGAATATATCTATGTGAGGCTCAAGGGCGAATACAGAAATTTTCGAAGGAGGCCAAAACTTTCGGTGATCTTTGCCAGAAAAATTTCTGATGACCTGTTTTTAGTCATCAGTCATCTGGTCGACGTGTATGCATCTATGCAAGCCATTGATTTAATGCTGCTTGTTGAAACCAAATGGGGGCCACGTCCCATGCACTTTTGAAATGGGGGCAGGGGAGGATCCAGGGGGGCCAAAATGACCATGGCCCCCAAAATAAGATTGCATGGGACGTGGCCCCCATTTGGTTTCAAGAAGCCATTAATATAATGCAGCGGGAGAGAAAACAGGATACCAGGCCCCCCACTAAATAAATCGCACGGGACGTGACCCCTCCCCATTTGATTTAGTGTACTCGTACTCCTGACTATGACACGACCGACGACTAAAAAAGGTCATCAACTTTTTGGCGGATGAGCTGGTATCTTTTTCCGGAAAATTTGGACGGATGACTAAAAAAAGAGAAAAAGGTCATCAACTTTTTTGGCGGATGAGTTGCTATCTTTTTCCGGAAAATTTGGACGGATGACTGAAAAAAAGGTCATCAGTTTTCTCGGCGACGAAAATCACACCAAATTTTTTCCCCATTCCACCAACAAGACCGAAAATTTTGGCCCCCCCTTCGAAACGTTCTGGATCCGCCACTGAATGGGGGGCATGGCCGGATTGGCCCTCTGGATCCGCCCCTGGGTAGGCTGTCGATAAGGCTAGCTTCTCGCCTTAAAACGATAAGAGTTTTATATAATGATAAACATTTCATTATCGACTCGTTTGTGCATCACCTGTTGAACCGGGCAGGAAATAAATTATTATATACACCGCAGGTTGGCTAAATTAATGTAAATGAAAAAGTGCGAGATAAAATCAGATGAAAATAACTATTTGAATAATAGAGTAACATCAGATTGATAATTCTGGAACCTATTGCCATATTTTAGCTAACCTGTCTTAATTCCAGTTCTCGTTTTTAATAATCTTTCCAAGAGATCTGTTTGTTTTTCTAGTCGTCGCTACTTATGTTCAGTACCTGGTAGCGACTTATATATCAGTAGCGACTTATATTCAGTAGCGACTTATATTCAGTAGCGACTTATATATCAGTAGCGACTTATATTCAGTAGCGACTTATATATCAGTAGCGAGTCTAGCGACTTATATTCAGTAGCGACTTATATTCAGTAGCGACTTATATATCAGTAGCGACTTATATTCAGTAGCGACTTATATATCAGTAGCGACTTATATTCAGTAGCGACTTATATTCAGTAGCTTTTAATTAAGACAGACAGAGAAAGAAAGAAAGACAGACAGACAGAGAAAGACAGACAGATTGCAGAGACTATTATCATCACCGGTTTCCTTTCAGACAGACAGACAGACAGAAAAAGACAGACAGATTGCAGAGACTATTGCCATCACCGGTTTCCTTTCAGATGTTGTTTTCTAAGCTGCATCTTCCAGCTATATTTGGCACACTAAAACAGTGTCATTGTAAATTGTGCAAAACCGTTATTTTTTATTTAGCTGCAGGTCATTGCATCGTCTTTCATGAAACCAGGCTACAACAGAAGTTGACTTCATTGTAGATTTTTTCATGCATTAGAATAAATAAGCATGTAAAAAAGTATGTCCACAAATATTTTCATATAGGTCTATATAGGCTATAATTATTGTATACGTGAGGGCAATTTATGTTTATGCCCGTTTTGTCCTGTGCTCTTGTCTAAATTAGGATCTTGCTAGAACGGTTCATTACCATGTCGGACGCCATGCAAACCTTGAAAGCTTGCCTGCTCGTGGCAATTGCCATAGCAGTGTGCGGCGTCACTGTTCCAGGCGTTTCTGGGTCGAACTTCAGGGAGCTGGATGACATATTCTGGAATGGAAAATTAGGAATAGGCAACGAAGAGATAACTGCGAGCGAGCCAACGTCGTGTTCAGAGTCGAGCCTTTGCTTCGAATGGATGGACAAGCTGCGTTTGAGGGTAGAGCAGTTGGCAACCGACGCTGCATCGGATGTCAACTGTACCGTGATCAACTGGGAGGCGCTTGACTGCACACTGGCAGTGATCGAGGACTGCTTCGACCTGACTGGTTCCCATTGGTACGGTGGCACCATCGTGAAGCAGATGTTCTGGCCGATTGAACGGGTCGTTGAACGCCTCCAGCCATACGTGACCGGCGACTCACTTGCGTTTCCCACTTTCTACGGTCCCGCTCTGGAGAGATACTGGGTGAACTCGAACGGAACTGCTGTCTACATCGACTGGGACATTCCGCTGTGGGTCAGCATCAATGCAACCGGAGACAAACAGTTATGCCTGCGGGCACAGTACACAGACTCTCCGTACAACAACCACGATGACTCTCAGGTGAACCTCACCTACACGGTGTGTCAGGGCAACGACGTGCGCCACGTACACGACTACATGACGGCCACGTATCTGGATAAACCGACGGACATTCCGGACGAGAGGCTGTTCCGCCATCCGATCTGGTCGACGTGGGCTCAATACAAGACAGACATCGATCAGACAAAGGTCATCGAATTTGCGACGGAGATCAACGATCACGGATTCACGAACTCACAGCTGGAGGTCGACGACAGATGGGAAGTGAACTACGGCGACTTCGAGTTCGACGCCGAGAAGTTTCCCGATCCACGACAGATGGTCGAGACGCTTAACACGATGGGCTTCAGAGCCACCCTCTGGGTCCACCCTTTCGTCAGTCTCGACTCACCGTCGAGAGAGGAGGGCATGAACAGGCGCATCTTCGTCACCGACCCCGGTCGCATCCAGCCGGCGCTGACCTCCTGGTGGGCAGAGTCGTCGGCCATGACCATAGACTTCACGGGCGACCGCGGTACCGAGTGGTACATACAGCGCCTCATTGACCTGCAGACCAACTACAACATCAGCTCGTTCAAGTTCGATGCAGGTGAATCAACCTGGCTTCCCAGTTGTTACACACTGTGGCTTGATAACGAGCGAAATCCTAGCACCTACAGCACTCGTTTTGCGGAGATGGCCTACGCCTTGGACAGTCAGGTCAGGCACCAGGAGGTCCGAGTGGGCGCGCAAACCCAACATCTACCAATTTTCCTGCGAATGCTCGACAAGGACTCGAGATGGGGAGCAAATAACGGGATCGAGACCTTAATACCGCACGCGCTCAACCAGGGTATCATCGGGTATCCGTTCATCCTGCCGGATATGGTCGGCGGGAACGCGTACGGGGCACTTCCGGATAGAGAGCTGTTTATCCGTTGGGTGGAGTTGAACGTCTTTCTTCCCAGTATCCAGTACTCCATTGTTCCGTGGCAGTATGACGACGAATTGGTGGAGATCACCCGGAACATGACCGTACTGCACGAGTCCTATGCACAGAAGATGATCGACCTTGCCAGAGAGTCGACCTTGACAGGCGCCCCAATCGTCCGTCCCTTGTGGTGGATCGCTCCAACTGATCCAGTCGCTCTCTCCATCGATTCCGAATTCCTTGTCGGTGACGACCTCCTCGTTGCACCGGTCGTCAAGGAGGGCGCAAGGTCACGGGACATCTACCTTCCAGCTGGAAGTTGGAGGGATGAACTGCGTCAGGACGTCAAAGCCGGTGGACAGTGGTACCTCGACTACACCGTTGAACTCAACGAGTTGCCATATTTCACCAGAGTCCCGACGACTGTGACTGCCGTCTAGACATACTTGGCTTTGGTTCTGCTCGTTGAAAGTTGAAAGGATACCAGTAGATTATAATAAACCATGTTCAGTCATCATCAGGTCTTGACTATAGTACATGTATGTAGACATAATTTCTTAGAAAAGTGGAGAATTATCTTAAAACTCTTACTTTAGTAAGCTAAGCGAACCGTGAAACAAGTCTCAAATTAAAGTTTCACTTTCAAACTAGAGTCGAAAGATTTTGTAACGAACAACTTTTGTTAGGAGATAGACGTAGGCCTGATCCATGGAATTATTAATGAATCAAGGAAGTAAAACTAATATGTTGCAAAAAACCCAGCTGTATGCCCTAGATCAGTGGCGTAGCCAGGAATTTCTCATGGGGGGGTTTTATGGCCGGAAACCCTGTTTTTTGCTATTTTTTCTTCCTTAAATGGAAAAATAACCTTAAAAAACCTTTTCCCCGAGCCAATGGGGGGGGGGTTTAACCCCCGAAACCCCCTTGCCTACGCCACTGCCCTAGATAGGCCTATACCAACTATACGTGCGACGGTGCGACGGATTGAAGGAAAGCTGGATGTAAGCTATATATGGAGGATGAATTTTCCATGCACACGTGAAAATGGGACTAGACCTATTATAGCTGATAGAATCTACAATAACTTGTATGGAATTTTCACTTGACACCCGAGGGCACACAGTGCCGGCGCTAGGGTACCTGAGGCCCCCCCCCCAAGAAAAACTTGAGGCCCCCCCATACCTTGAGCTGTCATCTCAGCAAAATTTCTCATAATATAAATACTGAAAGGCATGGTGTAAGACTTCACTAAATGTCCCATCCCAATTGTTAATTTTTTGGAATTTCCATGCTGTAGGCTAATATGGTAGAAACTCTAAGCTGTCATCTTTACAAAAATAGCTCTTTTTCATTGCTGTTAGTCGTGGTTTAGGACTTCAGAGTGTCCCTCTCCATTGTTTAAATTTATCCGATTTGCCAACTGTAGGCCTAATGGTAGCATTTATAGGCTGTCATCTGAACAAAATTGATCATTATTGATGGGCAGTGGATGATACTTATGAAATATTTCTGAAATATTGGGGATACAATGATTCCGTCCCAACCACAAATTGTGGGGCCGTGCCCCTGTCCACACCCCCAAGTCTCCTCATTGGTTGAAGGATAATGCTCGATCTATTGGTTTGAGTAATATAATTTAGTATGCTTTGCGTTAAAACATAATTCGGTGCGTGGTTTCAGGGTTGAACAGTTATGAAAGGTATAATTACCAGCTACATTTGAGGCCCCTTGCAAACTTGAGATCAGACACATACCAAATACCAAGGACATATGGGACCCCACACAGGCTTTAATGTTTGGGTCTCACGCAGGTTTTATTTTGAGGCCTCATCCAATTAGCAATTAGAATAAGTTACAATTTATAAGCGTTGTGTTTGAGAAAGTGGACGAAATTGCCTGAGTTAGTTTAAATGGCTTTATACTTACGCCCAAAATCAGTATGGTATTTGCATTAGGTCTGCTATGGCAGTGCCATATGGTTAGTTGAGACATGCGCCAGAACGGATCTGCACAGTCACAAAATAAATAGGCATAATGACCAGCTAAATTTGGGGGCCCCTTTTAAACTCTAATGGTTATATACTTATGCCCAAAACCAGTATGATATTTGCATTAGGTCTGCTATATGGCAGTGCCATATGGTTAGTTGAGGCATGCACCAGACCGGATCTCTACAGTCACAAATAGGCATAATGACCAGCAAAATTTGGGGGCCCCTTTCAAACTCGGAGCCCCCCCCAATTGGGGGGTACGGGGGGTGCTAGCGCCGGCACTGAGGGCACAGGTCGCATAGCCTGTACATAAGATTATCGCCTGAATTAGGCTATATTGGCGTATGCTGGATGATACCAACGAATGAGTTTCAATCTTACTATAGGGAATAACTTTTAGTCATTGCAATGAAGTTCTTCTAGCAAATGTTTGAATGCAGAGTCCCGCTATCAACAGATTCTCATCGGTATCCATCGGTAATCGAGAAACTGGAAGTTCTTATCGACAGGCTACTTTAGACTTCATTTCTAAGTGTATCCAATCCAGGTCCAGATCATATGGCCTAATCGTGATGACATACGCCCCACCCCCACCCCAACGATAAAAACATCTGTAATTATTCGCATAGGCCGATGCGTCTCCAGCCCTATGGAAATAATTAACAAGATAGAAATCTGTTAGTTACTGATCGCCTCATGCATGTTAGATATCACGCTGATTGGACAGCACAATCCCTTAGCAGAAGGCCTACTTACCCAAAACGTGCATACGCTAACAGTTGGCATGCCTACACATTTCCTACAGTGGCCTATCTGAAACACCGCGTCTTTGCGAGCAACAGGAAGTTTGACCAGGTATGGCGATGTATTATTATTGCAAAACAAAACAATTGCAATTTGATATCGCCCTTTTTACGCAGATTAGAATAATACCCACCCCTCGACCACGCAACTGCAGTTATATTGCAGAGCAATTGTGAGTGAAGAACTTAATTGCTCTCAAGGTCCTTACGCAGTAGGCGGCTCGGACGAGGTTCGAACCCGTAATCTCCATCGTAATCGTAATCTCCAAATTTACGAAGCGCTACTCAAAAGCCAAGCGCGGGGCACCAGTTTATTCACGAGCGCTGCGTTGAGTCAAAAGGATTGTCCGTAAGAGTAGTTCATGGTGGTCCGGGCCGAGTTGCCATTGGGTCAGTGGGCGTAACAGCTGCTAAGGCGAGTGTTGTCTGAACCGGGAATTGAAGGGTGGAGGATACGATGAGACAGGGTAAGATAGCCTAGGCTATAGTATCCGCGTTTCTATAGCCTGGTGCTTATTTTATTGTTGTCTTGTAATCGCCAGGGCTTCAGTCAAATAGACACGTCATCAAGTCATAGACAGCATGTGGGGGACATATAGAAACGCGGGCTAAAAAATTGAATGCAAGGGCTGTTCTACAAGCATCTGTTCAGAAGAAAGCAGAACATGAAAATCAGTGCGTAACAATTAAGGTACGCGGTCTATGAAGTTCAATAAAATTCTTCATCACCGTTTCCACCGCTCACCCAAACCACTTTACCACTGGCGGGGCTTAAGGTGGATTACGACCCAGTGCCGGCGTTAGCATCTCCCGCGCCCCCGGTTGGGGGGGCCTCAAGTTTGCAAGGGGCCTCAAAATTTAGCTAATCATTATGCCTATTTTTGTGAATGTATATCTGTTAAAATGGCGCATTCACTTGGGGCCCCCCAATCCGTTCACGTACATGCCTCAACAAACCATGGCACTGCCATATAGCAGATCTAAATGCAAATATCATAGGCCTACTGATTTGGGTGTAAGAAAAGACTAGCCATTTAAAACTAATTCAGGCCATTTGAGTCTACTTTCTCAAACACAACGTTTATAACCTATTCTAAACACTAGCCTAATGGAGTGAAGTTTCGAAATAAAACCTGCATGATGCCCCCCAAATAAAACCTGTCTATAGGCCCCAGATGTCATTGGGACATGTATATGGTCTCAGGTTTGTAAGGGGCCTCTAAATTTATCTGGCAATTAATTATACCTTTCATGAGTTTTCATTCCTGAAACTATATGCACCGAATTATATATTTACTCAAAACAAACAAAATAATATAACCAAACCAATACAGCAATAATTGTCCTTCAAACAAGGGCCGAGGCTTAGAGGGGACAGGGACACAGACCCCATTATTTGTGATGGGGACGGAGTCCCAGGGCTTTTTTAACGTGCAGTTGTAGGCTACACAAAATGTGCAGTTCTAAATGAATTTGTGCAGTTGTGCATGCACTTCTTTACAGTTAAAACTATTGCCAAAAATGGTCATTGTCCTCCGATTGAAAGTAATTTACCATGGAGGATGGGAAGGAACAGAAGAGCTGCGCAGTTCTAAAAATTCCTTTAAAACAGCCCTGCGGAGTCCTTATATATCCTCCCAATATTTCAGAAATATTTCATAAGTATTATAAATTTCTTCAGTTTTATCCATTGTCTTTCCATAATGATCAATTGTGTTAAGATGACAGCTTAAAATACGACGATTAGGCTACAGTGTGCAAATCGAAAATTAAACAATGAAGAGGGGAAATTTATTGAAGTCTTACAACATGTCTCTAAGCACTGAAATTATGAACAATTTTGTTAGGAAATGCAACAGCTTCAAATGCAACAGCTACAGTGTACAAATTCGAAAAGTTTTAACAATTGAAAGGCGACACTCTAAAGTCCTAAACCATGAACAACGGCATTGAAAAAAGAGCAATTTTGTTATGCCGGCAGCTTAAAATTCTACCTCTACAGTGTGTAAATTTCAAACACAGCTTAAGGTTTAGGGGCCTCGAGTTTTTTTTGAGGGGGGCCTCAGGTACCCTAGCGCCGGCACTGTTACGACCTGCAACCAAGGCACCGAACATAGGCCTACCCCTATGCCACCGCAACCACAATACAAGTCGGCGACTGTACTCCCTTTGGAAGTCGTATATAATTAGACGTTCAAAAACAGGCTTTAAGCACATATAAATTCCTAGAGGAAGAGGTCCACACCACATAGAAAGAGTGTACTAAAACTTGCTGTTAAGTTAATAAACAGCTGATTGTGCAAAAGGATAAGTTTAAAAGTAAGTAATGTAAAAAAAATAAGTGTAAAAGAATTAATATAAAAAGTAAGTGTGAAAGAGTAAATGTAAAAAATAAGTGTAAAAGTATTTATGTAAAAAAAGAGTGTAAAAGTATTAATGTAAAAACAAGTGTAAATGAATAAATATAAAAAAAGTGCAAAACATCAATGCAAAGAATAAGTGTAAAAGAATAAATGTAAAAGAATAAGTGTAAAAGTATTATTGTAAAAAAACAAGTGTAAATGAACAAATATAAAAAATAAGTGTAAAAACATTAATGCAAAGAATGGGTGTAAAAGAATAAATGTAAAAGAATAAGTGTAAAAGAATAAGTGTAAAAGTATTAATGTAAAAAACAAGTGTAAAAGTATCAAATGTAAAAAATAAGTGTAAAAGTATCAATGTAAAAGAATAAGTGTAAAAGTATTAATGTAAAAAATAAGTGTAAAAGGATTAATAAAAAAGTAAAAGTGTAAATGTAAAAGAATACGTGTAAAAGTATTCATGTAAAAGAATAAGTGTAAAAGTATTAATATAAAAAATGTTAAACTATTAATGTAAAAAATGTAAAAGGATCAATGTAAAAGAATAAGTGTAAAAGTATTAATATAAAAGAATAAGTGTAAAAGTATCAATGTAAAAGAATAAGTGTAAAAGTATTAATGTAAAAAATAAGTATAAAAGTATCAATGCAAAAAATAGTGTAAAAGTATTAATGTAAAAAATAAATATAAAAGCATCAATGTAAAAAAGAGTGGAAAATTATCAATGTAAAAGAATAGGTGTAAAAGTATTCATGTAAAAAAGTGTAAAAGTATCAATGTAAAAAGTGTAAAAGTATTAATGTAAACATTGTAAAAATTAATGTAAAAAAGTGTAAAAGAATATATGTAAAAAATAAGTGTAAAAGTATTGATGTAAAAGAATAAGTGTAAAAGAAGAAGTGTAAAAGAATAAGTGTAAGAGAATCAATAGGCCTATATAGCCTACTCGTACATAAAAAACGCACTAGTCGGCAGTCTTTTGAGTAGCAGCCGAGGGTAATAGCCTATTTTAGTCTTTTAAAAATCAGATAGGGCCTAGAAGAGCTTTTTGCGCTGTCAATTGTTCCTTTTTAGCAGTCTGCAGGTTTTCTGTGTTTCGTTCTTTTTCTAGCAGGTTCTTTGCATTCTCGATTGTTCTTTTTCACTGACACCAGGTTCTTTGTGCAGTCATTCGTTCATCTTTTATCGAATGGCTGTATGTTCTTTTGCGCTGACGATCGTTCGTTTTGACAAACGCAAATCGCGCTGTGGCCTGCAACAAAATAATTCGAACAGACTGAATTTCTCTCGCGCGTTGCTGACAAAAACTGAAGTTGAGTTTAACTGATATAGGCCTAGCCTACCCTATTTTGATAGCCTATATCATATAGGCTATCAAAACAGGGTATGGCAAATATTGTTATCCAGGCTCAAGTATTAGATTAGAAGCAGGTTAAGCTATTAAGAGCTTAGTAACAGCTGCAGCTAGCGTAGGATACTTTCAAAACTTGAACGATTTCATTGTAGCCTACGATGCAACGGTTGGGCTTTCTGTTGCCAGACAATAATTATTGGTGAGCGTCGTGGCGCTTATAGCAGGCTGACACTGACACTGAATGCAGGCTGTTGCGAGCTGTGATATGTGACCTTATTATTTTAGACTGTTTCGCTGCCAATATGGTCCACAGGGCACACAGTCTGCGTCCTCAACCTCATAATTATAGCTTCGAACTCGCGTATGAAGCTACAAAATTGCAAAATTCCAGTTACAAGATTCAGATAGGTCTGTTGAATAATTGGAAGGACTACAAAACAAGAGGTGCTGCAGCTGGTGCAAGAAGAAAGATCGATGATTGGTACAATACGGAAGAGGCAGCTATAGATGAACTGGCTGGGGCACATGTTGAGGGAGACTCGCTCTTGAGGACGGTACTCGAGGGAAGAATGGAGGGAAAGAGAGCACCAGGAAGACCAAGAAAGATAATGATGGACTGGTTGATGGACAGAGAAAATGGACGAGGATATAAAGAAATCAAAGGAAAAAGCACAGAATAGACAGGAATGATGTCTTTGGAATCTTGGACCTGCAAGTCTAATGGTAGAACACTAATAAAGAAGAAGGTCTGTTACAAAACCTTGAATTTCACAAAGACTGACCCTTAAGTGAAAGAAACTCAAGGAATGGCTAATATGAAAGATGTTTTCTTACCAATCGTCTGTATTGACCCATGCCAGTCTGTTGTCACGGGTGACACTAATTATCTTATGTGTTCAGTTCTTGGGGCGACTCTTTCCGAAGGAGAGTCAGCTTCACGAAGTCAGTTAATTACTGCAGCGTTCAGTTCAATTTCGATGTGTCGCAGATCCTCGAAGCTCTTAAAGCGGGTCAATTTCAGTGTCTCTTAATTCGGATCAACCATCGAGCAGCAGCTCTTTCTCGGTGCTTCCGATTCCCTCTGAAGACGATTCTCTGACTTGACGGACTCTTCATGCAGGAATCTCGCTGCTGGCTACGAAGGAGGAGGCCACGGACCTTCTCCTGAATTAGCCAACTGAAACCGCCTCCTCATGACCATGCGAGTCATCGTAGTCGTTCACCGTCAGGAAATCTCAATGAATCGGATGAAGGGATGCCGAAAGCGTATGTCGACATAACCTCGTCATCGTTATCGTCATCGTCGTCTGCCCCTCCCCCTCCCCAGGGTCACATTCACAGCACGTCGCGGGGAGGAATGAAGAGGCTGAGGCGGGAATGACCTTGGTGAAGAAGGCGTCGTCGACGTCGTCGTTGACAAGGATCATCTCCGACTGTCGCTCACCCTCCTCCTCGTTATTTCCGGCGTCCACCACCGGCAACTCGGTTCCTCCAACATCTACCACGACGGCTGCAGATTCAGCTCCAGCAGATCACTCGGCGACGAAGGTCTCGCGGTCCTTGCCAGCTGCTTCTCTGGACGTCTCTGCAGACTTATTCCTCTGCAGCTTCCCATCCGTACGCTCCAGGGTCGACCCGGTCGATCTTCCTCTGCTTAGTGCCAGGCAGCACCCGGCGCAATTAACCGACGCAATTAGCCTATTACCGGTACATCGCAATACTAGCACAAGAGAATCTCTTAAAAATTTGCTCTCGAAAATATCAAGCAAGTACAGCAACTCCGTCGACTGTCTCTCTCTTTCACAAAATGACGTAACAGCGTAAGCAAGACAAAAACGATGACGTCATGCACTCGCGATAGAGAAATATTTATTGGATTATGACGTTGCCGTGTTAATTTATTCATTCATTCTCGGAATTTCTATAGCGCCCCTTCAATAAATTTACTCAGAGGCGCTCCCAGCCCAGCCACGGCGAAAGAAAAAAGACTTGAGACTTGAGAGATTTAAGACGAAAAGTTTTAGGCCTACTGGTAGGATTAATAAGTGCAGATTTGAAGGGAGGTCATTTCAGATGGACGACCCCAGTAGCGGCGCTAGGGGGCTAAGCCCCCTAAAAAGGCCATCCATTTTTTCCCCATGTAGAAAAGCGGTTAACCCCTTTAGCCTCCCCAAAAATAACCGTAAAGGCACGCACGAGGTTTGGCAGACAGCCTGGCGGTCACGGAAAAGGACCAGTTTTCCAAGATTTCGACCACATGACTAACAAAATGTACAAAATTAAAAATCATCGGAAATTTTGACGGGCGACATGGAAAAAAGGTCATCAGAAATTTTGGCGACTGAAAACGGAAAATTTTCGACGCAAATTCAGCCCCCCAAACTGAAATCCTGGCGATGCCACTGGACGGCCCTACAACTGCTCGGGCGCTTCGGTGTGAAACTCCGATTCAGTGTCTGCGCTGTAGTCGGGAGTGCCTCTGAGTAGCGATCTCGAGCTTGAGGGGCGCTGTATAAATAAATAAATAAGTTCGAAAATAGAGGGAAGATAACAACGGCATTAGGGATTAAAGTGTGTCTGGAGCCCTGAACGGTCATGAACGGCGTCCAGGCACTTATCAAATCAAATCTGAACTCCGACCTGCCACTTACTTCCCCAGCACACACACACACTGGAAAGCCAAGGAGCGTCCAGGCACTTCTTTTGTTGCACTTTAAGCGCTGAATACAACGTTATTCAATGATGTAGCGTATTAAATCGCTATTATCTATCAAACTAACTTGTCTGATATTATATGTTAATTCTAAGTAGGAGTTAAGCTAGATAATTTAGTCGGCGTATCTAGATTAATAATTTGGCGTCTAGTGGATTAGTAACTAGGAGACCACGAATCTTGCGTACATGAGTGAGGCAGTCATGGTAACGTCAAGTGGTTACTACGGACGCTTACGTAAGCGAAAACATTTGCATCGACGCGTAACCAATAAAAAGCATCGAAATGAGCGTAACGGACAGAATTGAATGGAAATAGCCACGTCATTGAAATTCAACATAAAACGGTGATTCCTTACATGAACATTGAGAAAGATGGTTGCTCAGTTGTGTCTGGCAATTCATTTGAAGTTTATTCAATGGTGAGGATGAGGATTATGCTCGTATCTGGTCGTAAAACAGTACGAGGCATTCGTGTGAGAGTAGAGGCGATTTAGAAATTCGAAGTTGCGAATTCTAACGTCCGTGAAGTCTACATTGTGATTGTGACGGTTGGTGAGACGATATTCGTGTGTTGAGAAACGATTTTGGGCTCGTTGTCTCTGGTTGACATTTCAAGGTCATTTTCAATTGGGAAGGAAATTCTCATTGGTTGGAGTGTGATAATTTGATGCTACGGAAGTATTGAATATTGTCTTGTCTGGTATTCGATCTGGATTCCACAGCTTGACAGTATCTCATTATCCTTCTTCAAATATAGCACGAGGTTGCTTATCTTCATTCAGTGAATCTACGGAGAATCAGCAGAACTATTTCTTCAAATATAGCACCGGGTTGCTAATCTTCATTCAGTGAATCTACAGAGAATCTGCAGAACTATTTCAAGGCCGTTTTACACTACAGAAACGATATGTCATATATCTCAACTGTGGAGTACAGATAAGCATTTAGTTAATTATAATTAGTGATACGCCAAATAAGTAAATAGGAATATTGCGTAATTGTATTGTGTATTTAATAGTTTCAATTATATCATACATTTATAAAGAATTGGTGTCTTTTTGAACAGATCATTTAAATGCAGTACATTTTCAATTACCCGCTAAAATAAGCATAAAAACGGAGACGTTACAAATGGGATGCTCGCGTCGGGATAAAATTGACAATATTATTGTTGATTAGATTGAACTTTACTGACATTTATATTGAAGAGACAAAGCTAATTAAAATGACGATCTATTTGGAAATTGTTAAGCACAGCGCAACGCCAGCGCAGCGCGTGTATAGATTTAAGCATTAGAGTCGGTGCGATAATCCTTATTGCGTAACATACACCAGAGATTGTATTACGTTAAGAGGGCGCACTAGTGTGACGCTTAATAATTTTAATAATTATTATAAGCGAGTGTGAAGTTGTATAGCGCATATTAGAGCGTTAAATTTATTACTACTTGACAAAAGTGAGTAAGTAAGAATGTCGATCACGGACTGGCAACAGTGGTTGGATATGGGACGTTCATTCTCATTGGAAGGTGAAGAGCTGAAGGCGTTTGTCAGAGACAGACAGAACGAATTCAGACAGCAGAGGGCGGATGAACGAGAAGAGAAAAAAGAAAGTGAGCTACGTGCAGCTGCAGAAGCAAAAGCAGTTAGAGAAAACGAAATGGAAATGGCGAGGATGGCTGACGTTAGGCTTGAAAGAGAAGCAACCGAGGCGAGACTTGCACGAGAAGCCGATGAAGTGAGACAGGCAAGGGACAGAGAATTAGAGAATAAGAGGCTTGAGGTTCAAGTGAGAATGAGAGAGATAGAATCGGGAGATAGACGAAACAGGGATGATGGAGATTCCTACATGACGATGGGTGACAACCACCAAGGAAACCAAAGTCATAAGGGAATGAAGAATATTAAATTCCCAATATTTAACGAGGCTAAAGATTGTCTTGATGCGTACCTACTCAGATTTGAGAGGACATGTACGACATACGAGATACCGAGAGATGTGTGGTCGCTGATGCTAGCGCGACATCTAGAGTCGAAAGCATTAGAAGTGTACCAGCGTTTGTCGGCTGAGGAAACACAAGACTACGATTGTTTAAAGAAGCATCTCTTGAAAAGATTCCAATTGACAGAAGGAGGGTATCGTAACAAGTTTAAGACTAGCAAGATGGAACAAGGAGAAACTCCTTCAAATTTCATTTACAGATTGCAACGATATTTGCAGCAATGGTTGCTACAAGCTGGATTTGAGCAGACCTACGAAGGAATCGAGGACCTACTGCTAAAGGATCAATTTTTCCTCACTTGTAGTAATGAGTTGAGGATGTTTATTAAAGAGAAAGGAAAAATGAGCTTAAAGGACACATTGACGTGTGCAGAATCCTACATCGAAGCTCATGGGTACAGATATGCCGAGAATTCTGTAAAACCTCAAGGGAGATTCAATAATGACAGAGGTAATGGAAAGCCATTTGAAGAGAAATCGAGAGAGAAATTCCAAGGTAACATGAACAGAGGAAGAGTCGAAACGCGACAGAACAAAGAGACAAATCACAGTGGAAATGTGAATAGAGGATATAGTAGAGATAGAGAGCAGGCAGCGGAACACAAGATAACTTGTTTTGCATGCGGTAAGGTAGGTCATAAAGCATTTGATTGTGTGCATAAAGCCAAAGGGTTTGTTAAACACACAGCTGCAGCAGTACAGATTTACGAGAATAGGGCGTACAGAGCTGTACAGGCGAATGAAAATACGAAATCGAATGAAATTGACAGAACAGTAGAACGCCAGGATAGGAAAGGTAAAGAAGAAGTACCGAAACACATGGCAGCAAGTACGGTAGTTACAGAACGGAAAGATGGTTGCATTGACATTGAAAGTATAGATGAATGTCAAGCGAAAGTCAATGGAGTAGAAGCCAATTGTCTTTACGATTCTGGAGCGAGTACATGCATTGTGAGGAGATCGCTAATCAAGGATAGTGATTTGACTGGGAAGGAAACGCACTGCATCCTAGTTGATGGGAGCTTAAGGTGTTTTCCTACAGCCCATGTAAACATTGAGAGTGAGTATTTTACTGGTGAAGTTGAGGCAATGGTTATGGACGAACCAGTAAAGCCGATAATTATTGGACGCGTGAGAGGGTTAAAATATACAGTAACGAATGAGAACACGGATGAAAATATAATTAATTGTGACAAAGGAGAGAAAGTGAATGAGACGATTATGAGTGAGAAACAAGAAAAGGTTGAGTATAAAGGAATACTCAAGAGAAATGTGAATGCTAATTCACGTTGGCAAGATGCCAAGAAGACAGTAAGATTTGAGAGTGATGAAATGAGCACGGAATATGATGACGTAATAGAGAAAGTTAGAAGTGATGACGTCATGAACAGTGACGCACATCAAACGACAGCAGCGATAGAAACAAGAGCTGAGTCGAAGAAAGTGGTGAAATATAAACCACTCAAGGTCACAGAAATGCCCGACCTGAATATAACCACAAAAGAAATAAAGGAATTACAGAAGACAGATGAAACATTGAAGAGTTACTGGGATAAAGCATCTGAGTGGAATGGCGATGAGAAGAGTACAGAAAAAGTGCTGTACGTAAAGAAAGATGGATTGTTGTACCGGAGATGGAAGGAAGTATTGAAAGATGAAGCGAAGTGGCAGTTGATGGTTCCGAAACAGTTGAGAAACAAAGTTCTAGCTGTAGCACATAACTCGCTACTGTCAGCTCATCTAGGCATGAAGAAGACTCACGATAAAATTGTGAATGAATTTTATTGGCCAGGGATAAATCAAGAAGTTCGGCGATATATATTAAGTTGTGATGTATGCCAGAAAGCAGTAGATAAGAAAGTGAATTACAAGGCACCGATGGGACATCTTCCAGTGCTGGATGTACCGTTCAAGCATGTCTGTGTGGACATCATAGGAGCCATAGAGCCAATGTCTATGAGAGGATATCGTTATGTATTAACGATTATCGACTTAAGCACCAGGTATCCTGAAGCGATACCGTTGAAAGGAATAAGTACCGAGGAAGTGGCGGAAGCCTTGTTTAACTTTTACTGTCGGATGGGCGTACCACAAAGAATTCATACAGATAGAGGAAGCCAATTTACGTCAGAACTAATGGCCGAAGTAAACAAAATGTTGTTGATCAAGCACACGATGACAAGTCCATACCACGCGATGGGAAACGGTTGTGTAGAACGTCTTAATGGAACGATTAAGACTACACTGAGAAAACTGATAGGTGAACAAGTAAAAGAGTGGGACAGGTACTTGGCACCACTACTTTTCGCATTACGAGATACTGTACACGAGAGCCACGGATACACGCCTTTCGAATTAATCTTCGGAAGATCATGTAGAGGTCCGGTACAGATATTGAAGGAACTGTGGACAAATGAAAAAGTGGAAGACGAGGTGAAGGATGTGTACACATATATGACGGATCTACGAGAACGTATAGAGGAAACGTGTAACATGGCGCAGAAAGCAATTCACAAAGCTAATGCGAAGAACAAGAAGTACTACGATAAAAAGGCACGATATAGAAAACTGGAGATAGGTGATAAAGTCCTATTGTTACTGCCGAGTTGTAATAATAAGATGCTTGTTAAATGGCAAGGACCATTTGTAGTCAGAGGGAAAATCGGCGATTACGATTATAAAGTTGAGGTTGATGGTGGAAAACTGAAAACATACCACATCAACATACTAAAGAGATATTACGAGAGGAGTGAAGAAGAATTGTCAGGTTCTGAGACAATAGCATATGTGTCAGCTATTGTACATGATGGTAGAGAAGGTGAAGACGAAGAGGAGGAGATATTAAACCTGTATGTCAGTAAGCAAACTGAGACTTACAAGGATGTTGATATTAATCCACAATTAGAAGATGAACAGAGAGGTGAATTGGAGAAATTACTGAGAGAATATCAAGACATATTTACAGATAAACCAGGAAGAACTGACATGGTGAAACACGAGATTCATCTTACGAGTGATGAACCTGTTAGGATGAAAGCTTATCCAACACCGTATCATCTACAGTCTGAAATTGATAAGGAAATTGAGATAATGTTAGAGAATGGGATAATAGAAAGATCAGAAGCAGCATACGCAGCACCGCTTGTTGTTGTTAAGAAGGCTGATGGAAGCAATAGACTTTGCTGCAACTATAAGCAATTGAACAAAGTGACAGTTTTTGATCCAGAGCCGATGATGTCAAACGAGGATATCTTCAATAAACTGAGTGGCAGCAAAATATATAGCAAGTTTGATTTTTGCAAAGGGTATTGGCAAATTCCAATGAGCGAAGAATCAAAAGATTATACGACTTTCATTTGTGCGAGTGGGTTGTATAAATTCAACGTTCTACCATTTGGATTGGTAAATAGTGCTTCAAGCTATAATAGACTGATAAGAAAGATTTTGCATGGAACCGAGAATCTGGAGAGTTATGTTGACGACATACTAGCTCATACAGAAGGATGGACTAAACATATGACGATTTTACGAGAATTTTTTCAAAGAGTGAGAGATGCTCACCTGACTTTGAAACCAAAGAAATGTTCATTAGGCTATGGACGCATAGATTTCTTGGGTCATACGTTAAACAACGACGACATTAGTCCTAAAGGAGAATCGATAGATAAGATTGTGGAGATGCCACAACCGAAAACGAAGAAACAAATAAGAAGCTTTTTGGGAGCAATAAACTATTACAGAAAATTTATTCCTCATTGTGCTGAACTGATGGCACCATTAAGTGATTTGACAAAGAAGTCAGCAGCTAATAATGTTGATTGGAACGAGGAATTGGAAGAGAGTTTTAGTAAGCTGAAAGCAGCACTTGCTAAGACACCAATACTAAAGTTACCAAACTTGGAGAAGGAATTCGTGATTCAAACGGATGCATCAGGAAGAGGAATAGGTTGCGTCCTGATACAGCAGTATGACGGGATAAACCACCCGATTGCATATGCGAGTAGGAAATTATTGGAAAGAGAGACGAGATATTCAGTTGAGGAGAGAGAATGTCTAGCGATAATGTGGGGAATTAGTCGGTTTGACAGGTACTTGTGTGGAAAGCAGTTTGTGATAGAGACGGACCACTGCGGACTACAGTACATGAAGGAAGGGAGAATGAGAAATGCGAGAGTCATGAGGTGGAGTCTAGCACTTCAAAATTATTGCTTTACGATACGATATATCAAGGGAAGCAATAATGTTATGTCTGATTATTTGAGTAGAGGAATTACATAGTACTTAAATATATCAGTAATGTATTATAATAATGTAGATAAGAAGTTCAGTAATGTTGTATTGTTGTGTAAGATAGAATAAGGAAGTTGATAGAAATTTAGTTGATAGATAATTAGGTGAGATTGTAAAGCCTGATTACAGACTTTTGAAGGAGGGGTATTTGTAGCGTATTAAATCGCTATTATCTATCAAACTAACTTGTCTGATATTATATGTTAATTCTAAGTAGGAGTTAAGCTAGATAATTTAGTCGGCGTATCTAGATTAATAATTTGGCGTCTAGTGGATTAGTAACTAGGAGACCACGAATCTTGCGTACATGAGTGAGGCAGTCATGGTAACGTCAAGTGGTTACTACGGACGCTTACGTAAGCGAAAACATTTGCATCGACGCGTAACCAATAAAAAGCATCGAAATGAGCGTAACGGACAGAATTGAATGGAAATAGCCACGTCATTGAAATTCAACATAAAACGGTGATTCCTTACATGAACATTGAGAAAGATGGTTGCTCAGTTGTGTCTGGCAATTCATTTGAAGTTTATTCAATGGTGAGGATGAGGATTATGCTCGTATCTGGTCGTAAAACAGTACGAGGCATTCGTGTGAGAGTAGAGGCGATTTAGAAATTCGAAGTTGCGAATTCTAACGTCCGTGAAGTCTACATTGTGATTGTGACGGTTGGTGAGACGATATTCGTGTGTTGAGAAACGATTTTGGGCTCGTTGTCTCTGGTTGACATTTCAAGGTCATTTTCAATTGGGAAGGAAATTCTCATTGGTTGGAGTGTGATAATTTGATGCTACGGAAGTATTGAATATTGTCTTGTCTGGTATTCGATCTGGATTCCACAGCTTGACAGTATCTCATTATCCTTCTTCAAATATAGCACGAGGTTGCTTATCTTCATTCAGTGAATCTACGGAGAATCAGCAGAACTATTTCTTCAAATATAGCACCGGGTTGCTAATCTTCATTCAGTGAATCTACAGAGAATCTGCAGAACTATTTCAAGGCCGTTTTACACTACAGAAACGATATGTCATATATCTCAACTGTGGAGTACAGATAAGCATTTAGTTAATTATAATTAGTGATACGCCAAATAAGTAAATAGGAATATTGCGTAATTGTATTGTGTATTTAATAGTTTCAATTATATCATACATTTATAAAGAATTGGTGTCTTTTTGAACAGATCATTTAAATGCAGTACATTTTCAATTACCCGCTAAAATAAGCATAAAAACGGAGACGTTACAAATGATTGTTGCAATAATTATATGTGTAGGAAATTTCGATCGCTTGTTAGGCAGCCAGCCATGCGACACACAAGCAGAACAACGTTATCATGTGCCATGGCCTGCTGCCTCGTTCTATATGCATTCGTAAACACATCAGCTGCAGCCCATGCCAATTCGGAAGACAGATCGGTACTCTACGAAGACGCAATCTTCTGGAAAGGAGACTTCGCAACAACTATCGAGGACGCTTTACCAAGGGAATTCATCGAATGCACGGATGCAAGATTACAGCACTCCGGTCTCTGCCTGGAATGGAACCCTACACCAGAGGTTCGCTTAGAAGTGCATCAAGTGCTTAACGAATCAACGGGTATAAACTGCACCGTTGTAAACTGGGAAGCAGAGGACTGCACTGTCGACGTTTTAGAAGACTGCTTCGACCTTACGGACGCTCACTGGTATGGGGGTACGGTGGTCCGGCAGATGCACTGGCCGATCGAAGGATTATCGCACAGCACGACGGCCTACGTGCCTGGAAACGTGGCCGGTGTGCCTCCTGGGTACGGCGGTGTCCTGGAAAGGTACTGGGTCAACTCCAACGGAATGGCCGTGCAGATCGACTGGGACGTACCGCTATGGGTGAGCATCAATCAAACGGGCGACCAGAAGCTCTGTCTGAGGGCACAGTACCGCGACTCGCCGTATTACAACTACGACGATTCACCGGTAAACCTAACGTACACGGTGTGTCAAGGGAACGACGTTCGACACATTCACGAATACATGGCAGCAACCTACCTGGCTAAACCGACCGATATACCCGATGAGAGGCTCTTCCGCTATCCCATCTGGTCAACGTGGGCTCAGTATCGTAAGAACATCACACAGGACGCCGTTCTCGATTTCGCCAACGCAATTCTCGAGCACGGCTTCACGAACGCCCAACTGGAGATCGACGACAAGTGGGAAGTCAACTACGGAGACTTCGACTTCGACCGTGAGAAATTCCCCGATCCAAGGGGCATGGTGGACACGCTGGCCGACATGGGGTTCCGAACGACCCTCTGGGTGCACACGTTCGTCAGTCTCAACTCGGAGGCTAGGAGCGAAGGCATGCGGCGACAGGCCTTCGTCACCGACCCAAGCGGTCTCCTGCCGGGTCTGACCGCCTGGTGGGACGAAGCGACCGCCATGGTCGTCGACTTCACAAACGACCGTGCGGCCGAGTGGCACATGGATCGACTGAGGGCCCTGCAGACCAACTACAACATCAGCACGTTCAAGTTCGACGCCGGAGAGACGAACTGGCTTCCGAACTGCTACATCCTGTCCCCGACGAACCACAGAAACCCAAGTCGATACGCGACGAAATACGTCGAGATGTCGTACGCCATGGACACGCTGACCAGACACCAGGAGGTCCGGGTGGGCGCGCAGACCCAACACGTCCCCATCTTCCTGCGCATGTTCGACAAGGACTCGCAATGGGGTTACGGCAACGGGATCGAGACGCTCATACCGCACGCTCTCAACGTCGGAATCATCGGATATCCGTTCGTCCTTCCGGACATGGTAGGTGGAAACGGGTACGTCGTCTTTCCAGGCAAGGAACTCTTCATCAGATGGGCGGAGGCAAACGCTCTCCTTCCGAGTATCCAGTACTCCATTGTTCCGTGGCAATTCGACGATGAAGTGATTGAGATAACCCGGAACATGACCGTGCTGCACGAGTCCTACGCACAGAAGATGATCGACCTTGCCAGAGAGTCGACCTTGACAGGCGCCCCAATCGTCCGTCCCTTGTGGTGGATCGCTCCAACCGATCCAGTCGCTCTCTCCATCGATTCAGAATTCCTCGTCGGTGATGACCTCCTCGTTGCACCGGTCGTCAAGGAGAGTGCAAGGTCACGGGACATCTACCTTCCAGCTGGAAGTTGGAGGGATGAACTGCGTCAGGACGTCAAAGCCGGTGGCCAGTGGTACCTCGACTACACGGTCGAACTCAACGAGTTGCCATATTTCACGAAAATCGCGTAAAATATCTAGAAGACTGGCAATGATCAGAAACGGAACTTTATTCACGATGTTATTTTAAGAACAGAAAATACATTTAAAACCAATCTAACAGAATCTTGTCATGGAATTATAAACACGTAGCATATCAAGTGATGCTGCTCAGTGATTCAGTGCACCTAGAACCGAACGCATTAGAAGAAAAGAAACACATTTAGAATCTAAATGAACTAGAACAAAAGAAACACATTTAGAATCCGAATGAACTAGAAAAATAGAAACACATTTAGAATCTAAATGAACTAGAACAAAAGAAACACATTTAGAATCCGAATGAACTAGAAAAATAGAAACACATTTAGAATCTAAATGAATTAGAATAGTGGTTCCCAACCCTTTTTGACTTTAGGGCCACTTTTTCTAAGTTGGAGGACACGAGGTAACTTTTTATTAGTTAAGAACATTAAGGGCGAAAAGGCTAAAATTTAATTATCTAGCAGCATATAAAATCGATATATTTTATTCAAAATAGAATGTTTTATGCTGTTTACAGACGTCAAAATAAAATAATTTGTAATGGAAAATAATTATCTGTTCTATCCTGTCCAAATTTTCAATTTTTTCATATATTTTTGTTAATTCTTTGAGATACGAGAGCCATTTTTAAGTCTGGTGGGCCACTTTTGGCCTGGAAACCACTGAATTAGAACAAAAGAAACATATTTAGAATCGAAATGTGTTAGAACAAAAGAAACACATTTAGAATCTAAATGAATTAGAACACAAAAGATATATTCAGAATCTACATGACTTAAGAGACACAGAAAAACATGGCCCACGTACTCATAAAAAATCGTCTAAACTCAATTAACGTCTTTGTACAATCAGGAAAAAAGTGAAATTATTCCTAAACACAAAGTAATAAATTAAATCGAACGAACAATGGTTCACAATTACATCATCTGCTTATCTTTTTAAACACAGCATAAAGCAATAATTTAAAACCATTTTTTTACCACTACCCGCAAAATTATGATCAATAAATTACAGCTGTGAAGACTCTGTAGTAAACCATAATATTTCACCTTCACCTTGGAATCATATAAAACACATGGCTGAATCATACACAACTTCGTAAAATTAAACAAAGATAATTAATTGTGCGTTCATTAAATGGAAACGCATTTTGGCAAAACACGGACGACCCCGGAGAACACACACGGCACAACTAATAAACCTAAACATAAAGATCGAGAGAAAACGTAAACGATCTACTGCACAGCGTTCAGGCTTACATCGAACATGTGCGAGACTATGCAACTAGTTTGAAACATGATCAAGAACCCCACTTAAGCCTACTGTAACAACAAACTTTGAATTTGCCATTCAAGTCCTTCTGTCTGCATTATTACATTTGCGCAAACTAAATTACAGCTGGTTTAAGTTATTATGACGATTGTCAAACCAGACTGTTCAATGTTCATTCACATAAAAGATCTGAATCTTATGCAAACAAGGATCTTCCACGTTAAAAGAGGAGTAAAAATATGAATTAATTTAAATCTATAGAAAGCTCCCAATGTGCTAAATAGCAGATCTGATTTCAAACGGAAAGTTTCCTAATAACAGTATGCTACATACCAGTAATTAATTAATTAATAAGATATGTTTGAACCTGGTCACAAATGCGAACATTGTTAATGAATAAACATTGCCATTGATGAAGAAAATAATCACGTCCCACAACTTTTGTACGATAGTCATCAGTGTCAATGCGTGGAATAGCTTTTAGTTTGATAGGTCAGCCAGTCACACATCATATGGAATTGGACAAGTACCATATTTCAAATTAATTCATGTCTTCAGGACTAAATCGCTAAATACAGAAATAGAAATACTGACGTCAATAAAACAAAGAACTAAAGGGAGATAAATTTCTAGTTAAGCTACCACACTCATCCCTTGTAGAGTCTGTGCAAAAGATAATTGAGGACTCAGCAAAAACCTATCAAGCAAGAAACACTAATCAAAGACCATAAAGGCTGTACTTCAGAAACTCACTAGTAACGCCAATATTATTATTATTATTAACATCATTATCATTATTATTTACCACCAATTATTATTACGATCATTATCATAACTGGCATTATTAACCATTTATTTTTTAATATTATCATCATTATCACTTTTATTCATCAGTATTATTTCAAACTTATCCATGTGTTCAGGACTTGGCAAAATCATTTTTAAATGTTAAGCAAGAAGAAATACAAAATTAAAGACAGAAAGGAGGAGATTTGATTAAGTATAATTTGCTAATCACATTAATTAAGCATGACTCGCTAATCACATTGATTAAAGCATGACTCGCTAATCACATTGATTTAGCATGACTCGCTAATCACATCGATTAAGCATGATCTGCTAATCACATTGATTAAGCATTACTCGCTAATCACATTGATTAAAGCATGACTCGCTAATCACATTGATTTAGCATGACTCGCTAATCACATCGATTAAGCATGATCTGCTAATCACATTGATTAAGCATTACTCGCTAATCACATTAATAAAGCATGATTTGCTAATCACATTGAATAATTACATTAATTAAGCATGATCCGTTAATCACATTGATTAAGCATGATCCGTTAATCACTCTTGCAGAATATAACTTCCAGAATGAGGCTGCCAGAGTCTGACCGATCAAACTCGAAAGATATTCCATCCACGGACACCGTTTTCATCCCGCCCTTTCCGCGCTGGCACGTGCCCTGGTCGTGTTCCCCGGTGAAATGGAACGTGACGATGAACGTGTACCAGAGTGACGGCAGCAGCTGGAGCGGATTCTTCAGGTAGACCTTTATCACGTCGTTCGTCGGGTCGTCCGTCACCGTTATCATGTTGTTGCTGAGGAACGTACGGTCCTGTTTAATGGTCAGCTGGATGTCGGTCAGCGGGTCGAACCCCATCGACCGACTAATCCCAAATCCCATCAGTACAATCTGCGTGTCGCACTGCAGTCTCATCATACTGCAGTCCCCCGAGTAGATATTGCTCTTGCCGAACGACCGGAACCGCTTCAACACCAGCGGATCCCGACGCTGCCGACGATTAATCGGAAACTTCAGCTCGGATAGTTTCGGTCGGCGCTCGTCGTCGCATGTTAGGTACTCGAAGACGGAGCACCGGTCCTCGGTGGTGAGGACGCCGGTGCAGGACACGCCGTTGGCGAACTCCTTCAGAGACATCGTCGGAAAGTGGAAGAGGTAGAGCGAGTCGCTGAGCACGGTCCGCTTGTTTTCCGGAGTGTCCGGAATGTTCTGGCGTTGGCACTCCTTCTCGCTCCACAGGAGACAGGCCTGGAAGAGTTCCAGCTCGCTGACAGAAATCCTCTCGAACATCAGAATCTCGCAGAGTGCACTGGCTGAAATAACATCAACATGCAGAATCAATCAGTTGATCGGAATTTATATAGCGCCCCTCTAAAAATCCCAGTTGTGCATACCGATAACACGAGTTTGTATGCACACTTGTTATAGCGCCCCTTCAAGCACTCTACTCAGAGGCGCTCCCGACTGCAGAGCGGACACTGCATCGGAGTTTCACGCCAAAGCGCTGAGCAATTGCGAGTGAAGGACTTGCCAAAAGGTCAATAAGTGATGATGCGAGGTGGATTCGTACCTCGAACCTTCCGGCTTCAAGGCAATGATGAAACCACTAGACACGCACCACAAGTATTAGAGTATTACTCGTATCGTAATAATCCCCATTTGAATGAAATAGTTTGAAAAACAGACAGATGGACCAAAAATTACACGTACACTGACTGCCAGATAAACCTTGTCCAGCACACAAGGCTGTGAATAAAAGAAAAATGAAATCCATTGCACTAAGTTTCAAAACGATTAAACTATTATCAAATATCGAAGCAATAGCAAAATAAATTCTAGAGTCATTTCATAAATCAACTGCATTGACAATAAAATAAGCAACACAATGAAAGCAGAAAAATTCTCTACGACTAGACCCGAATCAAAATATTAACATTACATGGCCTGGACACACGAGTCAATTGTAAGCAAGAACTCAACTGCCCATCATTCTGCCCTCAAATAAAATTCAAAAATATCATCCCATTAACATGTGATTTTTGGCAGTGGCATAGCCTGGAATTTATGATGGAGGGGGTGGGGGGTTTGAAGGTTTTATGTCCTGGCCGGATGCCCTTCCTGACACCAACCCAACAGTATTACAGTAAATAAAAAGGGAATAAAGTAACAAAGGGAATAATGTAAGAAAAACAATTGTTACTACAAGCAATTGTTTTGTTTTTTCTTATTTAAGTGGACAAATAACCTGTAAAAAACTTTTTCCCTAAGCCAATGGGGGGTTTAACCCCCCAAAAACCCCCTTGGCTACTCCACTGATTTTTGGGTAGGAACATTAACACTAGGAAAGGCAAAATCGTCAATACAATCTCACTACATATCCACTGTAAAATACTGGCTGAAATTACAAAATCGCCTTTTAAAAAATGACCAAATAATAATAGTAATGTTAATAATAATAAAATCTTACCGGTGAGATTCAGAAATGCAGCCGAGCTAAGCACCTCTTCAGTCCGAGTTTCGATGTACGATTTGCACTTTTCCATCAGCGATGGCTCTTCGTAAAGTTTGCTCTGCTCGTAGATCAGACAAACATTATCGACATCTAGGTTCTCCTCCAGGAAAAGCAAGCAGTGCTCCGTCAGAAGTGGAATGATGTATTTCTTACTAGCGTAAAGCGTCGGCAAGATGAGATCGAAAGTGAAGCTGCTGTCCTCGCAGTAAAGAAACCTAAATCGCAGAAAAAAGAGATGCAAGCAGTCCAAAGTTAAAACCAGACAACATCGTGACTTTCAAAACTTAAAAAATTTAACTTAATAGCCAAACAGGATCCAAAGCGCAAACTTAATCTAATCTAATCTATTACTAGCATTTGTAAAACGCTTCTCACAGCATATCCATTGAGAAATGCTCTCAGCATGAGAGGCCCATGAAAAGAGCGGCGAAGAGATGCAGGTTACAAGTATTCATACGTACAAACAATGATGCCGGGACCAGAAACAAGGGCTGAATATATCTAGCACGCCAACAGTTCATACCAACTACGTCTGCAGTGACTCTTGTCACTTTTTTAATTCCAATGCACTTAGACAGTGCAACTCTGTCCTCAACTGTACTGCCCGAATTGTTGCTAACCTGTCAAAAATCTAACATGTTTTAAGCTATATATATAGCCAGAGATGCAACTAAATCCTCCACATGGAGATGAGCTCTGTTAGTCGGCATCACATCTGACAACATCAGAAAGCTTCACAATACTGTCTCCACTCTCCAGTCAATGGACGTCGCATTTAGTTGCCCGTTGTTGACACCTGTTTCCTTGCAACGAGGTTGCAGTGTTCCTTTTTATGCATGAGGGACCATACCCAAGGAATAGTCTCCCATTAAAATTATAAAATATGTGATCACAGTCAACTCCAGAAACACTTTCAAGCCATCTCAAGATGCAACATCTCAGGATGTCAGATTTCCATGGCAACAGTTTAACGATGAGCGCCAGGTCGATCATACTAAAATGCGTGGAAAGCAAATACCATGAGTGCCTGCGCATAGGAGCAAGATGGTGCACAGCACTGCAGACAAACCCCCTCTCTGGAAAATTGACACTCATTTTTAAAATATGTTTTTTAAACAAATTACAGCACTAATCACAACGATGAACGAGACACAAAGTGAACCGGAGAAATTTACACATAGAAACTTCTATTAAAAATTCCACGCTCTAAATTTCCTGCTCTGCATTTTTCAAGCTATTGCCAAAAAATTAGGCCATGACTATCGTGTTTTGCCTGCATTTGCAATAGCATCTGCAGGCAACAGTGTCTGATTAATCCTTCTTGCTGCTAAAGGGTTAAGTGCCCTCGTGAGGTTCGCACGTCTAAAGGTACATGTTCACAAATAACAACTAGACACACAAAAACCTTCAACCAATGTTGCAGCAAACATCGTTATTTCTCAATACCAGCGCCAGTACAGACATCGTAAAGTATTAAAGCCAATCAATACTAGAAAAACTATCATGAAGCCACCTGAGCATAGCCATGAAGGCGTCGGGACTGATGTCTGGCACGACGATCGTTTCGTTGTTGTCCTTGGCAAGGTTTCCGTAGAGCATTGCAAAGAAGACCGGACTGCGAGACGACAGAATGTACTTGTGGGCCGAAATGGGACGAGCCGAATTGTCCACGCCAACCAGGAACGTAACGTCACATGCGATCTCATGATCGAGCATGTATCTACAAGAAACACATTCAAAAGACCTCATGATCAAGCATCTATCTACAAGAAACATCTAAGTTTTTATGATCGAGCATGCCATCAACAACAGATTGCACACTTGTTATTAGATCACTAATACTATTAATAATACTATTTTTTAAGTTGTTTCTCGCATCTGCTATAGCACCATTTCCAGTTATCTACTGAGAACAGAGGCGCTTGCGACCACAGTGTGGACTGTGGACACTGCATTGGAGTTTCACGCTGAAGCACACGAGCAATTGCGAGTGAAAGACTTGCTGAAGGTCCCCACGTGGCGACTCGAGGTGGATTCGAACCCGGAACCCTCTGGCTTCAATGCACCGAACACACCACTACACCAATGCGTCCCACAAATTATATCACTATTACCACAACTATAATTAAAAAAAGTAAAAGTAAAGTCCTATCCCGTTCCATGAGGAACATAGGGAGGCGCTCATCTCCTTTTCCATGGCCCTGAGCCAGCAATGGACGAATCCCAAGGTCCTGGACACGAGGCCAGTGTATCGCAGGACTTGCTGTTTACTTCCCAGTTTATGCCGGTACCAAATTATACTGCTTGGTGACAGAGGCACGTGTGCGTGAACGACTTGCCCAAGGTCGTTACCCGGAGTCGAACCCGCAACCTCCCGCTCCGTAAGCGGACGCGTTACCGGTCTGCCACCAGGTCGCACTCTACTATAATTATAACTACAAATTACATACATCCTAACTTGTCTCAAAATTTCAGCCATTCTCAAAAGCAATGACCATCCAAACTCTCCTTGGGCTTGCACAGCTATACACTATGAAAGCCATCTCAAACTAACTCATCATCAAGAACTTGATTAAACACATCCAGGTTACAGCAGGATATAAATTCAGTACGCAGAATGATAACTCATTATTCTCAAAGTCTCTTTATCAATGCAATACAGAATCACATTCCACTTTTCCAAAAGTCACATCATTTATTGCCACTCGCATTCCGATGATCCAGCGCCAAGCTACCTAACTGACTTGTACATCACATTCGCATTCATTTTGAAGTGAATTTCACAACATAGTGCAATGCAAGTATAGAGTACTAATAATAACAATAACTTCAGGGAATAGGCAATAATAACGGCGCCGTAACACGGACACGCCGTTACAAGGACGCCTCACATACTAGCTCTTGAAATCGAGCTTTCCATCCAAACTGTAAACAAACTAAACTGCCATTTACCACGAGACAAATTTAGGGCTTCCTAAAAGGCATTGAATTTCTCTGTGTTCAGATTTGGAATAAAAGTTGTCCACTGTGTATAACAATAGTAATGAACAAATATTGTACCTTTAATGGCAAATGTGCTCTAGCCTGAAAAGTAGGAGGTACAGCCACCCTGCTAAATACCTCTGCACTACCCTGCAGCATAATGGTCACAACTACATAGCCAACAAACATAGCCAATAAACAACTAAAGAAAGTAATGTAACAAACCTGTTGCATTCAGCCAACGTTTTGTTAACCTGCCATGTTAAATCGTCGTTGTTTCCCATAATGGTTGTTGCACTTAATCGTCAGCCTGTTGCACAATTAAAACAGGCATGAAGAAATGCATACACTATAATGGATAGCAAGCCATTGCATTGCAAACCAAACAAGTCTATATATGAATATATCATACAATCACTTTTGTTTTTACAACTAAATCATTTAGCGTGTACACATATTTTAAAGTTACACACAGCAGCATGAAAACTGGTTTAATACATAGGCCTATATCAGTATCCAGAATGGCAGATATCCAAGTTCTTCATAACGGGGAGAATACTCGCACATGCAAAAGCAGAACCGCCTTCTGCAATCATCAGAAATTTATATATCACACAGCAAAAGCGGTGTTAAATCCCACAAAGGCTAAACAATACGAAAACTGGATACGTGTGCCATTTAACTAATAACCCGAGTTCCCGTGTCCGTTGTGAAGAAAGAAGCTGGAAAAGTAAAGGTGTAGAGCTCTGTCTATTATGAGAGATGAGTGCAACTGGTAGGTCTCATTCGGATTCCGAAGGTGGCGGTCAAATCGATAAATGAAAACCTATAATTATACAAAGCGAAAACTATTATAAATTCAATAGCAATAATAGTTACCAAACAGAAAATAAATACCAGTAGAAACACCTTCAAGGGATATCGTTATTTCTGTTCGTAGTGAAGGCAAAACGAATGCACTACACCGACTCAGCGTTACAGCATTCCTACGTGACTGCGAGAACTAATATAATACCGATAAAATTAATTATTAATTATTCATCTATTTAACATTTAAATATCGATATTTCGTCTCCGAAGGATCGGCCAAGCAAGGTTATTGGTGATGTGTTCCTTTAGGCTTGTTCATTGTAAGCCCTGTGCGTAGGCTCACGTACTAACAATGATGCTTGCCTTTGCACGGTATATTTCTCGAGTGTGGAGTTGCTAAATTGAGTCTTCATTTCAAGTTCTTTAAGGTTACGTTTATATTTTTAATCAAAAGCGAATCTGAAAATTACAGACGGTTTTTGATTTTGTAATCCAAGAGCAATAGCTCGTAGGAATGCAGCATATGCAAAATGGCAACGACTAATATTTGCCGATTTAAACATAGACTGTTTGTGGTGTCATCACAGCAGTTGAGGACATAGATTAATATCTATGGTTGAAGACAATAATTATTGTAAATTTGTATAATACAATACAATTAGGTATTACGCGCTTTAACAAAACAAGTCTTGCACGAAAGCGCGCTTCGCTAGAATCGCTACATATCTAGTCATAATGTAATGAGAAAAAATGAGTTTTAATTTAGATTTAAACTCCGGTAAGGATGGCGGTCGTGTAGTGGCGCTGAAATGCAATAAGAATATGAGGAGTTCGGTTTCAGTCGTGAGTCGAAAGCACACTTTGAGTCGAAAGTAGACTGTAGGCTAGGCTATGGCTTGCACAGTGATGCATAAAAACTTAATTCGCTATGTTCAGTCCATCTTTCGAACTCCGCCACTGGTTGCACTCTGCTAGACAGTGCTAGACTGCTAGTGCCAGTCCCAAGCCTATATAAAGGAGGAGCTATATATAGGCGATACAATAAGCTATCATCTTTGATACGGAAGTGTCAACATCCTTTTGTTCTACCAGTTAAAGATGTTACAAACTTTATTCCAGAGCCCTGCGCCGGCCGCGCCGCGCCGCCGCCGCCAACACTTTGCCGGCGCCGCCGCCGCCGATTTTTTAAGTCGGCGCGCCGACGCCGCCGCCGCCGAAAATTTGTCGGCGCGCCGCCGATGCCACGTGGATTCGGTTATTTCTTTTCGTTGCATTTTCATCTGTTGCATAAAAAATTGCTGCGTCAATGAAAATAAAATCTTTCTCTTATATACTTTGATTTTTCCTGGCAACACCATTTTTGCATCAATGCTATGAAACCTATGATGCTACCTATTTGTTTGGACTTTTCGAACGGTGCGCTTAACGTTTAAAATTTTGAGGATTTTGTGATTTGATTTGAATTATGGCATCAACAAAGGTAAAAAGAACTCCATGTATGCCTAAGTGAATGCTATGCCGTGTGTGCGTTAATTCCTGATAGTCCGCTAGGATGGAACAGAACCGTCTGCCCTCTATTATTAGGATACACGTTACTATTATGTTGCAAAGAGGTGGCGCTCTGCAATTTTATGCAGGCGATTGGTCGTGTCTAAACTCCTACGCTGTGCGTGACCTATGTGAAATTGGTGATTAATTAAGCTTTCGAACATTAATAGGCTTGTCTATATGCACAGTGGAATAATGTTAGGCAATTGGACAATAGATCCTATTTTGTCAACAACTTACATAAATGGGATCAGATTAGGAAAATAAAAACATTTTCCGCACAAAACAAGTGTAACTTAGGGTGACTTGGCCTGCTTAGATGGAAAGACTTGTACATAGCAATTTTTGGATTTAAAGAAGATGCTAAGAGTTTCGCTTGGAAGTCGTTCGGATTATTAGCCGAAAATCAAAAGGGTGGTGAATTCTGATCAAGTTTACTACTCAGTGTGCGTTGACAATGGAAAATAAAAAAAAACTGCACGAAGCCTCTTCTGTTGATAAGATTGCATGATAACTCCCACTTTGTGGCAGATAAATATTTCTACGCAACACAGTACGTATATATGTATGCGTGTATGTATGTATGTATGTATGAATGTATGTATGTATGTATGTATGTATGTATGTATGTATATGTATGTATGTATGTATGCATCTGTGTATGTATGTATGTATGTATGTATGTATGTATGTATGAATGTATGTATGTATGTATGTATGTATGTATGTATGTATATGTATGTATGTATGTATGCATCTGTGTATGTATGTATGTATGTATGTATGTATGTATGTATGTATGTATGTATGTATGTATGTATGTATGTATGCATGCATGCATGCATATAATCTATGTATGTATTTATGCATGTCTGTGTGTATGTATGTATGCATGTTTGCATGCATGCAGATATACAATTTCAGCAGGTCGCGTCAAGAAAAATGGGCCTCTATAATTTCTGACGGGTCATAAGGCAGGTCAAGAGTAAAATTGGCAGGTAGCGCAAACAGTCCTTTAAGTGTTATTAGTAGGCTACGTAAGCTGGCGGTCTGAATTTGAAAACGTTGTCATGTGTTTTTCTTAATCAAGCCTTTGCAGAGTTTTGTAATTGAACGTTAATTCAGGGAATAGGCCTAATTGTTTCTAATCAATGCTGACTAAAGACAAGATAATTGCCAAAATAATGGCTGAACGCGCTTATCTTGATAATATAGGGTTCTTGTGTAACAACATTCAAAATAATTATGCGACGCTAGAGCAGTAATTCCACGACGCCGCGCTGCGCCGCCGACGCCGACATTTTGAGGGCACCGCCGCCGCCGATTTTTGTATGTCGGCGCGCCGCCGCCGCCGCCGACCAAAAATGACCGGCGCGCCGCCGCCGACACTCTCATGTCGGCGCAGGGCTCTGCTTTATTCCGAGGGTTCTCTTTGACACCCATTAATGACATTGTTATCTTCACATTATTTTGCTGTTTACTTTTAAAGTGTATTGACATGTAACTGGGTGCGGTGTGTCACCCTGATTTGTCTAATTAAACGAAGAATAATTAACAACAACGAAAAGGTCCATCTTTCTGGAATAAATTAGGGCCTAGGCCTACACCTTGTAATAAAAGTCTCCGTAATGAGCTTCTTTGTCTTTCTGTGCCCATTTCCGCCAGTTTTTGAAAACCATAGACCTATTATTCGTTTTCATTGTGATTTGTGGTGTCAGGTCGAAATTCAAGCGCCTCTAAGGATTTTCTCTTAAATGGCGCTATACAAAATCAATTGCAATGCGTGGCCATAATTATAACCTATACTGATGACGTAAATTTGCTGAAAACGTCATCTTTGAATTTTGATCCTGTGACGTAATCTTACACCCATTGTTCGTTGCTAGGAAACGACCTTCAGTGAGATTTTTGAGAAAACGAGTTGAAAGACTTCCGACTAAAATGGACATTTCGAAAAGAAAATTAATTGTTTCTCGTTCAGAAGAAGTACAAATATTAAATGCGATCAGAAGAATTGTAGGCTACCATATGAAGACACACATTGCCCAGAAAGAAATGCCATTTCGAACAGCATCATCATAAAAATTTCGATCATAAAGAGAAATGTGACCGTTCCTGTTGAAGACTGAAGTCGACACGTAGTTTGAGTCGATCTTCAAGAGTTAAGTGTATACGTTCTTTTGTAAAATTTATATTTATTTTTCTGGGCCTAACTAAAAAAGCTAGCGATGGTGATTGGATTCAACTTAATTGCACCGTAGAAATTCTGAGCTATGACTGAGATTCAGTGGCGGCGCCAGAGGGTTAAGCCCCTCGATCCCCACCCCAAAAAAGTCGTCAGGATTTTTGCGCAGGGAAAATGAAATATTTTCATGAGATTCATACTACGCCCTCTCAAAAGTCATCAGGATTTTGGGGGAACAGGCCGGGAAAATGAAATATTTCATATCTTGAAATATTAATGTAAGTCCTATATGTTCATAAGATATTTATAGGCCTATCCGTTCAAATAATAATGCGAATCCAAGAATTTTTGCCAGTTTATTTTTCAAATCAAAACTCCACTTTTACTATTTTAATAGTGAATAAAATGCAGTGAAGAGAGTAGCCTAACTTAATCAATTTTCTTGTTTGGGTCGTCACGACTTTGGAAATGTTACCAGCATGTCGACTCATTAAAATGCGGATAGGGGGCCTACTTGAGAACCGCTGTTCTAGAACATTTAATTGTTAATCTGTTTGTTGCTTTCCGTTGTCGGTGGAGCGTTTGCTGAAACATTTCCTATCCATGTCGTCCGTCTTCCAAGGAACCGTCAGACGAATTGTCATCAATCGGAAGGTGGCGCTTCTTGCGACTGGAACGACATCTGTCGCATATGGTGCAACTATTCGAAAGTGTTGCTGTTTAACTATTGCCGCCCTCCTCCTTTCTCCAGGCTTGGGACTGGCACTGCCAATGCACGAGCAGTGGCGGAGTTCCAGCTGCTGTATGGGTAGTTGCGACACCAGCGCAAGAATATCTAGAAGGTTCTTATGGAAATATTCCTAAAGCGGAAATACAGTGATCCTTTAACAAAAGGTGTTAGTTAAGTTGTTTAAGTCATTCGGAAATGTGTTGTTGCATTTTTTGATACCATATCATGTGCATGGCTATGCTAAACCTATCTGGTGTGTTGTGTAGTTGGGGTGATGGTAGTGGGAGCCGCAAAGATCCTTCATCATGAAGATTCGACATCCGTCGACAGAAGGCGCTTCTTATGAATGGAATGACGAGCGACACCTGTCAACAGCTGTAAGTTATTGAAGAAAGCAAGTTTAAGAATATCTAATATATGTCTTGGAGATATCTCTCTAGACTCAGGCACTGCATTACTTTGACAGTCCCTGTCCTCAGCTGCCCTGGATGAAGAGCGGCTGAAGCTAGTAATTTAGATCGGGCTTCATACTTATTATTGAGGAGGGATTCCATTGAATAAATTTTATAGGCAGATATTCCGAAGCGATTAGAAATTGGAGATGGCGGCCTTAAGTTGAACAGAAAGTTGCCTCAATTAGTTGAATAACAGCAAAGGGTGACTTAAGATAAAAGGAGTGAGAGATGCAAGGAGTTGAATTATATGAAAGGGTGATTTTACAACTAAACGGAGAGAGTCTCAAGAAGTTTAATTATGAAAAGTGTGGACTTTAGTCAAGTGGAAAGATCGAGTTCCAAGGGGTTGAGTAGGCTAATAGGAAAGGAAATGGCCTTAATTTGAACTTTTGAACGGAGGGAGGTCCAAGGCGTTGAGTTGCTGGAAAGGGTGGAACACAGGTCCAAAGAAGTCAAAGTGTAGGAAACGGTGACCCCAATGTCCTTCTATTGATTTAATATCTTTCTCTTCTGTGTTAGGCCTATGTATATGTTGCTCTCTCTCTCTCTCTCTCTCTCTCTCTCTCTCTCTCTCTCTCTCTCTCTCTCTCTCTCTCTCTCTCTCTCTCTCTCTCTCTCTCTCTCTCTCTCTCTCTCTCACTCTCTGTCTCTGTCACTGTGTCTCTTTTTCTGTATTTCTCTCTCTCTCTCTCTCTCTCTCTCTCTCTCTCTCTCTCTCTCTCTCTCTCTCTCTCTCTCTCTCTCTCTCTCTCTCAATGATCTTTTAAAGCTTTTTAGTCATTATTCGGCTGTTGAGAGTTTTCATCATTTCAATGTGAAAATGGATTACCAATGCTAGTCACTAAATAGGATACTCGGAAGTATGCAATAATAATTCAGCGATTTTTACTTAGACATTCCATTCCCTACTATATTCTATCAAGCCTACCTAAATAACTAGCTTCAGGCGCTACTTAAATGTATTATAGAACCTGAAGTTGAAGGTGTTGATAAATTGCAGAACCCATGGCAGAGACTATTCCGGCAGTTTTGGCACGGTTCGTCCTGCAGTGGCGTCCAGCGACTTGTCCGGCAGTTTTGGCACCGTCCGTCCTGGCGGCTAGAGAAGTCCGGCAGTTTTGGCACCGTCCGTCCTGGCCACCGGTCAGCTCTGTCGGCTCTGGTATCTGACATGGCGCGCTGGCTGTTGACTGGTACCTGGTTCCGGCAGCGATCGAAGGATGACTGCAATTCTGGAGGGGAGCGACAAAGACGATCCAGTTGACCGACCCTCGTGGAAGCACCTAGGTTTGTTTGAGTTTCTCTTAATGTCAGACATATCTGATGTATATGTATGCCTATTGGCTGCATGCAGTTTGCTAAAAATCACCATGCATGGCGTGTGGAGATGCTAAGCATTGGAGTGCAGCTCATGATATCGATCAGACGAACGCTTCTGCTTTTGCATTTTCTCCTTCTCTTCTATTGGTTCTGTTTGCCTAACTGTTTTCTTTATTTATCCTTCTATCGATCACTGCTTGAATTTTAGTCTGATCAATCTCTTCCAACTTGCTTTTCCACGGTCGCCTGACTTCTTGTTTTCTTCGGTCTGTTCAGGTTTTCTTGACTTCTGCATTTGGATTAGGAGTTTAGTCTGTGATACGACGTGAAGTCTTTGTAAAATTGAATGATGATATCGGCGCTATATAGTTATAATTCAGGTTTGATTACTTAAACTCATGGGCGGAGACCTAGGGGGGGACAGGGGGGACGGTCCCCCCAATGAAAGTGTTGGGGGGACGGCCCATGCATTTGTCCTCCCCAATGTTTGAGCGTCAAGACTTTTTTTGGCAGCGAAAGTAGAAAATTTCGTCGAGATTTTGGCCGGATGACTAAAAAAAAAAGGTCATCAACTTTTTTGGCGGCGAAAATAACTTTTTTTTCGAGATTTCGCCGGTCGTCAGAAATTTTTCTGAAAATCTCGCGTCTTTCCGTCCCCCCCCCCAATTCTCGGCCCAGGTCTCCGCCTATGCTTAAACTACTTAGTATTTTTGTTAAACGATCACTGTATTTCCGCTTTAAGTAGGGTCTATATTCTTGGTGTTGCCCACAAGGCCGTATAGGGGATGTTTTTGGTGTTTGAAACCCCCAGAAATGAAATAATGTGCGTTTGCGTGTGTGTGTGCGTTATACTTTGTAGGCAGTTTTGAAGTACAGTAGCGTACAAGTCGGCCTATATATGTGTTTAGGCTGTATACCAATACATGTTTATTTTCTATAATTCAAGTCAATTTAATATATTGAATCGTACTTCTCTTTTTGATTATTAATCGGCAAGCGAGACATCAGGGTAACCAGGAAACCTATTGACTATGTAGGGCTAATAATACTGTGCATGATGTGGAAAATTATTGTGGTTTGCCTTCTGCGTTCATGATTCTTCATACGGTTTTAAATTTTCGTATCTATACAGTGTTAACTACCGTGCACTTGCCCTGCAAAAAACTAACTATAATTATAGCGACAGTCAGTAAATTTCGGTTGTTTTGTTGTTTTGTCTTGAACTATCAAAGTGCATTGAACAATGGATTATTGATTATAATTGACAGCGTTTAATATTGACATTAATAATTATAATGCGAGACTTCAGGAAAACTTACCAGTAGGCCTATAGGCCGTCTCCCCAACCTTATTCAGCAATTATCGGCTTTCGCATTAATCCAACCTGTAGTTTAAAATATCATCTAATTGTTTTCGTCATTTAGTCTCGTTGATGTAGGCTATATGGGCCCCAAGCCCCCAGGCCCCAAGCTTATAATGTCCAGGAGCCCCTGCATACGAGTTGTTACGCCACTGAGTGAAGTTAACGATAACTGTATAAATAACACCTATTGTTAACGAAAAGCTGAGGTTCCTTTCTCTGCTGTTCAGATATACAGTGCAAATTTTACTTGCAGGGACTACGGCACTTGCGCTGTAATTTTTAAATATATAACATAACATTTTATTCGGTATACCAACATCGTATAGTCTACAGGTCGTAGGCTAATTACATCGTGATTTACAAGTTGTATCGGTTTACTCAGGAGCAAAGGCGCAAGTTGCGCTTACAGTGTGGAAAAAGAAGTGCCTGGACGCCCCTTATTTTTCCAAAAGAAGTGCATGGACGCCCCTTACCTTTCCAGGCTGTGCTGACCAATAAGTGGCAGGACGGCATTCAGATCTTAAAATAAGTGCCTGGACGCCGTCCATGACCGTCCAGGCACACTTTAAGCCCTGGCCGCGCAACCACCCTATGGGACCCACGGGACGCGTCCCCCCAACTTTTGAGTGGTCCCATTGACTTTATCATTATGGTACCCCCAACTTTTAGGACGTGATTCATTTGGTCCCCCCCCCCGACTTTTAGGACGTGATTGCACCTATGCTCAGGAGACCAAAAAGGGGCCGAAAGTCCCGCTAGCCAGGGTCACCTGAGAGTATTAGGTTAGAAGATGTATCACGAGTTCACGACCAACTATAAGGAAGCAATTGAACAGTAAAATTCTTAACTATCGCAATTATTTAGTTATTATAAACTGAAAGAAGTAGGCCCTATAGTAAACAGGGTATAGGCCTATAGGCTACACTTAAAGACATGCAAACAAACGGGTAGGCTACACCATAGGCGGAGACCTGGGCCGAGAATTGGGGGGACGGAAAGACGCGAGATTTTCAGAAAAATTTCTGACGACTGGCGAAATCTCGGAAAAAAAGTTACTTTCGCCGCCAAAAAAGTTGATTTTTTTTTTTAGTCATCCGGCCAAAATCTCGAAGAAATTTTCTCTTTTCGCCGCCCCAAAAAGTCTTGACGCTCAAACATTAGGGGGGACAAATGCATGGGCCGTCCCCCCAACACTTTCATTGGGGGGACCGTCCCCCCTGTCCCACCTAGGTCTCCGCCCATGGGCTACACAGTACACACTCTCGGATCTATAGGCGTTGAATCGCTAATATTGCGGTCTATACATGTATATCAAATTTTTTATTAATCTTTTTGACAAGATCCTTTTTTAAATAGTCCTAAGATGCGGAGCATTTTTAATCTCCGTCTCGACTTCAGTTTGCTCTTTTCAAAACTAATTACTTATCCTCTATAGCCTCCCTCTCCGACTTACGAAATGATCTTCTAGAAATTAAAGATAAAAAGTTGCTTTTTATTTTCCAGATTCGTCCAAGTCGGACTTTAGGTCTAATTAAGGTGATTTTTAGAGGCATTCTTGAAACGTTCAATATAAATTATTTGAAGAACCAGTCCCTTTAGGTGTGCCCTTTGTGCCCTATGTTCCCTATGTTTTTTTCTTATAAATTTGCTGTTATTTGTTCTGTTATGACAATTGTCTATTGATGTACTGCTTTACTTGAAAAAATGTTCTTTGGGTTCAATAAATGAAATGAATGAAGATAAAAGGGACAAATTTGGTGCGAGAAATAATGTGCTGCGCAGCAATTCATATAGGACCTATTTGTCAGGCTCACTTCTATAGTAAAATTGTCTAGGTCTGGAATTATTCCTTTTTGCCGCAAACGTTAAATATTGAGTAGCATTGACAATTCATTCTCACTAACAACGTTTAAAGGCTGGTATTTCTAATTCAGAAACGTTCCGAAATTTTAAGTTAAAGCGTTAATTTAAAAAACCTAATGTTTACCAGTAGGCCTAATTGCTACTGTTTATAATAATCGTTATCCTACCTTTAAATTTCATATTTCCATTTTTTCACTAATTAATTAATTAATTAATTAATTTATTTATTTATTCAGACATTCAATTCTATTGCGTCCCCCTCGATATAGGGGACTAATCAGAAGCGCTCCCGACACCAGTACGCAAAACATACATAGGCTACTCTCAAGAAGCATGTGTATCTCCACTGGTTCACTATACGGAAAATGCTTGATTCTGTATAACTGCAGTTCGTGCAAATGTCATTCTTGTCATTACAGTTGGCACCTGAATGGATCCGCTGCACCAAGTATACAGTATACACACCTTTGTTTTTTCTTGAAAAAATTTGTAAGCATAGCTATTCGGGATGAGAGAACATTACAAAATTGTTTTGCACATTCTGGATTACTGATTGCATGATGGCAAACCTTTAATCTGAAGATATAATAGCCTACCTGAAAGATGTTAGATTGGATTAGTTCAGGTTGAGGCATTCCTCTGGTAACTGATAAGCCGCATGTAGGGGTCTACTGCAGGGTAAAATTAACGGATGCTGTGTAATGGTCATGGGCGGAGTTTGGTTTCCGTTTTGGATTTGAGGGGGGGGGGGCAATATTTTCTTGTATCGGCCCCAAAAAAGTTGATGACCTTTTTTAGTTGGCAAGTTCAAATCTCATGAAAATTACTATACATTTCCCGGCCGAAAAGATGAAAGTTGATGACCTTTTTTAGTCATTTGGTTGAAACTTCTTTGGGTGGCTAAGCCCAAAAAACATACCATTTACACGGTGAAAACCATGAATCTGGAACTTCTTGGAGGGCTTAGCCCCCAAGCATAGGCGTACGGGAGATTTCAGCAGTGGAGGGGCAAAGATTTAACTTCAGCCCGAAAAAAATCCTGAAATCTCCCGGGAAAAAGTTGATGACCTCTTTCTATTTTTTTAGTCATTTCCCGGTCTGCTTGCCCGAAAATACACTTGCCCAAAAAGTTGATATGACTTTTTTTTAGTCATTTCCCGGTCTGCTTGCCCGAAAAACACACTTGCCCGAAAAGTTGATGACTTTTTTTAATCATTTCCCGGGTCTGCTTGCCCGAAAACCAGTTTTGCCCGAAATTTGGGGCATTTGCCCCCCTGGACCTCCGCCTCGTACGCCTATGCCCCCGAGCCCCTGATAAACTCCGCCCATGGTTATGGTCATCTTTCATTCTTTGCGGATTTCGCTAGGCCTAATCCATACGCGCATGTCTATCATATTCACGATTTTTTCTTACTGGCATCGAGTTTGGCATTGTGCAACTAGAGGTGCATTTCTAAGAAAAATAACACATTTGACATAAACGACGACCGTTCGCATTGCGTGTGACTGCTGACTATAGTCGCATTAAAAATTAAATCATTAGGGGCCTATATGTACAGAATGATTATCAGTTAGCAAACACAACTCAGATGACTATAGAAGTGTCGTCATTGACTTCCTTGCGAACTGAAAGACAGCAGGGCGGATCCAGGGGGCAATCCGGCCATGCCCCATTTAGAAATTTCTTTTTTACCAGCTATTCTGGCTTGGAAAGTTGACGTGCCACCCCCTATGAGTAATCCAGTAGGACCCTCCCCACGCCCACGAGACACGTATACGTACGACTAAAATAGGTCAACTTTTTTGGCGGATAAAATGGCATCTTTTTCTTGGAAATTCGAGACAAATGACTAAAAAGGATTTTAAAAAGGTCATCAGATTTTTCGGCGACCGAGACTAAAAATTTCCTCTGTCCGAAGACCGAAAATTTTGCCCCCCCCTTCGAAAATTTCTGTATCCGCACTTGAAAGACAGTTGCAAAAAACGTTTTCGCTCATGCTGGTTTGTTTTAAAATGTTTAATAAATAATTCTTTGGATAAAAAAGTTGTTCCTGGAGTTTGTTTTTGTACGCGACTTTGATGAGTGAAGGCATTGTGATGTCTTCTGTGCAGACTATAGGCCTATTATAGGCCTATATGTTGTAGGCTAATTTCTGTTCTTGTGGAGCACGCGTCAACTTCGTGTATAGAACACATCTCTGTATAGACTAGTGGAGTGTATCATTGTGCACGTTCATGTATGCTGGTTCAAGACTTCGTTCAGGCGGTTTATGTAGAGAGACTTCATTGTATTGCATTCTGTATGCTAAGCACATTAGTAAGCAGGTGCTAGCCCGATCTTGGGTTACAGACTTGGCACGATACGAAACAAAACACGGCTGGGGCGATAGCCTTGTTCGCTATCATCAATTGACGTATTATGTTTAAATGCAGGCAGTGGCGTAGCCAGGAATTTTTGATGGGGGGGTTTATGGCCGAAAACCCTGTTTTTTGCTATTTTTTCTTACTTAAATGGCAAAATAACCCTAAAAAACCTTTTCCCGGAGCCAATGGGGGGGGGGGGGTTTAACCCCCGAAACCCCCCTGCCTACGCCACTGAATGCAGACAATTATTAAACTGCATCAGTAGGCCTAACGATCGTTAGGAATGCCTCATTGAAATTAATATTTTTTATTTATATTTTGGTTCCGTCTCTCATTCACTGTAAATTCGATTTACTGCATGCATGCCTGCCAGACTCGCGCCTGTAACTTGCCGTAGCCTACAGGCGACTCTGGCTTGTGTACAAATTGCCCTACAGATGACTTCGGAGCTTCCTATAAATTGCCTTCCAATTGACTTCAGATTGCCAACAAATTGCTTCCAGTTGACTATAAATTGCCTTCTAAATGACTTGAGAATTCTACAAATAGCCTTTCACTTGAATTCAGATTGCCTATAAATTGCGTTTCGTTTAATTATCGTTAAACCATCAGTAGACCTAAATGCGACTGTGCAACGGATTTTCAATAGGATATAATATGGTGCGTGTTAACAGAAAATAAAATGTTACGATGGAATATAATTCTGTAGCATAGACCTAATCCCAATAATTCCGTAATTGGTATTGCATTCTTCACGTATATAGGCTAAAAGCCTGCGCTAACTATAGTTTCACGCTGATCATTGTTAAGAGATTTGACCTAGACTACCGCTAAGAATTGCTTCGGACATTCGTTCAATGTTAGAAGAGTTAGACTTAGACGCATCACACCAACAATACAATGAGTTGTGAGCAATGCACGAGAATAACAGTAGCCGTAGGCCTAACTGTGCTATAGTTTCCTAATAGATCTACTACTGGTGTAGCCTATATATGAACTTATTGATGCGGATTGGGCCTACCCTTCGATTTGTATATATACACTGAGATGAGCTCGTGCCTGATTTTCTGGAATTCTCTTGATGCGGCTTAAGCTTACAATTCATCCATTCACCTGACTAGCATTAATATAAGTAATTTTTTATTGTTAGCTGGAGTTAGGAAAGTACCAAGACTAGGGAAAGTCACAACTAGTGATTGTTAAAAAGTAGGCCTATACTGGCTTCCTTATATCAACAAACAAAATTAGTATCATAGCCGATTTAACTTTACAAAACTAGACTGAGGGTATGGGGCAAATGGCGTAGACAGGGGATTTCGGGGGTTAAAACCCTCCCCCATTGGCCTATGGGAAAAGTTTTTGTAAAGGTTATTTATCCACTTAAATAAGAAAAACAAAACAATTGCTTGTAGTACCAATTGTTTTTCTTACTTTATTCTCTTTGTTACTTTATTCCCTTTTTATTTACTGTAATGCTGATGGGTTGGTGTCACAAAGGGCATCCGGCCAGGCAAAAAAACAAACCCCCATTATAAATTCCTGGCTACGCCACTGCATAGGGCAACCCAACGGGGTTGCTTCTAAAACAAATGAGACTGCTAGCGGAATGGGACCCGTTTCCGTGCACAATAAAATGCGAAAATCCCGTTCACAAAAGCCTTTTCAACGAAAAAATCTAACTAGCTATTACAGCGAGAAACCAGACGTGATCAGAAAGCATTTCCAAAGTACGAGTTCTTCGGCAGAATCTGCGACTGTACGCGATGCACGACCACGTCCGGTCCGATCGACGTGGGGCAGGACGCCAGACGCTGGACGAGTCCATTGTCGGCGATGCGGTGGCCGCAGGTATCCGCATGACGCACGACAGTCGTCGTGCCTCCCGATCCGTCCTCCATCGACTCGTAGTCGTTTTCTGCGTCCATTCTGTAGAAGAGGGAGACGGGGCCGGCGTGAACCCCCCGTGACATTCCGCCGACTAGCCCTGGGCAGACGACGGGGGTGGGGCTGTCGTACTGCAGGGGGTCCTTCAGTCGTTCGGGGGTGTCTTCGGGAGAGGGGCAGTGTGTTGCGGCGCTGAAAGGAGCCTTGTGACCAGGATTTTGGCGACGACGACGACACCTGCCGACAGAAAATATGTTGACGAACTTCAATCGATTGGCAATTATGAGCGTGCATGCATAATGCAACCACGGCATCATAGGCGTTTTTTGTGATTTAGAAAAGGCGCTGCGCATATGGCTACATACTCAAATGCATACGCACGCATAGACAGACAGACAGACAGACAGACAGACAGACAGGCAGGCAGGCAGGCAGACAGACAGACAGACTAATCCAAAAATTCGCAAAGTTTTTTACCATGATAAAAAAATAAATGTGACGCTTATTTAGCTGAAAAAGCATCGCATGTCACTTCCTGGATACGCCGGAAAGTGACTTTTGCTCTAGTACAATGAACAATAATTGAACACTGATGTACCTCTAATTCATGCGCCTCTATTATATAGTCTATCCTTCACTCGGTGTTCAAATCGCTGCAAAATCTACGAGCATTTCTTGATCTTGACTTGTGCTTTTCAAAGTTGGATATATAGAATTAGACTTATTAGGTCTAATGTCGCTCAATTTTAGTCGTCGTTCCAGGCAACCTCATTTGCCTTGTCTCTTCATATGAGAACATTCACCCAGTCCTCTCCTTCGCCCGCTCAGCTTCCCAATGGCATTGTACACCGTCATATCTGATCAGGAGATGATAGCATTCGAATTCCGAACCATTCTGCGTTTGTTACAACAATTTCTCTATTACGCCAGCATCTGCGATGCGTAAATACACCGCACGAATTCCGTTTGATGTCGATATTCTTCCTCCTCGCCCTCAACCCCTTGTGGTGCTTTGACGATAATTAGGAATGCAGCTGGACCTCGCAACGTATTCGCAAACAGTGCGCGTGTTATACACGGCACATAATAGTCTGCGTGTAATACACGGCACATAACATTCTGCGTGTTATACACCACAATATAGTCCGCGTGTTATACACGGCACATATAGTCCACGTGTTATACACGGCACATTTAGTGCCTGTGTTATACACCGCACATTTAATGCGCGTGTTATACACGGAGCATATAGTCCGCGTGTTATACACCGCACATTTAGTGCGCGTGTTATACACGGAGCATATAGTCCGCCTGTTATACACCGCACATATAATCTGCGTGTTGTACAATGTACCTACCTTGCAAAGCAGCACAGTCCCACGAGGAAGATGAGAATTCCTATGAATGCAGCGATCGCTGTCATGGTAACCAAAGACGTCGCTACAAATAGATCATCGCCGCCGCTCATTAAAGCACGCACACGCAGGCGCTCGCGACGTCAGACGGGCGCTACATCAATCACCTGCCCATCAGTCGCTTCTCGTCTTATTACTTCTAGACGACTTGCTACGATCAGATGTACAATTAAAGTATAGCACACAGAATATATTTGTATGTATACATCGGAATATATGTACATGTAATTATACATATATAACACACACACACACACACACACATATATATATATATATATATATATATATGTTAAATGTGTGTATAACTGCAGGGTATAAAATTATGTGTGTATATGTAATTTGGAATAATGAATCTCTAAACGAAATGCATAATTTATACGTGGAAAGTGCATGACGTATAATTAATTATAAAAGATAAATATATGTATATAATATTATTATTTAAGCATGTGTAATATATATGCATAAACCTTGTTACGTGTATAACTGTTATAACCTGCAGAAGGACTCTGTGGCATAACCGTGCTCTGCAATCTGCATGCTTAGGATTGCAAACTGATTCATTTTACAGTGCACTTGCATAATAAAAAATGATAGGCCTGATAATTATATCACTGGAGACAATATATCAATGATAATGAAACTGATAATGAGGATGATGGTGATCGTCATGATGATGACGATGATGATGTTGATGACGACGACGATGACGATTATGATTATGATGATGATCATGATGACGACGGCGACGACGATGATAATGGTGATGAAGATGATGGTGAAGATAATAATAATAATACAAATAATAATTATAATAAAAATGATGATGATGATGATGATGATGATGATGATGATGATGATGATGATGATGATGATAATAATAATAATAATAATAATCGTTCCAGAATAGATGCATTGCTTTTATAAACTCTAAGTCCCTGGGGGAACGAAGTACCTCAGGGCAAAAATAAAAAATAAAAATAAAATAATAATAATAACACATA